>CM042692.1:504985594-505585594 GCA_023614405.1 Avena insularis | reverse complement strand
CGTTGAACGACGTTCCACCGATGCCGACACCCGACGCGTGCGCCTGGTCCAGGGCGGACTGGGAGCAGGCGGAGGCTGAATGCGTTCACCGTCTGCAAGAGCAGGCCGAGCGCCAGGGCGCGCGCGGCGCCCGCCGCTCATCGTCCTTGACGACAACAACGACGAGACCGGACCCTCATCAAGCCTGGCGCTATGGCGACCCTGGCCAGGGCAGCTCCCGGCCACCGCAGATGCCGATCGACGACGACGACGGGACCCAGGACGCCGACTACACGTCGTTCTACTGCCACTTTGGCATGTGAACGGCGCCGGGCATCGACGGCGGCATCGGCATCAGCGTCGGCATTAGTTGTTTTTATGTTTTTTTTTGTTTTTCTTAGCCTACTACCGTCCAAATTCGGGTATATACCTAAATTTGACATAATATGTACGAACTCGTCTATAATTTAATGAAATCACCTATATTCGTTTAAATTTTGCCGTGTTTGACTGAATTTTGGCTAAACGAGAAAACTCGGGCTGGGAACGCGAGCGAGAAATTGGGCCTGATTTCGGGGAACGTGGAGATACTCTTATTAGTAAAACGGTAACAGGATTCATCTCCAGAATTGACCCGGTTCTGATCAAACCTGGTCGCTCCGTGCCAAGTGCTGATAATTGGGCGCAGGCCCACAAAATGAATGTAATGAGGCTCTTTTTTTTTTAAACATAATGTAATAAGGCTCCTGGTTTCGTCGGATGTTAGTAAAACGGGAAGAGGATTCATCTCCATTTATTTTGTACGTAGCGGCGACGAGATGAGACGGATATGAATGAGACTGATGTTGCGTCCACGTAACGTGGGGGAGCGTCCATTCAACCAGCAGACTGATGGTTTCGGGAGGCGGGACGTGCCTCGAGAGCGGCAAACACCAGGAGCATTTCTCCTCCTACCTGCGCGCGCGTCTCTCTCAGAATCTGAGGCGCGGTTCTCAAGCTCGGACCATGGCATGGCATGGCCAGCCAGGGAGCCACGCGGGAGGGAGGGGCGGTTCTTGTCGTCGCCCGACCACCAGCTCCACCGGTCAACCTGAAACACACCCGTTTTACATGTGACCTCCTCGTCTCGTCTCCGTGACGTCTCTGCCAGTTTTACTTCTCCTTGTGTCATGCTCACTTTTTGGTTTGGATCAAAGTCAGAAGGAGCGGTCGAGCTAGCACCATAAATAACTTCGTCGGATTCATTTCGCAGTAATCATGCCCCGCGTCCTCGCCCGAACGATCGGGGTGCATACCTGCTGTGTATTTTTTTAAACCCGCAATGCACGTACGTAGTGTTAAGTTGACAGGAACGTCATAGAATGGCTACAACACCACTTCTACAACACATTCCTACGACACAAACAACAAGCTCGTCTTGCCCAGCCCTAGCCAAGGATGGCGAGGAAGCGGACACTGAGCCTACAAGCCACATCACAATCAACACCAAACACCACCAAAGCACGACCAAAACCGGAGTTGCCCAGACCAACGTAACACTACATGCGTCTAGAAGATGAAGCGAGAGAGTGCCAGGGTTTGGCCGAACTTGGGAAGGGGTCGACCGGAGGAAGTTGACGATAACGTACATTGCTCCCTGGAGACTCACACCTTGAGTAGTAGCCAACACCGACAAAGCCACCTCCGCATGCCACATTGGGGACACCCCACGCATCCTAAACAACGCCTTCAAGAAGGGAAACGACGCCGCTGCGTCGCCGATGTCCGGTCTGACAAAGCGGATCTAGGGCATAAGAATAGCCACATTGGCCACATTGGCCAACCACCTTCTTCTATCATAAGAATAGCCCGGCTCCTGGCAAGCCAGAAAGCTTGCTGGTTTTTGTCGACGGTGCCACCGCCCAACAGGAATCCTGGGATGCGGAGGCGCCGACTCTGACCGAAGACTTGATCCGTGCCAAGCGGCGGATTAAGTTTTTGATGAAGAATAAGGGCTTGAGGGGATCCGACTTAGTCCATTGCTGGCTAGCTCGTCGGATTCAGCCTCTGCAATATCGTGGGGACCGACTGATGCATACGATCACCAATAACAAGAAAGACAATCTGAGACTGAGCCGGACCCCGATTCCCTCCAAGGAATATGAGTCCCGGGTCAAGTGGCTGATCAAGGAGTGAGTAAACCAGAAAATTCCGGAGATCTCCATGACTATGTTTACAACAGAGAACCCCTTGACCCCAGTAAGATTTTCGACTGTCCCATCTTGTACTTGTTTATCTGTACATGTTTTATTTGCAATGCTAAGATATTCCGAATTTTAGCTCGCTGATCTCCCCGAGTCGGAGCTGGCTCCTCTCGAGGGATATTCACCAGAGGATCCAATTCCTCAGGAGGATGAAGAACTTGAAGTGCTGCCAGAAATGCTTACCCAGAAGCGTAAAACTCCTGTTGTCTCAGCTGGCCCAGAAACAATGCCAACTGTCAAGAAGTAAGTTCATCCATAAGACTTCGTACTTTTGTTCATATTCTTTATGGGTTATAACAATCTTGATCTGTTACTGTCTAGAGCTAAACCTTTGGGGAAAGGAAAGGCAAAGCCGGGAAAGACTTTGCGCCAGCAAAAGTTAACTTTGGTTTCACCCACTATTGCGTATCCGACTCCTAACCCAACATCATCGTCATTGTAGAAGGATATTCCGTCTCCGTGCACTGAGGATGTTGTGGCTCAACCTGAAGATCCAGTGAACTTTTGTTCACAACTCGATGTCACCATGACTGACTCGGGAACTGATAAGGGTGAACCCACTAAGGTAATGATCCCTCGGATAAAACCTTCTCCAACGATTCTCTGAAGATCCCTGGTGGCCTCACAAGAAAAAGTGCAGAAGAACTTTGGAAGCTTGCCCTGCACTGCCTAGAGACCAGGACTATAACTGCTAAAGAAGAGGCTCAGAAAACTGAAGATGTGAAACTTGCCAATCTTCTGGATCAAGTTCGTATGCGCGACGAGAAGTTAAAGGCTGGTGTAGTTCCGCCTCCACCTATCATTCCTTTAACTCTGGTCGAGAAGGTTTCTACTAAGATAAACAACCAGCCTCAACAAATTACAACATGAGCATTTTGTAAGTCATTTTTTGACTCTGTTTACTATATTTATATCATATCCTCTAGCCCCAAGCATGAAATTGGATAGAAACTAGAAATCCGAGTTTATGCTTTTATAGGATGCCAAAGAACGAAATAGTGTAGCCCCTAAGGCTCGTGCTGAAATTTAACTTAGTTAAAATAGCAGCCTGAGTCTTAGTAGCTTTTCTGACTCTGGTTACCATTCCGACTTATAGAAAAAGTTAATGTTTACAACCAAGAATTACTGAAGAACATCTATAACAAGCGGAGAGAGGTCAAGGCTCTCCGGCTTGAAAATGCTCAGCTTAAAGTTGAGAAGGATGAAGCCAAAAGTAAGCTTTCTGGCTACCTCTTCTCGGAATTTTATGTTTTATCTGAATGGTGAATTTGACTAACTTTGTCCTTCTTACTCTAGGCTTGCTGACTCAATCTTGCAAACTTGTGGAGCAAGCTGAAAACTTCAAAGCCTTAGAGTTTGAGAATGCCGGTTTGCGCGAGCAACTTAGAAAATTACAGAAGGACCATGAACGCAGTGTTAACGATATCCTTGAATCCGGCAACATGGCCATCGAAGAACGTGACCGAACCATTGCTCGCCAAGATAAGGCAATCTCGTATTTGAAAGCAGAGATGGATAGGCAGAAAGATACCACTCAGGCCTTACGGGATGAACTCCGGAGTCTGTGAGAGGAAAAGATCAAACTAGACGAAGCTATCTTTGGTATGTGTGCCACCATTCTGTCTCATGTTTAGTTTTTTTGACTGTATCTGTCAGATCTTATGAATACTGGTCCCTTTTTCAGGGCCTCTCAACCTCCAGGATTTGTCTTCGTCTGAATCACACACTGGCCGACTTGTCGCAGTCGGAGATTTACTTCATGTTTTCTGCCAACCTCTTGAAGAGATTGGTGAGACCATTAATCTCTCCAGCCTAGACAAGTTATCCTCCTTTGAACTACGTGATAAAGCGAAGGATATCCCTCAGCTAATCGAGGATTGGAAAATGTCCCACGCCCACACAGTGGCGCAAAATACCCTTACCATGGTAATGAGCCATCATGAAAACATGAAAATTTGGCAAGTTACCAAGGGTTATTCGACTGTTGATGAAGCCATTCTTCCAATCCATCGAAGTGCCTCCAAGCCCCCCAACCGAAAATGATAAAGCCTCCTACGACGTCAACGAGAAGACTGAGTCCGATGTCCTTGTATCGGAGAAAGATCAGAGTGACTTGCGCGGTGGCACCAACAGGCCGACAAATCCTCTGTCTCCACCTGCAATATAGATTCCGCTAGAAAAATCGTGTTATTCTGAGACAAACTGATGTAATGGTTAAACTTATTTATTTTGCGGTGGTGTTGTGTAAGAACTGATGCTTTACTCTTAGCACGTATGTTTTTATTTTGTGCTTGAAAAATGTTTAAGCAATTTTTGTTCATACTTATCGTTTATGTGGCTTTCTGCCTCATCCTTTTTGCGAGCCGGAAAACCTATAGCACGGGAACTTTGCCAAGCAACGGAGCTCAATTGCTAAACCATTTTAAACATGGAAACAAAGCCGGCCTCCAGTACCAACAATTCACTACTCGAAAAATACCCGTGTCCAGCAATTAGACAAAAACCAAACTAGTAACAGAAAATGAGACTTACACATGAAGGTAGCTTTATTTAGAATCAGAAATCTAACCGGAACAAACATGAGCATAAAGTACATTCAAGTATCCTAGGATTTCCGACTATGACATGATCATTCGGAAATAAGATGGTATTTTAAATCTTCTCAGAAAAATTGAGGGGACTAATACTTTATTTCACTTTAAACTTGTACATTGATATGATTACAACAAAGAAAAATTTTAGGAATAAAAGGGACGTAGCTGAGCAATATTCAATGGACAGTCTATCTCATCCGGGTCCGTACTACCTCCAGCTCTCTTCCTCTTCTTAGTAGCGGGTCTTTTTTATCCGGCCTTATATTCGTTAGGTAGTATGAACCATTATCAATACTCTACTAACCATAAAGGGCCCTTACCAAATTGGGGAAAGTTTGTGCTTTTTTTGCACTAGTCGGAGAACTAGATCGCCCTTTGTGAAAGACCGATTTTTGACTCTCTGGCTATGATACTTGCGTAAGTTTTAATGATAGGCTGTAGATCTCTTCTCAACAACGACGCGAACTTTCTTGAGTATATCATGGTAATCTTGTGGAAAAACTTCGGCATCTTCTTCGATGTACGCAGCGACTCGGGGAGAAAGATGGATAAGATCACTCGGAAGAACTACCTCTGCACTGTAGACCAAGAAAACATGTGTATATCCAGTTGACCTATTAGGAGTAGTTCGTAAGTTCCATACAACATATGGTAATATGTCCGCCCAAGCCCCCGCAGCACGATAAAGTGGTGCTTCGAGTCTGGGATGGAGGTCTTGAAGAATTAAACCATTTGCCCTTTCGACTTGTCCATTGTCTTGTGGATATGCGACTGATGCAATATCGAGTCGGATCCTCTAATCTTTGCAAAACGCGGCAAGTTCTACCATTGAAAAGTTGCTCTCGTTGTCTATAACAATACTGTGCGGATAACCGAATCGGATTATGACGTCCTCGACGAATCTTTTGGTTATAGCTCCATCACAACTTGTGATGGGTTTAGCCTTAATACATTTTGTAAATTTATCCATCATCACTAGTTGGTGAGTAAATCCACTTGGAGCCCGTTTAAACGGTCCTACCATGTCAAGCCCCCATATCACAAAGGGCCATGTAATCGGAATTGTTCACAGCTGATCAGCCGGAACATGGGCTTGTTTGGCAGCCTTTGCATGTCATGACTAACCTCTCGACATCTGCCTTAGCTGTAAGCTAGAAAAATCCGTGTCGGAAAGCTTTTGCCACTAAAGATTTGGCTGCAACATGATGTACGCATTCACCTTCGTGGATTTCCCTTAGGATTTTCACTCCTTCTAGAGAAACACTATGCTGAAAATCCCCAGATACACTCCGCTTGTAGAGCTCACCACTATTTATTATGTAGGATTTCGCTCGTCGGACGATCTTTTGGCTCAGAACCTCATCTTCGAGTAATTTTCCTTCTACTAAGAATTCGAGGTACGGTTTTGTCCACCTGGGTATTACAGCCAGAACTGCTATAAGCGGTGAGTCGGATTTGATCGGATACTCCTCATCAACTCCTGTGATAGAGGGAACTTTGGTGTGCTCTAGAAAAGCGCCATCTGGGACCTTTTCCCGTGCAGAGCCTATTCTTGATAGTGCATCTGCTCCCTCATTTTCTGTTCGGGAAATGTGTTGAACTTCAAACCCTTCGAACGATTTTGCTAGTTTATCCACGACGGCTCGATAGGCTTCCATGTGCTTATTTTTCCTACAGTGATCAGATACTTGCTGAGAAACTATATTCGAGTCTCCGTAGCACATGAGTCGGTGAATGCTGGTGTCTTTTGCAATTCGAATTCCATGTAGCAGGGCTTCATATTCAGCAATATTATTGGTCGACGTGAAGTGAATCGGCAACACATAGAATTGTTTGTCTCCTTGGGGTGATTTAAGTACCATGCCACCCCCGAGGGCTTTCGACCCGTCAAAGTGCAGGGTCCAATATTCTGACTCTAGGGCATTCATATTCTCTGCCATCTTTGTCCAATGAGTGACACAATTGGCAAGTATTTAGGACTTGAATATTGTACGCGGTTTATACTCAATGTCAAAAGCTACTAGTTCAAATCCCCCACTTAGCAACGTGTCTTGTGGCATCATTGTTGTTGATTATATCTCTCGTGGGAGTTGTGCTCACCACAGTAATCGTGTGCTCTTGAAAATTATGTCGTAGCCTTCTAGATGCAAAGAACACACCATATGCTAACTTTTGGTCATGATGTACCGTTGTCTTGATTCAGTCAGGACCTCACTGAGGTAGTAAGTCGGACGCTGCACCAACTGCTCATGTTTTTTCTCCGACCGTTCCACCACCGTTATGACGCTGACGACTCTGTTTGTCGTAGCAATATAGAGCAACATGAGTTCCTAAGGTTTTGGTGCTGCAAGGATAGGGGTGGATAAGAGTAATGCTTTTAGGTCCTGGAGTGAAGCTTCAACATCATCGGTCTAGACAAATTTCTTGGTATTCTTCAAGAGCTAGTATAATGGTGTAACTCTTTCACCGAGCCAGCTTATGAACTGAGTAACTGCAGTAATGCCGCTAGTAAGCCATTGTACGTCCTTCGGGCGAGTTGGCCTGGTAATGTTGAATATAGCCTTTATCTTCTCTCGGTTCACCTCTATGCCTCTCTAAGACACGGTAAAACCTAACAATTTTTCGGTTGGACTTCCGAAGAAACAATTTTTTGGGTTAAGCGTTATGTTATATTTTCATAGATTTGTGAATGTTTCCTCCAAGTCAGAAATTAGTATTTCCTTCTTTTTGGACATCACAGCTATGGCGTTTACGTATACATGTACATTGTGTCCGATTTGATCATAGAGGCAACACTGCATAGTGTGTTGTTACGTAGCTCATGCGTTTTTAGCTCGAAAGGCATTGTAACATAGCAGAAAGTTCCGAAGGGTGTGATGAACAAAGTATTTAACTTGTCTGACTCCATGCGTATTTGGTGATAACCGTAATATGCACCGAGAAAGCATACAAGTTTCGAGTCTGCTGTTGAGTCGATAACTTGGTCGATTCTAGGCAGAGCGAATGGATCTTTGGGACAAGCCTTGTTCAAGACAGTATAATCGACACACATTCTTAAATCAATGTTGTCCTTTTTAGACCATTACAGGATTGGCCGACCACTCAGTGTGGATGACCTCTTTGATAAATCCAGCTAATTCTAACCCGACTAATTCCTTAGCTATAGCTTTGCGCTTTTCATCGCCGCAATATCGTAAGGACTGTTTGACGGGTTTAGCGTCAGGATACACGTTTAAAGAGTGCTTAGAGAGTTCCCTAGGTACTCCAGTTATGTCAAAAGGTTTCCATGTGAAGATATCTTTATTAGCTTTGAGGAACTCGACGAGTACGCTTTCTTATGTGCAGTCCAAGCCTACGCCTATCTGTGTCACCTTGGAGGGGTTGTCGTCCTTCAGCGGTGTTGTCTTCATCTCTTCCGATGCATTGAACTCCGGAGTCAGCTTCAACACCTCCTTTTTGCGGGCATCTTGGACGAATCAATGTTCTTTTTTATCTCCTAGTACTCCTCGGCGTGCGGTACAGCTTCAGCAAAGGCGGCAGCTCCGTCCTCACATTCTCATGCTTTCTTCGGGTTTCCCCGGATTGTGATGACGCCATTGAGACTTGGAATTTTCAGCATATTGTAGATATAGCAAGGGCGAGCCATAAATTTCTAGAAGGACGGACGCCTAAAGATAGCGTGGTATGCGCTCTTGAACGACACCACTTCAAAAGGCAGTGGTTCAATCTGATAATTATCCAGCATTCCAAAAGTAACGTCTAGAGTAATTTCTCCTAGAGAGTTTGCTTGTCTTCTGGGGATAACTCCATGGAATATCACGCCGTTGTGATTCAGCTATATTTCCGATATCTTCATACGGTGCAGCGTTTCAATGTAAAGGATGTTGATGCTACTGCCACCGTCCATGAGAGTCTTGGAGAACCCATAGCCATCTATAGTGGAATGATGACCAAAGTGTACTTTCCTTGCCTATGTGGTTTAGGCGGATGGTCACTTCGGTCAAAAGTAATTGTTATTTCTGACCAGTCCAGATACTGGGGGACATCTAGAACAGTTGTGTTGAGTTCGTGCATCACTGCCTTTCTGACCTTAGCGGGCTGGTATCCGAGGAAGCCGACATATGTGTCTTTCTTGGTTGGGTGTGCCTTCTTACCATACGACTTGGGATTTGAGGTATCTGCCTCCTCCATGTCGAAATCTTCCTTGGACTCCTTCTCTTTGTCGGATTTTTTTTCCTTTTCGTCGCTTGGCCCTGTAGCCAGTGGATTCGTCTTTCTTGATGTCGTCGTTAAAATGACACTCAACATTTGTGTGGGAAGAGCCCCTGTTACCATCCGGGTGACGCACACACGGATTATTGGCAATGTCGGCCCAAGAGTAGGTTTTACCAGGTTGCTGGGTTCCTCTACCCTCGACCCGGGAAGTTTCGCGGCCTCATCCCTGACCGCCTCCGTGCCCTCCTCGTCCTCTATATCCGAAAGTTGCATTAACAACTGTGGTTTTCGGATTGGGTTTCGCATCCGAGGTGATCTTGCGCTTCTGGGTATGCTGCTGCTTAGGCTGTTTAGCCGACTATGGTATGGACAGAGCATTCAAGAGTCCCACTGAATCATCATCAGAATCTACATATTTGTTTATCGTTTCTATCATTTCTCCTAGATCAGTGACTTTGTCACACTTCAGTCGGTGACGCAGTAATCCAATTGGGAGCCTTGCAATGAAAGCTTCAATCGTGGTCTGGTCGTTTACTCTCTCACAGGAGTTTTTCGTGTCGATCCATCGTCTGAGGTAGTCCCGACAAGTTTCTCCGGCCTTTTGGGTGCAGCGCTGTAGATCTCCGACCGTGTAGGGCCTCCTGTATGTGTCTTCAAAATTCCAAAAGAACGCACTTTGCATATCATACTAGTTGTGAATTGTGTTTTCCTGGAGTTCATTGAGCCATGATCGAGCCATCTTCCGCAGCAATAGTGGGAGATACCGGACTGCAACCAAGCTATATCCTCCTTTGGCAATGCAACAGGCCTGGAAGGAATCCTGGAGCCAGGTGTCTGGCCGAGCCATGTTGTCGTAGGGTTGAATATGTCTTGAGATAGCAAATCGCTCTGGAAAAATTGTTTGTCAAATCCGTTGCCCAAAGAATTTTGGACACACATATATGTTGTCCGACTCGTAGCATCGCGCCTCTATGTTTGAGTTGATCTGTTTCCTGGCGTCACCTGGTGATAGGGAGTGCCATCTGATGGCCCAAAATATATCGAGCTCATTAGGGAACCCCAAGAGGAAGGTATGATGAGCACAGCAGCAAGTTTTCCCTCAATACGAAACCAAGGTTATCAATCCAGTAGGAGCAAGGAAACACCCCAAAGGTGTAGCTAGCTGAACATTGGCAGGGCGCACTACCGGTGCCAGCAGCAACGTGGAGACCTGCACAACACAACCACTGTCCCTAACTTGCGATGAGGTGGTCAATCTCACCGGTTTTGCTGAATACAAAGGATTAAACGTATCGAATGGAAGGAAGTAATAGTTTGCAGAAACTAAACACAAAGCAGTAAACAGTTTATAGATTGTATGTAAAAGAAAGGACCGGGATCCATAATTCACTAGAGGTGGCTCTCCTTAAGATAGATAACATGCTGAGTGAACAAATTACAACGGGGCAATTGACAAACATCGAGAAAGCAATACATGCATATACTAATCATCTTGACTCCTTTGGAACTTGATTGGGCATTACAATATTATACATAGACCACCATACAACTGCATCTATGACTAATAATCCACCTTCAAGTTATCATCCGAACCCCCTCTAGTATTAAGTTGCAAGCAACAGATTATTGCTTTACGAATTGCGTGTAATGTAAACAATACGATTGTTCTATGAACAAAGGATTGTTGTTTTTCCCCTAGTAGCAACAACACATCTAGTACCTTAGAGATTTCTGTCACTTCCCCAGATTACCAGAGGCATGAACCCACTATCGAGCATAAATACTAACTCTTGGAGTTGCTAGCATCTACTTGGCCAAGATAGCTACTAACAACGGAAAGCATGCAAGATCACAAATAACAAAGACATGATAGAATCAATAATCAATCTGAAATAGCATCTCAATATCCATATGATCCCCGCAAACACAACATGCAGAATTACAAATAGATGATCTTGATCATGAACGGAGCTCACAAGATCTAAACATGATAGCACAAAGGAGGAGAACCAGCCATCTAGCTACTACATGGACCCGTAGTCCAGAGATGAACTACTCACACATCACACGGAGGCTTGCATGATGATGAAGAAGGCCTCCAGGGTGAATTCCCCTCTCCGGCAGGGTGCCAGGAAGAGTTTCCGATCCCTCCCGATCTAGGGATGGAGATGAAGGCGGCTACAGACTCTTTCGTGGATTTTTGATCGGGTCCTTAGGGTTTTCGTCCCGAGGGCATCTTATAGGCGGAAGGATAGGCCTAGGGGGTGCTGGGGTCCGCCAGACCACCCCTGGCGCGGGTTAGGCCTGGCTGTGCGGCCAGGTGGTGTGGCCGGCCCCCAGCCCTTCTCCGTCTCGTATTCTGGCATCTGATGACTTCCGGAAAAATAGGCACTTTGGCTTTCGTCCCGTCCAATTCCGAGAATAATCATTTTCTGACTTTCCTGGAACCAAAAACAGCAGAAAACAGGCAGCTGGCACTGTGGCTCTTATTAATAGGTTAGTCTAAGAAATCATATGAAAAGTACTCCAAAGTGTGGACAAAACACAAGAAAGTGGATAAAACCAAGCAGGGAACATCAAAAAGTATAGATACATTTGCAGTGTATCAACATCCCCAAGCTTAACTCCTGCTCGTCCTCGAGTAGGTAAGTGATAAAAAGAAAGAATAATTTTTGAGGTGACATGCACCATCAAAGACTTGATCAAAGTATTTGTAAAACATTCAAAGCTGGGATCATAGTACTTCAATCATAACATGAAAGACAAAGTTCTAGCAATAAGACAAAGAAACTATGATGCAACATGAAAAGGCACAAACAAAAGATTCATGAATAAGAATGCTTTGCAAGACATTTGTTTGTTTCACATAAAGAAAACATAGCATAATAGTATTCAGCTTGTCCCTCATAGAGTAGCAAATATAAATGCATAGGACACCTTCAAAGTTCATAAGGGTGACTAGATACAAATAGTTTAAAACAAGCAATATCAAGTTATGCATCAATCAACTAGTCTTGGGACAATGCACATAGAACTAAGAATGGCCACTATGCTCTCAAAGTAAGTGCATAAAGATAGAAGGTGGAGACTCAATATAATGGTGGAAGAAAGGCCTTCATAGAAGGAAGCAGAGATTCAAGTTTCATAAAGGGCTTCCAAAAATTATGGTACTTATAGCTTTCAGCTCTCATTGCCCCTATCATAAGCATCTTGAAGTGATTAAGGTTAAAGTGAACAAACTATAGTGTACATGCTTGACAAAGTATAAGTTAGAAATCTCATGTCCCTTGGATACGAGGGTCTCTCCTCATGCTACTCAAGTTTAGTCACCGATAAGTTCTTGTCATCGTAAGTATATGTGTATAATAGAGAACTGCCAACGGGGTACCCCTTGCCCGATGATACGGAAGAATCCCCATATTAAAATGACAAGGCAAGCAGACAACGAGCATCTCAGCAATCTTCTTATTTACCATGGGAATATGGTGCTATTTTCTCTCTTTCCTCTTTTCATAATCTCATTTTTTTCTCTTTTTCTCTTTTTCTCAATATAGGACTCTTTTTTTATAAGAAGAATGCTTCATAGATAGCTCATTATGGTTACGCTGCAGGTTTCCACCATGTCAGCATGGATTAGACCAGCGGCCCAGGCGTTTCTCTAACATATATACATAACTCCATGGACTTAGAAGCTCCCCTTTCATTTCACACCGACAACATCCATATACAAAAGAGCATGATATCAACTAGGTACAAAGTACCAAGTGCAATGTTGAAAGCGTTCCCCATGACAACATGGTTCTTCTAATTCCCAACAAATAAGTGCAAGCATATACAATATAGACGACACAATGGTTCAAGTTTATTAAGGGCAAGAAAAATAAAGTGTGCCATCAAGTTCGTGAGAGCTTTAATCACTAGTTTTCTCATAACAAGTTTAATTTGGAAGGTAAACAAAAGCATTAATATACTTGGAATAGCTTAAGCTAGTAGGTAGGTATGGTGGACTCTTTGGAATAACTTGGTTTAGGTAGTTGGATGCATGAGTGGAAATTATACTTGGTTGCGTAGGCTAGCAAAATACTGGGGGCGACAAACTAAGAGAGCAATAATGGCCATAATCATGCAGAGCGACAAAACATCATTGATCAAAGCATAAAGTGATACTACAAGTTGAAAACTAAAGGATCATAAAGGCTATGGTGACTTGGGATAGTCATAACATGGTGAGCATGCGCCAAGTCAACCCAAAGAAAGCATCAAAGGAGAATACCACTATACTATGCTTTAATATACTAAAACAACGCATGATTCATCCAAGGCACATTAAGCAATCTCAATTGTTTATAACAAGTCATGCTACAGCAAACAATACTAAGCATAAAGCCAAAACAATATCAAGCATGGCATGACAAAGCATAGGCCACAGTCAAAAACAAGCTCTTTTTACCGCATAAACATGAGCTTTCCTACTCTTTTCCAATCCAAACCAAACTTTTTGAAAACTAATGTATGAAAGAGGGGGCCAACCAATTTATTCAGCAAACTAATCAAACAAAAGCAAACGAAAAACCAAAACGAAAACGAAAAAAAGACGCTCCAAGAAAAACACAACTGTGTATGAAACAATAAAAATGAAGCGTTTGGAAGAAACCTTGGATTTTATTGATGAATAAGGGGATGCCTTGTGCATCCCCAAGCTTTGACGCTTGTACTTCTTGGATATTTCTTGGGGACACACGCGTGGCATCCCCAAGCTTGAGCTTTAGTCCATCCTTCATCTCATTACTCATTCCTTCCATACACCTGAAAATTTTCCTTGATACAAAACTTCACACAATCTTTATTAGCAACATTAGTGCACTCAAGATAATAAGTCTTAAGGTTCAGTTTTAACACCAAATAAACTTCAATTAGAACACTAGCTACTGAAGCACTTCCCTCAAAAATCTCAATTCCCCAAAAGAACTAAAAAAGGAACCAACAAGAAGCAAATGCAGAAAATAGCAGAAATCTGTCAAAACAGACCAGCAGGTAAAGACGATTTTTTTCGAAGACCTTCTGTTGCTCAAATCAAAAAGTGTTGAACTAACGAAAGTTAGATAACAACCTGGTACAGAAGCACAAAAATTCACGTCTCAAAAAGATGTTCAGAGATTTTACACGAATTTTTACGGTGAAGCACAGAAATCTATTTCGGGACAGCAGCTTTCCCAATCATTACTTCTCTCTCATTAGAGGTTACTCTTGGCACAAAAAGCAAATAAAAATAATAAGGAGCGGTTATTACAGAGGTAATAACTTGCAAGACTCATCTAAAACTTTTGGGTTATCTCCCAATAAGTACTTTTCTTTAACGCCTTTAAGTTAGGCATAAGAAGCAAGAAAGAATCAAGTGTTCTCAAATGAAGAAGCATTAAGACCAAATTTCTTGCCCTTACCTCTCTTACTTTTATTCTTAACCTTGGGGAAAATATGATTGTTTGGTGGAGAAGAAAGGTGCATGGTCCCCTTTCCCACATCTATTATTTCTCCAAGGAGTTCTAATAGGGACCTTCCAAGTGTAATTTGTCCTTTTCCTGCACATTCAATAACAAGATAATCAGTAGAAATCATTTTCCGAAGGATCTTTGTTAACACTCCTTCAGTTATTCTAATAGGTAATATGGTAGCATTATTAGCAAGAGATATTTCTTTTCCTCCTTTAGTAAGCCCCCAAAGATTCAAATATTCATAAATATCTTTGGGCATAAGACAAAATTCAGATATGATATCACAGCAAGCTTGAAAAGTTTCAGTATTTATCTCAATCTTTGCTGTAGGGAGCCACTTTGATGGTTCAGAATTTATTGGAACATAATTATGATGCTCCCTAAGCGTATTATAGCAATCTTTTAAGCTAACAGTGCCAGTCTCAAGAGTGTTCAATCTAGCAAATATTCTTGCGAAAGAAATATCAGTTTGGCTAGGTAAGTTGTAAGTGAGGATCAATTTCTTTATAGCATTAATAGCATCATCCTCATTACATTGGAGGAAATCTCCTCCCACAACAGCATCTAAAGCATATTGATACATTGCAAATGTATCTATAATTTTTGATGTTCCATGCTTGGTTTTATCTACTTTCTTGTGTTTTGTTCCAACTTTGGAGTACTTTTCATATGATTTCTTGGACTAACCTATTAACAAGATGCCACAGTGCCAGTTGCCTGTTTTCTGCTGTTTTTGGTTCCAGCAAGTCAGAAAATGAATATTCTCGGAATTGGACGGGACAAAAGCCAAAGTTACTATTTTCCCCGAAGACTCACTGAGCCAGAAGGAGAGTCGGAGAGGGGCCACAGGGTGGCCACACCCCCCTTGGCGCAGGCAACCCTAGGCCACGCCAGGGCATGGTGTGGGCCCCCTGGCCGGCCACTGACCTTGCCTCTTTCGCCTATATATCTCCCCCGAGGCAAAAACCCTAAATCATCAATCAGAAATCCACGAAAAGTTCCGCTGCGCCGCTGCTACCGAAGGGGAGATTTGGGGGACAGAAAGTCTCTGTTCCGGCACCCTGCCGGGACAGGGAAGTGCCTCCGGAGCCATCTCCATTGATCTCCACCACCATCTCCATCACCATTGCTGATTCCCATGATGAGGAGGGAGTAGTTCTCTCTCGAGGCTAAGGGTTCTACCAGTAGCTATGTGTCCATCTCTCTCTCTATGCATGATATTATTGAGATCATGAGCTTGTAATCTATAGATCTACCTTACTACTCAAGTTCTTTAATAGATCTCTGCTCTCCCCATGTGTGTGAAAGTGACAGCGTGCACACCATGGTGGCACTTAGGCTAGAGATTACAAATACTTGTTATGAGTTATATTTGGACTTGGATGTCTCTATGAAATTGTGGTGTTTGTTGGAACCATCTAGTGCTCAAGGTGACAATGTGGGGTTTTCTAGATGGGAAAGATGGACTTTGAGGTGTGCTCTTATAGCCCTACCATCGATTAGAGTGTTCAACCGGAGAGTAGTTAAGAGTAGTATCATAAAGAGAAGATATTTATATGAGAGTGTTCACTAGTGAAAGTATGATCCCTAGGCCTTGTTTCTAAGCACTGAAACACCGTTTTCTATTAGATCTGTTACATGTTTGCTTGCTTCCTTCTTTATTTCAGTTTGCCTTTAGTCTCTTCCACCCCATCAAAGTATTTTCTAGCACGGTTATCTTATAATTATCCTTACCACTTGTATTTCACTCTCGCTTCACCGAACTAGTGCACCTATACACCTGACAAGTGTATTGGGTGTGTTGGGGACACAAGAGACTTCTTGTATCTTGATTACAGAGTTGCTTGAGAGAGAATACCTTTGACCACTTCCTCCCTGAGTTTGATAAACCTTGGGTAATCCACTTAAGGGAAACTTGCTACTGTTCTACAAACCTTTGCACTTGGAGGCCCAACAACTATCTACAAGAATAGAAGTGCGTAGACATCAAGATATTTTCTGGCACCGTTACCGGGGAGGTAAGGTAAAAGGTATTCACAATAGAGGATTAAATAAGAAGAACCTCCCACGGCAAACGCCTATTTTCTGGCGCCATTGCCGGGGAGGTAAGGTAAAAGGTACTTACATCCTCCGGTGTGAGTGCTCGAAGTTATTTCCTTTAGATTCTGCAATTTTGTCTTTTTGTTTCTTGTTTTCACTAGTTAGGCTTAATGGAAAACAACAAAAAATTAGAGATCTTTATAGTATTTATCTTGAGCTAGGACATGAAGTGTTTAAAGAGAAAATTAAAAAACCTATGGAACTTTATTTGCATGCTAATAGCAATGTTGTTAGTATGAATTCTTTGGACACCATTGTTGCTAATGCTATGGAAAAGTCTAAGCTTGGGGAAGCTAGTCTTTATGAAAATGATCTTTTTAGTTCCCCGGCTTTGGAAGATAGCTATTCTATTGCTTATGATGATACAAAACCTCCAATATATGATGATTCAATGATGAGTATGATATTTTCAGTCCACCTACTATTGAGGAGAAAATTATTTATGATTACAATATGCCTCCTATATTTGATGATTATGGTGATGAGAATAATAATGATTGCTATTTTGTTGAATTTGCTCCCACTATAATTAATAAGAATGACTATACTTATGTGGAGAGTAATAATCATTATATGCATGTGGCTCATGATAAGAATGTTTCATGTGATTGTTATATTGTTAATTTTATTCATGATGCTACTGAAAGTTATTATGAGACAGGGAAACATGGTTTTATGTGTCTCAACAATATTAAGTTTCCACTCTTTATGTTGAAAATTTTGAAGTTGCACTTGTTTTGCTTTCCTATGCTTGTTGCTTTGTTCTTTTATGACTTGTTTTTTTACAAGACTCCTATGCATAGGAAGTGGGTTAGACTTAAATGTGCTTTAAATTTGCTTCTTGATGCTCTCTTTTACTTAAATTCATATTTCTTATGTGAGCATCTTCTCAAACTATCATGCCTAACTTAAAGGCATTAAAGAAAAGTACTTATTGGGAGATAACCCAAAAGTTTTAGATGAGTCTTGGAAGTTATTACTTCATTAATAACCGCTCCTTATCCTTTTTATTTGCTTTTTGTGCCAAGAGTAACCTCTAATGAGAGAGAAGTAATGCTTGGGAAAGTTGTTGTCCCAAAACAGATTTTTGTGCTTCACCGTAAAAATTCGTGTAAAATCTCTGAACGTCTTTTTGAGGCATGAATTTTTGTGCTTCTGAACCAGGTTGTTATCTAACTTTTGTTAGTTCAATACTCTTTGATTTGAGCAACAGAAGGTCTTCGGAAAATTTTGTCTTTACCTGCTGGTCTGTTTTGACAGATTTCTGCCATTTTCTGCATTTGCTTCTTGTTGGTTCCTTTTTGAGTTCTTTTGGGGAATTGAGCTTTTTGAGGGAAGTACTACAGTAGCTAGTGTTCTAATGGAAGTTTATTTGGTGTTACAACTGAACCTTAAGACCTATTATCTTGAGTGCACTAATGTTGCTAATAAATATTGTGTTAAGTTTTGTATGAAGGAAAAATTTCAGGTGTATGGAAGGAATGAGTAATGAGATGAAGGATGGACTAAAGCTCAAGCTTGGGGATACCACGCGTGTCACCCCAAGAAATATCCAAGACGTACAAGCGTCAAAGCTTGGGTATACCCAAGACATCCCCCTCTTCATCAATAAAAATCCCAGGTTTCTTCCAAATGCTTCATTTTTATTGTTTCATGCACAGTCGTGTTGTTCTTGGAGCGTCTTCTTTTTCGTTTTTGTTTTGTTTTTTTGTTTGCTTTGTTTGCTTAGTTTTCTGAATAAATTTTTTGGACCCGCTCTTTCATACATTGGTTTTCAAATAGTTTGGTTTGTAAAAGAGTAGTAAAGTTCATGCTTAAGTGGTAAAGAGAGCTTGTTTTTGACTGTGGCATATGCTTTGTCATGCCATGCTTGATATTGGTTTGGCTTTATGCTTAGTATTATTTGCTGTAGCATGAATTGTTATAAACAATTGAGATTGCTTAATGTGCCTTTGAAGAATCATGCGTTGTTTTAGCATATTAAAGCATAGTATAGTGGTATTCTCCTTTGATGCTTTATTTGGGTTGACTTGGCGCATGCTCACACCATGTTATGACTATCTAAAGTCACCATAAGCCTTTATGATCCTTTAGTTTTCAACTTGTAGTATCACTTTATGCTTTGATCAATGCTGTTTTGTCGCTCTGCATGATTATGGCCATTATTGCTCTCTTAGTTTGTCGCTCCCAGTCTTTTGCTAGCCTCCGCAACCAAGTATGAGTGCCACTCATGCATCCAACTCCTTAAACCAAGTTATTCCAAAGAGTCCACCATACCTACCTATTAGCATATGCTATTCCAAGTATATTCATGCTTTTTTTTACCTTCCAAATTAAACTTGTTATGAGAAAACTAGTGAGTAAAGCTCTCACGAACTTGATGGCACGCTTTACTTTTATTGCCCTTAATAAACTTGAACCATTGTGTCGTCTATGTTGTATATGCTTGCACTTATTTGTTGGGGATTAGCAGAACCATGCTATCATGGGGAACGCTTTCAACATTGCACAGGTACTTTGTACCTAGTTGATATCATGCTCTTTTGTCTATGGATGTCGTCAGTGTGAAATGAAAGGGGAGCTTGTATGTCCATGGAGTTATGTATATGTGTTAGATAAACACTTGGGCTGCTGGTCTAATCCATGCTGACATGGTGGAAACCTGCAGCGTAACCATAATGAGCTGTCTATGAAGCATTCTTCTTATAAAAAAAGAGTCCTATATCGGAAAAAAAGAGAAAAGAAAAAAAAAGATTATGAAAAGAGGAAAGAGAGAAAAAAGCACCCTATTCCCATGGTAAATAAGAAGATTGCTGAGATGCTCGTTGTCTGCTTGCCTTGTCATTTTGATATGGGGATTCTTTCGTATCATCGGGCAAGGGGTACCCCGTTGGCGGTTCTCCATGATACACATGTACTTACGATGACAAGATCTTACCGGTGACTAAACTTGAGTAGCATGAGGAGTGGCCCTCGTATACAAGGGACATGAGGTTTCTAACTTATACTTCGTCAAGCATGTACACCATAGTTTGTTCACTTTAACCTTAATCACTTCAAGATGCTTAAGATAGGGGCAATGAGAGCTAAAAGCTATAAGTACCATAATTTTTGGAAGCTCTTTATGAGACTTGAATCCCTACTTCCTTCTATGAAGGCCTTTCTTCCACCATTATATTGAGTCTCCACCTTCTACCTTTATGCACCTACTTTGAGAGCATAGTGGCCATTCTTAGTTCTATGTGCATTGTCCCAAGGCTTGTTGATTGATGCATACCTTGATATTGCTTGTTTTAAACTATTTGTATCTAGTCACTCTTATGAACTTTGAAGGTGTCCTATGCATTTATATTTGCTACTCTATGAGGGACAAGCTGAATACTATTATGCTATGTTTTCTTTATGTGAAACAAACAAACACCTTGCAAAGCATTATTATTCATGAAACTTTTGTTTGTACCTTTTCATGTTGCATCATAGTTTCTTTGTCTTATTGCTAGAACTTTGTCTTTCATGTTGCATCATAGTTTCTTTGTCTTATTCCTAGAACTTTGTCTTTCATGTTATGATTGAAGTACTATGATCCCAGATTTGAATGTTTTCCAAATACTTTGATCAACTATTTGATGGTGCATGTCACCTCAAAAATTATTCTTTCTTTTTATCACTTACCTACTCGAGGATGAGCAAGAGTTAAGATTGGGGATGTTGATACATTGCAAATGTATCTATAATTTTTGATGTTCCATGCTTGGTTTTATCTACTTTCTTGTGTTTTGTTCCAACTTTGGAGTACTTTTCATATGATTTCTTGGACTAACCTATTAACAAGATGCCACAGTGCCAGTTGCCTATTTTCTGCTGTTTTTGGTTCTAGGAAGTCAGAAAATGAATATTCTCGGAATTGGACGGGACAAAAGCCAAAGTTACTATTTTCCAGGAAGACTCACGGAGCCAGAAGGAGAGTCGGAGAGGGGCCACATGGTGGCCACACCCCCCTTGGCGCGGGCAACCCTAGGCCGCGCCAGGGCATGGTGTGGGCCCCCTGGACAGCCACCGACCTTGCCTCTTTCGCCTATATATGTCCCCCGAGGAAAAACCCTAAATCATCAATCAAAAATCCACGAAAAGTTCCGCTGCACCGCCGCCACCGAAGGGGAGATTCGAGGGATAGAAAGTCTCTGTTTCGGCACCCTACCGGACGGGGAAGTGCCCCCGGAGCCATCTCCATCGATCTCCACCACCATCTCCATCACCATTGCTGATTCGCATGATGAGGAGGGAGTAGTTCTCTCTCGAGGCTAAGGGTTCTACCGGTACCTATGTGTTCATCTCTCTCTCTCTATGCATGATCTTATTGAGATCATGAGCTTGTAATCTATAGATCTACCTTACTACTCAAGTGCTTTAATAGATCTCTGCTCTCCCTATGTGTGTGAAAGTGACAACGTGCACACCATGGTGGCACTTAGGCTAGAGATTACAAATACTTGTTATGAGTTATATTTGGACTTGGATGTCTCTATGAAATTGTGGTGTTTGTTGGAACCATCTAGTGCTCAAGGTGACAGTGTGGGGTTTTCTAGATGGGAAAGATGGACTTTGAGATGTGCTGTTATAGCCCTACCATCGATTAGAGTGTTCAACCGGAGAGTAGTTAAGAGTAGTATCACAAAGAGAAGATATTTATATGAGAGTGTTCACTAGTGAAAGTATGATCCCTAGGCCTTGTTTCTAAGCACCGAAACACCGTTTTCTATTAGATCTGTTACATGTTTGCTTGCTTCCTTCTTTATTTCAGTTTGCCTTTAGTCTCTTCCACGCCATCAAAGTATTTTCTAGCACCGTTATCTTATAATTATCCTTACCACTTGTATTTCACTATCTCTTCACCGAACTAGTGCACCTATACACCTGACAAGTGTATTGGGTGTGTTGGGGACACAAGAGACTTCTTGTATCTTGATTGCAGGGTTGCTTGAGAGGGAATACCTTTGACCACTTCCTCCCTAAGTTCGATAAACCTTGGGTAATCCACTTAAAGGAAACTTGCTGCTGTTCTACAAACCTCTGCACTCTGAGGCCCAACAACTGTCTACAAGAATAGAAGTGCGTAGACATCACATATCTATAGCAAAGAGCAACTCCAAGGTAAAAAACTGCTAAGGAACAAGCTTTGAGTCATTTTAGGCTCAGTTTTCTCATGTAGATCAGAGATTCTAGACCAAGCTTCCTTGAAGCTCTCCTCAATTCCTTGTTTAAAAGTGAAAATCATTTCCTCAGGTGACAAAGTGACTGGAGCAAGGCTAGACATAATAGCAACTCAAGATAAGAACTATTTTTTGTGTGTTTTCAATAAAGAAAGCAAACTTGTAAAACTATTTTTTTTGTGTTTTTGATGAAGAAACAAGCAAACAAAGCAAAAAGAAACTAAGCAAAACAAAAATAACAAAGTAAAGAGATTGGTTATGAGGGACTCCCCTTGTGAAGATGTCCTTGACTCCCCGGCAACGGCGCCAGAAAATATGCTTGATGGCCCAAAATATATCGAGCTCGTTGGGGAACCCCAAGAGGAAGGTATGATGAGCACATCAGCAAGTTTTCCCTCAGTACGAAACCAAGGTTATCAATCCAGTAGGAGCAAGGAAACACCCCAAAGGTGTAGCTAGCTGAACGTTGGCGGCGCTACGGTGCCAAGAAGAACGTGGAGACCTGCACAACACAACCACTGTCCCCAACTTGCGATGAGGTTGTCAATCTCACCGGTTTTGCTGAAAACAAAGGATTAAACGTATCGAATGGAAGGAAGTAATAGTTTGCAGAAAGTAAACACAAAGCAGTAAACAATTTATAGATTGTATGTAAAAGAAAGGACCGGGATCCATAATTCACTAGAGGTGGCTCTCCTTAAGATAGATAACATGCTGGGTGAACAAATTACAGCGTGGCAATTGACAAACATCGAGAAAGCAATACATGCATATACTAATCATCTTGACTCCTTTGGAACTTGATTGGGCATTATAACATTATACATAGACCGCCATCCAACTGCATCTATGACTAATAATCCACCTTCAGGTTATTATCCGAGCCCCCTCCAGTATTAAGTTGCAGGCAACAGATTATTGCTTTACGAATTGCGTGTAATGTAAACAATACGATTGTTCTATGAACAAAGGATTGTTGTTTTCCCCTAGTAGCAACAGCACATCTAGTACCTTAGAGATTTCTGTCACTTCCCCAGATTACCAGAGGCATGAACCCACTATCAAGTGATGACCCACAAGTATAGGGGGTGTATCGCAGTATTTTCGAGGGAAGTGAAACCCAATTTATTGATTCGACACAAGGGGAGCCAAAGAATATTTATCAGCCTTAACAACTGAGTTGTCAATTTAGCTGCACCTAGAAACAATCCTGCTCACAGCAGTTTATCAAGAGTGATTTTGTAGTAGGAATAGTAAAGTAACAGCAGAGTAAAGCAAAGAAGAGTAACAAAAGCAAGAACAAAGGATTCGAAAAGTGTAGGCATAGGGATGGATGGACGGGCGTTGCATGGACAAGACAATTCACATAGCAATCAGATCATAGGGCAATTGCAGATAAATAAAATAAAGCATCCAAGTACTAGATAATCCTAGGCATGTGTTCCATATATAGTCATACGTGATCGCAATGAGAACTTGCACAACATCTTTTGTCCTGCCATCCCGTTTGCAGCGGGGCCTCTAGGGAACTACTAGCAATTAAGGTGCTCCTTTTAATAGAGCACCGGAGCAAAGCATTAACACTCCGTGAACACATGTGATCCTCACATCAAAGCCATTCCCTTCCGATTATCCCGATTTCTGTCACTTCGGGGCCATAGGTGCTGGACAACAACGTGTGTATACAACTTGCAGATAAGACCAAAAACAATACTATCATAATGAATCAATAACATGTTCAGATCTAAAATCATGGCACTCGGGCCCTAGTGACAAGCATTAAGCACAACAAGTCGCAACAAAGTCATAAAACACTAATAAAAGATACTAGGCACCCTGCCCTAACAATCTGATGCCATTACATGAACGATCTCATCCAATCCCTACCATCCCCATAGCCTACAGCAGGGGATTACTCACTCCTAGATGGGGGAAACATGGATGGTCGATGGAGATGATGGTGGAGATCGATGGAGATGGCTCCGGGGGCACTTCCCGATCTTAAAAAGGTGAACGTCCGTGAAGGAACAGAGACTTTCTGTCCCCCGAATCTCCCCTTCGGTGGTGGCAGCGCTGCGGAACTTCTTCTAGAAAAACGTCGAACCCCTAGAGTTTTTAGGTCAGAAGGCTTCTTATAGGCGAAGAGGGAGACCGAGGGGGTGCCTGGGGCCACCACACCAAGCCCTAGCACGGCCAGGCCCAGCCCGCGCCTGGGGGGTGTGGCCAGCCCCTGGCCCTCCTCCGTCTCGTATTCTGGCTCCTAGAGTCTTTTGGAAAAATAGGCACTTTGGCTTTTGTCCCATCCAATTCCGAGAATATTCATTTTCTGACTTTCCTAGAACCAAAAACAGCAGAAAACAGGCAGCTGGCACTGTGGCTCTTGTTAATAGGTTAGTCCAAGAAATCATATGAAAAGTTCTCCAAAGTGTGGACAAAACACAAGAAAGTGGATAAAACCAAGCATGGAACATCAAAAATTATAGATATATTTGCAATGTATCAACATCCCCAAGCTTAACTTCTGCTCGTCCTCGAGTAGGTAAGTGATAAAAAGAAAGAATAATTTTTGAGGTGACATGCACCATCATAAACTTGATCAAAGTATTTGTAAAACATTCAAAGCTGGGATCATAGTACTTCAATCATAACATGAAAGACTAAGTTCTAGCAATAAGACAAAGAAACTATGATGCAACAGGAAAAGGCACAAACAAAAGATTCATGAATAACAATGCTTTGCAAGACGTTTGTTTGTTTCACATAAAGAAAACATAGCATAGTGGCATTCAGCTTGTCCCTCATAGAGTAGCAAACATAAATGCATAGGACACCTTCAAAGTTTACAAGAGTGACTAGATACAAATAGTTTAAAACAAGCAATATCAAGGTATGCATCAATCAACTAGTCTTGGGACAATGCACATAGAACTAAGAATGGCCACTATGCTCTCAAGAAAGTGCTCATAGAATGTGTGAAGACTCAACAAGGAAGTGAATAGGTTTTGAAAAGTTTGAAAGGCTTCCAAATGCTGAAAGTATGGTACTCATTAGCTTTGAGATCTCATTGCCCCTATCATAAGCATCTTTAAATGGTTAAGGTTAAAGTAAGGTCCAATCTGAGTTATATGCTTGACAGACTATAAACTAAAAATCCCAAGTCCCTTGAGTACGAGGGCCGCTCCTCATGCTACTCAACTTTAGTTACCGGTAAGTTCTTGTCATCGTAAGTATATGCGTATCATTGAGAACCGCCAACGGGGTACCCCTTGCCCGATGATACAGAAGAATCCCCATATCAAAATGACAAGGCAAGCAGACAATGAGTATCTCAGCAATCTTCTTATTTACCATGGGAAAATGGTGCTTTTTTCTCTCTTTCCTCTTTTCATAAACCTCCTTTTTTTTCTTTTTCTCAATAGCTATCTCTCTCTTTTTTTATAAGAAGAATGCTTCATAGATATCATTATGGTTACGCTGCAGGTTTCCACCATGTCAGCATGGATTAGACCAGCAGCCCAGGCGTTTCTCTAACTCACATACATAACTCCATGGACTTACAAGCTCCCCTTTTATTTCACACCGACGACATCCGCAAACAAAAGAGCAAGGTATCAACTGGGTATATATTTACAAGTGTTGAAAGCGTTCCCCGTGATAGCATAGTTCTGCTAATCCCCAACCTATAATTAGCAAGCATATAACTTTCATGGAGAGTTCACAATGGTTCAGGTTTATTAAGTGCAGGAAATAAAGTGTGCCATCAAGTTCGTGAGAGCTTTACTAACTAATTTTCTCATAACAAGCAAACATTTTATTCGGAAGAAAACAAGGCATATTGAATATGCACGGAAGTAGCAAATGATGCTAATAGGTAGGTATGGTGGACACTTTGGCAATATTTGGTTTAAGGGAGTTGGAAACATGAGTAAAACACTCAGTGAATAGTGAAGGCTAGCAATAGTAAGGGAGCGACAAACGAGAGAGCAATAATGGCCATAATCATGCAGAGCGACAAAACATCATTGATCAAAGCATAAAGTGATACTACAAGTTGAAAACTAAAGGATCATAAAGGCTTATGGTGACTTGGGATAGTCATAACATGGTGTGAGCATGTGCCAAGTCAACCCAAATAAAGCATCAAAGGAGAATACCACTGTACTATGCTTTAATATGCTAAAACAACGCATGATTCATCCAAGGCATATTAAGCAATCTCAATTGTTTATAACAAGTCATGCTATAGCAAAGAATACTAAGCATAAAGCCAAAACAATATCAAGCATGGCATGACAAAGCATAGGCCACATTCAAAAACAAGCTCTATTTACCACTTAAGCATGAGCTTTCCTACTCTTTTCCAAACCAAACCAAACCAAACTATTTGAACACCAATATATGAAATAGGAGGTCCAACCAATTTATTCAGAAAACTAAGCAAACCACGCAAACTAAAAACCAAAACGAAAACAAAATAGAAGACGCTCCAAGAACAACACAACTGTGCATGACACAATAAAAATGAAGTGGTTGAAAGAAACCTGAGATTTTTATTAATGAAGAAGGGGATGCCTTGGGCATCCCCAAGCTTTGACACTTGTACTTCTTGGATATTTATTGGGGTGACACGCATGGCATCCCCAAGCTTTTGCTTTAGTCCATCCTTCATCTCATTACTCATTCCTTCCATACACCTGAAAATTTTCCTTCATACAAAACTTCACACAATCTTTATTAGCAACATTAGTGCACTCAAGATAAATAAGTCTTAAGGTTCAGTCCTAACACCAAATAAACTTCCATTAGAACACTAGCTACTGTAGCACTTCCCTCAAAAAGCTCAATTCCCCAAAATAACTCAAAAAGGAACCAAGAAGAAGCAAATGCAGAAAATGGCAGAAATCTGTCAAAACAGACCAGCAGGTAAATATGAATTTTTTCGAAGACCTTCTGTTGCTCAAATAAAAAAGTGTTGAGCGAACAAAAGTTAGATAACAACCTGGGGCAGAAGCACAAAAATTCACGCCTAAAAAAGACGTTCAGAGATTTTACACGAATTTTTACGGTGAAGCATAGAAATCTGTTTCGGGACAGCAACTTTCCCAATCATTACTTCTCTCTCATTAGAGGTTACTCTTGGCACAAAAAGCAAATAAAAAGGATAAGGAGCGGTTATTACAGAGGTAATAACTTCCAAGACTCATCTAAAACTTTTGGGTTATCTCCCAATAAGTACTTTTCTTTAACGCCTTTAAGTTAGGCATAAGCGAAAATTAAAATGGATAGAATAGAAGTA
The DNA here is from genome assembly GCA_023614405.1 of Avena insularis. NCBI lineage: Eukaryota > Viridiplantae > Streptophyta > Magnoliopsida > Poales > Poaceae > Avena > Avena insularis. The sequence goes on along the minus strand of CM042692.1, from coordinate 505,558,465 downwards.
AGCGGAGATAATCAAGGTGAAAACATTGTTTTGTTCAATGAAATCCTTTTGTTAACAAGGTTGATCTGGTCTTGTTACCAAAACAATTTCATATGAGACAAAACTTTGTATTCCACTAATGATTATGTTACCTCAACCCTGATAGCAATGGTCCCAATCATAATAGTTTCAAAATTTTCTCTTGGTATGGGACAATATATTTCTACAACTTGAATGCCCTCAACATGTTCAATTTAATTCAAACCATAAGTCCTTTCAATCTTCTTGAGGAAATAGACAATGTGTTCCTTGTCATTAACATTGAAGGTCACCTTCCCTTGATTACAATTAATAACAGCTCCTGCAGTATTAAGAAAAAGGTCTCCCAAGAATAATAGACATATTATCATCTTGCATAAAAGTTTGAGAGGATGCTCTCATAAGAAATATGAGTTGAAGTAAAAGAGAGCATCAAGAAGCAAATTCAAAACACATTTAAGTCTAACCCACTTCCTATGCATAGGAATCGTGTAAGCAAATAACAAAGTGACATGCATAGGAAGATAAAACAAGAGTAACTTCAAAACTTTCAGCACATAGAGAGGTGTTTCAATACCATGAAAACTTCTACAACCATATTTTCCTCTCTCATAATAATTTTCAGTAGCCTCATGAATAAACTCAACAATATAACTATCACATAAAGCATGCTTTTCATGATCTACAAGCACTAGAGCTTTATTATAAACACTTTCAAAAGAATCCTCAGGAACATAACAGTCATCCTCCTTTAGGCATGGAGGACAATCAAATAATGTAAGGGATAAAGAGTTACTCTCTTTAGAAGGTAGGCATGGGTAGCTAATCCATTCTTCCTCCTTTTGTTCATCACTCTCCTCCTCTTTTTCATCTAATGAGATTTCAGGTTCATCAATTTCTTCTTCCATAGGATCCTGCAAGGCATTAGTCTCTTCCATTTGTGGAAAGCATCTATTAAAATATTCAAGAATATAGCCATTTTCGTCCTGTAATTATCAAAGCAAAATTTAAGTATACCATAAACCTCATATTTGTAAGGTGAATCATCAATATTTTCAAGCAAACTAGCAAGTTCAAAAGCACCCTTCCAAGCAATAAATTCTTCAATTTGTTCCACATCATAAAAGTCATAATTTCCTTTAACATAGAAGATATGGTAACATTTTCATTATACTCACATTGAAAAGGGAGGTGTTTGTACCTCCTACAGCAACAAGATTTATCCAAGAAATAGCATTATAAGTAGAGCACACGTTTCTAGCAATGGTATACAATTTATCAATTTGTTCCGCAAAGTGTTTCCCTTTTTGTGACAAGCGGTGTTCCTTATAATAATAATTTTTCATCTTCCGTGAACCCACCTTGCCAATAAGATTCAGTTTCAAAGAAACTAACCATTGACAACAAGCATGATAAAGCAAGACAATAACAGACCAACGAAAATAACAACTAGAGTAGGAACCAATTTTTTTATATTTTTGATGAAGGAACAAGCAAACAAGGAAGAAATAAACTTAGCTTAAACAATAGTGATTCCAAGTGGACTTGATAAATAAAGCTATGCTCCCCGACAACGGCGCCAGAAAATAGTCTTGATGACCCACAAGTATTTTCGAGGGAAGTGAAACCCAATTTATTGATTCGACACAAGGGGAGCCAAAGAATATTTATCAGCCTTCACAACTGAGTTGTCAATTCAGCTGCACCTGTAAACAATCTTGATCACAGCAGTTTATCAGTAGCAACAGTTTTGTAGTAGGAATAGTAAAGTAACAGCAGTAGTAAAGCAAAGATGAGAGTAACAAAAGCAAGAAATGGGATTCGAAAAGTGTAGGCATAGGGATAGATGGACAGGCGTTGCATGGACAAGACAATTCACATAGCAATCAGATCATAGGGCAATTGCAGATAAATAAAATAAAGCATCCAAGTACTAGATAATCCTAGGCATGTGTTCCATATATAGTCATACGTGCTCGCAATGAGAACTTGCACAACATCTTTTGTCCTGCCAGCCCGTTTGCAGCGGGGCCTCTAGGGAACTACTGGCAATTAAGGTGCTCCTTTTACTAGAGCACCGGAGCAAAGCATTAACACTCCGTGAACACATGTGATCCTCACATCAAAGCCATTCCCTTCCGGTTATCCCGATTTCTGTCACTTCGGGGCCTTAGGTTCCGGACAACAACGTGTGTATACAACTTGCAGATAAGACCAAAAACAATACTATCATAATGAATCAATAACATGTTCAGATCTGAAATCATGGCACTCGGGCCCTAGTGACAAGCATTAAGCACAACAAGTCGCAACAAAGTCATAAAGCACTAATAAAAGATACTAGGCACCATGCCCTAACAATCTGATGCCATTACATGAATGATCTCGTCCAATCCCTACCATCCCCATAGCCTACAGCGGGGGATTACTCACTCATAGATGGGGGAAACATGGATGGTCGATGGAGATGATGGTGGAGATAGATGGAGATGGCTCCGGGGGCACTTCCCCGTCCCGGCAAGGTGCCGGAACAGAGACTTTCTGTCCCCCGAATCTCCCCTTCGGTGGTGGCGGCGCTGCGGAACTTCTTCTGGAAAAACGTTGACCCCCCCGGATTTTTTAGGTCAGAAGGCTTCTTATAGGCGAAGAGGGAGACCGAGGGGGTGCCTGGGGCCACACCATGCCTGGCGTGGCCAGCCCAGCCACTGGGGGGTGTGGCCAGCCCTAGCCCTCCTCCGTCTCATATTCTGGCTCCTAGAGTCTTCTGGAAAAATAGGCACTTTGGCTTTTGTCCCGTCCAATTCCGAGAATATTCATTTTCTGACTTTCCTAGAACGAAAAATAGCAGAAAACAAGCAGCTGGCACTGTGGCTCTTGTTAATAGGTTAGTCCAATAAATCATATGAAAAGTACTCCAAAGTGTGGACAAAACACAAGAAAGTGGATAAAACCAAGCATGGAACATCAAAAATTATAGACACATTTGCAATGTATCATCGAGCATAAATACTAACTCTTGGAGTTGCTAGCATCTACTTGGCCAAGATAGCTACTAACAACGGAAAGCATGCAAGATCACAAATAACAAAGACATGATAGAATCAATAATCAATCTGAAATAGCATCTCAATATCCTTCGGATCCCCGCAAACACAACATGCAGAATTACAAATAGATGGTCTTGATCATGAACGGAGCTCACAACATGTAAACATGATAACACAAAAGGAGGAGAACCAGCCATCTAGCTACTACATGGACCCGTAGTCCAGAGATGAACTACTCACGCATCACACCGGAGGCTTGCATGATGATGAAGAAGGCCTCCAAGGTGAATTCCCCTCTCCGGCAGGGTGCCGGGAAGAGCTTCATATCCCTCGCAATCTAGGGATGGAGATGACGGCGGCTACAGACTCTTTCGTGGATTTTTGATCGGGTCCTTAGGATTTTCGTCCCGAGGGCATCTTATAGGCGGAAGGAGAGGCCGAGGGGGTGTTGGGGTCGGCCAAACCACCCCCTGGCGGGGGCCAGGCCTGGCCACGCGGCCAGGTGGTGTGGCCGCCCCCATCCCTTCTCCATCTCGTATTCTGGCATCTGATGACTTCCGGAAAAATATGCACTTTGGCTTTTGTCCCGTCCAATTCCGAGAATATTCATTTTCTAACTTTCCTGGAACCAAAAACAGCAGAAAACAGGTAGCTGGCACTGTGGCTCTTGTTAATAGGTTAGTCCAAGAAATCATATGAAAAGTACTCCAAAGTGTGGACAAAACACAAGAAAGTGGATAAAACCAAGCATGGAACATCAAAAATTATAGATACATTTGCAAATTATCACCATCTCAGATGCTTGTTGTGGATGCGGTGGCATGGAGCCGGGTCTCTACTTCCTCCACCACCGCTGCCGCCTTGGCGTCCACCTTGGATCCCGTGGGAGCCGTTATGGGTGCTGCTTGGTGGAGAGGGTGGTGCCGGTGGGTTATTTTTGGCTCACCGCCATCCTCCATCTAGGGCTTCGTGGCGACAGCCACCCTGTCGGCTCGATCTGGCGCGGTTTTCGTCATTTCTTTGTCCGTTGCTGCCATCATTATGGCGAGTCTCAGCTGGACGACTTGTGTGTCTGGGAGGTGGCATTCTTTGCCAATCCTTCTCCCGACGTCGTGCTTCATCTTCTTCCCTATTGTGATCTGACTACCGCCGGGGAGGTTGCTATGGAACCAGAGCTGCTATGAAGTCTTGCTCTGCGACTAGGGAAACATTTCTCCAACCACGTGTGGTTCTGTGCTGTTGTCCTAAAGATCCGGTTCTTGAGTAAGTATCATCCCAAGGGTTGGAGTGGTGATACCGATTTGGTTCCCTACAGGGTCTTGTGTCCTGCTGCCGAGCTATGTCTGTGTGATATCGGTCGGATTTCGAGACAAGTTTTTCACTGAAAGAAGTGGCAGATTTCTGTTGTTCCAGGCCCTTGCTGCTTTGGAGTTGGATTATTCGCTAGGATCTCTCGGGCCGCAGTAGTGTTTTCTACCGGCGTGTTATACACCCGGTTTCCTTTGCAATTGATCTGAAGCTATCCCACGACTATGTTTGTGTTGTTTCCCTCAAAAAGGGATATTTGAACTTCCAGATTTTTATTTGCTAGCTCAGGCCATTCTAGGTCTTGTGATGCTGCAGGGACTTGTACTGTCCTGCATTTGCAATGCGCTGGTTCTCCTTGATGAGATGGGTGGCTTCATACAAGAGTACCTTGCGATGCGCTTCTAGGTCTAGGGCCCTTTCCTCCAACTCGTCCGGTGTAAGATCCGAGGCGGTTGGGATCGGCATTGTAAGTGTTTCCCCGAGAATTTCACGGGCACTTGGAGTAACCACGTGTTCATCCACCAGAGTCTTTTTTGGTTCTTCGGGGATCAAAGTGCTGTATGAATCCTCCTCGTATTCTTCGGCGACCTCCTCTTGACCTAGAAGATCTTTAGCTAGAGTCTTGTTTTTCTTCTTATTCTTTTCCTCGTTGGCCTTACCGGTGCCCATGGCAAAGACGAATTTTGGTCCGATTCATGGAGTTAAGCTTCTATCAGTACTCTCGAACATCTGGACGTCGAGATTCTCTCCAAGATCCATATCATCTTGCTGTTCGGGACAATTTTCATTGTATCTTTCACCCATACTGTTGTAGGGACTTAGATCCAAACCTTCTCCTTCTTCTGCAGCCTTGGAGGTGGACTCCTCTTCAATTTATGCTTAGAACACTTAGAATTCTGCCGACGTCATGGATTCTCCCGGGGAAGCCGGTGTGTTGGCGTTTGTTCCGATTGCATCCAGCACCGATTCATTGTCGTCTCTAGCATCGGCGGAGCCGGATCCAGAGCCAATGTATCCGACAAAGTGCGATCCATGTGCTCTGAGGTAGTCGAGGCCTTCTTCCTTAGCTTCCTCGAAATGTTTTATGGTCTCGAGAACTGCATCTGTGTTGACTATGGCACTCATCAACATCCGCTTCACTGTGTGCCTTAGAAGCAATTTTACTGCTCCAGCTTCGACAAAGCCGGATCTAGAGTTGTTGCAGCTTTGATATTCCTAAGATTCGACCTCCTGAGGGAGATCTTCTTCAGATCCGATCTTCTCCACGATCTCCACTTTAGGTGCGGGCTGAGTGGGATTAGGGATTTCTGAGATCCGAAACTCTGCCACCTGCAAGGACAAAGTAGATCTAGAAGTTTCTTCTACCTATATCATCACCGCTGGGGTGGGTTGGGCAGGTTCAACGAAACCAAGGTAAACATCGATCTCACCAAAATACATGATTATGTAGCTAGTCATGACCTCCCTAGCCAAAATCCAGGTCTCGTCGAGAAGGACGAGAGGGGCGTCCATGGCATAGAGGACCCGACCAACGCCGATTTTTTTGCCGATTCTGATTTGCGCAAATTCCGCCCGGAATGCTGCTCCGAAAGTCCCCTGCCCCACGATGGGCGACAACTGTCATCAGATTGAAGACAAGTACGCCATGAGGGGTTCTCGGGCCGTGGAAAGATGTGGGGTGTGAAACGTACGGTTGTCCAGAACGGTGAGCACACAATCTTACACAGGTTCGACTCCGCCTACGGTGGATGGATCCTACTCCTGCTAGCAATCCAGTAATATGGCAGAGCCGGAAGTACATAATACAAGAGAGGTTTCACCTATGCGAGTTGAGATTATTGTAGTTGATGCCCTAAAGGCCGATCCCTAAGACGGCTTATATAGTCATCCAGTCCTAGGGTCATAGGAGAGTCCTATCTGGCTACGATACAGAGTCGGTTACATATTACACCTTGGACTATAAGTTTCCCTACATGTCTAAGTCGGTAAGTCTTATGAGCCTTCCCGTAGCCGGATGGGCTTCCAACTTCTCTCCTTGACTAGTCCGCGCATGAAGCATAGCTCTAACCCGAAGTAGGCCACCCTGGTCAGCGAGTCACAGTGGGTATATCCAGAAAGTATATTCCCAACAATAAGTTCCAAAAAAAATCTTGAAAAAGAATCGTAAAAGTTTCTAACGATGTATCCCACAAGCGTGCAAAATCTTAAATCGAAACATTTTGTATTTCGAGCTACACAAAAAAATAAAAAAGTGTGACTATTTTTTGCGATTTGAAATCGCTATATTATAGATCTACAGTTTTATCATTTTTGTGTAGCTCCTCAATGGGAGGTTTCCCCCAAGCTTCGAGCAAGGTAGTCATGTATACGAAGGGAGTGCCACTCAAAGTTGTGGATGCCATTTCCTATTTTAACCAACCTTAATTACATTGCCATATTAGGACCCATGCAAAAGACACTGGGTTTCTGGCCGTTATCCGTACGAATTCATATGGGCCCTTCCCTATTCTATGTCTACAACCCTCAAAACAAAGCAATCTAGGTTTTTATCATAAGTGGTGCTTCTAATTATTCGGTGTCTATCCTATTTATCTATCTTAATTAAACTAAGTCATTAGTAAGAATACACGCTAAAAAATAGTCCAAGTTGTGGCAAAATATCATTATGTAGCTTCGTAATGGGAGGTTTCCCCCGAGTCTTCTAAAGAGATAGTCATGCTTATGAAGGAAGTTCCACTCCAAACTTCTAGATTGCCTTTCATCTGCCTACCCATGCAAAAAATAAAGGGTTATAGCGATTATTCACGTGTATTCATATGCATAAGATTGACCCCTGAAACGAAACATGAGTAGTTTTTCATGGCAACTATTGATTTTAATTTTGTGATTTTCCTCTTTGTTTATGTTAAACTAATTAGTCAAAAAGTAGCACCAAATCAAGCATAGTGCAAAAAGTTTCGACAACAGTTGGTTCCATAGACAGAAGACTCCACGAAAATAAAATGGGTTTTTGGCATGAATTAGGTCATCCTCCTTAACCAATGACCCCCCTCCCCCACACACAAAGACAGAACACACTATTTTTCATCAAAAGTGGTGAGTCTTAGTAACTAAGACCAGTAAATGATATTCCAACAGGTCAACAAAGAAGTTGGTCAATAGATTTCGAATTGGCTAGAAAAATATATCTTTCATGCTATTTTTTAGACCAATATAAGCTAAGAAAAAGGAAAATGAGAGCAAATATTCCGCAGCAAGTCGCACACACCCCATTATTGTACGTCACATTTTCGAGTAAAAAAAAGACAAATCATGGACATTGGTTTATGTTCTATCTTCTATGGTCATCATGAGAAAATGGCAGGAAAAGGGGGGATTTATCAAGTCAGGTTGCGCTCACACCCTATTATTGTAAGTTGCATTTCCGAGTTAAAAAGATAAATTATGTACATTAGTTTATGTTCTATCTTGTACGATCATCATGGATAAAGTGGTAGGAAAAGGAGGGGATTTATCAACTCGTCCCCCCACACCCCACCAGTACCTTCATTCCCACGCCGGCCAGAGTAAGTTCTAGTCTCGTGCATCAACTCTTCTTATATGCCTTAGCGTTGTCGACCGTACAATCCCCTTATCCGTTAGGGTGCCTTCCATCGACTGCGTTGTCTTCCTATCCGCCGCGCCTCCCTCTCTCGTCTAGACCGTCCACCTCTCCGTCGAGCCACCCTCGGTGGCACGACCCCCTTCCCCGACGCATCATGCACGACCACAACACCGCACTTCGCTAGTACGTCCTCGAAGTAATGGTTAATTAATCATTTAGGACACTAGGATCAATGAAATATATTTCTTTGGTGATTGCAAGTTAAATAACTTTAGGCAATCCTTAATATCCTCTTTTCTCTTTTTAGTTTTGAACTCTTTTTTTGACAATGTCATTGGAAAATCCTACGAGCTTCACTCGAAGCAAAACAACAATAGGCGATCTACCAGTCGATTTAGTGGCTCAGATTCTTCTCAGAGTTTGTCCACACCCTTATAGCTTACTCAGTGTAAATGTAGTCTGTCCTAATTGGAGACAACTGATCAGAAGAAACAGTTTAGGAGTGTTAACCTTGTCACATAATGGAGGAACCCCGATGCTAGGATTTTTTCTATCAGAGCAATGCCAATGCTAGTTGTTTTATTACATATCAGCATTATCTAGACCTAGCCATACTGCCAAAATTGCCCCCAGGGATGAAGACAACATCGATGAGACTTCTAGTGATACTGATGGTGGAATATACATAACTGTACATATCCTAGCATGCCACCACGGGCATGTGTTACTTTATTGTTCAGCATCCTAGCCATGGTAGTTTGGGATCCAATTAGGAACATGGACACATTCATATGCGAACCATCATGGCGTGGGTTTCAGAATCAGTTCAATGACACATTTTTTTGTTCTAGTAACCATGGTGGATCATTTACCCACAAGTACCACACAAACAATTTCTTGGTTGTTTGGATAAAAACAGACCCTAAAAAACAGAGGTAAAGAGATACTCATCAGAAACATGCAAATGAGATTCAATTGCAGCCATCCCAATGATACCAATGGCATGTGTTCGGGCATCTAGTCCAGCAACTCTAATAAGGGATATTTTCTACAAGGTAACTGAAGGAACATTTCTTGATCCTCTTATGTTTTATGTGCCAGATAACAACATTGTGGATAATATAATTGTGTGTTTAATGTTACAAGTTTGAATACATGTTTATAGTTGTCAGCATCGACCCCAAAAAGGAAGTGAAAAGAGATCGCAGGGGAGATATGTTCAAAACATGTTTTCTAGGACGGATTATCTAGTGGGACTATGGAGGCAAATTATTGATTAATCCACCCCTCGAGATTGCTATGTCCCTAAGTGCACGGGCCTCTCCTAGGGGTGGATTACTGGCCGGAGATTTGGGTCAAGGCTAGAGATTTGCCCAGGACGAAATATACAGGGGCCGGATTATCCGTCCAAAAAGACAACAACAGCTACCAACGACTATATTTCAGGAGGGGTATAAATACCCCTCCCCTTCTTCAACCTCAAGCTGCCCATTCCTCTCCCAAGAACCCTAAAATATGAGCCACTAGAATTGATAGATCTCCTCCTCCAACCACTCAAAGATAGTGATCTTTGGGGAATCGAAGGAGAATACCTTGATCTACATCCTCATCAAAGCGATTTGATTTCCCCTACTCATTCACTTGAGTGACTTGATTCTAGTATTTCTTTTGGAAACCCTAGTTGTTGATTTCACATTTCTAAGTTTGTCTCTTGTTTTGATAGCTTGTTGTGATAATTGGGAGCCTCCAATTCAGTTGTGGATGCATGCCCTGATCTTGTTGTAGAGGCATCGGTTCCCGCCTTGAAGGGTACCGATAGTGGAAAAGTGAATCAGGCCAATGTGGAGATGTTCACCGAAGAATAGGGTGAGGCCTTTGTGGCATGTTGGTTTTAGTACCACCCACTCCTCCAACGCATACGTACTTCCCCTCAAAAGGAAGGAACTGCGGTAAATCATATCATGTGTCTCCGCGTGCTCCACTCTCGGTTACCTCTATCCTTTACCTCCCTTTACTTGTATCTTATATCTTGTTAGTTGCTAGTTTGTCATATCGGTAAATTCATATTAGTTGCATATATAGAGAATTTACCTTTATGTAAAGCCTAAATTGAAAAATAACTAAAATTTTAAGTAGCACCTATCCGCCCGCCTCTAGGTGCCCATACGATCCCTTTTCAATTGGTATCAGAGCCTCAACTATTATTTCAGGCTTTACCGCCTAAGAGAGTATGGGTAACAGTGATGAGACTGAGGTCTCGTCTAGTGGTATGGTTACCATGGATGATCTCAAGAGCTTTGAAACTTCCTTGAGCTCTTCAATGGTGACTCAAATGCAAGAGATGCATGAAATGATAGTGCAACCATAGGCCAATTAAACCCCACTTGCTCCTACTCCAGAGGATCCCACTTCAAATAATCTGGGGTATGAACATATTGCTAATGGCTCATCTTCCAAAAAGGGAAAAGGGAAGGAGGAGTATAATGAGGTTCCTCATTGGTACTATCCTGACCCACCGATTTCTCATCGTCATATAAACAATATAGATGATCCACCTAAGCTATGCGTATCTTCTTTTACTAAATGGAATTTTTTGATGAAGTCTCTTGTGTGCAGCTCTTCAATTGAGCTGTGGAAATCTTCGCAAAAGAGTCACCTTCTACGGCGCTCGACGAACCAAAACCGTTGTAGATGGAGACATTTCTTGTAGTGAAGGTTTCCTGATCATGGGCATTATGTCAATTGAGGACGGTGTCATGTCAGTGAAAAAATGATGTGATGGACACACACGCAACCAAGGTATCGCAATGAGCTCTAGTCACAAAGTTCAACATTGCGATAACTAGTAAAGCGTAGTAACCCAATCCTTTGACCGTGAGATCATATCTAATCACTATCACCGGAGGTTGCCTTGACTGCATAAACCGTCACACCATAACATGATGATCATAAAGTTGTCTCTCAGGTATTCCAAAGGGGTATGTTGAGGCATATGCATTGATATCAGGATTTCCTCATCCACGTGATGGATAAATACTCTAGGACCACTCTGCGAGATTACATCTACAAAGTTTGCAAGTCACATGGATGTAATATCGCAGGAACGAGTAAATGTGTTTTTTAGTAACCGGATCGAACTAGGTATAGAGATACCAAAGATCAGATCTTGGACAAACTAGGTATAGCGAAGCAAAGAGAATGAGACACGACGTTTAAGGCTCAAGCGATCAAGTAATTCATGGAATGCATCGGGGCCACCATGGGTTTCCAAATCCCCCTGTTGGTCATTGATCGGAGATATGTCTCGATCATGTATGCGTATTCTCGAACCATAGGGTGTCACGCTTAAGGTTAGATGTACATTAGTGGGATCGCGATACATGTTGGTTCCTACATGTTCAATGAAGTTCTTTTATCGATTGAACCACAATGTCGAGGATTCAATTAATCCGGTATCTGATTCCCTTTGTATCGTGATATAGTACTTGCCTGAAATTCGATCGTCGGTGTCACTATACCTAGTTCCATCTCATTACTGGCAGGTTCTCTTTACTCATTCCATGATGCAGGATCCCCGTGACTAAAACCATTAGTTATATGTTTGCAAACTTTAGGATGCTACATTACTGAGAGGGCCTAGAGATATAACTCCAACACTTGGATTGAAAAATCACACTCTTGACTCATGCAACTCAACAAATACCATCGGAGATACCTGAAAGCCATATTTACAATCACCCATTTATGAAGTGACATTTGATGTCAACAAAGAAATCCTCCGGCATCCAGGAGTAACACAATCTCACGGTCTAAGAAAATAACAATCAAATTAAGTGAAACGATCAACAACTATGCTTATTACTGGGTCTTGATACCTTCGATTAGGATTCACGGATGTAGTATAATAGCTTTTCCCCTAGAATACCTAGGTTTAATCAAACCTCAGAAAGCACTGCTAAAAGGTAATAAAAACGGACATGCCTACAAGACTTTGTTTGTTCGTTTTACCTTGGTTGACCGGACCAATATAGTTTACTTTATAACGGGTTTGAATCTATGGATGGAGATAGGACAGGGTTGAAGATCCACCTGTAGATGCATATCAAATGGGATAAAAGATAATAATAAGCATAGTCATGTATAATATTTGTATTGAGATAATTTCTTGTGGGCAACACATCGAGCTCCCGTGATGCAGCGGGCATAGCAATAGAATTTTAATCCAACCGAGAGTACACCGAAGCCATAGGTTACAAACGATTATTAAGTGCAAAACATAGATCAAAGCTTTAAGTGGTGATGTTGTTGTTGATCCCGAATGGGGCACTAAGCGAAGACTGTACTAACCTTTCTGTCACTGAGGTTCCTATGAGATTGCCGCTAGCCAAGTATATCACCTCAAGCCTTTATCAATCTATGGGATCTTGGGTACCTACAAGTCCATAGCTCGAGACAAGAGACGGAGAAACAAAAGATACAAATCACAATTCCAAACAAAATACAATTCTCCCATGATCTAGATGCACATAATCGCTACGAGGTTTCTCCGCAACCCACAGCCCGTGAGGACTACTCACTCATAACAAATAGATCAGAGATAGAAAACATCATACAAATACCTAGATTGAAATAAATTATTCTTACAATGGTCGCCAAATGACAAGGAGATATAAAGTACAAAGCAATGGCTATGGCTAGTGTATGGATGGATGGGGGAAGTGATGAACAATGGATGAACAATGGTATGGATCTCCTTTGGTGGTGTTGTGACGCAATCTGAGAATGGCGGCTCTCTGGCTGGAGGCTTGAGCCTCAAAATATATAGACGTCTTCATGAAAGTTGTAGGGTTTAACGAGACAAAGTCGTCGCCACCTGGTATAGGCGACCGGTACGGGCGGACCACGCCCATACCAGTGGTCGTTAAGCCTTCAGGCGGCCTGGAACGCCTCTCCAATTACTTGTCCGTGTGTACTTCCTCAAAATCCTTCATTATGACTCCTTATTTTGCTTTAAAAGCCGTGATTTCCTACACAACATCAATCAAAGAAGGGATTTGCATATCTTTGCAATTATTAGTCATTAGTGGCAAGAGTTGAGAGTTTCTTTGGCAATTGCTTGACCAAAAACAACATTTAAACAAAGTGGAAGATGGCAAAAATAGGAGCCATCAACTTCCCTAAAGATCAAACCTTGATTGTCCTCGAGCAAGAAGAACCAAAAGAACTATAAGGAATTCAACGTTTAAACTTGAAACAACGAGAATAATAGTTCACTTACAGTTGGTAGTCGTATGTGCTCAAAACTTCATTCATTTGCAAAGCTTAATAAAATTAGAGAGATGACAAGAATACTATACAAGTTTCCATAAGTCAAGATAATCAAAGTAAAGTTTAATATAAGTATAAGTAACTAGAAGTGTAGAAATCAATCCAATTCCTCTAATTAACTCTCAGCTTGTCAAGGAACACTAGGATGTTTAAATATCATAATTGAGTAAGAGAGTTTCATGTCCCAAGTAGTATAACAATGAAATGTATTATTTACACCCACATCAATAAATCAAGTCGATCTAAAACACTTCTAATCCAATCATTGTTTTTCAAGAAAAATTTGTAAAGTAGTAATGAGACCATGCCAAGGACTTGTTATGTGGATCCTCATAGATATCTTTTTTCTTTCTTTCATTTTTTTCAAGGATCAATGATTGTTTGTTTTGCAAGTGTTTGCACAACCTTTGAGAGTACCAATAATTTTGCCCATATATTTACACAGATGCCACTCATGTCATCAACTCATAGCCGAAATTTCGGGTTATACCATAGATCGTTCAAAAGCTAGCGGAGTTGTTGGTACCAAAGGTGTGCATTAAAGACATAGAACAAAGTTGTCTCACTTCTTTATCATTCTCTCTTTTTTGAGCTAGTACCGCGGTTTGATCCATAAGGTTAGCTTTGTCATGCATCATAATTACCACTAGACTTTATTTCAATCAAACAACTCCTTTCATGAGTGTCGTCAAGACTATCAAAATATCTATGGAGTTAAGGATCATCAAGGGTATACTCTCAAGACAATCATTAATCAAACAAGTCATAAATTTCAGACTTTTTCTTATTGTACTTGTTTGGCATTATTATTTCCAAGGCAAGACTCGGTTAACTAAAAGAACTAGAGCAAGAGCTTCAACAACTAATCATCATGCCAATAAAAAGCCTTGCTCTAACCATATTAAATTACTTCCCACTAGCATGGCATCTTAGCAAATCAACCAACTAAGATAAACGAAGCAAACTTCATAAGTGGGAGACATAGGACATACCTCTCGTAAATAACTTCATGATCCTCTTTCTTATAGGGATGTGTTCCTTCAAAACTCAAACATGATTACTCTCGAAATGATATTAAAGCAAAGAGGCAAAGTATGAATCCATGTTTACGAAAAAGTATAAACGGAAAAATCTTTTTGTATTTTTGAGGATAGGGATTAAATAATAGAAAAGAATTTACGACCAAGCAAGGGTTTAAGAAAATAAAAACAAAGGAAAACAAATAAATTAAAACGAAAGCAAATTAAAAAGCAAAGGAAAAAAGCAAAGTGTTGGAAGAAGCCAACACGAGTGATTCAAAGCTTCCAAGGAGCTGGAGTACAACCTCGTTATTACACAAATAAATTTTCCGGGGGAACACATCCCCAATCTTAGGCTTTTGCAAGCCCTTTTGTTGCTCATTGTGGTGGCGGTAGATAATATCCCACGTTCCATTGGCTGCTCCAATCATGGAACTGGGTGGCAAGGCTTGCAGTGGCATCTCGAAGATTGATGGAGAGGTTGCTCATGTTTTGAATATTTCCTTCGAGTGCTTAGATGTGTTCATAGGTGGTGTAATAGTTTGGTGGCTGCACATCTTGTTCGGGTCCTCCTTGTTCTACTTCTTCATATTCTCCTCCTCCCATGGGTATTTCTTGTTGGGGTAGATTAGCTTCAACCTACGCGTCATAACGCAAACGTCCATCATCGATAGAGAATAAACCGTTAGGCAAAGGAGCCGGGATCAAGTGATCCGCTCTAGGTATATCGAACAAATATCTACCATGATTTTTAGAAATCATACCACATCCTCTTAGAGTAGAAAGATCAAGACGGTTACCTCCAGTCAACAGTTGGATGTTACCTAGGTTGATGCGAAGTGCGCGTGTAAGAATGGTCACAACTCCTCCTCCAGCTATGGGTCCCCGAGATTGAAGAGCCTGATGCTTAAGGTAAAACACAAGTAGAGCGCCCATATTTGGCGTTAAGTTACAATTGATAAGTGCAGCTTTTGCAAGGATCAACATGTCCTCCTCATTAACTCTAGTAAACTCACCACGTGCCTGCAATGTGTTCGAAATCACATAGAATAAATATCGAATAGCAGGATGCTCAATTTGGTTCCCCTTGGGTGTATTTCCACGAATTATCATCAAATTAAATTAATGTAAAGGGGAAGGATGTAAAACAAAGGTAGTTGTGTATACATCGGTGGTGGTGTTGGCAAACCCAAAGCATTGAGCCCATTGGCTGAGTGTCAAAGTATACTCACAGTTCATAAGGAGGAATTTAATTCGATCAACTCTGGGCCTTTGTTCCTCAGAACAACCATAAGGATCCATCGTGTGTGTCAAGGTGCTGAAGAACTCAAGCGTCAAGCGGTAATACGTCGCAACATCCTGAAAGACAAAATTGTACAAACCAACATTGTTGCAAAGTAAATCGAAATCAACACGAATGCCAAGTTGGTTCAGGATATAAGGACATGCCCACTTGGTGGACTTGATCTCTCGAATCTTGAGACGATCGAAATGGGTTAGATGGAGCTCCTTGGTTAGCTCGATACCAAGTGAGTCGGGGTTTAACGTATCAATGGGTGGTGCGGAGGATTCCGCGGCCATCTAACGTGTATGACTCCTCGTGTTCATCTAATAAATAAAAACAAGACAAAGTAAATAAAGATTGCTAATATTTTTTTGGTCCAATAGAAACATAGCATAAGTGATTCTCTACACTAACTACAAAAGAAACTCCTATAAAAACAACGCTAAGCATACTTAATATCAAGATTGAATCAAGAACAACACCTATGTATAGATTGACAATAATGAATGATTGAGTGAAGCTTTTGCACAAATAAGTTGGGGATCGGAGGAGAATCATACCTTAGATCGAGTGAGTGTGAAGAATCGAAGAAATATTGAGTAAATTTGAAGATCAATGGAGATGGTTTGGAGTTTGGAGGAAGAAGAAAGAGAAAAAAAATGATTTGGGGGATTTTTAGGTTACCTCCTCGGTGTGCTTATGGCGCATCCATACATGGTACAAAAGGCGGTACAGCCGAGCCCGCCTGCATCGACTTACCTTTGGGGTGACGATCTCCCAGACGGCATGCACTCGGCGCTGCTACATGATCACACCATCATTGCTGGTCATTAACTATATGATGACTTTGCTCAAAATCTGATATTTGCTCGGGGGTCCGGTACGGGCGCGTAGTACGGGCGCGTCCGGCCGTACCTGTGATCGTTATTGACATAGTTCCTTTCGGCAAACATCAATTTTTTTATCTCTCTTTGGCTTGATGTGGGACGAGCGCACGGTACGGTCCACTCCGGCCGTACCAATGGTCGTTAAGAACACTGTGAACTACAAAATTCAAGGAATTTGATTAGTAGCTCCGTGCGCCTTTGCACATCTTATCAAAGGGCTAGATAACAACAAAAATACTAAGTAATGATCCAACAATACTTCTTAGGCCATGCGTTAGTAAAATAAATTATAGAGGATTACCTTGTTTCTTCTCCTCTCTCCATAGGTCTTCTTGAACACTCTTTATTAAAAACAAAACGAAACAAAAACAAAACTAACACAATAAAAATATAATAGGAAATATAAAGATAAAATTTATTTCGCATGGGTTACCTCCCATGAAGCGCTTATAGTTAAGGTTAATTAGCTTGACCTTGATGGTAATCACTTAGGTTTGTGAAGTGGAACACCCACTCCAAAGTAGTTTGCTTTTAAAGTAATTACACCATCATCATCATTAGGCTTGGTCTTCTTTTTCCTAGGGAAGTGGACTACAAAAGGATCTCTAGATGGTAGCCCTATTTTCACATTCCCTTCATTTAAATTAATCAAAGCTTTAATAGTTCTTAAGAATGGCCTACCTAGAATTATAGGCGTTATGGGATCTTCAGGCATGTCCACAATAACAAGATCAATAAGAGTGGGACTACATTTTAATTTCAAAAATTATATTTTCTTTTATCCCAATAGCTTGTTTATAAGTTGAATCAGCTGATGGAGTCTCAATTCAGTTGTAATAAATGGCCCCAACTTTAATTTATCGAATAGGCTTTTGGAAATTGTTGAGACGCTCGCACCAAGATCACAAAGTGTGGATATCTCATTAACTCCCAACTTAATTTTAATAGTGGGCTCAAATATATCATGTAGCTTAGTTGGAAGCTTATCAGCTAGTCTTTTATACTCCATCTCTAAATCACGAACCTTAGATGCTACTTGTTGTATAAATTTTTGGTACATAGCATCATTGTCTTGTTCTATACCTGGATTCTTAACTGTGATCACCTTCAATAGATCTTCTACGGTATATTCCAGTGTTGGTGCGTTGCTATAATCTAGCTCTTCAGGTTTTTCATCATCGGTTACCACCCTCATCATTTTGAGTGCCATGATTTCAGATCTGAACATGTTATTGATTCATTATGATAGTATTGTTTATGGTCTTACCTGCAAGTTGTATACACACGTTGTTGTCCGGAACCAATGGCCTCGAAGTGACAAAAATCAGGATAACCGGAGGGAATGGCTTTGATGTGAGGATCACATGTGTTCACGGAGTGTTAATGCTTTGCTCCAGTGCTCTATTAAAAGGAGCACCTTAATTGCCAGTAGTTCCCTTGAGGCCCCGCTGCAAACGGGATAGCTGGACAAAAGATGTTGTGCAAGTTCTCATTGCGAGCACGTATGACTATATATGGAACACATGCCTAGGATTATCTAGTACTTGGATGCTTTATCTTATTTATCTGCAATTGCCCTATGTTCTGATTGCCATATGAATTGTCTTGTCCATGCAACGACCGTCCATCCATCCCTATGCCTACCGCACTCGAATCCTACTGTTTACTGCTATTGTTACTACTGTTTTTACTTTACTATTGCTGTTACTTTACTATTCCTACTACAAAACTGTTGCTACTGATAAACTGCTGTGAGCAAGATTGTTTCCAGGTGTAGATGAATTGACAACTCAGTTGTTAAGGCTTATAAATATTCTTTGGCTCCCCTTGTGTCGAATCAATAAATTGGGTTTCACTTCCCTCGAAAATACTGCGATACACCCCCTATACTTGTGGGTCATCAAGACTATTTTCTGGCGCCATTGCCAGGGAGCATAGCTTTATTTATCAAGTCCACTTGGAATCACTATTGTTCAAGCTTAGTTTATTTCTGCCTTGTTTGCTTGTTTCTTTATCAAAAATACAAAAAATTAGTTCCTACTCTAGTTGTTATTTTCGTTGGTCTGTTATTGTCTTGCTTTATCATGCTTTCTATCAATGGTTGGTTTCTTTGAAACTACCTTATTGGCAAGGTGGGTTCACGGAAGAACAAAAATATTATTATAAGGAACACTGCCTGTCACAAAAAGGGAAACACTTATGTGAACATATTGATAAATTGTATACCATTGCTATAAACGTGTGCTCTACTTATAATGTTACTTATTGCTTTGATAAATCTTGTTGCTGCAGGAGGTACAAACACCTCCCTTTTCAATGTGATTATAATCATGATGTTATCATATCTTCTTATGTTAAGGGAAATTATGACTTTTATGATGTGGAACAAATTGAGGAATTTATTGCTTAGAAGGGTGCATTTTGAACTTGCTAGTTTGCTTGAAAATATTGATGATTCACCTTATAAATATGAGGTTTATGATATACTTAAATTTTGCTTTGATAATTACAAGGAAGAAAATGGCTATATTCTTGAATATATTAATAGATGCTTTCCACAAATGGAAGAGACTAATGCCTTGCAGGATCTTATGGAAGAAGAAATTGATGAACCTGAAAGCTCATTAGATGAAAAAGAGGAGGAGAGTGATGAACAAAAGGAGGAAGAATGGATTAGCTACCCATGCCTATCTTCTAATGAGAGTAACTCTTTATCCCTTACATTATTTGATTGTCCCCCATGCTTACCAAAGGAGGATGAATGTTATGCTCATGTTATCTGTGATAATCCTTTATTTGTGCCTAACTTCAAGATGCATGGTACTAAAGAGTTTTGCTTAGAAATTGTTTATGATAAAGCTCTAGACGATGGTCCTATATTGAATGATCGGTCATCTTGTTATAGAATTGTTAAAAGTGGGTTTGAAGCTTTTAATCCCACTATTTTTGAGCTTGATAAAAATTATGTTTTTGGAGAACATGAAAAGCATGCTTTATGTGATAGTTATATTGTTGAGTTTATTCATGAGGCTACTGAAAATTATTATGAGAGAGGGAAACATGGTTTTATGCATCTCAATAATATTAAGTTTCCCCTCTTTATGTTGAAAGTCTTGAAGTTGCACTTGTTTTGCTTTACTATGCTTGTTGATTTGTGCTTTCATGAATTTTTTATTTACAAGATTATTTTTCATAGAAAGTGGGTTAGACTTAAATGTGTTTTGAATTTGCTTCTTGATGCTCTCTTTTACTTCAATTCATATTTCTTATGTGAGCATCTTCTCAAACTATCATGCCTAACTTAAAGGCGTTAAAGAAAAGTACTTATTGGGAGATAACCCAAAAGTTTTAGATGAGTCTTGAAAGTTATTGCTTCAGGAATAACCTATCCTTATCCTTTTTATTTGCTTTTTGTGCCAAGAGTAACCTCTAATGAGATAGAAGTAATGCTTGGTAAAGTTGCTGTCCCGAAACAAATTTTTGTGCTTCACCGTAAAAATTCATGTAAAATATCTGTATGTCGTTTTGATGCGTGAATTTTTGTGCTTCTGACCCAGGTTGTTATCTAACTTTTGTTAGTTCAAAACTTTTCGATTTGAGCAACATAAGATCTTCGAAAAAAATGGTTTTTACCTGCTGGTCTGTTTTGACAGATTTCTGCCATTATTTGCATTTGCTTCTTGTTGGTTCCTTTTTGAGTTCTTTTGGGGAATTGAGCTTTTTGAGAGAAGTGCTAGAGTAGATTGTGTTTTAATGGAAGTTTTATTGGTGTTGGAACTGAACCCAAAGACCTATTATCTTGAGTGCACTAATGTTGCTAATAAAGATTGTGTGAAGTTTTGTATGAAGGAAAAATTTCAGGTGTATGGAAGGAATGAGTAATGAGATGAAGGATGGACTAAATCTCAAGCTTGGGGATGCCACCCGTGTCAACCCAAGAAATATTCAAGAGGTACAAGCGTCAAATCTTGGGGATGCCCAAGGCATCCCCTTCTTCATCAATAAAAATCTCAGGTTTCTTCCAAACACTTCATTTTTATTGTTTCATGCACAGTTGTGTTGTTCTTGGAGCGTCTTCTTTTTTGTTTTCATTTTGGTTTTCGTTTGCTTGGTTTTCTTAGTTTGCTTGAATAAATTGGTTGGACCCCCTCTTTCATACATTGGTTTTCAAATAGTTTGGATTGGATTGGAAAAGAGTAGGAAAGTTTATGCTTAAGTGGTAAAGAGAGCTTGTTTTTGACTGTGGCCTATGCTTTGTCATGCCATTCTCGATATTGTTTTGGCTTTATGCTTGGTATCCTTTGCTGTAGCATGACTTGTTATAAACAATTGATATTGCTTAATGTGCCTTGGATGAATCATGCGTTGTTTTAGCATATTAAAGCATAGTATTGTGGTATTCTCCTTTGATGCTTTATTTGGGTTGACTTGGCACATGCTCACACCATGTTATGACTATCCCAAGTCACCATAAGCCTTTATGATCCTTTAGTTTTCAACTTGTAGTATCACTTTATGCTTTGACCAATGATGTTTTGTCGCTCTGCATGATTATGGCCATTATTGCTCTCTTAGTTTGTCGCTCCCAGTCTTTTGCTAGCCTCCACAACCAAGTATGAGGTCCACTCATGCATCCAACTCCTTAAACCAAGTTATTCCAAAGAGTCCACCATACCTACCTACTAGCATATGCTATTCCAAGTATATTCATGTTTTTGTTTACCTTCCAAATTAAGCTTGTTATGAGAAACTAGTGATTAAAGCTCTCACGAACTTGATGACACACTTTACTTTTCTTGCCCTTAATAAACTTGACCCATTGTGTCGTCTGTGTTGTATATGCTTGTGATACGTCCAAAACGTATCTACTTTCCCGAACACTTTTGCTATTGTTTCTCCTCTATACTTGTGTGATTTGGATACAACTAATGGGAACTGACGTTGTTTTCAGCAGAATTGCCTTGGTGTCTACTTTTTGTGCAGAAAATCAACTATCAGGAAAAATCCCGGAAAATATACCAAAAATCCTATTTCACCCGAAGACTCCAGGAGCCAGAATACGAGACGGAGAAGAGCCAGGGGGTGGCCACACCACCTGGTGGCGCGGGCCAGGCCAGGCCGCACCAGGGGGTGGTGTGGGCCCCCCAGGCACCCCTCGGCCTCTCTCTTCGCCTATAAGGAGCCTTCTGACCTAAAAACTTCAGGGGGGGTCGACATTTTTCCAGAAGGAGTTCCGCTCCACCGCCACCACCAGATTCCACGAAACAGCACCAGAAACTTCGTTCTGGCACCCTGCCGAGACGGGGAATTGGAGGAGATCATTGCCATCATCATCATCCATCGCTTCTCCATCGACCATCCATGTTTCCCCCATCTATGAGTGAGTAATCCCCCGCTGTAGACTATACGGATTGGATGAGATTGTTCATGTAATGGCATCGGATTGTTAGGGCATGGTGCCTAGTATCTTTTATTAGTGCTTTATAACTTTGTTGCGACTTGTTGTGCTTAATGCTTGTCACTAGGGCCCGAGTGCCATGATTTCAGATCTGAACATGTTATTGATTCATTATGATAGTATTGTTTTTGGTCTTATCTGCAAGTTGTATACACATTGTTGTCCGAACCTATGGCCCCGAAGTGTAAATCGGGATAACCGGAAGGGAATGGCTTTGATGTGAGGATCACATGTGTTCATGGAGTGTTAATGCTTTGCTCCGGTGCTCTATTAAAAGGAGAACCTTAATTGCCAGTAGTTCCCTAGAGGCCCCGCTGCAAACGGGCTGGCAGGACAAAAGATGTTGTGCAAGTTCTCATTGCGAGCACGTATGACTATATATGGAACACATGCCTAGGATTATCTAGTACTTGGATGCTTTATCTTATTTATCTGCAATTGCCCTATGTTCTAATTGCTATGTGAATTGTCTTGTCCATGCAATGCCCGTCCATCCATCCCTATGCCCTCACATCGAATCCCACTGCTTACTACTTTTGTTACTACTTTTCTTTGCTTTACTATCGCCGCTTTTACTATTCCTACTACAAAACTATTGCTACTAATAAACTTGTGAGCAAGATTGTTTCAGTGCAATGAATTGACAACTCAGTTGTTAAGGCTTATAAATATTTTTGGCTCCCTTGTGTCGAATCAATAAATTGGGTTTCACTTCCTCAAAATACCGCGATACACCCCTATACTTGTGGGTCATCATGACTATTTTCCGCGCCGCTGTCGGGACCATAGCTTTATTTATCAAGTTCACTTGGATTCTCTATTGTTCGCTACTATCCATCCATCATGGGTAAGTCTCGTGATGGCAAGTTTCCTATTTTACCATCCACTACAAGAAGAGGTACGGTTCTGAACACCTCTGCTGCTCTTGATTCACTATCTGTTATAAGTAAGCTCATTACACCACCACATACACATGCTACACACACTGCTACTACTGCTGAATCTGAAACTTCTGATGCTTATGATGCATCTTCTACTGTGCTTGATAAGAGTGGTTCATTAGGTCCTTTCCTAGATGCTACGATTGCTAGAACTATAGCTGGAAATACCGAAACTCCTAATGAAGACACTACCACACCTGTTAGCTCACCTGAGTCTAGTGAGAGTTATGATATTGAAGAAGATTATGTTGAGATGACCGATGAGTTTATTAAAGAATGTAAGAACACCCATGATAGGATCGCTGCTAAGAGTCTCCTTGAGAGGCGTACTATTAGACCCAAATTATATCCTGCTGCTAAGTTTGCTGCTTCTCCCATAAACATTACAGATGAAGATTATGATTTCTCTCTCGATCTATCTTACATAGCTATTGTCGAGAAAGAACCTTTTTGTGGGACTAAGAATGAAAGTGCGGTAGCACATATGAATGAACTTTCTACCATGAGTGGCTTGTTTTCTGATGATATTAAGATGCGTACTTACTTTGTTGCTAAGATTTTTCCTTTTTCACTGAAAGGAGAAGCCAAAACTTGGTTTAGTAATTTACCTCCTGGATCTATTGATAGCCCTGAGTGCTTGATTAGTACTTTCCTGAAGAAATATTTTCCTCCCAGTGCTAGACATGCTATTTTGCAGGAACTTTTTGATTTCAAACAGGGAGAAAAAGAGGTATTGCCTGAATCTTGGGCAAGGTTTTGTGCTTTGATTCATGCACAGGCTGGAAGTCCATTACCTAAGAATGAGCTTCTTGATATATTTTATAATGGACTAACTGAGGAATCTGGGACATACCTAGATAGTTGTGCTGATTGTGTTTTCAGGAATAGGACTCCTAAGGAAGCTGAGGACTTAATGGCTAAAATAAGCAAGAATTATGAAAATTGGACTCCTCCTAAACAAGCTATACCTGAAGTAATTGTACCTGAACCATCTATTCCTAAGCCTATTCCAACATCAAAGAAGAGGGGAGTTATTGAATTAAATGATGAAGTGATGAAGGAAGATAAGAAATGTCTTAAGGAGAAGGGAATTAAAGCTACAGATATCAAGAATTTACCTCCAATAGAAGAATTATGTAAGACTATTTCCTACTCACCTACTATTGAGGTACACTCTCTCCAACACTTTGATGAAGGTGATATCCCTTACTCTAAACCTCCTAATCAATGCTTAGAAGAATTTGATATCTTTATTGTTAAGCAAGATAACTCTAATAAAAGGGTGCAAAATCATCTGATGGAAAACACTAGAGCTATTGTTGAGTTCAAAGATATTGTGGAAAGAACCTCTAATGATGTTAAAATGATTGTTAAACACTTTCAAATGGTTCAAACTCAAATAGATCAACTCTATATAGTGCAAAACGACTTCCTAGTGAATGCTGCTAAAAAAACATGCTTATGAAATTAGAACCAGAAGTGGTGCTGCTACCCAGGATCCTCTATATCCTGAGGGGCATCCCAAAAGAATTGAGCAGGATTCTCGTCAAGCTGAAAATAGTGGTTCTACTCGTAAGAAAAGGAAAAAGAAACATAAAACTGTTGTAGAACCCTCTGAACCTGCTATAGATCCTAATAGTATATCTATCTCTGATGCTGAAACTGAAAGTGGTAATGAAGAAAATGAAGTTCCTAATGAAGAAAAAGTTGAATAAGAACCTGAAAACCACACTAAGACTACTAAATACACCAAAGAAGATTTTATTGCTAAGAAACATGGTAGTGAAAGAGAACCTTGGGTCCAAAAACCTATGCCTTTCCCTGATAAGAAACACAAGTCAAAAGAAGATGAACACTATAATAAGTTTTGTGAGTGGATGAATCCTTTATTCTTGCAAATTCCTTTGACTGATGCTATTAAATTGCCTCCTTACTCAAAGTATATGAAGGACATTGTCTCGAATAAAAGGAAGATCCCTAATGAAGAAATCTCTACTTTGCTTGCTAATTATTCTTTCAATGGTAAGGTTCCTAAGAAACTTGGAGACCCAGGGATTCCAACTATCCCTTGCTCTATTAAGGACAGCTATGTTAGAACTGCTTTGTGTGATTTGGGAGCTGGAGTTAGTGTTATGCCTTTCTCTCTCAATAAGAGGCTTCAACTTGAAAAATTGATACCAACTGATATATCTTTGCAAATGGCTGATAAATCTACCACTATTCCTGTGGGTAGATGTGAGGATGTACCTGTTCAGGTGGCTCACAATTGCTTGATATTAACCGATTTTATTGTGCTTGAAATGCCTAAAGATGATAATATGTGTATTATTCTTGGGAGACCTTTTCTTAATACTGCAGGAGCTGTTATTAATTGTAATCAAGGAAAGGTGACCTTCAATGTTAATGACAAGGAACATACTCTCTATTTCCCCAAGAAGATTGATAGGACTTATGGTCTGAATTCAATTGAACATGTTGAAGGCATTCAAGTTGGAGAAATATATTGTCCCATACCAAGAGAAAAATTTGAAACTATTATGATTGGGACCATTGCTATCAAGGTTAAGGTAACATAATCATTAGTGGAGTACAAAGTTTTGTCTCATATGCAATTGTTTTGGTAGCAAGACTTGATCAACCTTGCTAACAAAAGGATTCCATTGAACGAAACAATGTTTTCATTATGATTATCTCCGTTTATTTCTATCCTTTGCATTTTAGTTTTTGCTTTCGTTTAGTTTTTTTGTGTTGTTAGTTGCTTGCATGCTAGAACTTCTGTAGTTCTAGCCTTGTTTTTTCCTTGCATAATGTTTCCAAAAAAAAAATCTCTCTGTCACAAAAATCATTCTTCTATTTCTGAAAAAAAAGCCCAAAAATAAAGAGTCTCGAAAAATTCCAGATATTAAATTTTTACGTGAAAAAAGGGGCAGAGGAGTACCTGGTAGGTACCAGGGGGGCCCACCAGGCAGGCACACCATGTGGTGGCACGACCAGTCCTGGGTGGCGCCATGCCTTGGTGTGGGCCACCCCTGGCCCCCCACTACCTCTCTCACCTGCCACTTTCTTCTCTCTCCCGAGTAAGCTCCAGTTCATAGCTCAAAATCGCGTTCTTTCTGTGCTTGCTCTCGATTTCTTCGATCTCCTTGCTCAGCCCATCTTTCTTGCTGAAATTTGGAGCATTTGTTCCCTGGTATGTGACTCCTCCCCTTGTCCAAGTAGATTTGTGTTTAGTGGATTATATGTTGAGTATTTTGCTGCTGTAGGTGACTGGTTATGAGAGCTTGTAAGCTTGTTTGATGCTTAGAGATATAGTTTTGATGCATGTTTAGGCCTCTTGCAAGTCCCTATGAGTAGAATCCTTCATTATATTTACTTTGCAATCACTTGTGTAATAGGTGTTTAAATTTCAGAATAGAAGATGAGTGAACACCACCTAAACCAACATGAGCTTTGGGTGCCTGAGGTCATGAAGGTCCACCGAGAGGAGGAAGTTTTTCCCTCCATTTATCCATGCTCTGAGTTCATGAGAGCTGTAGGAATTCTACAAGATTTCCACACTTTTGGTTTCTAATGCAGGGTTAGAGCACTTTTTGGAAGATGAACCTAGTCAATTTGTGAAGCTAACCATGTCTATGGTGCAGGACTTCAAATTTAGTCACTCTTTGCCTAACCCCATGGTCCATTACAAAATTTACAATATAGCTGTCGACCTTTCTCTTCATATTTTTGTGCAGCTATTAAGGTACCTCAATGGGGATCATGTAGAAAGATTAAGGAGAGACCTGAACCACTCATGGATTTATATGCAGAAATTTGCCAAGGGAGTAGCTTCTCGAAGGAGAATGGAAAAATCCGTAATATTCATCTTCCCTCCATTCGCTACTTTGCCTACTTTATTGCCAAGTGTGTTCTTGCTAGGAAAACTGCTAAGAAGTTATCTTTGTTTGATCTAGCATTTATCTCTGCTGCTCTTAGACGAGATAGGTCTTACAACTTGGGTGCTTTGATAGCTTTCCGTCTTGCTGCTAACCGTGAGAAAGGTGGAATTTGTGGAGGCCTCATTGCTTCTCGTTTACTAGCATTGCATGGTTTAGTGCCTCATCATCTAGACCTACAGTTTCCCATAGAGAGGCTTGATTTTAATTCCATGATACAGCATAAATTTATTTCCTCGTGGGCTAGTTTGAGTGAGTTGTCTTATGAAATAACCTTTCTTAAAGCTGGTTGGAGAAAGAGCAAGTCCGAGCGTGTTGTTCTTTTGCCTGCACCTGTCTTGTTTAACCTTGATAACAGGGAAGGATGGTCCCTCACTGAGGAGGAGCTTGACACGTACTTGGGAGAGCTCTCCCAATAGGAGCAGGACACTAGAAGGGAGGTCACGGATGATTCGGTCCAGCCCTCAAATGAGGGAGAGTCTTCATATCAACAACCCGCTTATGATTGGGGAGCTTCCTCCTCTTCTCATGGGCCCAGCTACGACCATTCTTACCAAGATCCGCCCGCTTGGAACCCTATCATACATGGATTGATACCCACTTAGGCCAAAAGCCTAAGCTTGGGGGGAGGTACGCCGACACCGCACTCATCTCCATATCATGTTGCGTTGGTACTTTGTATATTCATGTTCTCTTTTTAGTTTTCGTTCTTCTTTGCTTTTGCTTTCTAAAAACACAAAAAGACCAAAAATATTTTTGTTGTTTCTCTTTGGTTTGCTTCTTCTTTTTGCCTTGGTTTGTTTTTCCCTTTTTGCTTTGTTTGTTTTTCCCTTTTGGTTCTTGTTTAAAAATCGAAAACACCAAAAATATTTGTCGTTCTTCTTTGGTTTTTGCGAGTTTGCTACAGGGTTCGGCAGTTCTCAGTGGTATATTGGTTTCATATTATTATTCAAGCCACACAAGTGAAGAGCAATAATGAGGATTAATGACAACTTGAGGCGCGGTAAGAGGCTGGTAACGAACTCTATTTGTTTTCATTTTTGTACATATACTCATCACTGTGGGCATGCTTAGTCCGTTCATGTAGAGTGTATGTTTTCTTTGGATGCTTAGTAGTTCTTGCTTTCTTATGATTAGCTCCAGCTCGCTAATAGTTTGTAGCATGTCTTATGAATGTTTGCTTGCATTGCTCTATTCATAAATTGGTATGACACCGTGGTATCCTCCTCTGAATGTTTCAATTGAATTGACTTGGCACATGCTCACGCATGCACATGACTGTAATAATCAGTTAAGCCTTGACGAATTATTTTGCCTTGAGGATCTTGAATCACTTTCATGCCATGAGTAGTCTTGTTTTTTTGCAAGCATGATAATGACAGCTATTGCTCTCTCGTTTGTCGCTCCCTTACTATTGCTAGCCTTCACTTTCACTGAGTGTTTTACTCAAGTTTCCAACTTCCTAAACCAAATATTTCCAAAGTGTCCACCATACCTACCTATTAGCATCATTTGCTACTTCCGTGCATATTGAATATGCCTTGTTTTCTTCCGAATAAATATTTGCTTGTTATGGGAAAATTAGTTAGTAAAGCTCTCACGAACTTGATGGCACACTTTATTTCCTACACTTAATAA
Organism: Avena insularis; assembly: GCA_023614405.1. Lineage (NCBI taxonomy): Eukaryota > Viridiplantae > Streptophyta > Magnoliopsida > Poales > Poaceae > Avena > Avena insularis. Next base: position 505,529,997 of record CM042692.1, on the reverse strand, counting down.
ACCTGAACCATTGTGAACTCTCCATGAAAGTTATATGCTTGCAAATTATAGGTCAGATTAGCGTAACTGTCATCACGAGGAACGCTTTCAACACTTGTAAATATATACCTAGTTGATACCTTGCTCTTTTGTTTGCGGATGTCGCTTGTGAATAAAAGGGAGCTTGTAAGTCCATGGAGTTATGTATGTGTGTTAGAGAAACGCTGGTCATTGGTCTAATCCATGCTGACATGGTGGAAACCTGCAGCGTAACCATAATGATATCTATGAAGCATTCTTCTTATAAAAAAAGAGAGATAGCTATTGAGAAAAAGAAAAAAAAGAGTTTTATGAAAAGAGGAAAGAGAGAAAAAAGCACCATTTTCCCATGGTAAATAAGAAGATTGCTGAGATACTCATTGTCTGCTTGCCTTGTCATTTTGATATGGGGATTCTTCCGTATCATCGGGCAAGGGGTACCCCGTTGGCAGTTCTCATTGATACACACATACTTACGATGACAAGAACTTACTAGTAACTAAAGTTGAGTAGCATGAGGAGCGGACCTCGTACTCAAGGGACTTGGGATTTTCAGTTTATAGTCTGTCAAGCATATAACTCAGATTGGACCTCACTTCCACCTTAACCACATTAAAGATGCTTATGATAGGGGCATTGAGAGCTCAAAGCTAACGAGTACCATACTTTCAGCATTTGGAAGCCTTACAAAATTATTCAAAACCTTTTTATTCTACTTGTTGAGTCTCCACATATTCTTTGAGCACCTTCTTGAGAGCATAGTTGTCATTCTTTGTGTTTGTTCCATTACTTGGTTATTTGTGTTATGACTTTGATGCTTGTATCCTTGATATCTTTACTTCTAATCATCACTCGAACTTCAGAGGTGCCTTGGCATTCATAATCATAGGCAAGCGAGATACCACTCTATCATACCTTTCTATGGGCATTGTAATGTTGCTTATGTTTGTGCTTCGTGCTACTTATTATTCTTGAGTTGGAATCTCTTCATAGCTTGCAATGACTATTAAGTAGACTCGGTTGCATACTCTTTATTATGAATTGTCCAAGTAGTTGATCACATTGCTGAGAATATTTACATCATTTGAAGCAAATGTGTTCGTGAAAGTTCTTTTATCGCACTCAGTTTTCAACTGAATTGCTTGAGGACAAGAAATAAGCTAAGCTTGGGGGAGTTGATACGCCCAAAACGTATCTAGTTCCCGAACACTTTTGCTATTGTTTCTCCTCTATACTTGTGTGATTTGGATGCAACTAATGCAACCGACTTTTTCAAAGCAGAATTGCCTTGGTGTCTACTTTTTGTGCAGAAAATCAACTATCAGGAAAAATCCCGGAAAATATGCCAAAAATCCTATTTCACCCGAAGACTCCAGGAGCCAGAATACGAGACGGAGAAGAGCCAAGGGGTGGCCACACCACCTGGTGGTGCGGGCCAGGCCAGGTCGTGCCAGGGGGTGGTGTGGGGCCCCCAGGCACCCCCTCGGCCTCTCTCTTCACCTATAAGGAGCCTTCTGACCTAAAAACTTCGAGGGGGTTCGACGTTTTTCCAGAAGGAGTTCCGCTCCGCCGCCACCACCAGATTCCACGAAACTGCACTAGAAACTCCGTTCTGGCACCCTGCCGGGATGGGGAATTGGAGGAGATCATCGCCATCATCATCATCCATCTCTTCTCCATCGACCATCCATGTTTCCCCCATCTATGAGTGAGTAATCCCCCGCTGTAGGCTATGGGGATGGTAGGGATTGGATGAGATTGTTCATGTAATGGCATCAGATTGTTAGGGCATGGTGCCTAGTATCTTTTATTAGTGCTTTATGACTTTGTTGCGACTTGTTGTGCTTAATGCTTGTCACTAGGGCCCGAGTGCCATGATTTCAGATTTGAACATGTTATTGATTCATTATGATAGTATTGTTTTTGGTCTTATCTGCAAGTTGTATACACACGTTGTTGTCCGGAACCTATGGCCCCGAAGTGACAGAAATCGGGATAACCGTAAGGGAATGGCTTTGATGTGAGGATCACATGTGTTCATAGAGTGTTAATGCTTTGCTCCGGTGCTCTATTAAAAGGAGCACCTTAATTGCCAGTAGTTCCCTAGAGGCCTCGCTGCAAACGGGCTGGCAGGACAAAAGATGTTATGCAAGTTCTCATTGCGAGCACGTATGACTATATATGGAACACATGCCTAGGATTATCTAGTACTTGGATGCTTTATCTTATTTATCTGCAATTGCCCTATGTTCTGATTGCTATGTGAATTGTCTTGTCCATGCAACACCCGTCCATCCATCCCTATGCCTACCGCACTCGAATCCCACTGTTTACTGCTTTTGTTACTACTGTCTTTGCTTTACTACTGCTGCTTTACTATTCCTACTACAAAACTGTTGCTACTAATAAACTGTTGTGAGCAAGATTATTTCCAGGTGCAGCTGAATTGATAACTCAGTTGTTAAGGCTTATAAATATTCTTTGGATCCCCCTGTGTCGAATCAATAAATTGGGTTTCACTTCCCTCGAAAATACTGCGATACACCCCCTATACTTGTGGGTCATCAGCTTGCACTTATTTGTTGGGGATTAGCAGAACCATGTTGTCATGCGGAACGCTTTCAACATTGCACTGGTACTTTGTACCTAGTTGATATCATGCTCTTTTGTCTATGGAAGTCGTCGGTGTGAAATGAAAGGGGAGCTTGTAAGTCCATGGAGTTATGTATATGTGTTAGAGAAATGCCTGGGCCGCTGGTCTAATCCATGCTGACATGGTGGAAACCTGTAGCGTAACCATAATGAGTTGTCTATGAAGCATTCTTCTTATAAAAAAGAGTTCTATATTGAGAAAAAGAGAAAAAGAAAAAAAGAGATTATGAAAAGAGGAAAGAGAGAAAAAAGCACCATATTCCCATGGTAAATAAGAAGATTGTTGAGATGCTCGTTGTCTGCTTGCATGTACTTACGATGACAAGAACTTACCGGTGACTAAACTTGAGTAGCATGAGGAGCGGCCCTCGTATTCAAGGGACATGAGATTTCTAACTTATACTTCGTCAAGCATATACACCATAGTTTGTTCACTTTAACCTTAATCACTTCAAGATGCTTATGATAGGGGCAATGAGAGCCGAAAGCTAATAAGTACCATAATTTTTGGAAGCTCTTTATGAGACTTGAATCCCTACTTCCTTCTATGAAGGCATTTCTTCCACTTATATATTGAGTCTCCACCTTCTATCTTTATGCACCTACTTTGAGAGCATAGTGGACATTCTTAGTTCTATGTGCATTGTCCCAAGACTTGTTGATTGATGCATACCTTAATATTGCTTGTTTTAAACTATTTGTATCTAGTCACTCTTATAAACTTTGAATGTGTCCTATGCATTTATATTTGCTACTCTATGAGGGACAAGCTGAATACCACGTTGCTATGTTTTCTTTATGTGAAACAAACAAACGTCTTGCAAAGCATTGTTATTCATGAATATTTTGTCTGTGCCTTTTCATGTTGCAACATAGTTGCTTTGTCTTATTGTTAGAACTTTATCTTTCATGTTATGTTGAAGTACTATGATCCCAGCTATGAATGTTTTACAAATACTTTGATCCAGTTTATGATGGTGCATGCCACCTCAAAAATTATTCTTTCTTTTTATCACTTACCTACTCGAGGACGAGCAGGAGTTAAGCTTGGGGATGTTGATACATTGCAAATGTATCTATAATTTTTGATGTTCCATGCTTGGTTTTTTCTACTTTCTTGTGTTTTGTCCACACTTTGGAGTACTTTTCATATGATTTCTTGGACTAACCTATTAACAAGAGCCACAATTATGGCCACATTGCTTTCTGCTGTTTTTGGTTCCAGGAAAGTCAGGAAATGAAGATTCTCGGAATTGGACAGGACAAAAGCCAAAGTCATTATTTTACCGAGGGACACCTGAGCCGCATCACGAGACGGAGGGGCTGGGCAGGCGAGCGAGAAGGCGAATTTTGGGTGGGGCCCAACCACACCACCTGGCCAAGACGGGCTGGGCCTGGCCAGGTGGGTGGTCCGCCCAGACACCCTCGGTCTCCCTCTTCGCCTATAAGATGCCTTCAGATCTTAAAACTCAGGGGGGTTCGACGTTTTTCCAGAAGGAGTTCCGCTCCGCCGCCACCACCAGATTCCACGATTTGGAACCAGAAACTCCGTTCTAGCACCCTGCCGGGACGGGGAATTGGAGGAGATCATCGCTATCATCCTCACCATCGCTTCTCCATCGACCATCCATGTTTTCCCCATCTATGAGTGAGTAATCCCCCGCTGTAGGCTATGGGGATGGTAGGGATTGGATGAGATCGTTCATGTAATGGCATCAGATTGTTAGGGCATGGTGCCTAGTATCTTCTATTAGTGCTTTTTGACTTTGTTGCGACTTGTTATGCTTAATGCTTGTCACTAAGGCCCGAGTGCCATGATTTCAGATCTGAACATGTTATTCATTCATTATGATAGTATTATTTATGGTCTTACCTGCAAGTTGTATACACACGTTGTTGTCCGGAACCAATGGCCCCGGTGATGTAAATCGGGATAACCGGAGGAATGGCTTTGATGTGAGGATCACATGTGTTCATGGAGTGTTAATGCTTTGCTCGGTGCTCTATTAAAAGGAGCACCTTAATTGCCGATAGTTCCCTTGTGGCCCGCTGCAAACGGGTCAAGGACAAAAGATGTTGTGCAAGTTCTCATTGCGAGCACATATGACTATATATGGAACACATGCCTAGGATTATCTAGTACTTGGATGCTTTATCTTATTTATCTGTAATTTCCCTATGTTCTAATTGCCATATGAATTGTCTTGTCCATGCAACGCCCATCCATCCATCCCTATGCCTACCGCACTCGAATCCTACTGTTTACTGCTATTGTTACTACTGTTTTTACTTTACTACTGCTGTTACTTTACTATTCCTACTACAAAACTGTTGCTACGGATAAACTGCTGTGAGCAAGATTGTTTCCAAGTGCAGCTAAATTGACAACTCAGTTGTTAGGGCTTATAAATATTCTTTGGCTCCCCTTGTGTCGAATCAATAAATTAGGTTTCACTTTCCTCGAAAATACTGCGATACACCCCCTATACTTGTGGGTCATCAATAATCTTCCTATACTACTCGCATGGTTCTCTGTAATCTTAATAAGCATATTATTTTGCTCGGTTTGAGCTTGTATAAATATTCTAACGGTTTGCTCAAATGGGTGATTGCCATAATTTGCTCCATTAGTATTATCATAATTATTATAAGGAGCTCCTGCAGGATTAGCATGATATTTTTTAACATTGGGAGCATAATTATTTTTCCATGCAGGATTACAAGGAGTGCGGGTTATAAAATTAACATCATTAACATCGGTAGTGATAGCATTAACTTGGGTATCTTCCTTACCCTTTACTAAGCTAAGCAACTCATCTACCTTAGATGTAAGCTCTTCATTATTTACCTCGGTAATTGAACTTACTCTCTTCGAGGTTCTTTCCACATGCCATTGGGCATGGTTATTTTGCATATCATCAAGTAACTTCTTTGCAACACTTACATGATTTTCCATGATCGTCCCTCCTGCTGCAGTATCTAGCATAGACTTCGACATTGGGTTAAGACCATTATAAATGGAATGTAATATAAGCCACTCTTCCATCCCATGATTATGACAGTTCATTACGACTTCTTTCATCCTTTACCACGCAAGCGCTAGTGGCTCACGGTCTTCTTGTCTAAAGCTTGTAATGTTGGATCTTAGCTGCATAGCCTTAGCCGAGGAAAAAACTTTAGTCATAAACAAATTAGTACATTCCTCCCAAGATTTAGTAGTGCTCTTTGGTAGAGCTAGCAACTAATCCTTAGCCTTTCCTCTAAGAGAGAAAGGAAACAATCTTAGCTTAACAGCATTTGGATCTACATCCTGAATACACATCATGTCACAAATTTCAGTAAAAGTATTTAAATGCAATCCCGAATCTTCAGTAGATGAACCCCCAAATTGGTTTTGTTGAACCAAACTTAAAAAGGTTAGCTTTTATCTCATATGTTTCCGCATCAACTGCGGACCGAGTGATGCGTGCACGAATAAAATCATCAGTGGGAGTTGCATACTCCCCTAATCTCTTTTGAGCCATGGCTCTTATCTTTTCGGTAAATTTTTAAGTATTGAAAACGAATAACAAGTAACCAATTTTTTGGGTTTTTCAAATATATAACAAGAAAGTAAACTAATAACAAGAATTAAACTACAACTAATAATAAAACTAAAAACAAGATCTCTAATGACCTCACCAGGATAGCGAAATTGCTTCCCTGGCAATGACGCCAAAAAAGGGTTGATACCTTCGATCCGGATTCATGGAAGTAGTATACTAGCTTTTTCCCTAGAAGACCTAGGTTTAATCGAACCTCGGAAAGCACTGCTAAAAGGTAATAAAAAAGGACACATCTATAAGACTTTATTTGTTTGTTTTACCTTAGTTGGCCAGACCAATCTAGTTTACTTTATAATGGGTTTGAATCAATGGATGGAGATAGGCCAGGGTTGAAGATCCATCTGCAGCTACACATCAACTGGGATAAAAGATAATAATAAGCATAATCATGTATAATGTTTGTATCAAGATAATCTCTTGTGGGCAACACATCCTAATATTCTAGAGCCTCCGTGATGCAATGGGCATAGCAATAGACTTTTAATCCAACCAAGAGTACACCAAAGCCACGGGTTACAAATGATTATTAAGTGCAAAACATAGATCAAAGATTTAAGTGGTGATGTTGTTGTTGATCCCGAATGGGGCGCTAAGTGAAGACCGTACTACCCTTTCTATCACTGAGGTTCCTATGAGATCGCCGCTAGCCAAGTATCTCACATCAAGCCTTTATTAATCTATGGGATCTTGGGTACCTACAAGTTCACAAATCGAGACAAGAGACGAAGAAACAAAAGATACAAATCACAATTCCAAACAAAATACAATTCTCCCATGATCTAGATGCACATAATCGCTGCAAGGTTTATCCCCCAACCCGTAGCCCGTGAGGACTACTCACTCATAACAAATAGATCGGAGATAGAAAACATCATACAAATACTTAGATTGAAATCAAATATTTTTACAATGGTCGCCCAATCACAAGGAGATCTAAAGTACAAAGCAATGACTATGAATAGTGGATGGATGGATGGGGGAAGTGATGAACAATGGTGTGGATCTCCTTTTGTGGTGTTGTGATGCAATCTGAGAATGCGGCTCTCTAGCCGGCGGCTGGAGCCTCAAAATATATAGGCATCTTCACGAAAGTTGTAAGGTTTGACGAGATGAATCCGTCGCCACCTGGTACAGGCAGGCGGTACGGGTGGACCGCGCCCATATCCGTGGTCGTTAAGCCTTCAGGCGCCCTGGAACGCCTCTCCAATTACTTGGCCGTGTGTACTTCCTCAAAATCCTTCATTATGACTCCTTATTTCGCTTTAAAAGCCATGATTTCCTGCACAACATAAATCAAAGAAGGGGTTTGCATATCTTTGCAGTTATTAGTCATTAGTGGCAAGAGTTGAGAGTTTCTTTGGAAATTGCTTGACAAAAACAACGTTTAAACATAGTGGAAGATAGCAAAAATAGGATCCATCAGGTCTATGCATCAAATCATTCTCCTAATGATATGATTCTGTTATCAAGTGACCTTACATGTCCATGGTTAGGAAACATTAACCATCACTTTCCTAACGAACTAGTCATAAGAGGTGTACCAGGGACACTGTGTTGTTTATATATCCCCACATGTATTTAGTTTTCGGTTCACTTATAGCATGGACAATAAACACTTATCAAGAACAACAAAAATACGATAATAACAACTTTATTATTTTCTCTAGGGCATATTTCAACAAAACCCATCCAACAATCCCAAGAAAATGCCTAGGCTAGAGGTATGATGAATGTCTACCATGGTTGCTATGGATCGGCCCCATCTTGGTGCCTATGTCGATGATTTTTTTGCAAGGGATTGATCTCAATCACAAAAACCAGGGGAAGAGGGTGACCCTGTTTTAGCCCTTGTCCATGGATGACTAGAGATCCATGAACTCTATTGAGAAGTACACGGGATCTAGAAGTTGATAGAAAAGAGGGAACCCTATTTATAAATTTAGGCCGGAATCCCTGATGGCGAAGGAGGTCCAAGATGTAATCCCATCTAAGCGATTCAAAATCTTTTATTTTTTGACATGCATGAAGATGAGAGCTGGTTTCTTGTTATGGTGAAGCTATAGAGTTATGCACAAATGAGAAATTGTCATGGATTCTCCTAGATTTGTTGAATACACTTTGGGAGTTGGAGACAAACTCGTTCATGAAAGGTGCGAGTCTTAAGGACATCAACTTGACAATGATCTTAGCCATGGAATGGATTAGGATAATGGGGCAGTAGTTAGTGATCGCATTTGCCCCATATTTCTTTGGGAGGAAAACCATGTTAGCAAAGTTCTGCTAGTGGAGGTTGGCAACCCAAAGATCTATCAAAAGTTAAATTATTGCAATAATCTCCTAGGCGATAATGTCCCAACATTATCTAAAGAATGTACCAATAAATCCATTAGGCACATGTGGCTTATCACTAGGTATGAGAATGGTGGATGCCTTCTCAATGGTGATGAACGAACTATCAATGCCATCGGGATCACACTTAGGGAGCTGCATGGTTGGCCAATCAAAATCAATGAATCTAGGGATGGTCGACCGAGTCATGTTGAGAAGCATTGTTTGACCGAGTCATGTTGAGAAGCCTCTAAAAATGTGCTTAATACTCCGAATGAACATATTTCATCTTCTACATTGATACTATGGATGATGAAATAATTTAGAGTATTGGTATATGCTTCTGTATGTTGGCAACACGAGCACATTGTTTTTCCTTGCCCGCTAATGCACTGCATGGTCAATCACTCTTCGCTTGCGTCTCTTATGGCTGTCACACTCATCCACAAACCGCTGACGAGTCTCCATGGCCATTTATAGGTGAAGGATAACCTCTTGGCCCATGTATAACCTAAGCTTCGAATTTGAGAAAAACCTTTTTCTCTAAGCATGGGGCGCCTTCCCAATAACATGGAGCCGATGAAAAAATGTTGCATGGCTTTTTGTGGGTGGCGCCTTCACTCAAAGCATTCTAGACAACTTCTATGAATCCCGATATATAGTGTGAGCCAAAAAAAACTCGAATTTGAAGCTTCTAGGCCGACAAGGTCCTTCGATAGGGACCTCGGCTACATGCGAGAAGTAGGGGGCATTGGTTGGGGAATGGTGAGGATAAGGCAAGGCATGTAAGCTATGGCGTTGATTATGAAAATCCTATTCATCATTGCAGAAAACACTACCAAGCTTGCTCATCGCTAGGTTTTGACGCCCGGCTGACCCAATTAATCTTATATTTTGTAAATCGATCTCTTTTAGATCACATGCGTGCAAGGAGGCTATAATTGTATACATGTTCTAAAAATGTTGTTGTCACGGGCCCGTGTAACTTTTATTAAAATCCCCTAGTACATTTCATTATTGCCAGGTCAGTGGCTTTTGAGTGATTACTCCATGAAGAAATCATCCTTGCGATTGTACTTGGTGGGACCATGAATAGAGATTAACCAGAACGAGATGCCGTCGATAATAGTGGTAACCATGTAGGACTAACACAAAGCACCGACATGAATATTAGTAAGCTACACGGTGTTTTCATCCCAAAGTTATATGATATTCAGAAATGAAGGTTAAAGTCCAAATATCGAAACGGTGAATCAGCATTCGAAGTAGAGGTTTTGGACACTCTATTTATCATCAGAGTCCAGAGAAGCAGCAAAGTTCTGCTAACATGTCATATGTACCGAAATGGAGGAAACAAAAGGATTTCGGTGCAAAAAAGAAAAAAAGAAGAAAAAGTGGCAACGTATTGTGCAGTTGTGCTTCACCTGCCCCCTTACTCAGAGACTAGAGAGAGGGGTTAAAGCAAGCAAAGAAACGGAGAGGAAGAGGTGGAGAAAAAGTCGGCTGTTTGTGAGCGCGCCATTAGTTGCAAGAGGGCATGGAGCCAAACAGAAAGTCTGTTTCGCCATTAATGGCCTCTCAGCCCTTCTGGAACCCATAGACCTACACGCAGCAAAAGAGAGATACATATAGACAACAACATCATTAGAGGCGAAGGGGGGGAAGAGGAGGGGAACTGGTAGTGGTTTGTTAGCAAGCACTAGCTAGGTTCCAAGGCGCCATCACGAGCTAGGGTCTCCTGGATAGAAAGAGAGATAGATCGGCCGAGGTTCATGCGGCCGGCCGGCCTGGGTAGTTTGCTGGTGTGGAGAAGATAGCTAGCTAGCTAGATAGATAGAGGTGGTGCCTTGGCAGCTAGTCCCGGCCCTCCTAGAGTCAAACTGTATTTAGGTCTCCCTAGATATACATACGTAGAGGGAGACAGAGAGAGAGAGAAGGGGGAAGATATAGCCCCTGTGTGCTGTGTGGGTGTCGTCGTCGGTCGGTGTCTGCGTGTCTCCCTCGAGATGATGAGCGCAGGCAGCCAGGGACAGCATCAGCAGCAGCAGGAGGAGATCATCAGGCAGCAGCAGCAACATCAGCATCAGGAGATGAACATCTCCTTTGGGATGAACCCCCATCACCACCACCAACATCATCATGCTGCCCCTCCTTCCTCGTCTTCCTCCTCCTCCATGCAGGCGGCTGCTGCGAGCTTCATGTGCGGTTCTCAATTGAACTCTATTCAATTCTGATTTTCCTGTTCCTTAATTGTTTGCATGTCCACACTCTGATGCTCTTGATCGGTCCAATTGATCCTGAGTCTCGGGATGAGTTCAATTGGATTACTAGACTTGTTTTCTTTGATTCTTGCTTCTTAATTTGCTTGATTTTTGTGTCTCATGATCTGTCTTGCCTTTCTTTCCTTCCTTCTGTCTTGAGAATTCAACACGATATTAGCTTCTTTACTGAATTTTTCCCTATACGTTGATGATTTCCCCTTTGCTTGGTGATCGAGACTTTTGGAAAGTTAAGTGATTCTTAGATTAGGTATGGTCGTGAAATGACAAATCGAAGTACTTCCTCAATTTCTTGCTTCTTTATTTCTTTGTCTTTTACTCCCAGAGGAGAAATTGCAGATGATGAGAAAATTTTGCGCTCAAAATTGTCAATTTCTTTTCTCTTTTGCGATGAAAAATTGTCAACTTCTTTTTTTATAGCTCCACAGGTAGATAATTGAATTATTGTGTTCTGATGTTTTGAGCTAGATAATTGTTGAATTGTTTTTGTCTTCATTGTTTGGTTCAGATAGTTGAATTGTTGTGGAAATTAACAACTCACCGGTCTCCCTTCTTTGAATATTCGGAGCACACTATTTGTTTAGGAAGGACTGCTACACTCATAATCAGAATATTATAGACTGATAAACACATACTAGTACATGGAGTAGGACATCAGCAGTATATACCGGTCCATGCATGATTATTACATCTTTTCAGTGAGCATACCTTGCACACATGAAATTTCGGGAACTAGCCATATTTCTCGGGTTGCCAAAATAAATGCCTGCCCCTATTGCTACTACTACTCCACAAGTCTAGAGAAGATTCCACAATATCCTCCTGTTCCCACTCCCTGCAGGCAGAGCAGAGGACCGGAGAGGTTGGACCAGACGATAACAATAATACTAGCACATCACGCATACATAGGCTTGGTAGTAGCTAGCTAGCGCAGCATGATTTCATGATGATGATGATGCGTGGTTCCTCGAACCCCGTGCATGCTTCAAAATTTTCACTCATTGTTCTAATTCGTTTCTCCGTTGCACAACAAATAAGCAGGAGCAGCAAGGAGGCATCGGGGGCGTATGACCATCTGGGGGAGCTGGACCAGGCCTTGTTCATGTACCTCGACCATGGCCACGGCCACGGCAGCCAGCACGCCTCCACGCAGCAGCATGAGCAACGGCGTAAGTGCCTTACAAGTTAAAGAGCCGGTCAAAGTAGTCTCGTGCAATTAATAGTTCTGTATAGTATCTTGCATATTAGTACTACCGTAGTATGTCGTTTTCCAGTTATGTAGAAGTCAAATGCAGGTTACCAGTGCATAAAGTTGCTTGGTCTTTTATGCGTTTACTGATGACTAGCAGCTTGGTCTTGGAGTGGTAATTAATGGAAGTGTAGTGTAGTGTAGGCTCAGATCTGGTGGAGGAGTAGAGAGTAGAGACAGAGATGTATGGTAGCACTGATCTGGTGCATGCAGAAAGGCGCATCTTTTCCCGGGGCGGGGCCCCGTGAAGCGAGCAAGGAGGAAACGATCGATCATATGGCCTGCAGCTAGCTAGCAGATTCTCAGGCTGGCAGGCTGCAGGTAGTAGTACGTTTTGACCAGGATCTCTGCCTGCTGCAAATCTTCAGTACCGCACTGCCGCCGGAGAGGACCATGGAATCGGCAACACCGCATCTTGCTTGCTTGCTTGCTCAAAGTCGCCGGGCGTCCATGGAACCCAACAAAACACACACACACAGACACACTCTCTCTCCCGCCTCTAGCTAGGCTAGCTACCTTTTGGCGGTCGGACTGTGACATGTAACAACCTGCTCAATGATTTCCCTGGCGAGCGATCGACCGAGCTGCATCCAGCATGTGGCCGCGGCAGGAGAAGGTACATGCACGCAGAGGGGATGATCTCCTCCTCCTCCGCCCCCTCCACTAGTACTAGTGCAGTACAGCCACCATGCACGCCTGCAATGGCTGGCTTGGCGCCTTGCCTGCTGGAGCTGCATGCGTCTGTTTGTTTGACCCGATCCTATCCACTCCGGTTCCATCGGGCACAGGCAGGCAGGAGCATGCCGATGCTGTGTGCATCCACTGCCCCGTATCTTCCCGTACCCCCGACCTCCAGCTTTCTCGTGTCTTGCTGCCACAGCTCCTACTGCTAGCCTGTACGCGTCCTGCCATGATTATTTTGTTCCCGTCTGCATGAGACATACCCAGAGAGCTTCAGTCGACTAGCTAGCTGTGTGCTGTATATGTACGCGAGCCTCTCGTTTCCATCAGCTCACTCGCTTCGTTCCTTCTGTCTTGGTTCATGGATGCAGAGACCCTCAACATCTTCCCTTCCCAGCCGATGCATGTGGAGCCGTCATCCAAGGTACACCGACCAACTAGCGCATCGTTTGGTTTAATCTCTGTTGCTGATGCTGTTTGGTTGTTGTTCGATTATTAACATGCATGGTTGTGATGCATGTGTGATTGGCAGCAGGGGGAGATCAGTCTAGTCCTGTCGCCAGCGCCCGTGGGATCCAAGATGCCCACCAGGTCGTCACCAGAAGATCACCATCACCACCAGCAGCAGCAGGCGGCTGCCGCGGCCATGGAGGAGCTGGCAGCTGGGAGCAGGAGGCAGCAGCAGGATCACTTCCACCACCACCACCACCACCACAACCTGCAGCACCAACAACCCGGCCTCGCTGCTGCTGACCATGCTGCTGCCGGGGTCAGCAAGGATGTCAAGCCGGTGACCAAGGTCAGTGCGCGACCGAGAGCAGTTCGTTCACCACCTAATTGACTAACCTGCCTGCATACATAGCTAGCTGCCCCCCAATGCACACTGCTGCATACAGCATTGCTGGTTATTCTCTCGGTTTAACTACCTGAATTAATTAATGCGTGTCTTCGATCTCTTGTTTGGTGGTTGCAGAAGGAACACAAGAGGGCTTTATCCACCGGTGAACGCGACCCTAAAGTAACTGAATTCTCATGTTAATTTTCATTGATCTTCAGCAAGTCTTTATCAAAAACTAAATATATGATGTGCTAGCTACTAGTGTTCAATATGCTGCTGACATTTTGGTGGTTGGCAAAACGCAGACGCTGAGAAGGCTAGCCCAGAACAGGGAAGCGGCAAGGAAGAGCAGGCTCAGGAAGAAGGTGAGTGAAGCAACAGTCCACACCAAAATAGAAACAAGCAAGTGGATGGGGGGAAAAGCAACTGCAACAGAAAAGGAATTCTTATCTGAATGTTGGATCAGTGCCCTCACTCCACAGTGTTGTTTCATTGATTTTTTTTCTTGGATGTGGTATTTAGGCTTATATCCAGCAGCTGGAGTCGAGCAGGATCAGGCTAGCTCAGATCGAGCAAGAGCTCCACAGTGCAAGAGCTCAGGTATTTGCTGTCAGCAACCAATCTATCTGCAACAAAAATTAAAGCCTGTCACAAATAATTGATCTCTCATTTTCCTTTCCAAATTCCTTGCACATTCATGGCTGTGTGTATATATATGTACAGGGAGTGTTCTACCCAGGCAGCAACCTCCTCGCCGAGCAAGGCCTCGCTGGAAAAGGGCTAGGCGGCATCGACGGCCTCAGCTCAGGTACCCATCCATATCCATCTCCATCTCCTCCTTGGGTAATCCACATGCAAGTTGTGCATGTTGCTGATGGGGATGTATGTGTTGAATTTCCAGAGGCGGCGATGTTCGACGTGGAGTACGGGCGGTGGCAGGAGGAGCACTCCCGGCTGATGTACGAGCTGCGGGCGGCGCTGCAGCAGCAGCTGCCGGAGGGGGAGCTGCAGATGTACGTGGAGAGCTGCCTGGCGCACCACGAAGAGATGCTCGCTATCAAGGACGCCGTCATCAAGGGCGACGTCTTCCACCTCATCTCCGGCGTCTGGAGGAGCCCCGCCGAGCGCTGCTTCCTCTGGCTCGGCGGATTCCGACCCTCCGAGGTCATCAAGGTGCGTACGTTTAGGTTTAGATTCAGATCGCCTTCTTCAGATTAGACCTAGCTAGCTGCCCTAGATGTCGGACGCAATCACTACGTCATCCGTCTCGATCGATCGAAGTTGCCGCGTCATCTCAATCTCAAGTAGGTAAACGTGACAAGCTATGGCTCTCCTGCCTAACGTTATCCGTGATTTTCGGTTTCTAAAGAAAAACTAGTGTTTCACTCATATTTTGCTTGTGCAAAAAACTTCTTTTTATTCTAGCTAGCTAGCATCTATGAAAATATAGATTTCATTGGGTTATTCCAGGTAAAAAGGGGGGTTTAATCTGTCCATGTATACCATTAGCCTCAAGAAATAATTAGAAAATTATATATGCACCTGAAATAGAAATTGTGCTCCTCTAACATATATTTTGTGTGTTAAGGGAAAAAGGAAAAGGTTTGAACTTTATTTTGCTGGCCAAATTATCGTGTTAGGGTAAATTCTGATTGTGCTCGGCGTAGTGCAGCCGTGTAGGTGCACACCCACAACTTCAGGAAATCATGAGTAGAGTACAACATTATTCAATACCACATGAAAAAAAAAAACTAAAATATTCAGTATGTGGCCTATAGAAAAAACAAATGGCAGCAAACATAGATTAATATAAAAAATAGATGAGTTTTCTTATTTTTTGTTTCACCATATGGAAAAATATGAGTGAAATGTATGAGGGGACATACTGTAAGTACTAGAATGTTCACATTTTTTTTTTCAGTTTTTTGTGTACTTTAGGAATGTCTAAAATGAGAACCATGGCTTAGAAAAAAAATCCTCTCTAGGTATTACTACTCCCTCTGTTCCAACATACTACTCTAGTATAAGCAAATTTGGTGGTTAATTTTGACATTGTAGGTTCCGTGCGGTCACTTTGACTGGTAATACTTTTACGAATATGCAAGTAAATAATTTTGTTTTTGAAACTACTGCTTTTCATTAAAACTCTAATAGTATAAGTTTATCTAATAAATCAGAACAATTTATTATTGATTAAAGGTCAAAGATAGAGGTAACTCTGACATCACGGTTCCTAAAACGGAGGCAGTGCACATATATGTGCATGTCCTTTTTGGTGCTAATTCTGTGAGATGCCTCATTTTTCATAAATCTCAGTCTCCCAAAATTGAAAAGTACAGTCAGTCAGGTTTTTCTATCTTTTAAGAAAAATATTAGCACGACATTTAGTGATTGGGCGAGGACCATTTCACAAAATTGCGACATGGATCATGAAATCCACATGCTATCTCCACATGGGTCCACACATCTCAAACCTGCTGGACGTACGACTCGCTCGGTTGGGAAAGAAATAACTGCAAACATCCGGCCGGAAGTGGCGCCCATGCACGTCTCGCGGCATTCAAGTCGCGCGAGGCGAGAGGAGTCGATCGGCATGGTAAATTGGCCCATATCATCATGAGCATTTCGGCGCCGGGTGACGCGAGACCGCAGGAAACCCTCTCGTTTCCAGCAGCTAGGGATAATAGGGGTATGGGGGGAAGCTCCCATGAATCCGGGCTGGGCGGGCGATTCCTCCCCGCCGCGCGCATTGAAGAGCTAGCTAGCTAGCTGCGGGTGGATAGCCAGCCCTCGATCTCCGTCGATCGAGCACTGCCAGTGCAGGCACGCTCCGCCGTCTCCGTGCCGCACGCGCCGGATCGCGATCGCGATCGATGGCTGGCCGGCCGCGTGCATGCAAGCGACACGCCCTGGGCGGGGCAGTATTGAATGGCGAGGCGAGCGGCGCCCCGTTCTTGTCCCCCTCCTACTTGTGGCAACGCCCATATTTCCTCAATTAAATCTCCAGTAGAGTACTTCTAATAAAAAGTGTTTCTGTACTGCAACCGGTGGATCGTAATGCAGATGCTGCTTGGGCACGTGGAGCCTCTGACGGAGCAGCAGATCGTGGGGGTGTACGGGCTGCAGCAGTCGGCGCTGGAGACGGAGGAGGCGCTCAGCCAGGGCCTCGACGCGCTCTACCAGTCCCTCTCCGACACCGTCATCTCCGACGCGCTCAGCTGCACCCCCAACGTCGCCAACTACATGGGGCAGATGGGGCTCGCCATCCACAAGCTCTCCACGCTCGAAGGATTCGTCCGACAGGTCAGCATGCAGTAACCAAATACTACATCAGTTTTCTGTCATGATTTAGATTGCATTTTCTGTCGTCACTGTAGTGGTTCGGTTAGAGCTGCGGGGATAAACTATTCGTCAGTTGATGATAGTGTCCAATGGATATTGGTTCACCTAATTAACTGAGATCGACACCGCATTTGATTAGCTAAACAGAATTAGGAAAGTCAAGTTGGAAGGCACAGGCGGCTAGCTAATACTGACAGTCTAGATGCATGCATGTGTGGATTAGGTTCTGAACTTTGGAAAGCGCCCGTCTGTCGCCATCCCAAAAATGGACAGCCGAGAGGTAGTAGTTAGGGTGGATCGACACGCGTGGCTAACTATAGAATCATAATTCAGGCTCTAACAAACATGATCTAGGACTTGTTTAATTAAGATGCGGGCCTGGTTTGTTCACTGAACCTTTAGTTTCCATGTTGGGTATGCATAGTAGGTGTGGCTTGGTGGTGCATATGCGTACATTGTTTACGCCGCCCTTCACCGGCCCACTCGTGATCTGGTGTGTATATGTATGTATGATGGAGGATGATGAACTAATGGTCGTTGCGTGGACGTGGATTTGTGTGTACGCAGGCGGAGAACCTGAGGCAGCAGACGCTGCACCGGCTGCACCAGGTGCTGACGACGCGGCAGATGGCGCGGTCGCTGCTGGCCATGGCCGACTACTTCCACCGCCTCCGCGCCCTCAGCTCCCTCTGGGTCTCCCGCGCCAGGACGCCGCCGGACCAGCACCACGGCGGCCCTCACACCTAGATAAATTAAATTTAACAGATCCATCTTCCATCCGTGGATTTTAACCATCTGCATGGATCATGCAGAGTCATGGTTGTCGTGCGTTCGTGTTCGTCGCTTGCTTTGGATAAAGGGAACAAATACCGTTAAGTGTTGCAAGCTTAATTAGCGACTAGCCAGTGCCTAGTGGTTAGTGGAGTAGTGGAGAGGGAAACTGAAGCATATCAAAGAATGTCGTCGTACCGTGTTTGCCTAATTGTCTTGGATCTGCTTAATTAGTTACTAGCTAGGTATGATCGATCGATCGATGATGTACTCCGCTGATCGATGCCTTAATTACCTCATGACAGGTTCAAATTCAACGAATCATGAGATTAGTTCAAACACAACTAGGTAGCACCATGGAGAGTCCAGTGATGCTCAACAAGATCCTGCTGCAGCTGTTCATGCACCTCCTTGTTCTTAATATGTGCATGGGCTTGGAGGAAGGCCTCGATCATGTTGGCATCACGTACTGGTTCTACAAGATCACCATTGGAGATGTACCGGAAGTTATCGGGCATGCCACGTTCATCTTCAATGATCATGTTATGCAAGATGATGCAACACTTCATTATTTGCCAAAGCACCTTCGGCTTCCAATACTCAACAGGGCCTTTGATTATGCCAAATCTCTTCTGAAGCACACCGAAAGCACACTCCACGTCCTTCCTCGTAGACTCTTGAACCTTGGCAAAGTGAGCCTTCTTGGGATTGTTAATGAGAGTCCTTGGGATTGTCTTCACAAAGGTGGCCCATGGAGGATAGATGCCATCTGCAAGATAGTAACCCATTGTGTACTCATGGTTGTTGACTTCATAGCTGACACGAGGAGCATCACCTGCAACAAGCCTAGAGAAAAGTGGTGATCTAGAAAGCACATTGAGGTCATTGTGAGACCCAGGCAATCCAAAAAAGGCATGCCAAATCCACAGATCCTTAAATGCCACCACCACTAGGATGATTGTTGGATCGTTGCAATGGCCTTTGTACTGACCTTTCCATCCAGCTGGGCAATTCTTTCATGTCCAATGCATACAATCTATTGAGCCAAGCATCCCGGCCATCCTATTTCTTGGCTCTCACCCAAGAGCCTCTTGGTGTCATCATCATTGGGTGCCCTCAAGTACTCATCTCCGAAGATCTCAATCACAACCATTGTGAACCTTCGGACATCCTCCAAGATGGTGTCTTCACCAATACGAACATAATCGTCAATGGCATTCGCAGAACACCCATATGCAAGCACTCGAACAGCTGCAAGACACTTCATCAATGGGCTCGCGCTTTTCTCACCGGATGCACTCCTCCGAAGCTTGAACCAATCATCATGCTTCTCCACCGATTTTGCAATGGTGAGAAAGAGGCTCTTGTGCATGCGGAAACGCCAGCGAAAGTACTTCTCCGGATAGATGGCATTGGGGTTGAAATAGTCTCGCTTGATCTTTGTGTGGCCCTCGGCTCTATCCCGGTCGATGTAAGCACGGCCAAACTGTGATCCTAGCCTCAGCCGCCGAACTTCATCATTCAAAATGATGGCCATGGCCATCTCGATGTCGTCGTCATCCTCCTCCTCCGATGATGATGATGAGTCATACAAGAGGTACTCCCTCAACCTCTTCATCTACACGACTTGTGCTAAAAATTCTCACCTTGTTGTTCTATCGAACACCTCACAGATAGAGGAGGTGACGAGGCTGGTCGGGCAGCCATTGGGTAGGGTAGAGGAGGTATCTAGGGCGATGGAGGCTGCCTTCTACCGCCTTCCCAGACTCCGACGGCCCGGAGGTGTGACGAATCGAGGCCGATGGAGCCCGATTTGCTCCAAATCAGGGCGGCGGCCGGCGAAAACGATCTCACCCCGTCGATTCCTTCCATGGCTAGAGGCAGCAAGCGAGGGAGAGGTGGGCCGGAGGGCGGCGCAGGGACCGGGATGGGGCGGCGGGGTATGGCGATCACCGACGGTGACGTCGGCAGGAATGGGTGCGGTTGGTCGAGAGACGGGAGTTTTTCTCAAAAGTGGTGGCCGAGAAGTAAATTTAGGAGTCGGCCGCTCGGTTTACTCCTCTGATGAGTAAAAATATACTCTTCTAACCGTTTTGGGGATCGGTTAGATGCCGTACCTCCAGATTTTTACTCCTCTAACCGATTTTAGGGGATCGGTTAGAGATGCCATAAGGTATGACGAATCAAAAGCAAGATGAGACATCAAGCGAGATTAATAAGAGAGACATGTGATGTAAACTAAACATAATTAACATGAGATGATGAAAAATAACGGCGACCTCGCAGAGATTAATAAGAGAGACATGCGATGTAAACTAAACAAAATTAACACAATTAACACGATGTTGTGGATAACCTCCAGAGCTTTCACTAGGTCATCCGGTGACCTCGCAGGACGGGGCCCTTCCACGGTAGCCATGCGGGCTATCCTTCCATACTCGTAGTCAGGCGTCGACATGTCGGCGTTCATCGACATAATGCAATGCCCAAGATCAGGATGGAGCTCGGGATCACCGTGTCGGAGTGCTTTCGAGCCATTGAAGGGGAATGGCATGGCAGTGATGGCGGCGCTTGGTACTAGGGATTGTATAGGGGGTGGGGAAGGGGGCAGGCAGGGGATATGGGATTTGGGGGTTTACCATGCGGGGGTAGTGGATTGTGGAAGAATGAGGATACATATTCAAGAAGTAAAATCATGGTAGCGCCAAAAGGTTTCAGCCATGCGCCAAAAGTATGCCATGTATAAGTGACATATGGGGTCTGCATAAACATTTGCAGCTATCATACTAGGGTGACTAAGCCTGCTTTGTCGTACCGAGCCTCGATCAATTATGACCCAGTTAAGGCATGTTTCGTGGCCTTATAAGACGTGGGACGTACTTTCCCTTTTCACTAATTGTTTTTGGAGATCAAGTTTCACCTAGCTATTGAATTTATATAATTTAGTGTTGAGTTTTTCCCTTAGGTATGTAATAAGCCTTCTCATGTGTTAGCATCTTTAGGTATGAGTATGGATTAGAACAATCACGCTTTATGGTTGTCAGAATATCCAAATGATGTAACGTGTCTTGTGGCCGGCGATATTGTTGTGTCTTAATGTAATGCATGTGTTCCGGTCGAAAAAAGAGGAAACAAGAAATGTTCCTCCCAAAACACAAAGCTACACGAGGTGTGTTTATACAAAGCCAGTAACAGTATTGATAACTATACTACAGTAATGACGCTATGAAATAAGCACCGCTACATGGATTATAATGTGGAAGGAAATACTAATTACAAAATCATGGCAGGGCTCATATAAACTAATTCAATATAGCCACTAAAACCAGTGTACTAACAATCAATAGTTGAACCACGATGCAAAAAAAGATGGCACATCAATACACCAGAAAGATCCATGACACAGTCTAACGATGTAACAACGATCCTACCACATCTAAACTAGGCCTAAACCAAATCGTCTTTTATCGCACACTGTCCCAACCATCTTTGGGAAGGATGACAACTCCCATTGGCTCACCTTCATTTGGCTGCAGGTTACAACACTTAATCTGAGGGTACTGTGTTCCGCGAAACCACTGGTACGATATATAGACACAGTTTTTCCTCATGAATGGGAACAATGTGCCATCAAGAGCCTTGCATCCGCGATTCTTCATTAGCTTGTCAATGATCGGATATTTGAGACCGGTAAACAGAGAGTTTTTGCCTAGGCTATTAACCTCTCTCCAAACAGTGACCCCTGGAGGTCCAACAGAGCCATCATCCTATTCAAAAACAAAGACACGAGCGGCAGAATATAGGCGTAGGTTAGTCCCATTTTGAGTGTAGGGAATGGCTTCAGCCTCTTTGCCATGGAAACCCCCATGCCATACGTTGTAATTATGATCATCAAGCATTCGTCGTCATCCAATCGAGCGAGGAATCGCATGCATGGACGATGATTCAGAAAAGGTGCTAGGATTATAAACGATAGCTCCTTGTTTCCTGCAACATACGAATTAGAGACAAAAAATTGTGTTAGTGGCATACATATTTTAACACCATAATTCTTCATTGTTCATGCTCATAGTATGAATAGGAAAATCCTGACAATAATATTACTCAATAAATTAATGACATTATTAATTGCATTTCTTATTCTGCTATCCTGAATATTTGGATTTCTTGCTTATCTTACTTTCCAGGTTGTTCTAAATTTAAAAAGAGAGACCAATCATTCAGTTATATGATAAAATGAGGGACTCTTTGGATCACAGGAATACATAAACGAGAAAAAATAGAGGAATGTGGCAGGTTTGCAGGTGCAAATCAGAGGATTCTAAAACACAAAAAAACTGCAGAAATAATCTTATGGATGGAACACAGGAAAAATACAAGAAACATTCCTCGATCCTAGGCGACTGTGTCTTAAAAATAGGTTGGAATGGATGTTCAAATTCTATGGGATTGAGGCATAGGAATGTGGAATTGCCTATTTGCATTCAAATATTTTCAAAGGAATTTTGGAGGAATTTAACCATAGGATTTTCCCCTAAGGAATCCCTTTGGATCAAAGGAATAATACCTCCAAAATTCATATGGATTGCACTCATAAACCCCAGTCCCATAGGAATTTCAACATGCACTTACACTCATTCACATAAGATCGAGGCACTTTTCCTATCTTTCAAATGAAAGACTAAGGCTTGTTTGATTCCTATAGGATTAGATACCTACAATATTTGGGATCAAGTGTAGTGTTTGATTGCATAGGAAAACCAAAGGAATTGTACAAAGAGGTTGGAGTGGATGGAAATTTTCCTCCAAAATAGAGTGCAAAGGAATCCTTTGAAAAAATTCCTAAGGATTATAATCTTTTGAATCAAATAACATTTATAGAAAAAATTCCTATGGATCCAAATCCTACAAAAAATCCTACATAATTCTTCTGATTCCCGAGGCAATCCAAAGAAAAAGATTGGTATCCTACAAAAATCCTATGTGATTCCTACAATCTGAGAAGGGCTTGAAAGTAAAAACAAATCAAGAAACACGGCTTCATTGTGTTGCACTCACATTTGAGATGTTGGTTAATACCTTTCATATTTTGACAATGCAACAACTTACTAGTGCAGGGACATCGTCATACACTATATTTTTTGAAGGCTTATTAGTATTATTAATTCATTACTACAATGGTTTATTCATTTTCGCATAAAGGGTGTGCTCATTCAGTCATGTGAAAGGTAAACAATAACAAGGTAGTTAAAGAACAACTTCACTGAATCACTCACAATGTATCATGGAACTAGAATTACCTTCCAATATGGGATCCCAATAGTACGTGTGGTGTTGACTTGCGACCACAAAAATGAGGCCACCGTGTTCAATGGCATCATGGTATTATCGTCTTCCATCACCTGAATGGTCTAGATGTCTCCAAACTTCGTTACCGCCTTTCAGGTAGGCGATTCCACCGCCGAACAACACGAGGAGCTTGTAGTATGTGTAACACCCAACCTCTATGGGCACTCTGCAGATTACGATCTTCAATAGGTCAAGAAATCCAGCCCACAACATGGTGTACTTTTCTGTAGCCCTAGGGCTTCACCAAAATAATATTTTAAAACATGCATGAGTATAGAAATGAGTACATGTAACCATGGGAACCCTGGCTAGCTAGTAGCATTACCTGTTATAATATGGAGATGAGATGTGCTCAATGCCACAAGTAGCCGATGATGTAAGGTCGATTACTCGATATGTGTAGATGTTCGCTGGGTACCAGTCCAGAATGGCAAGCTAGTCGCCATTCATGCCAACCCAGAATCTTTCGTGCATGAAGGACAGTGTGGTGTTGTGCCGAGGATGATCGAGTGGCACCACGTCGTACACTATGTTGTTCAGACGATGTATCCTCGCCTTGTCATAGTTCTCATCGAACCAATGAGTAGACCGATACATCAGTAGGTAGGGTTCACTCTAATGGTGCAAAGTCTATTTCGTACCTTTGTTGCTGCCGATACGATCGTACAGCAGCTTGCAGCATACGACGAGCTTAACGGTGCTTGATGTGTACAGACACTGAACGATGAGGTCGACATCGGTTGCACTGAGTCGATCCCACTTGCAGCACCCCTATGCTTCGAACCGGCCATCACTGCCGGATGGATTTAGGCGGAGTAGGCGGATGCAAGTACGATTGGGGTTTTCTAGAGGAAGGGGAGCGTTATGCAAGTAACGGGTGAGAAGATAAAGCGTGGGAGAGATCGTGCACGGAGTAGGGAAGAAGATAGAGAGGCAAGGAAAAAAGAGGGAGAAAATTTTACTTGCTTGCTCTGTCTAGTCGACAACTGCATCGAGGTCACTGCCTAGGCTTTACTATAGGTTAGAGTAGCATGCCACGAGATAGTAGAAATTTACCAATATCGGTGTGCTGTGTTGTCTAGTCACATCAGTTTAATCAGAGGATTTTCTTTTTACAACTTTTATTTCAACATATTTTCAATGGGAAATAGAAGGACAAACTAATATTAGTACTTTGTTCTCCTACATGCAGAAGTCGTAGTACAAGACCAAAAATATATAGCGGATATAATACGTGTGTCCTTGGTATTTTGGCATATTTCATATGTTCATATATGTTTTTGTACAAGAGTACATGGTCTTACATGAGTCCAGCATGCAACCGCGCAGCAAAATAAGAGACGTACACTATGTGCTCGGACATCAGATACACCAGATTTCGCTCAATCCAAGTAACATGCATGACTTGTGTGGCTCTAAATCACTGATAGGTAGGCCCAATTTAGGTCGGCTCCACGTGCCAGTAAGCCCCTGCATGCATGGTGCGCTCAGAGCCACTAGAGACGTCTACGATAGAAATTACCATTTGCAACTAGTTACACCATAACTAGTTGTTGTATGTCGCACTTCCAAATTTTCAAAAAATATAAAATAAATCATGAACATATATCATATTGTATATAGTTTGTATGTAAACTTTCATCCCAAAATCTGGCATGGTCTTGCCTCCACAAAATGAATAAATGTTGTGGGCATAACACAAGATATTATTTGCGTATGTTTTTTATTTTTTACACACGTCACATGAGATCATATTTTTGAACGGAATTTTGTAGATGCACAAGATACGACATAGCCAATGTTCCTGATTTATTTCACATCTTTTGAGAACTCGAAAGTGCAACAAATAATAAAAGGTGCGGGACGAAACGAGTTGCAGAATATTCGACACGTGCGACAGAAACTATGGCTTGCGTACAAAAAGAGTTTGATCAAATTGTAGGTCTTGCCCTTACATTGCGGCGAAATGAGTGTTAGAGTACAACCATAGGCGAGCCCAACCGTCCCTAAGCGTGGGCACGTGCCCAGGCTTCTGACCGGCCGACAAGCCTAATTTGATGGCGATTTGATAAAAAGTAGTGTCACTAGCCTTGAAATATACTGTTTGCCCAAGCTTTAAATAATTCTTGGATCCACCACTGAATACAACAAGTTAACGTGTGAGGCCATACGATGCAAATCAAAGAAAGAAAATACTACACCCAAAAGGAAATAGTTCAAGGTACACAAATCCCTATTTCATATGATCACTATGTCTAGTCCCTCTTTCTTGAACTATTAATTATGCTGGTTACAATTCTTCACGTTGGAAAGCTTGGTACGAACCATAACTTAATTTTCTGGCAATTCCAGCGAATGTTGGATGAGAAAAAGACAACGACGTCTTCAACATTCATACTGAAGAGGCATATTTCAGGATGAGAAACACATCCAGCGATGCTAACTGCATGTGACGAGGTGTATATACAGATGCTCCTCATTGGATCTCCAGGGCTAAGTCCCGCCAGGCCAACTGGAATAGTAATCAGATAGTTCAATCCAAGGAATATAGAAAATGTTCCAAGGCTAACAACCCTCCGCCATTGCCTCGGTGGAAGTAACCTACAAGTGTTAATCGAGAACACCCCTAGTAGAATAGGTGTGAATAGTGCGGCCCTGATGATTAGCAACATTTTCTATGATAGGATAACCACCATAAGTTATGTCATACCGCCCACAATATTGATCAGAATAAGGCTACCATTATCAGGAGATCTTGCTAACCACCACAGATCAGGACCGTGCTTATCATTACTGTCAAATGGGGGTGGCCCCGGGAGATGCACAAAACCTTGCAACGAAAACACATTCAGAGGCCAGTTCAGCAAAATTTAAATGATGAAGCTTAAAAATTTAAGGATGGAAACTTTACTCCATGCTAGAGGATTCTATGCATAAACATTGCCAATCTGAGTTACAACATACACAAGTCCATTGTGTATAATTGCATCGTGGTAGCTAAACATGTTGAATAGGTTCTCAAGAACCACCCACATACCATGAAGACCATCAAGGAAGGCAATTATCGTGTCAAGATGGCAGGGACAGAGAAATCCTTATAGTTCCTACCAGCTGTGGAAACTTAGCAAATGGCTATCTTCAGTAGATTAGTACACTGACCAGCCACCACAAACTTAAGTACCTCGAGGTGGCCTCAAAATCAAAGATTGCTAGTAGAGAAATCTGGCGACGAGTGAACACATTGACAAGATCCTTGTTCTAGGCGAGACCAGTAGTGGTGATCCAATCTCTATGCGCGCCTGCCCACTTATTATCCGCACAATCTGGCATTACAGCATCAGGATAAGGACATGTCCAACGGCGTTAGCTCACACAAGGTCCACCTGACCTTCTGTGTGTCATCGGATTGAGGACAAGTATGCCATGAGGGGTCCTCAAGGTGTAGGAAAAGGTGGGGTGTGATACGTACGATTGTCCGGGATGGTGAGCACACAAGCTTTCTCAGGTTCAGATCTGACTATGCTGGATGAATCCTACTCCTACTAGTAATCCAACACTATGGCTTCTGCTTGCCCCTACTGCAATAGTAGTCACCCTTGTAGAACTATTTCTTGCGATTGTCATGGTAGAAGACATTGTACTCACGCGGTAGCTCAGTCGGGTGAGAGTGAAGAACACATGGGAGACCAACGGATGATGCACTATGTGTTGTTGAATAAAGATAACGTTTGCACCAGGAGACGAGGCTCGCGGCGTTGATGACGTCGCATCTGGCTGAGACTTCTTCAAGAGGGCCATTAGAAAACACCCAAGAAGTGTCACTATTATTGATTGATTGGGCCATCACGAGGAAGAGATCGAGTGGGTGGGGACGATGGTGTTTGGTTTTGATTGAATTTGACTAGGGTTTTGGAGGAGATAGCGAGTGGCAGCTGGCATGGCGGAGCTAATCCTAAAGTGGCATGCCGGTATTGGCGTGTGCTAAGGTGGGCGAGTGGGGATCAGTGAGAAGATGGAAAGGGACAGGATGGAGAGCAAGGGAAAATAAAATAAATCGGTTGAAATCATACCGACTTATTACCGACCATGGTTTCTCTCTCTTCTCTATGTTTCTTGTGCCTATCGAGTAGTAGGGTCTATCCTAAGTTGATTCTAGGAGTTTTACTATAGCATAACTAGCCTAGCATGCTATGGAGTTGTACTATCCTGTCAAATGAATGCTCATGGTAGAGAGATGCTCTGGAGTATACTCGGAGATCCTCTTGCCGAGCGTAATACTCCTTGGATATTCTACATTCATCATCGTGTGCAGGTATATTTGGAACAAGTTTTCTCTAATAAACATTTGGGACAAGTATTGTACTACTCTACTAAACACATCTAGGTTCGGCACACCGGTAAGGAACCAAAATTGGAATACTCGAGAACTCTTGTACAACAACAAAAATGCTCACAAAATGGGCTACCAGTACCATCTGTACACCCACACGCTGCCACCCTAATCAGCTTGCCTGCCACACCGCCAAATTTCTCCCCCTATTGGCCTCTATGCCCCCATTACCGAACCCCAAATCGACCATCTCTTGAAAAAATCAACCACCGACCAAAAAAAATACATTATCTAATCCCTCCCGTTCTTTTTGAACGGATGGTGACAATTCCTCAAGAGTCGCGCGAGTAGACGTCTGAGCTACTGCTTGAGCACATGCCTAAAAGCGATAGAAGAATTTATTCTTGGTTAGTGATGGAAGAAGATCGACGATACAGTACCAAATCAACAAGTCGGTGACTTTGTCCGTCTGACTAGTGAGAACCAACACGAGTGGTCAACAGCTTATGAAGCGCAACAGAACAGGTGCCTTTAAGACATATATAGTAGTACGACAGTGCAGTACTATATTACTAGTATGGGAGTGCTTTTGGGGGGTTATTCACGGGTTACATCCATCAGGATCAACACTCCAGCTGTCCATATTTATTCTTTCATTAGTGGTGTACAAGCCTATTTTGTGGTCTAAGTTTGATCATCGATTTGACCAACAAAACATGGTTACTTCGTACTTACTGTATTTTTCATGTAGGCATTACTACACCACCGTTCTGATTTAGTACTATTGGTACTAGTATTTCTTCCATCATACTTGCACTCAGAGAATGCATGAATCGTGACGCAAATCCGATAGTATTGAAGTTGACTGAGCTCTAACTTGATGCCCTCTACTTAGACTATGCACGAGCCTTGCATGTGAAACTCACATAATATAAGTATGGCATATCGTTACTACATAAAATTGTAATAGGTAAATCTCAAAAAATTATAAATTT
Organism: Avena insularis; assembly: GCA_023614405.1. Taxonomy (NCBI): domain Eukaryota; kingdom Viridiplantae; phylum Streptophyta; class Magnoliopsida; order Poales; family Poaceae; genus Avena; species Avena insularis. The sequence continues at coordinate 505,501,560 of CM042692.1, read as the reverse complement.
GAGCCACATCTATAAAGTATAGGTGTATATTTAGATCTTGTATTTTATATCATGTAGAAATCAATGTTTATTAGCTACCTAATACTTGAAATTTTTTGGTATCATGGTCTAGAGAAACGAACGGAGAAGATTCTAGAATAATGGAGAAGTGTTTTATGAGGTTTGGTCATAGCGTTCATTGTGATCACGATTATCAATAGAATCTTCTAGAGTCTAGAATGGAAAAGAAGATCCAACGGTTATCAATGTTGGGATTTGTGAGTTTTGATCAAACGGTTAATATTCAAAGTTATCATACACTATATATTGGTAGGGTAAGACAAGATAAATATAAGATAAGAAGTACATCAAATGGATGATCTTTTGGATAACCTTCCCATCCCGATGTTTGGGAATCAAGTGAAAATTTCAAAACCGATAAAGTTTGAAATGCTATTGTACTACTTTTTTCTGCCAAGGACCAAATTGGATCATTCTTATATATGTTTGAAAACTAGGCTTGTGGCATTCGGATCGATATTCTTCAAACTTTATTTATAGAGAAGAACAATGTCATCATCACACGGAAAATTGAGAATGTTCTTTCCTGATAGTTGTAAACTCTCACCAGCGACATTGTTTACTACAAGAAGATGCACCAATCTACCTTCGAGCAGTATATTGTGCTTACTTGTAGTTCAAGTTTGACCTAATTTGGTTAAATCGACATAAAGTTATTTAAGTGTGCAAAGTTAGCTATAAAGCTTGAAACAAATCTAAAAAATTGGGAAGTGTAAGAAAGAATGGTCCACTTTGTCTGATAATTAGGGTGGTGGCATTTTCTTTTAACTAGGGTAGGTCCCATAGGAGCGAGGTGCTTCAGTTAACACGGTCGGTGGAAGTACAAGTTACATCAAGGACCTCATAAAAATGAAAATTACATACAAGTTCATATATTTAGCACAAGGGCCCTGAAATTAAGCAAGGGAAAGTAGTTAGGTCCAGCTCCTTCTCCACCATTCAGCTGAGTCATACTCTTTGTACTAGTACAACTTGCTTAACAAAAGGAAACATCACGCAACTCACTTTTACCTAGCTTCTTGATGAAGTGCATCGAATACAATGGGACGTATCAAGTATTGTATCCCTTGTCCAACAGTCAATGCTCAAATTTATTCGAACATTATAGGGATCGTCTGATTCAAAATAATTTCAGAGAATTTATGAAGGATTTTGTCCTTTAGTAAATATTCCTATGTTGGTCGTTTGATTCAAAGGATTACAATCCTTAGGAATTCTTTCAAAGTATTCATTTGCTCTCTATTTTGTAGGAAAAAAGTCCATCCACTCCAACCCCATGTTAGAATTCCTTTGCCTTTTTGTGATTCAAACAAATACTTGATCCAAATTCCTGCAGTTTTCTATTCCCGTAGGATACAAGAGGTCATGCCACTCTAATCCTATGATTTTCCTATCACTGTGTTTTGAGAATCTTGCGAATCAAATTAGCCCTATATAGTGGTATGGTAGGTAAGACAAGATAAGAAAATATAAAGATAAGAAGTACTGCAAATGTCTGATCTTTTAAATAACCTTCCCTCCCGATGTTCGGCCACAAGTGATAATTTTGAAACCGAGAAAGTTTGAAATGCTACTCTACTACTTTTTGCCACCAAGGTCCAAAACGGCTCCTTCCTATATATGTATGAAAACTTGGCTTGTGGAATTGAGATCCATAATCTTCGGACGTTCTTTATAGAAAATAACAATCACATCACCACTCAGAAAATTGATAATGTTCTTTCCTGATAGCTAGAAACTCCCATCAGTGGCATTGTTTACTACAAGAAGATGTACCCATCTATCTTTGAAAAGACATTTAATTCAAGATCAGTATATCATGCTTAATTGTAGTTCAAGTTTGACCAAATTTGGCTAAATAGGCATAAAGTTATTTAAGTGTGCGAAGTTAGCTAGAAAGTTTGAAAAATCCTAAAAAATTGGGAATTGTATGAAAGCATGGGCCACTTTGTCTGATAATTGGGGTGCTGAAATTTTATTTTAACTGGGGTAGGTCACGTAGGAGCGAGGTACTTTAGTTAACACGGTCGATGGAAGTACAAGTTACATCAAGGACCTCATAGAAAATTAAAATTACACCCAAGTCCATAAATTTAGCACAAGGACCCTCAAATTAAGCAAGGTAAAGCAGTAGGGTCCAGCTCCTTCTCTACCAAGCACACTACAAAAATACCACCATACCTGGCACTTTTGGGGGGCGGCATAAGAAAAAAGAACTGGCAAAAGCTGGATACACAACGGATGTGATATTCGCAACGACAAGCAGCGCGGCGGTCAATTTTTTGTCGTGACAAATTTACGTACGGTGTTAAATTGCGCTGTACTAGCTGTCCACCGATACCGGCGTTCTGAGATGCCTCAGTAAGGTAAACCGGGGTAGTAATAATTTCACCGCGAAAAAGATGTGACATGACTATGGGTCCCGCATGTGTGACTGTTCATGTTTGTCTCACTTATGGGTGAACCCCACCAAAGTCCAGCCATTACCATCTGAATATTATAAGGAAAAAACCCTCCTCCCCATGACCGTAATTTCTCTCCCATATTCTGCACTTCGTAAATTCTTCAACTTTTGTCTTTCTCTCTCCACGAAGCTTCGAACGGCAGTGGCGGCAAGAGTCGGCGGTAAGAATCAGCGGCGGTATCATATGTACCGCTACCATTCCATTAGACAAGCGCGATGCTGGTACGTGCAGTTGTTACTTTTCGATTTCATTGCTATTGAATTTCGCATTTGGATGTTTTGTTCCTATGTTCATCCCCAAAATTTCTCGATTTCGCGACCTCACCAATGGCATTGTTGTTTTTCTGTCAAGTTCGATGTTCCTGGAGCACAACCATGACTCGCAATGGCATGGGGAGCACAATGAGGACGTGTTATGTCAATGCCCTGACCATGTAATCATCGATGGCGGCATGAGAGGAACTTGCATCCGGTGTCCTCTACAAAGTTCTTGTCGTAGGCCACACATCATCAGGTAAAAATTCATGTCGTTGGGTGCAATGGGTTGATCCAGAGCACCCAATCCACCTCCAACAATCCTTGCGTGAGATCTACTAGGGCGAGATGGAGGACAACCAACAAAGAAGGCAGGTCATGTACGACGAACACATGGAACCTTCAATCAAGGAATTACAGAATCAGGTGAATGATCATGTGGCATCGCTGAGGGAGCAGTGCGCTAGATTGGCTAGCAGGGTGAAAGCCATTATAAATAGGTTGGACAAGCTTGCTAATAGATATAGTTAGAATTAGAGTTAATTATGTTGCAATTATTAGTTCTTAGTACTAATTAATCTTGCAGTAGATCGAGTAATCTAGAGTGTTATTTTGGTGGCTTCTTCATTTTGCACAGTGTAATGTCATGACTCATGTACAAGTATATGTGTACTGATATCTCCCCATATATGCAAATTACTATTTCCCCCTTTTTGGTGTGTTCTTTTGTTGGTTTGCTAATCAATACGAATGTTAATCAAAAATAATGTTGGGGAATATCTGACACGTTTGACTTGCCAAAAAATCGATAAGGCAAATGTTGGCATAGTTAAGAATCATACTAGTTCTTTCCTTTTCGTCCCACACAAGTCGCTCTCATCCGTAACCGAAAACATCCCCCACCCCACCAACCCTAACCTTAGCCACAGCTCTGTGGTGGTGTTGACCCCGGTCGTGCTGACCTCTACGACACGTCGGACCGCACTGTCCTCTGTGGCCGCACTGACTTTGGTTGTGCTGACCTCTGCGCCGCGCCAGACCACACTGTCCTCCGTATTGGTGCGGACCCCGGCCACACTGTATTCCGCGGAGCACCGGACCACGCCGTCCTCTGTGGTGGCGCTTATCTCGGTCGCGCTCACATCCTGTACCACGTCGGACCGCACCGTCCTCCGCGGCAGCACTGACCACGACCTTGCTCACCTCCCGCGCCAAGCTGGACCGCACCAGCCTACACGGCAGAGATGTCCCCGGCCGCATATTCGTATGTCCCTAATCCCTTGAACGGTCATTTTTAATATTTAGGCATTGGTATTTGTTAGTATATCATTGTTCTATGGTTCGTTGTGCCTTGGGATATAAATCCTAACATTGATAGGTAGTAAGAAGTGGTGTCAAACTATCTTAATTTCCATGGTTAAAAAAGCAGTGTTGAACAACAACAGTAACAAAGTTCCAAGGTCGCAATAGCCTGTGGCCTCTACCATACAAGGTAAACTTGCTCTCAGTATACAAATCTATCAATAAAAGACACATATAACTGAAAATGTATACTCTGTTGGAAATATGCCCTAGAGACAAATAATAATATAGATTATTGACATATTTCATTAAGTTCATAATAGGTTTTATATCATGCTATAATTATATTGATAGGACCACCAATACACATGTGATATGTAAACCACCAGAGTCCCTAGTGATCCTCTAGACACTAGTTCATTGGCAATCGATGATCGAAGTTTCTCGATCATGGACATTTATGTCAATTGACAATGGGGTCATTTCATTAGGTGAATGAAATGATGGACATACCCAACACAGGAATTGTAATACGATCAAGTCACGATGTTCACTGTTACAATGACTAGGAAACATAGTAACCAATTCCTTAGACCATGAGAGCATATTTAATCACTATCACCCGAGAGTACCTTGACTGCATCAAACGTCACTCAGTGAAACGGTGATCATAAATGTGTCTTTAGGTATTCAGAGGGGCATGTAGAGGCGTATGTGTCAAGAGAGGGATTTGTTCTTCCGTGTGATGGAGAGATACTCTGGGCCACTCGGAGACATGACATCCATAAATCTGGAGCGTGTGACTAGGTCACGGGGATGGCATAGCTCGGAACGAGTAAAGTTATACTTGTCAACGAGATTGAACACGACATGTCCATGTCATTGATCAGGTCTCGTACAAGTAAAGTATCAAAGTAACAAAGGGAACATGATTCTATGTTTAATGGTTCAACAATAAAGATTCTTGTGGAATGTACAGGGGTCATTATGGGCATCCAGGTCTCGCTGATGATCATTGGTCCAAGAGGGGTCTCGACCATGTCTGGAGTGTTCCCGAACCATTAGGGTATCACGCTTAAGGGTTTGACAATGCTTGGCGATTGTTTTGGTATCATAGGAATCACCAAAGAAGATATAATGGAAAACTGAAAGGGTTCAGGGAAAGTCTGGCGGGTGTCCGCAGTTGTCCGGAAGGAGTTCCAGTGAAACGGGAATTAAATAATATGTAAATATATGTTAATTATTGAATTATACATTTATTTATATTTATTTAATAATTTAAATATAATTTAATGGGGCAGCCCACCTAAATGGGCCTCCGGAGAGGCCCAAGAGGGGGCCGCATGCCCTAGGAGGGGCCAAGTGGTGGTCGGCGGCCCTAATGGGCTAGTCTCCACGTGGGGACCATGGGTGGGCTGGCCAGTGCGCCTCCCCACCTCTTCCCTTGATTAGTACCACCCCGGGACTTTGAGGGAGGGAGTACCTCCCCTCTCCCTATATAAATGAGGGCATATGGAGGGATTTAAACACACCAATTGATCCCAAGCTTTGAGGCTTCCCCTCCAAGTGCCCTCCTCTGTCCCTCTCTCTCTCTTGTGAGTGCGGCCCTGCTGTAAGGGCTGCATGAACGAGAGTGTTCTTCACTGCAGAGCGCCGTCATGCTGCGAGGATTCCGGATCCATGAGATCTACTTCTGCAACCTCTGCTAGATCAGGGTCCAGGAGTCGTCATCAAATACCATATGTGTGTGACCCCCTACGAGGCGCTGCATTAGTGGCGCTCGAGTCGTTTGATCCATTGGAGTCATTGGAGCTGGTGGAGCTGAAGCTGTTGGAGCCATCCGAGTTTAGAACAACCTTGAGGTCAACGTCGGTACGACTACATCAACCACGTTCTCCTGAACATTGACAAAGCTTTTTGGTTTTCAAGGGTAAGTTCGCGAAAAGCCCCTCCCATTACTGTATTACTAATAGATAGATCCTGGCATTAGGGTGGTTTGCGTAGGAAAAATTATTGTTTTGGGGCACTAAACCCCAACACCCTCTTCGATATAGGTTTGGCAATGAAGTTAACATGATCAATATTCTTTCACTTGGTGTTTTAGGTCCTAATATTCTATCACTAGAGAAGTACTTCCTTCGATATAGGTTTGGAAATAAAGTGGACATGATCATCTCAAGAAGGAAGAATATGAAGTGAATTATTAGAAGTTATAGGCCAGAAATTCCTTACTATGTTTTCACCCTCAAGAAAACTACAGACTACAAAATAAATATAGTAATTCCCTGCCCTATGTAGTACTGTAATTCTCTTGAACACCAACCATGCCTAGAACTGTAACAATCTAAACTATTCCTATCCAGTTTTGCTAGAAAGTATATTATGCCTCACATATCTGGAAAAACCATCCAAGAAAAGTCATGTGATAATGAAAATACTGTCAGTTTTAGATCAAACTAGAGAGAAACATTCGCCAATACAATCTCTAGGAAGTTTATGTTTGTGCTTTCCATTTTGCAATCAAAGCGGGTTATCTGATCGTGATGGTGCATCTTTTGTAGTGGTTTGAACTTGTTGGAAATAGTTGCATGTTTTATAAGCTGTGAACTTGTTGGGTTGAGATGTAATGTATGTATATAATGAATGATCATGTGAATTTAGCTCAAGTTGCATTCTGTGTGTTATGAGTTCTTTGTTATGTTGTTTGTTGGGTTGAGATGTAATGTATGTATATAATGAATGCTCATGTGAATTTAGCTCAAGTTGCATTCTATGTGTTATGAGTTCTTTGTTATGTTGTTTGTTGGATTGAGTTGTAATATAGATATTAGATATTTAATGGGACTGAATTGAAAAAATGTTGTATATCATGTGCCGACAGAGATATTACGAGGCATTGTCTTTATGTCGTAGTCTCACAACTACCACGACATATTGGTAGTGCCTCCCTACATGGGCCACATCGTAAATGGTTTATTGTCACGGAAGCGCTAGCTCGGTGACTCGTGTTTTGTCGCACCAAACAATTCACCGTTGTTGCACAATCCCCGACGTAGTTCTCCCTAATGACTTTTTTTTGTCATGCTAGCACGAGCGTAGCGACTAAGGTTGTGACTCGGCGTCTATAAGCGCCAGCGCCCAAGCTCCGTGTTGTAGTGGCAGCTGAGCCATACTCTTCGTACTAATACTACTTGCTTACCAAAATAAAATAGCATGCTGCTCACGTTCGCTAGAGCTTGTTGATGAAGTGCATCGAATGTGATAGGACGTATCAAGTATTATTGTATCCCTTGTCCAACGGTCAACATTCAAAAATATTGGTACACTGCATAGTGTTATAAAACAAGATAAAGATAAGATACGAAGTACTATGGATGGCTGATATTTTGAATAACCTTCTCTCCCAATTTTTCGGAAGCAAGTGAAAATTTGAAACTAAGAAAGTTTGAAATGATACTCTACTTTTTTCCACCAAGATCCAAAATGGATCCTTCTTATATATGTTTGAAAAATAAGCTTGTGGCATTTAGATCCATATTTTTTGATTTTTTTTTAGAAAAGAACAATATTGTCATCACTCAGAAAATTCCTAATAGTTGAAAACTCCCACCGGCAACATTTTTTACTATAAGAAGCTGCACCCATCTATCTTCGAATATAGATTTAATTCAAGAGCAGTATATAGCGCTTACTTATAGTTCAGTTTGACCTAATTTGGTTAAATCGGCATATCGTTATTTAAGTGTGTGAAATTAGTTGGGAAGTTTAAAAATCCTAAAAACTTGGGAATTGTAAGACAACATGGTCCATTTTGTCTCATAACTAGAGTGGTTGCATTTTATTTTAACTGGGTAGGTGAAAGGATCGTAAGGGCACCTAGAGGAGGATGAATAGGTGTTACTTCAAATTTTACTCATTTTCAATTTAGGGTTTGACACAAAAGGTAAATTCTCTAGATTATGCAACTATGGTGAATTTACCTATATGTGAATCTAGCACAAACACTAAGCAAGAACAAGATAAGTAAAGTGTGGTAAATGATATAAGTAACCAAAGTGGAGCATGTGGAGACACAAGGGTTTGTTTCCCGTAGTTCCTTCCTTTTGAGGGGAAGTACGTCTATGTTTGGAGGGGTGGTTTTAAACCACCAACACCACGAGAGACCTCCCTTGTTCTCCGATGAACCTCACCCCAACGGGTTCGATTCACCTCTTCCACTATATTGGCAACCTTCGAGGTGGAAGCCGGCACCTTTACAACAAGTTCCAAGCACACATCCACAACCTAATTGGAGGCTCCCGAATACAAGCAAGTTGTCAAACAATCAAAGACAATCTTGTAAGAACCAAATCACAAGCCAAGGTTTCCAAATAAACACTAGAGCAAGGGGTCCTCAAGTGAATGAGGGGGAAATGAAGATCTCTCTTGGTGAAGCTATAGATCAAGGCCTCCTCCTTCGATTCTCCAAAGATAAATGACTTTGGATGGTTGAGTGAAGAGATCTTGAGGATTTGGTGGCTCAAATAGTGATGTTGTTCTTGAACTGGACGAGCAACTTGCTAATCGGCTCAACACGTATCGAGCTCGTTGGGGAACCCCAAGAGGAAGGTATGATGAGTACATGATACATTGCAAATGTATCTATAATTTTTGATGCTCCATGCTTGGTTTTATCCACTTTCTTGTGTTTTGTCCATACTTTGGAGTACTTTTCATATGATTTCTTGGACTAACCTATTAACAAGAGCCACGCGGTACTGCTTTTTCTGCTGTTTTTGGTTCCAGGAAAGTCAGAAAATGAATATTCTCGGAATTGGACAGGACAAAAGCCAAAGTGCCTATTTTTCCAGAAGACTCTAGGAGCCAGAATACGAGACGGAGGAGGGCCAGGGGCTGGCCACACCCTCCCAGGCGCGGGCTGGGCCTGGCCGCGCCAGGGCATGGTGTGGTGGCCCCAGGCACCCCCTCGGTCTCCCTCTTCGCCTATAAGAAGCCTTCCGACCTAAAAACTCCGGGGGGTTCGATGTTTTTCCAGAAGGAGTTCCGCTCCGCCGCCACCACCAGATTCCACGAAACAGCACCAGAAACTCCCTTCTAGCACCCTACCGGGACGGGGAATTGGAGGAGATCATCGCCATCATCATCACCATCGCTTCTGCATCGACCATCCATGTTTCTCCCATCTATGAGTGAGTAATCCCCCGCTGTAGGCTATGGGGATGGTAGGGATTGGATGAGATTGTTCATGTAATGGCATCAGATTGTTAGGGCATAGTGCCTAGTATCTTTTATTAGTGCTTTATGACTTTTTTGCAACTTGTTGTGCTTAATGCTTGTCACTAGGGCCCGAGTGCCATGATTTCAGATCTGAACATGTTATTGATTCATTATGATAGTATTGTTCTTGGTCTTATCTGCAAGTTGTATACACACATCGTTGTCCGGAAACTATGGTCCCGAAGTGACAGAAATCGGGGTAGCCGGAAGGGAAAGGCTTTGATGTGAGGATCACATGTGTTCATGGAGTGTTAATGCTTTGCTCCGGTGCTCTATTAAAAGGAGAACCTTAATTTCCAGTAGTTCCCTAGAGGCCCCGCTGCAAACGGGCTAGCAAGACAAAAGATGTTGTGCAAGTTCTCATTGCGAGCACGTATGACTATATATGGAACACATGTCTAGGATTGTCTAGTACTTGGATGCTTTATCTTATTTATCTGCAATTGCCCTATGTTCTGATTGCTATGTGAATTGTCTTATCCATGCAACGCCCGTCCATCCATCCCTATGCCTACCGCACTCGAATCCCACTGTTCGCTTTTGTTACTACCGTTTTGCTTTACTCATTGCTTTTTACTATTCCTACTACAAAACTGCTATATCGATAAACTGCTGTGAGCAAGATTGTTTCCAGGTGCAGCTGAATTGACAACTCAGTTGTTAAGGCTGATAAGTATTCTTTGGCTCTCCTTGTGTCGAATCAATAAATTGGGTTTCACTTCCCTCGAAAATACTGTGATACACCCCCTATACTTGTGGGTCATCAGTACAGCAGCAAGTTTTCCCTCAGCTATGAAACCAAGGTTATCGAACCAGTAGGAGCAAGGAAACACCTCCAGGGTGTTGTTTCCAACTTGGAATCCTGCACAATGCAACCACAGAACTTTGCCCCCAACTTACAATGAGGTTGTCAATCTCACCGGTTTTGCTGAAAACACAGGATTGAACGTATTGTGTGGAAGATAGTAATTGCTTGCAGAAAGTAAACAGAAAACAGTAAATAGCTTGTAGATTGATGGTAAAAGAATGGACCAGGGTCCATAGTTCACTAGAGGTGATTCTCCTTAAGATAGATGACACGTTGGGTGAACAAATTACAGTGGGGAAATTGATAGACACCGAGAAAGCATACATGCATATACTAATCATCTTGACTCCTATGAGATTTGATTGGGCATTACAACATTATACATAGACCATAATCCAACTGCATCTATGACTAATAATCCACCTTGAGGTTATCATCTGAACCCCCTCTAGTATTAAGTTGCAAGCAACAACTAATTGCATTAAGCAAAGTGTGTAAAGTAAACAATACGATTGTTCTATGAACAAAGGATTGTTGTTTTCTCCCTAGTAGCAACAACACATCTAGTACCTTAGATATTTCTGTCACTTCCCTAGATTCCTAGAGGCGTGAACCCACTATCGAGCATAAATACTCCCTCTTGGAGTTGCTAGCATCTACTCGGCCAAGATAGCTACTAACAACGGAAAGCATGCAAGATCACAAATAACATAGACATGATAGAATCAATAATCAATCTGAAATAGCATCTCAATATCCATCAGATCCCCACAAACACAACATGTATGATTACAAATAGATGATCTTGATCATGAACGGAGCTCACAATATCTAGACATGGTAGCACAAAGGAGAAGAATCAACCATCTAGCTACTACATGGACCCGTAGTCCAGGGATGAACTACTCATGCATCACACCGGAGGTAGTCATGGTGATGAAGAAGGCCTCGAGGGTGATCTCTCCCCTCCGACAGGGTGCCGGGAAGAGCTTCAGATCCCTCCCGATCTAGGTATGGAGATGGTGGCGGCTATAGACTCTTTCGTGGAATTTTGATCGGGTCCTTAGGGTTTTTGTCCCGGAGGCAATATATAGGCGAAGGGGCAAGGTCGGTCGAGTACTAGGGGGCCCACACCAGGTGGCGGCATGGCTAGGGCTGGTCGCGCCACCCTAGGGTGTGGCCGCCCTGGCTCCCCTCTTCGTCTCCCCTCCGGACTCCGTATTCCTTCTAGTGAAATATTGACTTGGGCTTTTGTCTAGTCCAATTCCGAGAATATTTCCTTACTAGCTTTTCTGAAACCAAAAACAGCAGAAAACAGGCAACTGGCACTGTAAGTTACGAGAACATTTACTTACGAGTACCATTCCTCATGCTACTCAACTTTAGTCACAAGTAAGTTCTTGTCATTGTAAGTACATGTGTATCATAGAGAACCGCCAACGGGGTACCCCTTGCCCGATGATACGGAAGAATCCTCATATCAAAATGACAAGGCAAGCAGACAATGAGCATCTCAACATCCTTTTATTTCCTATTTGCATAGGTATCTTTTTTTCTTTCTCTTTTTTCTTTCCTATTTGCATAGGTTTTTTTATAGAGGATGCTTCATAGATTGATCACTATGGTTACGCTGCAGGTTTCCACCATGATTAGCCATGGCTTAGACCAGCCACCTAGGCGTTTCTCTAACACATATACAAACTCCATGAGCCTTACAAGCTCCCCTTTCATTTCACACCACCGGGATCCATAAGCAAAAGAACATGATATCAACTAGAATAAAGTGCAATGTTGAAAGTGTTCCCCATGGTAGCATGGTTCTGCTAATTCACAACTTACAAAGCGTAAGCATATACGCAACATAGTTGGGCACAATGGTTCAAGTTTATTAAGTGCAAGAAAAGTAAAGTGTGCCATCAAGTTCGTGAGAGCTTTAATCACTAGTTTTCACATAACAAGTTTAATTCGGAAGGTAGATAAAAACATCAATATACTTGGAATAGCAAATGCTAATAGGTAGGTATGGTGGACTCTTTGAAATAACTTGGTTTTATTTGGAGTTGGATGCATGAGTGGAACTCATACTTGATATGGAGGCTAGCAAAAGACTGGGAGCGACCAACTAAGAGAGCAATAATGGCCATAATCATGCAAAAGGACAAAACATTATTGATTAAAGCATAAAGTGATATTACAAGTCGAAAACTAAATGATCATAGAGGCTATGGTGATTTTTTATAGTCTTAACATGGTGTGAGCAAGCACTAAGTCAACCCAAATAAAGCATCAAAGCAGAATACCACAATATTATGCTTTAATATGCTAAAAGAACGCATGATTCTTTTAAGGCACATTAAGCAATCTCAATTATTTGTAAAAATTCATGCTAAAGCAATAATCACTAAGCATAAAGCCAAAACAATATCAAGCATGACATGATAAAGTCTAAATCACAGTAAAAACAAGCTCCTTTTATACCACTTAAGCATGACTTTCCTACTCTTTTCCAATCCAAATCAACTTATTTGAAACTATGTATGAATTAGGGGGTCCAACCAACTTTATTTAAGAAAACCAAGAAAACGAAAACTAAAAACAAAAACGCTCCAAGAACAACACAATTGTGCATGAAACAATAAAAATGAAGTGTTTGGAAGAAACCTGAAATTTTTATTTATGAAGAAGGGGATGCCTTGGGCATCCCCAAGCTTTGACCCTTGTACTTCTTGAATATTTCTTGGGGTGACACGGGTGGCATCCCCAAGCTTGAGATTTTGTACATACTTCATCTTATCACATTACTCTTCTCTACACTTTAAAATCTCCTTCATACAAAACTTCACACAATCTTCATTAGCAACATTAGTGCACCCAAGATAATAAGTCTTTTGGTTCAGTTTCAACACAAGTAAAACTTCCATTAAAACACAAGCTACTGTAGAACTTTTTTTAAAAAGTTCAAATGATCAAAGAGAACTCAAAGAAAAGAGATTAAGAGGCAAATGCAAATAATGGCAGAAATCTGTTAAAACAGACCAGCAGGTAAAAACCGATTTTTTCGAAGACGTTCTGTTGCTCAAATCGAAATGTGTTGAACTAACGAAAGTTGGATAACAACCTGGGGCAGAAGCAAAAAAATTTACAGCTCAAACCGACGTACAGAGATTTTTCATGAATTTTTACAGCGAAGCACAAAAATCTGTTTCGGGACAGCAACTTTCCCAAGCATTACTTCTCTCTCATTAGAGGTTACTCTTGGCACAAAAACCACACAAAAATGATAAGGAGAGGTTATTACTGAAGCAATAACTTCCAATACTCAACAAAAGACTCCTAATGAAATTTGGGTTATCTCCCAATAAGTGCTTTTCTTTAACGCCTCTGAGCTAGGCATACGAATTTCTATGATGCTCACATAAGAAATATGAATTGAAGTAAAAGAGAGCATCAAGAAGAAAATTAAAAACACATTTAAGTCTAACCCACTTCCTATGCATAGGAATCTTATACGCAAATAAATTCACAGAGAACAAAGTGACATGCATAGGAAGATAAACGAGAGTAACTTCAAAACTTTCAGCAAATAGAGAGGTGTTTCAGTACCATGAAAACTTTTACAACCATATTTTCCTCTCTCATAATAATTTTCAGTAGCCTCATGCATAAACTCAACAATATAACTATCACATAAAAGCATGCTTTTCATGATCTACAAACACATAATTTTTATCAAGCTCAAAAATAGTGGGATTAAAACCTTCAGACCCACTTTTAACAATTTTATAACAAGATGACTGATCAATCTCATTTTCAATAGTAGTACAATTAATATTATCAACCAATATAGGACCAAGCTTTATTATAAAAAAAATCAAAAAAACCATAGGAACATAACATTCATCCTCCTTTAGTAAGCATGGAGGACAATCAAATAATGTAATGGGTAAAGAGTTACTCTCATTAGAAGGTAGGAATGGGTAGATCCATTCTTCCTCCTCCTGATCATCACTCTCCTCCTCTTTTTCATCCAATGAGCTTCCAGTTTCAGCAATTTCTTCTTCCATAGGCTCCTGCAAGGCATTAGTCTCTTCCGTTGGTGGAGAGCATCTATTAAGATATTCAAGAATATATCCATTTTTCTACCTTGTAATTATCAAAGCAAAATTTAAGTATATCATAAACTTCATATTTATAAGGTGCATCATCAGTATTTTCAAGCAAATAAGCAAGTCCGAATGCACCCTTCCAAGCAATAAATTCTTCAATTTGTTCCACATCATAAAAGTCATAATTTCCCTTAACATAAGAAGATATGGTAACATCATCATTATACTCACATTGAAGAGGGAGGTGTTTATACCTCCTACAGCAACAAGATTTATCAAAGCAATAAGTAATATTATAAGTAGAGCACATGTTTCTAGCAATGGTACACAATTTATCAATTTGTTCCCATAAGAGTTTCCCTTTTTGTGACAAGCGGTGTTCCTCATAATATTTTTGTTGTTCCATGAACCCATCTTGCCAATAAGATCTAGTTTCAAAGAAACCCACCATTGATACAAAGCATGATAAAGCAAGACAATAACAGACCAACAGAAATAACAACTATAGCAGGAACTAATTTTGTGTGTGTTTTTGATGGAAAGAAACAAGCAAACAAAGCAAAAATAAACTAAGCAAAACAAAAAACAAAGTAAAAAGATTGGTTATGAAGGACTCCCCTTGTAAAGTTGTCCTTGACTCCCGGCAACGGCGCCAGAAAAAGCTTGTTAATCAGCTCCACACGTATCGAGCTTGTTGGGGAACCCCAAGAGGAAGGTATGATGAGTACAGCAGCAAGTTTTCCCCCAGTTATGAAACCAAGGTTATCGAACTAGTAGGAGCAAGGAAACACCTCCAAGGTGTTGTTTCCAACTTGGAATCCTGCACAATACAACCGCAGAACTTTGCCCCAACTTACAGTGAGGTTGTCAATCTCACCGATTTTGCTAAAAACAAAGGATTAAACGTATTGTGTGGAAGATAGTAATTTCTTGCAGAAAGTAAACAGAAAATAGTAAATATCTTGTAGAGTGGTGGTAAAAGAATGGACCAGGGTCCATAGTTCACTAGAGGTGATTCTCCTTAAGATAGATGACACGTTGGGTGAACAAATTACGGCAGGGCAATTAACAGACACCGAGAAAGCATACATGCATATACTAATCATCTTGACTCCTATGAGATTTGATTGGGCATTACAACATTATACATAGACCATAATCCAACTACATCTATGACTAATAATACACCTTCAGGTTATCATCTGAACCCCCCTCCAGTGTTAAGTTGCAAGCAACAGATAATTGCATTAAGCAAAGTGTGTAAAGTAAACAATACGATAATTCTATGAACAAAGGATTGTTGTTTTCTCCCTAGTATCAACAACACATCTAGTACCTTCGAGATTTCTGTCACTTCCCCAGATTCCTAGAGGCGTGAACACACTATCGAGCATAAATACTCCCTCTTGGAGTTGCTAGCATCTACTTGGCCAAGATAGCTACTAACAACGGAAAGCATGCAAGATCACAAATAACATAGACATGATAGAATCAATAATCAATCTGAAATAGCATCTCAATATCCATCGGATCCCCACAAACACAACATGTATGATTACAAATAGATGATCTTGATCATGAATGGAGCTCACAAGATCTAGACATGGTAGCACAAAGGAGAAGAACCAACCATCTAGCTACTACATGGACCCGTAGTCCAGGGATGAACTACTCACGCATCACACCGGAGGCAGTCATGGTGATGAAGAAGGCCTCCAGGGTGATCTCTCCCCTTCGGCAGGGTGTCGGGAAGAGCTTCAGATCCCTCCCGATCTAGGGATGGAGATGGCGGTGGCTACACACTTTCATGAAATTTTGATCGGGTCCTTAGGGTTTTCGTCCCGGAGGCAATATATAGGCGAAGGGGCAAGGTCGGTGGAGTACCAGGGGGACCACACCAGGTGGCGGCGCGGCTAGGGCTGGCCGTGCCACCCTAGGGTGTGGCTGCCCTGGCTCCCCTCTTCGTCTCCCCTCCGGACTCCGTATTCCTTCTGGTGAAATATTGACTTGGGATTTTGTACGGTCCAATTCCGAGAATATTTCCTTACTAGATTTTCTGAAACCAAAAACAGCAGAAAATAGGCAACTGACACTGTGGCATCTTGTTAATAGGTTAGTTCGAGAAAATGTGTAAAAATACTCCAAATTATGGACAAAACATAAGAAAGTAGATATAAAACAAGCATGGAACATCAAAAATTATAGATACGTTGGCAATGTATCACATCTCCCATTGTAGAAGAAGGGGCCTTTATATAGGTCCCCTGGAATTAGAGCCGTTGGGAGCCACTTACCCCGGACAGTCCGGCAAAAAGCAGCCGGACAGTCTGGCCCAGCCGCACACTCTGGGTGATAGCCACCGGACACTCCGGTCTGGCAGAGTTTCCGGCCAGAGTCTGGCAAGTCTCCAGGTGGTGTCCAATGTGGTGTTCTGACTGTCCATGCTGGGCGACGAATCCTCAGGGCCGGACAATCTGGCAGAAACCGGCCGGATAGTCCGGTGTGGCCGGACACTCCGGCGCACATCAGCCTGACAGTCCGGTAGGACTTTGTTCCTGCATAGATTTGATCCTTGGTAGCCCTTTTTCCTCATGTACAAATTACACTAATGTAGCTGATATCTCCTGAAACATTTAACAACAGATGAAACATATCCAAGTGTTGTCAACAAACATCAAAACAATATGAAGGGCATAAATGCCCTTTCAATATCTCCCCCTTTTTGGTGTTTGATGACAACCCAAGGATTTGCATATAGGATAGGTAATAATTTTCACAATAGGAGATTTACAAAATATAGTAAGGCTCCCCTAGATGTGTGACCAAATTAGCTTTGCATTTGAATACAAGACCACACACCCTAGGTCACATCCTCACTAGATTTTGTAGGTAACATGTTATGACATGATATAATAAAGGCTAGATCAATAATCTAGGCATAACATAGTCTTTAACGTAACCGGGTAAGCATGTCTTAACACACATAATGGAGTTCAACACAACGTAGTACTCAAACAAATAAGATAAAGACATGAAGCTTCAAAGAGGAAAATCGAAATAATGTGAAGCTAGTGTACCCATGCAAATCCTCGGTAGCAACCTAATAAAAAGGGGCTACTTCTCCCCCTTTGGCATCGAGACGCCAAAAAGGGAAAATAACACAACTAGAGCATCCCTAAGCCAACTCTAGCCACTGTAGTCGTCATCGGCGGCATCCTCATCCTCGTCCTCATCCTCATCGCCATCCTCATCATTATGATCCTGAGTCGAGCTCTGGCCGTGAGGGCGAGAAGAAGAAGTCACGTCCTCAAACATGGACCAGTCCACACGTCCCTGACTCTAGTGACCATAGGAAAGAGTGCCATCTGATGCCTGCTGCTGAGAAGGATCAACATCCATGGGCTGGTTGATCCGCTTGAGTTCCTTCATGACATTCTGGTTAACCTTGTATGCATCATACTGTCCATGGCGAATGTCAATGTTCTAGCATAGGAGAAGCTTCTTCCACCAAGAGGACTTCTTCACCTTCTTGTGCACTTCCTCCTTAGAGGTGTTGAAGCGATATGTGTTGCTAGCGTGCTTGATGCGAGGGCCACGGGTCACAACCTCCTGCACCTCCTTAGACCCATCGTCACTGTCAGAAGCATCTGCATCCATCTCATCATCCTCAAATATGTCCTGAGCAGGGGGATAGCCACGACGAGCCTTGGCGGTGGGGCACCCTTCCTCTGTAGCTTGGCAGGAAGGTGTGGAACAAGATCATTGTAGAGCAAAGGAGTTGCTAGAGTCTGAGCAGCAATGAGCTTCATCACATAAGGAGCAAACAGAGGACACTTCTCGTCAGTGATGCACTTGTACAAGTCCTGATAGATGAAATCCATGACATCTATAACACCACCTGAATGGTCTGGACCATGAATATACACTAAGTGAGCATGGGCCATAAGATTGATTTCTGCACCTCTCATCGCATCCTTGTTGCCCGCCTTGGGAGTGAGTGTGTGGCAAAACATGCGAAGCAGAATGTTGTAGATGAGCTTGATGTTGGTGGTTTGGCCAATCACACCATTCTGAGAGTAGATTGGGGCCAACCTCTTCTTGTCGTATTCCTGACCATGTACATGCATTCTGAGACCACTAGGAGCATTGGGATTGAAAGGCAATCCAAGAATGTGTGCAAACTAAGCCATG
The DNA here is from genome assembly GCA_023614405.1 of Avena insularis. NCBI lineage: Eukaryota > Viridiplantae > Streptophyta > Magnoliopsida > Poales > Poaceae > Avena > Avena insularis. The sequence continues at coordinate 505,483,097 of CM042692.1, read as the reverse complement.
CTGGAACGACACCTAGTAGTGCCAGAGATCCACTCAAGGGGAATATCTGTAGTGTCCCCAAAGACCACTATGGCATAGAACTACTAGACCAACTCAACATTGTAGTCTTCTTTTACTTGAAAGATGGTGTGCAACCCCATCTTCTCAGTCACCCAAAGAGCGTCCTCAAAGTACCTGTGAGCTTGGAGCTTCTCAAGATCCAACCACTTCATGGGGCACACAGGAGTCCTGAACCCACAGAACACCTCAGAAAAGAGTAGGGCTTGTTCATTTCTCCAGAAGCGATCATCATCCGAGGTGCGTGATAGAGAATAGAACTGCTGGATTCTCATCTCCACAAAATTCTCGGTACCCAAATCTGCCAGAGTGGTCAATGCTTCAAACTTCATGCGCTTGGCTTCATCCCTTTTCAGTTTATTGATCTTTTCTTGCTTTGCTGTAGCACTGTCACAAGCAGCCTGCCTGACCACAGATGGATCAACATGAATGTCTTAATCATGGAGCCTGTGAGGTCGAGACTTTTGAGTAGCCTTAGACCGACGAGGACGAGAGCTACCTGTGAGATCAGAGTAGAAGGATAGCATATGGGTAAGAACATTTGTCCAGGAGATACAAACACATAGCAGTAGTCAAAGTAATGATGGAGCTGTACTGGCTAAAAACACCCGGACTGTCTGGAAAAATCATCCTGGAGACTCCGCCTTGCCCGGACATTCCGGTGGGTACACGCCGGACATTCCGGCTGGACCGGAGTGTCCGACCTGTTGTAGCATCCCAAATGTCTAACATTGTAATGCTACATGGTTTCAACCAATATAATGCTACCCCTACATAATAATTAATGCATCATCATAATATCATGCTCATGTCATCATGCCACATTGCATTTGAGCATCATATAAAACACTTCTATTTGGTTTTATCCCATATGCATTTGTTGTTTATTAATTGTATTTGCTTTTTGATATATTGTATTTGGATCTTGATGAATTGCTAAATGCCCAAGTGGATACGGGGGCATCTCTTTTCTCAGATTCCACCATCCACTTTTACCACCAACACTTGTTTTCCTTCCTCACCTCCACCTTGCTAATCAAACATGAGTATTTGTATTTTCTTTTGGAATTTAACTCTAACTCATGACAATTGGTATGGTTCTTTTCTTTTGTCTACATGCTTCCATACTTTGATACATGTTGTTCTCACAACATTCCTATGGAAATCTCCCGGGTCGCCTTTACATGTTATGTGGTAGTAGAAGCCATATCTATGTTTCAATTCATGGCTTTGTTTAATTATGAGGTTATTTGACTTGGTGGGGTCATGTATTACATAGTGGAACATACACACTATATAGACCTTACAATTCAAATGCTCTCATGATTAAATGAAACCCTGTTTTGGGAGGCTTGGTTTTCTTATGAAGCATAAATCAAATGAGTGATGTTGGAATTTCCGTGTTTTGAGGCTAGTTTGTTTTCACAAACTAGGCCAAGTTTTATTCATGCAAGTCCATAAAACTCTCTCCCTTCTCTCTTTTGAATTCTTTTGAATCTTGGTGTATAGAAATCATATGCCCTAAACTTGTGATCCTTTTCCGCTTCAAGTGTTGGCCTTTGATTCAAACCTAGGAAGGATCTGTCCATTTCTAAAAACAACAGCTGCAACAGTTTTCTTTTCCTTCTGAGCATCAGCTTGCAGCAGTAGATCGCCAGCAGCTGGGCCTCACAGCCCAAACAGAGCAGTAGCACAACGGCAGGACCCCGCGCCGCAGCTGCTTCCCTCCGGCCCGCGTACCCCTTCGCTGACACCGTCTGGTTCTCCGTCTTCCTCCCGTCGCCTTCGTCTCTCGCGCTTCGTCAGACGGAGCAGGTGGACGTCGCCCCCCGTCATCCGCGTCACCGGCCACCACCTCGTCCTCCTCTTTTATCCCCAAGCCGAGGAGCCCTGTGAGCCCAAGTTCCTTCCTCTCCCCTCCGCCACCACCAAGTTACTTTCCCCTCTGGTTTCCCCTGAACACCATTTGAGAGAGAGAGAGAGCCGTCATGGTCGTCGGCCTGGCCAGCTTCCCGTCGTCGATCCTGTAGCAGCCGAGACCGTGGGTTGGCAGAGAGGCGGCATTGTCGTCTTCCGTGTCGCGCTCACAGCAGAAGGGGCCCCGGAAGTGCCAGGAGCCGCCTTCCCCTCGTCGTCTTCTCGCTGTACCCGTGCTGGAGAGCTGCAGTCACCGACGCCGTCGTTTCCATCTTCCATCATCCCCATCTTCGGTGGGTATCGATCAAGTGAGCACCCCCGTTCCTTCCCTGCTCTTCCTGTGGCCCTCCGACCCCAGCTGTGGCCACCGTTGATGGATCCATCCATGGCGCGCCCACTGCTCCCCTGTCTGAATAAAAGTTCAGAGAAGCTTTCTGTTGCTTTAGTGTCGATGGGAGTTTTCTGCGCAACCTCGTGCCTTTGGACGCCGTGCCCAATTTAGTACAAGAAGCCGATCTTGGTGTAGTGGCTGAGCCCGTGCATTGCATCCAGGAGGTCATGGGATCGAATCCCCTTTGGGTCAGTTTTAGTCGAACCGGCGTCTGAAAATCACACCTGGGGCTGTCAATTTTGTTGTACAGTTTTCGACAGTACCAGACCCATCCTTAGCTTTTTACAAGAGACATGCGTCCCTTTCTTTCAGCAACAGATGTTCAGCCTAGTGGTTAGTCATGTTCGATCTTCATCTAGGGGTCCAGGGTTCAATTCCTGCAAGCGCCCTTTTATTTCTTTTTTTAGCCACGACCTCATAGCTGCATATCTCAGTACCTTAAGCCTCTATTTAAAAGAAAAACCACTGGGTTCTCAAGATAGTGCTCCTATACCAAACTCTCAAAAGAAAATTTATCTGAAGTTTTTTAAAATTTTCAAATACAAAGTTTATTTTTGAATTTTTCTATTCTAAGTACTAAAAGTATTAAACATTTTTCTTTGGCTTTTCCAAGTAAAATGAAATCAATCATAACTTAAATTCTATAATTCCAAATTTGACAAATAATATGTCTAAATCGATCAGCGCGACGAGCCCGTTCTAACTATGCATTCCATGATATGAATTTAAACATGCATCATGTATAACTATCAAAACCTGAATGGTTTATGCCACTAAAATATGCCTAATAAATACTAAAAGTGTTATTTTATTGTCCCCACACCTCACCCTTGCCATGCTACATTATTGCCATGTAAATTGTGCATCATTCATCATGGCATGCTTGTTTGCTTGTTGCATTATATTTATATGCTTGTGCACTTTATTTATGTTGGCCCTTGTTTGTTTGGTTCTTTTTTCGAATAGGCCTTGAGCGGGAATTCTGAGAATCCAGAGTACTACCCAGATCCATCCTTCGCTTCAACTGAGCTTCTAGGCAAGCACTACCACATGCTTGCATACATATAGTATCTATTCTTCTATCGTACTCTTGAATCATTGAGTCGCGTTTGCATTAAATTGAATCCCAAGTATTGCATAGCCTTTAATTTTAAACCCCATCGAAGCTTGTTCCTCCATCCCATGAGCCATTACTATAGGAGTTGTTTGAGCCAGGCGAGTCGTAGAATTGCATGTGTAGGATTTGTGCGAGTCCTTGGATAATGAGGTACCTAAACAACTTAATATGAGTAGAGAACTAATGAAAGAGGCATCGGTGAGCATTATCTGCTATTTGGTTCTTTAAGCTCACTTATGTCCCGTAGGACCCCGAGTACTTGATTCATGTTTCTTGACTATTCGCACTATCCACATACGGGAGACTCTATGAATCCCCCTTTGCCTGAGCTTGATTTGCACTTTATTTCTTGGGGCCAAAAAGTAGTTTGGGGCTTTAGTACTATCTTGTACTTATGCCATGCTTTACCGCTTTATTTATGATTGTGCGTGGAGCACCTGTACTATTTAAGAATGCGGAATATTTACGCGGTATCGACAAGCCCTGTCACATTTTCGGGTTCCCAGTCGTTTACAGCCATTGTCGCAAACCCTGGGTCCGTCTCGGAGCCGGCCAACTTCGTTGCAGGTAGCTTATTGGGGTGCCCCCCTGAAATGATTTATGAATCCTGTGAATGCATTGTCGTGAGGCCTCGTTGTGTTTTATTTGGTTCTTCTCGAGGTTGATCGTGTGTGTGTTGCTATTTGTGCACCCCTGCAGGGTAAATCTTTCTAAAAGCCGTGTCCGCGGTTATGGACGACTTGGAGCACAGTTTCTCGATCATAGACAAGCATAACTAAAGTACCGTGTTTAACTTGACTAAATATCTTACTAGTAATTAGTGCAATTCTCATGGAATGGTTAATAAAACTGCCAACGGATGGGTTGTTCGTCCGCCTACTCGTTGGTAAGCGAGATGGAGGATGGATCTGTTACTTCATGTTGTTATAACTGTTGTTCTAATTAACGGACATCCGTCTATCAATGGTTAGGCGGATGGTTAGCGAGTATCTATAGACTTGTTAGTTATTATCTTTTGTTGCAATTACGTCACCCCAGGTATATGTCCCCTTTAGAGGCATAAAGACTTGCTGAGTACCCCTAGGGTCTCACACGATAACTTGTTTGATTCAGATGAACAGGTATATTCGCAAGATGGATACTAGGTGGAAGAAACCGAGGATGTTGGCAACGACCACTTGGTGTAGAGATTCCGGGGATGGAGATCCGTGAGATCTGTGGGCGGGATGTGCTTATTTATGTGGCATCTTATGCCGATTTGCTTCTTGTCCGTACTCGGATCTTGTTTCCCGCTTCTGCTTGGTACTCTGTTGCGTGATGTTTGAGGAAGTATCCTAAAATATTATGTCTATCTAGGATATTTTGATCTTGCCGTATGGCGTTGAATATTTCTATTTCTTTTAGATGGTGTGACTCTGATGTCTGTTGTAAGTCACAAGCATACATACGCATTTGTGTATGTCATGGTCGTGTTACCTGTCGCTTACGCCGATGTGAGATCTAGGCACATGGCTTAATAGGATTGATAGGATACCCATATCAACAAGTTGCAACTTCTTTTCCGGAAGCTCATTCCAAAAGAACTCTAAGGTTAAGCGTGCTTGGCCTAGAGCAATTCTAGGATGGGTGACCGGCCGAAGTGAGAAGCAAGGTGCATGCAGTGAGGACAAAGTGCAGAAAAGACTAGTGTTGTCATGGGGCCAGTCTAGATATCCTACTAAGCTACCAGGAGTGACACCCCCCGGGCCCAGGAGTGGACGGGGTGTTACAAAGTGGTATCAGAGCCGACCCTTGCGATTACACGGGTGTGTGCAGGTCAGTGGCGGGACATGTGGAGCATGGCGCGTGTGGCCCGAAGTAGACACGGCATGGCACATGTGCCGGCACTAGACGCACAGACGCGTGCCAAGAGGGAACGTTCCTGGGGTGTGCTTGATCGATGAGGGCATCGATCTTCTAAAGGGTGGGTATATGTGAGATCTAGGCACATGGCTTAATAGGATTGATAGGATACCCATATCAATAAGTTGTAACTTCTTTTCCGGAAGCCCATTCGAAAAGAACTCTAAGGTTAAGCGTGCTTGGCCTAGAGCAATTCTAGGATGGGTGACCGACCAGGAAGTAGGTAACCGGGTGCGCATGAGTGAAGACAAAGTGCGCAGAAAAGACTAGTATTGGTCTGTGGGGCCAGTCTAGATATCCTACTAAGCTACCAGGAGTGACACCCCCCGGGCCCAGGAGTGGACGGGGTGTTACAGCTGCTCGCTCTTGTCCCGATGTTCTTGAAAGTGGATAAGGTGGTAGGCCGGTATCGTGCCCTACTCCGCTTCGACGGGCCTACGCGTGGGTGGCCTTGGGCCTCCGCAATAGAGTCACTTATCCACTTTTGGTTCGTCCAGGCTTGAACTTAGAGCATAATGTCCGAGGTATTACAATAGACAAGCATAACTAAAGTACCGTGTTTAATTTGACTAAATATCTTACTAGTAATTAGTGCAATACTCATGGAATGGTTAATAAACTACCAACGGATGGGTTGTTCGTCCACCTACTCGTTGGTAAGCGAGAGGGAGGATGGATCTATTACTTCATGTTGTTATAACTGTTGTTCTAATTAACGGACATCCGTCTATCAATGGTTAGGCGGATGGTTAGCGAGTATCTATAGACTTGTTAGTTATTATCTTTTGCTGCAATTACGTCACCCCAGGTATATGTCCCCTTTAGAGGCATAAAGACTTGCTGAGTACCCCTAGGGTCTCACACGATAACTTGTTTGATTTAGATGAACAGGTATATTTGCAAGATGGATACTGGGTGGAAGAAACCGAGGATGTTGGCAATGACCACTCGGTGTAGAGATTCCGGGGATGGAGATCCGTGAGATCTATGGGCGGGATGTGCTTATTTATGTGCCATCTTATGCCGATTTGCTTCTTGTCCGTACTCGGATCTTGTTTCCCGCTTCTGCTTGGTACTCTGTTGCGTGATGTTTGAGGAAGTATCCTAAAATATTATGTCTATCTAGGATATTTGGATCATGCCGTATGGCGTTGAATATTTCTATTTCTTTTAGATGGTGTGACTCTGATGTCTGTTGTAAGTCGCAGGCATACATACGCATTTGTGTATGTCATGGTCGCGTTACCTGTCGCTTATGCCGCTCGCTCTTGTCCCGATGTTCTTGAAAGTGGATAAGGTGGTAGGCCGGTACCGTGCCCTACTCCGCTTCGACGGGCCTACGCGTGGGTGGCCTTGGGCCTCCACAGTAGAGTCACTTATCCACTTTTGGTTCGTCCAGGCTTGAACTTAGAGCGTAATGTCCGAGGTATTACAAAGTGGTATCAGAGCCGACCTCGCGGTTACACGGGTGTGTGCGGGTTAGTGGCGGGACATGTGGAGCATGGCGCGTGTGGCCCGGAGTGGACATAGCATGGCACATGTGTCGGCACTAGACGCACAGACGCGTGCCAATAGGGAACGTTCCTGGGGTGTGCTTGATCGATGAGGGCATCGATCTTCTAAAGGGTGGGTGTATGTGAGATCCAGGCACATGGCTTAATAGGATTGATAGGATACCCATATCAACAAGTTGCAACTTCTTTTCCGGAAGCTCATTCGAAAAGAACTCTAAGGTTAAGTGTGCTTGGCCTAGAGCAATTCTAGGATGGGTGACCGACTAGGAAGTGGGTAACCGGGTGCACACGAGTGAGGAAAAAGTGCGCAGAAAAGACTAGTGTTGGTCTGTGGGGCCAGTCTAGATATCCTATTAAGCTGCCAGGAGTGACACCCCCCGGGACCAGGAGTGGACGGGGTGTTACACCTGTACACGCCGGACATTCCAACTGGAGCCTTGATGATTTTCCGGCAGTTCGAGAGTGTTCAATCGGAGCAACTCAGGATTGCTAGAACCACTGCAAGGACGAGTATAACACGCATATATGATGTACCCATGGATCTAGGTAAGAAATTACCCACAAAAATTCATCTAGAGTAAACCCTAGAGATGGATAAGGGGAGGGGTACTATACCAGCATCCATGGGGACCTTCACCGGAGGGGAAAGATCCCAGCGGCAAAGGGAAGGCAATGGCCGGCGGCAACGGCAGGATCCGGGGTGGAGGATCCCTCCTGGTGGAGCTCTTGGTCGGGGGCAGCAGGTTGTGTGCAAGAGGGAGTCAGGGAGGAGAAGGAGGACTGAACCATCCACTTCTCCCCGACCTTTCTTTTACGAGTTGGAAACTGTTGGGGCCGGAGTGTCCGGGTGATATGCACCGGAGTGTCCGGCCCGACCGGAATGTTCAGGGTGAATCAAGCGGATAGTCCGGTCTAGCCGGACACTCCGATTGGTTCAGAGCGGATAGTCTGACCCACTGCGACCAGAAAGCCCAGTTTCAAGTAGTGGACAAATGTGTGGCAAGAGGAGCATGTTTAAAGGTGAGAATAGGCCTAGGATTCAGAAGATGTACTGTGAAGAACAAAGAAAAACGTAGATATTCAAGAAGATGACAAATTAAGTTCCAAATCAAACAAACCAAGAACCAACTCTTCAATAAGAAGAGTGCGGTGGCCGAGGCCACCATGTAAGATTTTGTGGCATGATACCGCGAAGAATTATCCTTGGGTTCATAGCCACTACTCATCAATGAAGCTCACATATCACAAAATGATATTAAGAGAATTGAATTTCTTACTGTTAGCATTATGGGGGGGAGGGATAGTCCAATGTATTAGGACCACACTCCCCCTATCTCCATGCCTGCACCTAAACCAAATAAGATTCAAGACATAGGTGAGTATGTAAGGTGATCAAGTCAAGCTCCTTGAATCTATGATATTTAGTTCATTCCTCAAATAACAAAACCTTGCTTCATCAAGTGGCTTCGATTTTAGTTTCAAGAGACATTCTAGTCTCTTGATATTCTTCTAGAGCATTATTTAGAGCTTCTACCTCAATCATGTGCTCTCTTCCTAATTTACAACTCTCATCAAGAAGCTCTTATGTGTGTGAAAGTTGATTTAAGAGGTCCTGATACATTGCAAATGTATCTATAATTTTTGATGCTCCATGCTTGGTTTTATCTACTTTTTTGTGTTTTGTCCACACTTTGGAGTACTTTTCATATGATTTCTTGGACTAACCTATTAACAAGAGCCACAGTGCCAGCTGCCTATTTTCTACTGTTTTTGGTTCCAGGAAAGTCAGAAAATGAATATTCTCGGAATTGGATGGGACAAAAGCCAAAGTGCCTATTTTTTCAGAAGACATCTGGAGCCAGAATACGAGATGAAGAAGGGCTGGTCAGCCACACCACTGGGTGGCCGACCCTAGCACCCCCTCGGCCTCTCCTTCCGCCTATATATTGCCCTCGGGACCAAAACCCTAGGTACCTGATCAAAATTCCACGAAAGAGTATGTAGCCGCCGTCATCTCCATCCCTAGATCGGGAGGGATCTGAAGCTCTTCCCGGCACCCTGCCGGAGAGGGGAATTCACCCTAGAGGCCTTCTTCATCATCATGCAAGCCTCCGTGTGATGCGTGAGTAGTTCATCTCTGTACTACAGGTCCATGTAGTAACTAGATGGCTGGTTCTCCTCCTTTGTGCTTTCATGTCTAGATCTTGTGAGCTCCGTTCATGATCAAGATCATCTATTTGTAATTCTGCATGTTTTGTTTGCGGGGATCCGATGGATATTGAGATGCTATTTCAGATTGATTATTGATTCTATCATGTGTTTGTTATTTGTGATCTTGCATGCTTTCTGTTGTTAGTAGCTATCTTGGCCAAGTAGATGCTAGCAACTCCAAGAGTTAGTATTTATGCTCGATAGTGGGTTCATGTCTCTGGTAATCTGGGGAAGTGACAGAAATCTCTAAGGTACTAGATGTGTTGTTGCTACTAGGGAGAAAACAACAATCTTTGTTCATAGAACAATCGTATTGTTTACTTTACACGCAATTCGTAAAGCAATATTCTGTTGCTTGCAACTTAATACTGGAGGGGGTTCGGATGATAACCTGAAGGTGGATTATTAGTCATAGATGCAGTTGGATGGCGGTCTATGTATAATGTTGTAATGCCCAATCAAGTCTGAAAGGAGTCAAGATGATTAGTATATGCTTGTATTGCTTTCTCGATGTTTGTCAATTGCCCCGCTGTAATTTGTTCACCCAGCATGTTATCTATCTCAAGGAGAGCCACCTCTAGTGAACTATGGATCCCGGTCCTTTCTTTTATATTCAATCTACAAACTGTTTACTGCTTTGTGTTTACTTTCTGCAAACTATTACTTCCTTCCATTCGATACGTTTAATCCTTTGTTTTCAGCAAAACCGGTGAGATTGACAACCTCATCGCAAGTTGGGACAAAGTTCTATGGTTGTGTTGTGCAGGTCTCCACATTGCTACTAGCACCGGTAGTGCGCCCTGCCAAGGCTCAGCTAGCAACACCTTTGGGGTGTTTCCTTGCTCCTACTGGTTCGATTAAACCTTGGTTTCTTACTGAGGGAAAACTTCCTACTGTGCTCATCATACCTTCCTCTTGGGGTTCCCCAACGAGCTCGATATATTTTGGGCCATCAAGTACTTTTTCTGGTGCCGTTGCCGGGGAGTCAAGGACATCTTCACAAGGGGAGTCCCTCATAACCAACCTCTTTACTTTGTTATTTTTGTTTTGCTTAGTTTCTTTTGCTTTGGTTGCTTGTTTCTTTATCAAAAAAACACACAAAAATACTTTTACAAGTTTGCTTTCTTTATTAAAAAACACAAAAAATTAGTTCCTATCTTAAGTTGTCATTATGTCTAGCCTTGCTCCAATCACTATGTTACCCGAGGAAATGATTTTCACTTTTAAACAAGGAATTGAGGAGAGATCCAAGGAAGCTTGGTCTAGAATCTCTGATCTACATGAAAAAACTGAGCCTAAAATGACTCAAAAGCTTGTTCCTTAGCAGTTTTTACCTTGGAATTTCTCTTTACTATATATATGCTTTAGATGCTATTGTGGGAGGAGATTTCCTCCAATGTAATGAGGATGATGCTGTTAATGCTATAAAGAAATTGATCCTTACTTACAACTTTCCTAGCCAAACTGATATTTCCTTCGCAAGCATATTTGCTAGATTAAATACTCGTGAGACCAGCACTGCTAGATTGAAAGATTGCTATAATACGCTTAGGGAGCATCATAATTATGTTCCAATAAATTCTGAACCATCAAAGTGGCTCCCCACAGTAAAGATTGATATAAATACTGAAACTTTTCAAGCTCGCTGTGATATCATGTCTGACTTTTGTTTTATGCCCAAAGATATTTATGAATCCTTGAATCTTTGGGGGCTTACTGAAGGAGGAAAAGAAATATCTCTTGCTAATAATGCTACCATATTACCTATTGGAATAGCTGAAGGAGTGTTTACAAAGATCCTTGGGAAAATGATTTCTACTGATTATCTTGTTATTGATTGTGCAGGAAAAGGACAAATTACACTTGGAAGGTCCCTATTAGAACTCCTTGGAGCAATAATAGATGTGGGAAAGGGGACCATGCACCTTTCTTCTCCACCAAACAATCATATTTTCCCCAAGGTTAAGAATAAAAGTAAGAGAGATAAGAGCAATAAATTTGGTTTTAATGCTTCTTCATTTGAGAACACTTGATTCTTTCTTGCTTCTTATGCCTAACTTAAAGGCGTTAAAGAAAAGTACTTATTGGGAGATAACCCAAAAGTTTTAGATGGGTATTGGAAGTTATTACTTCAGTAATAACCGCTCCTTATCCTTTTTATTTGCTTTTTGTGCCAAGAGTAACCTCTAATGAGAGAGAAGTAATGATTGGGAAAGTTGTTGTCCCGAAAAAGATTTCTATGCTTTATCGTAAAAATTCGTGTAAAATCTCTGAACGTATTTTTGAGGCGTGAATTTTTTTGCCTCTGCCCCAGGTTGTTATCTAACTTTCATTAGTTCAACACTTTTTGATTTGAGCAACATAAGGTCTTCGAAAAAATTCGTCTTTACCTGCTGGTCTGTTTTGACAGATTTCTGCCATTTTCTGCATTTGCTTCTTGTTGGTTCCTTTTTGAGTTCTTTTGGGGAATTGAGCTTTTTGAGGGAAGTGCTTCAGTAGATAGTGTTCTAATGAAAGTTTATTTGGTGTTAGAACTGAATCTTAAGACCTATTATCTTGAGTGCACTAATGTTGCTAATAAAGATTGTGTGAAGTTTTGTATGAAGGAAAAAAATTAGGTGTATGGAAGGAATGAGTAATGAGATGAAGGATGGACTAAAGCTCAAGCTTGGGGATGCCACGTGTGTCACCCTAAGAAATATCCAAGAAGTACAAGCGTCAAAGCTTGGGGATGCCCAAGGCATCCCCTTCTTCATCAATAAAAATTCCAGATTTCTTCCAAACGCTTCATTTTTATTGTTTCATGCACAGTTGTGTTGTTCTTAGAGCGTCTTCTTTTTTGTTTTCGTTTTGGTTTTTCGTTTGCTTGGTTTGCTAAGTTTTCTGAATAAATTGGTTAGACCCCCTCTTTCATGCATTGGTTTTCAAATAGTTTGGTTTGGTTTGGAAAAGAGTAGGAAAGTTCATGCTTAAGTGGTAAAGAGAGCTTGTTTTTGACTGTGGCCTATGCTTTGTCATGCCATGCTTGATATTGTTTTGGCTTTATGCTTAGTATTCTTTGCTGTAGCATGAATTGTTATAAACAATTGAGATTGCTTAATGTGTCTTGGATGAATCATGTGTTGTTTTAGCATATTAAAGCATAGTATAGTGATATTCTCCTTTGATGCTTTATTTGGCTTGACTTGGCACATGATCACACCATGTTATGACTATCTCAAGTCACCATAGCCTTTATGATCCTTTAGTTTTCAACTTTTAGCATCACTTTATGCTTTGATCAATGATGTTTTGTCGCTCTGCATGATTATGGCCATTATTGCTCTCTTAGTTTGTCGCTCCCAGTCTTTTGCTAGCCTCCGCAACCAAGTATGAGTTCTACTCATGCATCCAACTCCCTAAACCAAGTTATTCCAAAGAGTCCACCATACCTACCTACTAGCTTATGCTATTCCAAGTATATTCATGTTTTTGTTTACCTTCCGAATTAAACTTGTTATGAGAAAACAAGTGATTAAATCTCTCATGAACTTGATGGCACACTTTACTTTTCTTGCCCTTAATAAACTTGAACCATTGTGTCGTCTATGTTGTATATGCTTGCACTTATTTGTTGGGAATTAGCAGAACCATGCTGTCATGGGGAACACTTTCAACATTGCACTTGGTACTTGTACCTAGTTGGTATCATGCTCTTTTGTCTATGGATGTCGTCGGTGTGAAATGAAAGGGGAGTTTGTAAGTCCATGGAGTTATGTATATGGGTTAGAGAAACGCCTGGGCCGCTGGTCTAATCCATGCTGACATGGTGGAAACCTGCAGCGTAACCATAATGAGCTGTCTATGAAGCATTCTTCTTTAAAAAAAGAGTCCTATATTGAGAAAAAAGAAAAAAAAGAAAAAAAAGATTATGAAAAGAGGAAAGAGAGAAAAAAGCACCATATTCCCATGGTAAATAAGAAGATTGATGAGATGCTTGTTGTTTGCTTGCCTTGTCATTTTGATACGGGGATTCTTCCGTATCATCGGGCAAGGGGTACCCCGTTGGCGGTTCTCTATGATACACATGTACTTACGATGACAAGAACTTACCGGTGACTAAACTTGAGTAGCGGCCCTCGTATTCAAGGGACATGAGATTCCTAACTTATACTTCGTCAAGCATGTACACCATAGTTTGTTCACTTTAACCTTAATCACTTCAAGATGCTTATGATAGGGGCAATGAGAGCTGAAAGCTATTAAGTACCATAATCTTTGGAAGCTCTTTATGAAACTTGAATCTCTACTTCCTTCTATGAAGGCCTTTCTTCCACCATTATATTGAGTCTCCACCTTCTATCTTTATGCACCTACATTGAGAGCATAGTGGCCATTCTTAGTTCTATGTGCATTGTCCCAAGACTAGTTGATTGATGTATAACTTGATATTGCTTGTTTTAAACTATTTGTATCTAGTCACTCTTATGAACTTTGAAGGTGTCCTATGCATTTATATTTGCTACTCTATGAGGGACAAGCTGAATGCTATTATGCTATGTTTTATTTATGTGAAACAAACAAACGTCTTACAAAGCATTCTTATTCATGAATCTTTTGTTTGTACCTTTTCATGTTGCAACATAGTTTCTTTGTCTTATTGCTAGAACTTTGTCTTTCATGTTATGATTGAAGTACTATGATCCCGGCTTTGAATGTTTTACAAATACTTTGATCAAGTTTATGATGGTGCATGTCACCTCAAAAATTATTCTTTCTTTTTATCACTTACCTACTCGAGGACGAGCAGGAGTTAAGCTTGGGGATGTTGATACATTGCAAATGTATCTATAATTTTTGATGCTCCATGCTTGGTTTTATCTACTTTCTTGTGTTTTGTCCACACTTTGGAGTACTTTTCATATGATTTCTTGGACTAACCTATTAACAAGATCCACAGTGCCAGCTGCCTGTTTTTTGCTGTTTTTGGTTCTAGGAAAGTCAGAAAATGAATATTCTCGGAATTGGACGGGACAAAAGCCAAAGTGACTATTTTTCTGGAAGACATCTGGAGCCAGAATACGAGACAAAGAAGTGCTGGGGGGGCGGCCACACCACCTGGCCGTGCGGCCAGGCCTGGCCCGCGCCAAGGGGTGGTCTGGCCGACCCCAGCACCCCCTCGGCCTCTCCTTCCGCCTATATATTACCCTCGGGACCAAAACCCTAGGTACCCGATCAAAAATCCATGAAAGAGTCTGTAGCGACCGTCATCTCCATCCCTAGATCGGGAGGGATCTGAAGCTCTTCCCGGCACCCTGCCGGAGAGGGGAATTCACCCTAGAGGGCTTCTTCATCATCATGCAAGCCTCTAGTGTGATGCGTGAGTAGTTCATCTCTGGACTACGAGTCCATGTAGTAGCTGGATGACTGATTCTCCTCCTTTGTGCTTTCATGTCTAGATCTTGTGAGCTCCGTTCATGATCAAGATCATCTATTTGTAATTCTGCATGTTGTGTTTGCAGGGATCCGATGGATATTGAGATGCTATTTCAGATTGATTATTGATTCTATCATGTCTTTGTTATTTGTGATCTTGCATGCTTTCTGTTGTTAGTAGCTATCTTGGCCAAGTAGATGCTAGCAACTCCAAGAGTTAGTATTTATGCTCGATAGTGGGTTCATGCCTCTGGTAATCCGAGGAAGTGACAGAAATCTCTAAGGTACTAGATGTGCTGTTGCTACTAGGGAGAAAACAACAATCCTTTGTTCATAGAACAATCGTATTGTTTACAATTACACGCAATTCGTAATGCAATTATCTGTTGCTTACAACTTAATACTGGAGGGGGTTCGGATGATAACCTGAAGGTGGATTATTAGTCATAGATGCAGTTGGATGGCGGTTTATGTATAATGTTGTAATGCCCAATCAAGTCTTAAAGGAGTCAAGATGATTAGTATATGCTTGTATTGCTTTCTCGATGTTTGTCAGTTGCCCCGCTGTAATTTGTTCACCCAACATGTTATCTATCTCAAGGAGAGCCACCTCTTGTGAACTATGGATCCCGGTCCTTTCTTTTACATTCAATCTACAAACTGTTTACTGCTTTGTGTTTACTTCCTACAAACTATTACTTCCTTCCATTAATCCTTTGTTTTCAGCAAAACCGGTGAGATTGACAACCTCATCGCAAGTTGGGGGCAAAGTTCTGTGGTTGTGTTGCACAGGTCTCCACATTGCTACTAGCACCGGTAGTGCATACCTCGCCAAGCTAGCAACACCTTTGGGGTGTTTCCTTGCTCCTACTGGTTCGATTAAACCTTGGTTTCTTACTGAGGGAAAACTTACTGCTGTGCTCATCATACCTTCCTCTTGGGGTTCCCCAACGAGCTCGATATATTTTTGGCCATCAGGTCCACAAAATGTTTCTTGTGCTCCCCTTGCAAGTTAGTCATAAACACATCAAAAGCAACTAATTCATTTTTGACCTCAAGAGATATCTCATCATCAAATTCATCATCAACTAAGGAGGTGGGGTGTGATGATGATAATACCTCTGTTCCTCTTGCCATATGGCAAGTGACGTTCTTGTTGGAGATATTCTCATTTGGAGAGTCGAAGAGTGAGAAGGTAGGTGTAGAAGTAGTGGCAAGAGCAGCCACACCACTTGATGTTTCCTCTTCATCATCATCATTGTCAGAGGAGAATTCTTCATGTGTTATCAAGACAATTTCACCCGAATTCTTGTTGGTGGGATTCTTCTTGATGAAGGGTTTCTTGAAAGGAGCTTTGGAGGTTTTCTTCAACACAAGTTTACCCCCATGATCTTCTCTTTTCTCATAGGGACAACCGGCAACAAAGTGATAGCGGTCACCACAATTGAAGCAAGTTCTCAATTTAGACCCATTGTCTCTTCTCCAATTGGGGTTGCTTCTTCGTTGCATCTCCATCTTGGCTTTGGCGGGGTCTTTCCAAAAGTTTCTTGCATAGAAGTCCATGTATTCACCATGAGCAACCTTGACATCTTCAGGGTGGTTCATTGAAAGTGCATCGTCACTCCCTTCTTCTTCATCATACTCCACAACCTTGGCCTTCAAGGCAAGATTGACACAACTACTCATTCCAATAGCACGAGCACGGGCGTCTTTGGCATTCTTGGCAGCAACCTTGAAGGCGGTCATCTCTTGCATAACTTCATTGGAGGTCATGAGATGGTAGTTGTGTCTTCCTTGGAGACTCTTCAAGTCTGTGGGCTCGAAGGGCATGACTGCACTCACATACTTCCTCTTGATCCAAGCATCATCAATGTGAGAGGCACCAACATTCCTAAAGGTGGTGGCTGTGGATTTGAGTCTTCGATACATGTCTTCATGATCTCACCATCCTTCATAAAAAAATCTTCAGCCTCATTGCTTAAGGCATCATACCTATTTCTCTCATTCTCTCATTGCCAACAAACAAGTCAATGAGAGCATCCCAAGCTTCCTGGCGGTATTGTAGTGCTCAATGTGGGGAAAATCCTTTGGCCCCAGTCCAAGTTCGATCATGTGCAAGGCTGTCGCATTGAGTTGGCTATTGACCACTTCTCTTCTAGTCAAGTTGGTTGGATCCTCAATTTTGAGTGCTTCTTCAATAATGTTCCACAAGTCAATGCAAGAGCTGCGCACATGAGATTTCAATTAAAATTTGCCATTGAGCAAAAGTATGTGCAGTTAACTTAGGTGAGTCACCTCTATTATTCATATGGGGATGAGGGATTGGAGGGTCAGGAGAGTACCATCCAGGAACCGCATGGTGCTCTTCCTTCCCACCACCCTTTTTGGTGGTAGAGTCAGTGGAATTATGTTCATCCCCCACCACTTCACCTATTGGCTTAGCCGGAGCATTTTCCTTAGGGTTAGATGGTGATTCCTCTTGAGAGGGAGGTGGTGAGGCTGACTTTTCCATAACAAGTCGCTCAATAAGTTGACGCAACTGTTGGATTTCGTTGCCCAAGGTAGAGCTCAAGCTTATTTCCAAATTCTTGAGATCTACCATGGTCACCGAGTTGCTAGCCTCACCCTCTCCCTCATCTCCTGGGTTGCCCATAGTCTCTTAGGAGGTTAAGCCTGAATAAAGAGCCGAGGCTCTAATACCAATTGAAAGGATCGTTTGGGGCACCTAGAGGGGGGTGAATAGGTGCTACTTCAAATTTTACTCATTTTCAATTTAGGGTTTGACACAAAAGGTAAATTCTCTAGATTATGCAACTATGGTGAATTTACCTATATGTCAATCTAGCACAAACACTAAGCAAAAACAAGATAAGTAAAGTGCGGTAAAGGATAGAAGTAACCAAAGTAGAGCACGCGGAGACACAAGGGTTTGTTTCCCGTAGTTCCTTCCTTTTGAGGAGAAGTACGTCTACGTTTGGAGAGGGGGTGGTTTCAAACCACCAATGCCACGAGAGGCATCCCTTGTTCTCCGATGAACCTCACTCCAACGGGTTCGATTCACCTCTTCCACTATATCGGCAACCTTCAAGGTGGAAGTCGGCACCTTTACAACAAGTTCGAGGCACACATCCTCAACCTAATTGGAGGCTCCCGAATACAAGCAAGCTGGCAAACAATCAAAGACAATCTTGTAAGAACCAAATCACAAGCTAGGGTTTCCAAAGAAACACTAGAGCAAGGGGCCCTCAAGTGAATGAGGGGGAAATGAAGATCTCTCTTGGTAAAGCTATATATAAATGCATCCTCCTTCGATTCTCCAAAGATCAATGACTTTGGATGGTTGAGTGAAGAGATCTTGAGAATTTGGTGGCTCAAATGGTGATGTTGTTCTTGAACTGGACGAGCAGCTCCCAAGGTAGAAGAAGGGGCCTTTATATAGGACCCCTGGAATTAGAGCCGTTGGGAGCCACTTACCCCGGACAGTCCGGCAAAAAGTAGCCGGACAGTCCGGCCCAGCTAGACACTCCGGGTGACGGCCACCGGACACTCCGGTCTGGCAGAGTTTCCGGCCAGAGTCCGAAAAGTGTCCGGGTGGTGTCCGATGTGGTGTTCTGATTATCCGTGCTGGGCGACGAATCCTCAGGGCCGGACAGTCTGGTAGAAACCAGCCGGATAGTCCGGCGTGGCCGGACAGTCCGGCAGGACTTTGTTCCTGCACAGATTTGATCCTGGGTAGCCCTTTTTCCTTAGGTACAAATTACACTAATGTAGCTGATATCTCCTGAAACATTTAACAATAGATTAAACCTATTTAAGTGTTATTAACAAACATCAAAACAATATGAAGGGCATAAATGCCCTTTCAGTAGGTCCCGTAGAAGTGAGGTGCTTTAGTTAACACGGTCGGTGGAAGTACATGTTAAATCAAGAAACTCATAAAAAATGAAAATTGTATTCAAATCCATACATTTAGCACAAGGACCATAAAATTAAACAAGGAAAAACAGTCGAGTATGACTCCTTCTCCACCAAGCAGCTAAGCTATACTTCGTACCAGTACTACTTGCTTAACAAAAGAAAACAGCGTGCTGCTCACTTTCGCGAGAGCTTATTGATGAAGTGCATCGAATGCGATGGAACGTATCAAATATCGTATCCTACTAGTAAGTTGCATGTGCCCCGTACGTGAGACTCAGATAATAGAAGTATGTCATATCAGGGATATTCACTTCAGCTCGCAGGTGCAAATGCACCCATTGTGAGAAAATATTTTTTGAAATATCAAAAAATTCGAATAAAAAATTGTGCATATACGTTCAAACATTTTATGTTGGTTCACAAGTTTTCGGGTTGAAAAGAACATTTTATGTGTCGTGTATAAAAAAGATAAAATATGTCACAGGAATACGACTATTCACATGACATTTTTTGTTTTTTTTATACACGACACATAAAATATTCTTTCGTCCCGAAAACTTGTGAACCAACATAAAATATTCAAATGTATATGAATGAATTTGTATTCGAATTTTTTGATATTTCAAAATATGTTTTCTCACAATGGATGCATTTGCACCTATGAGCCGAATTGCCGCCTCCGACATATCATCACTATATAAAATTATAATAAGTAAAGCTAAAAGTAATTATAATTTTAAACCACGCCCATAAAGTTTCGGATGTATATTTGGTTTTTGTACTTTATAACATGTATAAATCAACCTTTATTAGCTACCTAATAGTCGATTGGTTCCTTTCCACAGCCACGTCCAGTGCCCCTTCCTGATTGGCTCTCTTGCTTCGCAAGACTAGGTGCTTCACCATATATACGAGCTCTGTTCCATGGCGTATCTGACAGCAGCCATGTCCCATATGTAATCTTCCCCAATGAATGCTCGCCAAAACCACACTTCTCTTGCTTGTGACTTAAGAGTCCGCACACCCCCAAAGAATTTGGGAATCTTTTCGTACTTCACACAACATGATCACCGGCCCTCCACCTTCCGGTTTGAAAGACACAAACTTTATCAGAGGTTTTCTCACATCCAACTAGACCTGAGCCCGACATAATCTCTGTCTGATCCCGAGATATTCATATCTACAGCAACGAATTCTCCAATGTTCCTTGCCAGCCCGGTAACCAGATCCTTCTTCGTGAACAACTCAGGGACACCAAAGATACGTACCCACGCATGGATACATTTCAGATCGATAGTTGGCACATTGATGCCACCGTTGAACTTCTCTATCAACACTCCATGATCTCTGAACAGCCACGGCCCCAGCTCGGTAATCTGCTTCCAATCACGCATGCAATTAGCCTGAACCTGTTTTCTTCCAAGTCACGAAAAATTACTTCCTGTGTCGGTGCCCATGCAAACCTCAGTGTGTTCTTGAGGGAGATTGCACCGAAGGGCTTGGTGGTCAATAGCCGGAGCACCACCATCCACTTTGCACTCTCCTTCAACGCCTCTACATCCTTCTGTGGCACAAAGATACTGGTGATGTCCTCTCCCTTAAGATTCAGGCTCCTAAGCAGTTCCTCGATCATCGGTTTTGGCCCTCCACGACCCTCCTTCGCACATGCACTCTCCTTCAGCGCCTCCTCTGCCAAGATCCGATCTACCCTGGATGGACCGAAACCTACCAAGGTTGGGCAGCCGAGCAGGTCGGCCTCTTGATCAGCCCGAGTAGCCCGATCGCCCCCGAGGAGAAGAAGGAAGAAAATCGCGGGAAGACACACCCAGCCGCCGGTAATCACCGATCGCTGGAGATATAGGAGAAGTCCTAATCACCTAGGTATTGGGGTCAGTATGTACGTGCTTTCGTGGCCTTTGGCCCTTGGATAGTTTGTAGAAAAAGCACTTGTACATGCTTCTACCTTTCCGGTGTAGCCAAGGCCGAGATCAAGATGAGCTGACTCCTTGGGCTTCTAACTATGCACGAAACTGGGCCAGGCCCATAGCGCGTCCCAAATCGGAAAGCCATGGAGCTTCCAGAGTCCAAACACGGAAGATTTTGCTGGTAAGCAAAATATCCGATCATCCCGAGCGACCACACGGAATCCAGAGAAATATCTCCTTCGCTTTTTGCACTTTTTCCGGGGGTCCCCGACGACACGTCACAGCAGCAGCGAAGCGCAGCGCAGCGCCGCTCCTCCGGCGATGGCCTGCGGCGGCGATTCGGAGGCGGAGCGTCGGGCGGCGCTGCTGCGCAAGATAAACGAGGAGGGGGGCTTCGCGTTCGCGGCCTCGGCGGAGAAGGCGGCGTCGGGGGACCTCCGGGCGGCGGAGGCGGCGCGTGAGATGGCGTGGGAGCAGCTCCACTCGGGACCCTGGAGCGAGGTCGGCAGCGCCTGGAGGGACGCCTACGCGCTCGCCTGCCTCCACGTCGCTCGGCTCCGCCGGGCCGCCGCCGACCGCACCGCCGCGCTCCGGGCGCTCGACATGGGGCTCATCATGGGGGGAAACCTCTTCCGCACGGATCTCGAGGCTGCCTTGGCCTGCATCGTCGCCGAATCGAGCGATGGCGATGGCGCGGAGGCTGTCGACGAAGAAGCCAGGAGGTGGAAGGAAGGGCTCCAGAGGAACCGTGACATCGCCGATGTGAGACCGCTACTGCCTTCGTAAGATTTCGTGCGTGTGTGGGCTCGTGCTTACTCCCTCGATACCTCCACTAACCGAGCTTAATTTGCAGGGGCTTGTTGTAGAATGCATATCCTTCAATGGTTAATAAGACTGTCATTTACAGTGCATGTAACTAGATTAGACTGTGTATGGTGCTTAATTTGTGAAGTCTCATATTGCTAGATTTGGTGCACCATGTTAAGCAACTTATGCATCTGAAATGATGTGTCCAATTGTGATTGACTCAGAAATGGGTGTCGATTGTCTGGAATGATTATAAGATTTTTTTTATTTTTTAATCCTTATTTTCTGAACTGTTGTGTGGATGGGAGCATTTTGAACTCATTTGTTGCTGTATCGTTGCTAACATATTAATTTTCCCAGGCCCTCAAAATTCTTCCGACAAAGTCTTTATCCTGTAAGGAAATCGCGAGACGATCGTGTATATCTTTGGAGGAGTTTATATGTAAGTACTTTTTACGTGAGACCCCTGTTATAATCAGTGGCTCTATCGATCATTGGCCTGCGATGAAAAAATGGAAGGATATTCAGTACCTAAAGAAGATCGCTGGGGATCGTACTGTTCCTGTTGAGGTAAATACTTCTCCTTGCAGCAGACCTTGAAACACAAAAACGAGCTGTTTCTGTTTCGATGATTTATCATGCCTGTTTATGCTGATATATGATTCCGTTTTTTATTACAAATGTTCATCACACCATGGTGAATCAGTGCTGTTATTAGTTCTCAAAGGCCTTAGCATACCATAGAAATAAATTATCAAGCTAACTGCTGATCCATTTTTCTGCTGATATGAATGAAACAAAAAGTGCATCTGAACTTTATGCTCAATAACATCCGTAATAACCACATACGTACATCAAAGTTTGATCTTCAGCACACCTGTCTTAGACGTCCCTTTATATATTGTAAGCAGAATGTTGTGCAATTTGATCCAATTATTCTTTCGATTTGCAAGTTGGAACACATATTTTTTAACTTGGCTGTCAGAACTGTAAGTAAATCAAACTTCTTTTGAACTGCTTTGTTTTTTATCACATTTATAACTTACCATGTAGTTTTCAGAACACTAAGTGTGTGGATTTATTTGCAAAAAAGTTGGCCAATGTGATTCCATGTCTTTTGGACATGTATAGCTAGCTTCACACTTTGCTATGCTTTTGCATGTATCACCTTCCTTGACCATGCTCGGTATTTGTAAGAAATTGCAAAGAACCAATTTTCCTGATGTTGCGACCATATAGCTAGTTGTGTAAAATGTTGTCCCAGTAAGACGATATCTAAGATGCCAGTGGGCAGTTGCTAGCTATTTATCTGCAGTCCATTTGGCCAGTTCAATTCATGCTTGCTTCTAGTAATTTAGCACCCATGCTTAGTTGAGGTTTTGGAAAGAATATTTCCTCTTGTATTAATCTCCTAGTAATTTAGCATCCATGTTTAATGGAGATTTTAGAAGGAATATCCCCTCTTATATTAATCATCTAGTGGTTTTAGTGCACTGATGTAGTTGACTCCATGTCAGGTTGGGAAGAGCTATGTTTGTAGCGAGTGGAAGCAGGAGCTAATCACATTCTCCCAGTTCATTGAGAGGATGTGGTCAACAGTCTGCCCTTCAAATGTGACATATCTAGCTCAGCATCCATTATTTGAACAGGTGGAAGATATCATTGTTGATTCTGTAGTAAATTTTATTTTTATGGAAAAGAAAACGTCTTAGTTCAGCTGTCAGATTTTAGTTATTGCCATTTGGCAGATAAAAGAGCTTCATGAAGACATAATGGTTCCTGACTACTGTTATGCTGGTGGAGGGGAACTCCAGTCACTTAATGCTTGGTTTGGTCCACATGGGACAGTCACACCATTGCACTACGACCCACATCACAACATTTTAGCTCAGGTATAATGTGAATATACTGATTTTACTTCGAGTAGAGATTTACGGCTCCTGAGCTCCAGTGCTCCCTTTATTTATTTTTAAATCGAAAACCATATTTGTAATTTTTTTTTTAAATTCTGATAAACAATTCTGAATGTACTCAATGATGTATCCTACAAACTTGCAAATCCTCAAATTGATATGATTTATATTTTGAGCTTCACAAATATGAAAAGGCATGGATCTGAGTATAGTGAACAGTGCATATTTTCAAAACTCCAAAACTTGTCATTTTTGTGTAACTCAGAATTCAAATAAATTAGCTTTGTGATTTCTCATGCTTGTAGGATACATCATTAACTACATCCAGATATTTATGGAACTTATAAATATAATTTTCGAATTTTTAAAACAAAGGGAGCAGTGGAGCTCGGGAGCCAAAAGGACTTTCCGTTTTACATCTTTTGTTGGTTTCTAGAGTTAATAACAAAAAGATTGATGTTCCTGTACTTGAAAATTTGAACTGACAAGTAGACATTTTCTTGATAACACGTTATCTATATTATCTTGTAAATGTTACTAATTGAACCGTGCTTCCTTCAGTTCTCAATTTGTATGGAAGTCACTCTGCACGTATGGATTATCTAGTAAAATTTGCATCAATGAAATTGCTCGAAAAATGTTAAGCAACTGAACATCATTAGATATTGCGTAGAGATAAATCGCAAATGGCTCTTTGAGCAAGGAAAATTTCCTAAAAAACTCCGTCTGCCAGGTTGTTTCACTGTCATTTGTTTTTCTGATACAAACTTTAAACTTCCAGTAAAGACCCCGCAGATGACCTTTTGAGTGTTTTAGTGCTTTTTTTGGGAAAAAGTGTTTAGTGCTAGAAATTATTCTGCCTCCATGGTGGGCTTCCTGTAGTTCTGTGGCTTCATTTGTTTCAACTGTAAGTATTAGGACTTTTCTGGATGATGCCTGTTAACATTTTTCCTTTATGTAAATTTATCAGCTGTTGCCGGTTTATAATATTTTCTCCATACCAGGTCTTGGGCAGGAAGTATATTAGACTCTATCCTGGTTCCGTGTCTGAGGACCTATACCCACACACAGAAACCATGTTAAGCAATACTAGTCAGGTACAGACAATCTGTTCCGACAAGTTACTCGTTGGAAATGAAGAATATCCTTACAGATCATCACAGCGGTACATATAGTTTTGGGAATTTCCAGATTTGCATTATTTCTACTCTCTTGTCCATTACTCTTAAGCACAGCATTACAAACCGCAGCTCATTTTTTCTTTCTTTCTGGGTTGCTTATCCCCCTTGTTTCGGTGTTGGGATTTCTCAGTTTTCTTCTGTAGGTATATATTAGACTTCTCCCTGCTGTTCCATGTAAAATCCATTATCCACGTGACCACATGACATGTTCCTACAGTGTTGTTAGTTTTGGGACAATGCAATAGTGTGTAAATAAAGACAATGTTTGGTGTTATATCGTGCTAATGAATGCCTCTGCAGGTGGATCTGGACAACATAGATATGGAGGAGTTCCCAAGGGTAGAAAACCTTGATTTCATGGACTGCATATTGGAGGAAGGCGACCTTCTGTACATTCCACCGAAATGGTGGCATTACGTCAGATCTCTTTCTATTAGTTTCTCCGTTAGCTTTTGGTGGCGTACAACAGTTATAACTCCGAGCGCTCAGTGACAACATTGTGATCTTTGGTACATCAGGACCAGAGACCGCGGGATTCAGGAATTTGGTAAGCCTGACTGGACACTCTGTTTGAACATTCTGTCGCCCAGTGTTCCGTGGATGTAGTCGCTCATACCTACACCTACCATCGCAGATGTACATTGTTACCTTCACTATAATTATTTTGAACATTTTAATTGCTGCTGAACATTTAATTATCTTGAGGTTAAGATTGAAGGGCTGATGCATTTAACGAAGCCCTGGAAGCAGTAGTGTCTCATTTTCTTCAGCAAATGTGTAGAACTTCCCCGTAGGTCACATTGCAGCTCCTGTGCAATTCATTTGCACAGAGCTTGCCTGTAGTGTTATCCTCAGTTCTCAACATGTTGGAAATCAATGGTGTACTGATAGACTTGTACTACTACTACTGGTCTCTCTTGTCACCTCTAAAATAAGGCTACATGTCTGCCTGTGGGTTTACGGCGGCACGGTTGTTGGTTTTATGAGGAGCTGTTTGCATGCTTTGATGATGGAGCTGAGGAATCCCGTGGGAACATACGTTGGTCAGATGACACATACGATGATTGATTGACACAAGTGCAGCCAATAATTCCAAGAAGGTGCAAGGCAATCTTCACAGTTTCTTCTCTCAAAAGCACTGAAGCTTCGTTCTTGGCACACGCAAACATCAAAGAAAAGGTGAAGAAAAATAAAGTTCAGGGCCCCATGCATCATGCATGGTACCGGCAACAGAAGCCTATGTTGCAATCAGGGACGTCGACATCAATTCCCTTGGCATCTATCTTTCGGCAGCATCCTATACCCATCTATCTGAGCCTGGAGTCTGAATCGTCGGGGAGCCGGAGAGCGGGTAGCAAAGGGGAGAATTTCCCCTGGACCAGGGCGAAAGGCGCCGCGGAAAAGAAGCTGCACCGCACCGCCATGGATGGATGGTCCATGGCGCTGTCTCCGATGGCCTGATGCCTTTGTTCGCTCGTGCCGTGGAGGACGCGGCTGCGCTCCTCTCGTCTCATGCATGCAGCTTCCTGCTCGGCTTCGCGGCTGTAGCTTTTCGTCCGTGGGCACTGCTGCTCATACTGTGCCGCGTGTTGGGTGGTCACGCCCTTAGTCCTTGGGTACGATCTCGATCCTCGGTCAGAATTATCGCTGGTACACTAATGATGAATCATATGTTTGCTGCATTCAACT
Organism: Avena insularis; assembly: GCA_023614405.1. Taxonomy (NCBI): domain Eukaryota; kingdom Viridiplantae; phylum Streptophyta; class Magnoliopsida; order Poales; family Poaceae; genus Avena; species Avena insularis. The sequence continues at coordinate 505,457,140 of CM042692.1, read as the reverse complement.
TCTCTGGCAAAACGTCCTGCACAATTTGGCCTCTCTCTGTTCTGCTAATCCAACGTATATATATTTCTGTATGTGCGTGTAGTTTACCAGTTTGGAGTTTTGCCAAGTGTTTGTATTCTTCTTGTTCAACGGATAGAGTGTCAGTGCCTCCAAACTTCTGAACAGATAGAGTGCCAGAGCCCATGCCAGTGTCATTTTTAAAAAAAACAAGACAAAAGCTTTGCCTATTTCATTTGATTATGAAGAGTTTATAGAGCTAGGTGGCCTAGCAGCCTAAATACAAAGTCTACTCTCGCGGCAAAATTTACCTCAAATGTTTTCTACCCACGATACCCGATAGGGTTACGCTACTTTTTATGACCGTAATGCCAACAACGGTGGGCATGGAGGCAATTTTTCTAGACTTATATTTCTCTCGTTCCATATCTCCCAAGTGTCAAGGAGGACCAAGGAGGACAGGTCCTTGCGTTGCCGACCATTTGCCCCGGTGATGGCGCACCACCATGCCTCGGTCGTTCCAAAAATTACTCCATTGGTGCTGGGATATACTTTTCGGGTATACCCATGGTGATTCATTGACCAGGGTAACCTACTTTCGGGTTAGAGATATGCTCCATGGGTGGCCCACTCAGGAAGAAAAGATGGAAAGCACATCAGGCTAGAGGACAGCCAAAAAAGACTTACCGACTTAGGCATGTATGAATACTTGTAGTCTAAGATGTACTCTGTACCGACTCTGTGTCGTAGCCGGATAGGACTATCTTGTAAACCCTAGACCAAATGACTATATAAGCCGTTCTAGGGACCAGCCTTTAGTGCACAACCACAACGCCACAATTTTAACTCGCACAGGCGAAACCAACCATTGTAATATGTTATACTTCCGGCTTTACTGATATACTGGATTGCTAGCAAGAGTAGGATCCGTCCACCGCAGTCGGGTCTGAACCTGAGTAAGCTTGTGTGCTCACCGTCCCGGACAACCGTACGTCTCACGCCCCACATTTTCCCACGCCTCGAGAACCCCCTCATGCCATACTTGTCTTCAATCCAATGACAATTAGGATATGTTAAAATCACCCAAGTCAGCCCCTCCTCCAAGCCTTAACAAGTGCGACGAGAGTTCCTACATTTGAACATTAATTGCGTCGTGGTCTCCAGCTCCCTTTTGTAAAGTTGGCAAAGGGCCGCAATTCGGCCACACACAATGAGAGAGGGTCCACCATCAACACCCTGTCTTGGAGGATTAACCAAGCAAATAATTTGCATTTAGGGGATGCCCAATTTTCTCATACTGCCGGCCTTAGGAAGGATGTGGGAGCCGCCTGAACCAAGTATGTTGAGCTCATCGAGTATTGTCCGGAGTTGGAGAGCTTTGAAGAGATGGAGTCCATGACACCCTCGGTGAGATGCACTTCTCAAATTTTACTCCATAGGTTGTAGAACTCGTTGATATGTGTAACCGAGATGCCCCCCTCTAAGTTTAAGTTGCAAATCCAATAATCTTGATCCAAAGCTTTCTGCACCGAGAAGTTCTTTTTGGCTTGGAAATGCTCGGCTTTAGCCCAACGAGCCAAGGGGCGTGTCAAAATTTGGCGGTCTCCATTTTTTTTTTAACTTTTTAACGAAGACGGCAATAATGGAAGGAGGAACGGGTCAACGTACATACATAGTCTAACCATCGACAGACAAAAAGGATTAGGAGCTAATACTAGCTCACATGCGCTTTTCATACACTAGTGAAAACGAGACCTTTGGTTGAGTCTGGAAATGGGCTTTAACACCGGTTCTTCTACGAACCGGTGTTAAAGGGGGGGCCTGTACCAGCGTGACCCGTGTAGCAAAAAGGAGCCCCCCTTTAACACCGGTTCGTGGCACGAACCGGTGTTAAAGGCCCTCACTATTGATGGCCAGCCTTTAACACCTAATCGGTGTTAACCGGTGTTAAAGAAACTATAAAGACACCCCACACCCCACTCTTTTTTTTTCACTATCTCATTTTGGACCCTAGCAAGAGGGTGTGAAGTGTGCTAGTTTGTGTTTTTTTCGTATGCACAAGAGGTGTTCGGTGAAATGCCCGAGAGCTCAAAATAAGTTTTCTCGTTGCTCTTTCCTTCTCGGTCGAGGTCGGCAACTATCCTTTCATGTGCCATTGATGTACTATATATATAAATGGTCATCTCCCTATTATTTTTTGATATATACTATATATTAATGCAGATGAACCGGCAATGGATGTACGGTGACCGCCGCACTTCCGAGTACATTACGGGCCTCCAAAATTTCATCGTTGTGGCTAATGCAAACCGTGGTCACAATGGTTTTATGTGTTGTCCGTGTGTTCCTTTGTCGAACAAGAAAGACTACTCAAATACCAGAACCATTCACGCCCACCTTCGATCCGGTTTCATGCGGCTATAATTGTTGGACCAAGCACGGAGAAAAAGGGGTTGTGATGGAAGACAACGAAGAAGAAGAGGATGATGATAACTATCATAATATGTATCCTGAATATGATGATACCGCAGCGGGTAGATAATGAAGATCAAGAGGCAGAGATGGGCCCGCTGATGGCGATCTTGGTCGGACCATTACCGATGCAAAGGAAGAATGTGAAACTGAAAAGGAGAAGGAGAAACTGGAGCGGATGTTAAGGATCACAAAACATTGTTGTACCCAACTTGTGAAGATGGCCACAAAAGCTAGGTACCACCTTGGATTTGCTGCAATGGAAGGCGAAGAGCGGTGTGACTAACAGGTATTTTCAAAGTTGTTGGTAAAATGAAGAATCTTCTTCCAAGAAATAATGAGTTGCCCGGTACATACCAAGCAAAGAAGGTTGTCGCCCTCTAGGATTAGGCGTCGGAAGATACATGCTGCATTAATGATCGCATCCTCTACCGGTGAGAAGTACGAGAATTTGGATGCATGCCCGGTATGCATACCTTTGCGAGGTATAAGATCGACGAGCGATCCTGGTGATGTTGAGGGCGAGGCCCCTAGGAAGAAGGTTCCTGCCAAGGTTATGTGGTATGCTCCTATAATACCACGGTTAAAACGTCTCTTCAGAAATAAAGAGCATGCCAAGTTGTTGCGATGGCACATGGAAGACCATAAGAAATACGCGATGTTGAGACACCCCGCTGATGGGTCACAGTGGAGAAAAGTCGAGCGAGAGTACCCGGACTTCGCACGTAACGCAAGGAACTTAAGGTTTGGTCTAAGTACAGATGGCATGAATCCTTTTGGTAAGCAGAGCTGCAGTCACAACACCTGGCATGTGACTCTATGTATCTATAACCTTCCTCCTTGGTTGTGTATGAAGAGGAAGTTCATTATGATGCCAGTGCTCATCCAAGGCCCGAGGCAACCCGGAAATGACATTGATGTGTACCTAAGGCCATTAGTTGAAGAACTTTTACAGCTGTGGGCCAAATCAGGTGTACGTATGTGGGATGAGCACAAAGGGGAGCCATTTGACCTACGAGCATTGCTTTTCGTAACCATCAATGATTGACCTGCTCTTAGTAACATTTCAGAGCAGACAAACAAGGGATACAATGCATGCACACACTGTTTAGATGAGACTGAAAGTGTATATTTGGATAAATGTAAGAAGGTTGTGTACCTAGGCTATCATCGATTTCTTCCGAACCTGCATCCATTAAGAAAGAAAGGCAAGCATTTCAAACGTCTGGCAGAACCCCGGAGGAAGCCTGTCCTCCGTACCGGTGAGGAGGTATTTGTAGGGGTTCGTAGCATGGAAAACAAAAATTTTCTATCGCATACAAACAAACAAGCCAAGATCTATCTACTAGATTGTAGCAACGAGTCGATAGAGGAACTCACCCTCGAAGATTCCAAAGCGGTTAACGAGAGCAGATTCTCGTGGGTGATGTAGTCGTACTCTTTCCGATCTCAAGATCGCGTAGACGATCCTGCAGCGCCACGTTCAGCAGCGCTCCATGATCGGTCACACGTTCGGTACTCGGCGAAGACCTTCCTCTCCTTGTTCCAGCAGTGCGGAGGTTGTAGCACTCTCCTCGCGATTCCTAAGACTGTGGCGTGGTACCTAAGTAGAGGGAGATCCCAGGCTTCGCCTTAGTGGTGCAGTATGGTGGAGCTTATGAGAGAGGCTATTAGTGGTCTTTTAATTACACACAATAATTAGACGGCTCAAAACCAATTAGAAGGCAAAAAACCGCTGGCTAAAGAAATTAGAAGCTCTAAACCAACACGGCTCTAAACCGGAGATTAGAGGTGGAAACTTGTGTACTAGTAGGAGCCTGCCCTCCTTATATAGGTGGGAGGGCTGGCCGACCAAGGGAGGAGAGTCCCTCCCAAGTCGGCTTGGGGCGCCGGCCAAGGGAGGAACCCTCCTCCAATTCGGCCTCCAACAATCCTCCTCTTTTCCCACTTCCCAAAATTGCCGTTTGACTTTCAAACTAGCCGTTTGACTTTTCAATTTAGAATTTAAATAAACCCTTTATTTTGGACAGCAAGAACACCTAGTACATGATGCAATCATTCCAATATGTAATGACACATTCATGTACCCTTCCTCCGAGTGCTTGGACATTCCGAACATTCTAGAACATTCCGATGAAAACACCGAACCATTCCCCAACTCCGAAATGGGACTTTCCTTATATGAATCTTATTCTCCGGACCATTCCGGATCACCTCGTGATATCCCGGATCCCATCCGAGACTCCGAACAACATTCGGTCTCTTTCTCATAATACCATAACTACTCAAAACAACGTCGAATCCTTAAGTGTGTCTCCCTACGGTTCGTGAATTATGCGGACATGATCGAGACACTTCTCCGAACAATAACCAATAGAGGAATCTGGAAATTCATATGGCTCCCACATATTTCTACGATTACTTTGCGATCGAATGAACCACTTACATACGATACCAATTTCCCTTTGTCTCACGATATGTTACTTATCCGAGGTTATGATCGTCGGTATCTCTGCATACCTAGTTCAACCTCACATCGATAAGTACTCTTTTCTCGTTCCGTGGTATGTGATCCCTTGAGCCAGTCACATGCTTGCAAGCTAATTGGATGACATTCCACCGAGAGGGCCCAGAGTATATCTATCCGTCATATGGATGGACAAATCCCACTCTTGATCCATGTGTTTCAACCAACACTTTCCGAACACTCAATGCCACCTTTATAGCCACCCTGTTACGGTGTGGTGTTTGATGACATCAAAGCATCCATCCAGTAAAGGTGATATGCATGATCTCATGGTCGAAGGAATTAGGTTACTATGTATCAGAAAGCATATAGCAATTGAACTATTGAAATGACTTGATCTTTATGCTACGCTTGTCTATAGGAGTATGTCCACCATATCATTCTCCTAACGATATGATCTTGTTGTTAATAACATCTCAATGTTCATGATAGGGAAACCACAATCATCTATTAACCAACAAGCTAGTGAAGTATAGAGGCTATACTAGGGACTTCAAATTAAGTTTACAAATCACACAAGTATTAATGTTTCCGGTTAATACAATTATAGCATGGTATGTAAACATTTATCATAAACACAAAGATATAATAATAACTACATTTATTATTACCTCTAGGGCATATCTCCAACAGTCTCCCACTTGCACTAGAGTCAATAATCTAGTTTCAAACCTTTGTGTATTCAACACCTATGGCTTTCCGGTGTTTGTATGTACACGATTGCTAGTGGTCAACTGATCTCCGGATCGACACTTCCAGTGTGTAATTGCATGTCTTTGCGTCCCTACGCATCACTCATTCCCTAATGAGATGGCTTGCATAAATTTGGTCCTTTGGTGTGACCTTTAGTTCTTTGGGGTTAAAACATGTTGATAATATTGTCGTACAATATATCTTCATAGTACTATCCCACTGTGAACTACACCTAGTTTGATAACAAACTACTTGACACAAATGCCCTCTTTTGCTGCTATAATAGCAGTCATATACTTAGCCTTTTGTTGCAGTATCTGTCACAATGTCTTAATTTTGGAACTCATCCAAATCCATTATGGAACTCACTTTCCATTATATTGTGCCACCCTTAGTTTAGATTGAGATAAACTTAATTTGTACTTTGTGACAAAACTAGTATCAATGTAGTACTCTTACAATGAACTAACCATCTATTTGTCACTTCTACAAATAATATACTCTTTAGTTCTTCCAAAAGATCATAAGAATATCCTTACTATCGTCCAATGATCATCTTATGAATCATTCTGGTATATGCTCATAACATTTAGAGCATAGAACATATCTGGATTTGTACATATCACAGTATGATTGATATAAACTCTCTTTGTGATTTCATACATCAAGTATCAATCTATATTTGAATCTTTGTTTCACTTACCAAATGTCAATACACTTGAATATATCATCAACATTGAACTCATTCAATCCTTTCTGTGCGACAAGAACCTTTCTTGTAGTTTCTATATTGAACTCATTCAATATCTCGTCTATGTACTTCTGGCACAACCATATTAGCATCTATTGATGCCAAATATTTGGGTTTTGCCTAAGTCTTTCATCGGGATGAAATTCTTAATATGTGTTAATAAAAGATACATTATTTCCAATCAACAATATGTCCTCCACATAATGTATTAGAAATATGTCTTAGCGCTCCCACTTAATTTCTTGCAAATGCAAGCATCTTCATCTCCAATGAACTTTTAAACTCTTTTAACAGTTTCATCAGTGAAGATTCCAACTCCGCTATGCTTTACTTCAACCATTGAAGTTTTGCATATACATTTAGCATCCTTTGAATTAACAAAACCTTATGGACCGTGTCATGCACACGTCCTAGGTAACGATTCTATTAGAAGAACTTGTTTTGTTTATTCAACTATCATATAACAAAATTATATGTAGTGGTTGCTACATTAATCCATCTAGACTAAATATCACTATGAAAGATCAAATCTTGTCATAGTCAACCTTTGAACATTGTTGTGAACTCTTTCCCAACATGTCGACTATTTCATAGATGTGCAACATCCATGTCTATTTATTTATAGATCCAAACACGACTGTAAGGTCTTACACCTTTCTCGAGGGTCCTTCAAGTTCAAAACTTGATTTCTCGTGTATGGAACTATCACGGATTTTATGGCTTCAAGCCATTTGACGGAGTCAGGGCCCATCATCGCTTCTTTGCATGTAGTCTGTTCATTATTCTCAAATAATGATTCAACCCTCAAATCTTGGTATTTGATTGTTTATCCGACCTACTTGTTTCAATAGGAACTTGGATCTCCGTGACCACAACCTTTGAGGTACGTGAGCCATGAGTTTTGTTGCTGCCTCCGGAACACTTTTCGGCGCTGCGCAACTCTGCACATATAGCTAAGGTTCTTTTAACCTTATCAAAGTTCTATTGTCCTCTCACTTAACTTTTCACGAAAAATTTCCTTCTCAAAGAAACTTGACGTTCTAAGCGACAAACACTTTTGTCTCCGGTGTTTTATGGAGGAATACTTAACATTTATACAAAGACAGGTTCATCCGACTTTGGTTGCACACATCTTTCTTATGCATAGCATACCAATGTTTAAGAAAAGACAACATGAGTTTTATCCCAAACCATAACTTTATATGGTGTCATTTCAACGGATTATGATGGAGCTCTTTTTAGTGGAAAACGGTAGTCTCTAAAGCTTTTAATCTTTAAAATATAATGGCAGTTCTATATATTACACCTTTGATCTTACCATGTCAAACAAGGTTTTAATTACATATCTCGAACACTCCATACTCTTATGGTGTTTCGGGAAATGCAAATCCACGGAACGATTCCTTAAATCCTAGGTATTATGCTAAACATGTAACTCAAATATCTTCCTTTATGATCTTATCATAAACTATTTATATTCTTGTTACAATGATTTTGCACTTCATCTTGAAATCTTTGAACTTTTCAAATATTTCATACTTCATCCTTATTAAGTAAATATTCATATATTCACTCAAATTTTCGGAGAAAGCATATGAAGTTGAAATCCATCGCTCTTGACTACACATAATGGAGTTCGTACAACAATATGCACAAGTTCCAATAAGCTAGTCTTTCGTTCCCTTTTGGCCTATGAACGAAGTTTCAATTATCTCTAGGAAAGTTTCACAAACGTCATTTGATCAAAAAATCAAAAGACTCCAAAATTCCATCCACATGGAGTTTCTTCATGTTTTCTTTCCAATATAATTTAAACTGCGATGTCACTTCCTAAGTGATCTTTCAATCAATTTGTCTTTCGACATTTTTTTAGCACTAGTTTTATGGATGTGATTTCTCCAACGAGATTTGTGAATCATCCATCTTTTATGGATTACGGCAATTATTTGAACAACCCTTTTGTTTTCATAATACCTGATAAAACAAATCTTGAAGGCAAGCTTTGATGTTTTAACGAGCAACACAATAACCCTTTATTTGTTCTCGATGAACATCATCACATATTCTTGTGCTAGTTACTTAGGCCATTGTAGTTCATGAATTGTGTTGTTTCGTATGACGATTCACACCAACAAATTCAGTATCAAATACTTAAGAACCACATTGTTTTAATAAGCAAAGAATATAGCCATAACACATATATCATCTATATACTTAAACTGAACAATTCTAGTCTTTTTCTGCCATATACTTATGAGATTCTCTTTCAGTATTTCCTTTTCTGTTTGAAAGAATCTATCAACATCAATAGTGGAGTCATACTTATGACACATAGTCCAAAGCGTGTATAGTTAAATACCAATGTCTTTGGACTTGCACTTTGAAGTAGATCACCATCATCAAATGTTTGGTGTTCTTTCAAATTCCTTTCTTTAGTAATCTCTTGGCGTAGTAAACATTTTACCTACATCAAATATTCACCTTCATCATGGAATCGTCCATGACCAAGCTACTTTTAGCTTATAACGGTGAATCACGAGTATAATGTTGCTCTCCAAAACCTTTTGGAAGATTAGGACAACTAGTGTCTCCAACCTTTTGCAAATTCTCATCAAACATGAGAACATGACTTTGCCATATTATACTCTATCATGTTGTAACCAAAACTTCGTTTCAGATATCACAATATCTTCCACACATCATGGTTTCTGAAACAACTCTTTCAGATCCTAGATAACCTTGATATTAAGATAATCTTTTGAATATCAAGAATCATGGAGACAAACATGATACTCATATACTAACACTTTGGAATTGTCACTCTTGTTTTAATACCAATTATTAAACTTCATGGAGTAACCGGAACTTACTGAAAGTTTGCAATAGGACTTTAAACTTTAGATTAACACTTCAAAACAATACGATACCAGTTCGTAAAGTAACTAACCAGAATTCTATAGTTCTATCATCTCAATTATAACTAAGCGCAAGGTGGTAAACAGATGCCAATGACTACAACAACTATGCAAATTCACTTTGATTTAGTTTATGATAAATTGAGTTCTAATTAATAATTAAATTAATCTAGGTGAACTCCCACTCAAAACAATATCCCTCACATTGTTTTAGTGATCACATGAACCAAATCCACCATATCAAAACCGATCATCACGAGAGTTGATATAGCTTCAATGGCGAACAATCGACATGTTCATCATATCTGCTATATGATTCATGCTTTACCTTATGGCGATCCGTGTTCCTGAGACCATGTGTACATGCTAGGCTCGTCAAGATCAAACCTTAGCTACCGCATAAGCAAAACTGGCTTGCTTACGTTGTATTCACCCGCGGAATCAAAGACACCCGATCATCACGTGGTGCTTGACAAGCTTTGGCAACGGTGCATACTAAGGGTGAACACTTTAGAACTTGAAATTTATGTGCATGAGGGATCATCTTATAATGCTACCGTCGTCTACTAAGCAATACAAGATGCATAAAGGATTAACATCACAGGCAATTCATAATATGTGATATGATATGGCCTTTCTTCTTCGCGCTTCTGATCTCCATCTTCAAACACGAACATGATCTCCATCATCTCCGGCATTGCATCAAGGTCAATGACGCTTCACCATGGTTGTCGTCCACCGGCTTCAACTATTACAACTACTTTGAATAGACACGCTGGTCTTAACATAAATTAAAGACAACCATATGGCTCCTGCCGGTTGCCGACTTACAATAAGGAACATTGCATACATCAAATATAATCACAATCATGGCCATATCACATCACTGCACACCCCTGCAAAACAAAGTTAGACGCCTCTACTTTCTTTGCATATTTTACGTGGTTTGGGGCTTTCCATAAGTGTCGTTCTAACTTACGAACAAGAACCACAACATTGATACTAGCATTGTTGATCACCCGTTGTAAATTGGATCTTGACTATGCTAGGAGAAATAGGCACCCGCAAAGCCACTTATGCAATACAAGTTGCATGTCAAGCGTGGAGCAAGTCTCATGAACGATGTCATGTAAGGTTAGCCCGGGCCGCTTCATCCCAACATACCGCTAGATGCAAAGTACACAAAAAGCAATCGACAATAAAAGCATCAATGCCCACAATGACCATTGTGTTCTACTCGTGCAACAGATCTACATATAGACACGGCTCGGGGTTCGTAGCATGGAAAACAAAAATTTTCTATCGCATACAAACAAACAAGCCAAGATCTATCTACTAGATTGTAGCAACGAGTCGATAGAGGAACTCACCCTCGAAGATTCCAAAGCGGTTAACGAGAGCAGATTCTCGTGGGTGATGTAGTCGTACTCTTTCCGATCTCAAGATCGCGTAGACGATCCTTCCAGCGCCACGTTCCAGCAGCGCTCCCTTGATCGGTCACACGTTGTACTCGGCGAAGACCTTCCTCTCCCTTGTTCCAAAGAAAGCGGAGGTTGTAGCACTCTCCTCGCGATTCGGCGACAACGACGTGGTACCTAAGTAGAGGGAGATCCAGGCTTCGCCTTAAGCCGGTCTGAGTATGGTGGAGCTTATGAGAGAGGCTATTAGAGTTCTAGAAATTAGACACAATAATTAGACGGCTCTAACCCTATTATATGGCTATAAACCGGTGGCTAAAGCAATTAGAAGCTCTAAACCAAAACGGCTCTAAACCGGAGATTAGAGGTGGAAACTTGTGTGTACTAGTAGGGAGCCCTGCCCCTCCTTATATAGGTGGGAGGGCTGGCCGGCCAAGGGGAGGAGAGTCCCTCCCCAAGTCGGCTTGGTGGGGCGCCGGCCAAGGGAGGAACCCTCCTCCAATTCGGCCTCCAACAATCCTCCTCTTTTCCCACTTCCCAAAATTGCCGTTTGACTTTCAAACTAGCCGTTTGACTTTTCAATTTAGAATTTAAATAAACCCTTTATTTTGGACAGCAAGAACACCTAGTACATGATGCAATCATTCCAATATGTAATGACACATTCATGTACCCTTCCCCTCCGGAGTGCCGGACATTCCGGAACATTCTAGAACAGTCCCGATGAAAACACCGGAACCATTCCCCAACTCCGAAATGGGACTTTCCTTATATGAATCTTATTCTCCGGACCATTCCGGATCACCTCGTGATATCCCGGATCCCATCCGAGACCAACAACATTCGGTCTCTTTCTCATAATACCATAACTACTCAAAACAACGTCGAATCCTTAGTGTGTCCCTACGGTTCGTGAATTATGCGGACATGATCGAGACACTTCTCCTAACAATAACCAATAGAGGAATCTGGAAATTCATATGGCTCCTACATATTTCTCGATTACTTTGCGATCGAATGTACCACTTACATACGATACCAATTTCCCTTTGTCTCACGATATGTTACTTATCCGAGGTTATGATCGTAGGTATCTCTGCATACCTAGTTCTACCTCGTTCGATAAGTACTCTTTCTCGTTCCGTGGTATGTGATCCCTTGTGAGCCACCACATGCTTGCAAGCTAATTGGATGACATTCCACCGAGAGGGCCCAAAGTATATCTATCCGCCATATGGATGGACAAATCCCACTCTTGATCCATGTGTTTCAACCAACACTTTCCGAACACTCAATGCCACCTTTATAGCCACCTACGTGTGGTGTTTGATGACATCAAAGCATCCATCCGGTAAAGGTGATATGCATGATCTCATGGTCGAAGGAATTAGGTTACTATGTATCAGAAAGCATATAGCAATTGAACTATTGAAATGACTTGATCTTTATGCTACGCTTGTCTATAGGAGTATGTCCACCATATCATTCTCCTAACGATATGATCTTGTTGTTAATAACATCTCAATGTTCATGATAGGGAAACCACAATCATCTATTAACCAACAAGCTAGTGAAGTATAGAGGCTATACTAGGGACTTCAAATTAAGTTTACAAATCACACAAGTATTAATGTTTCCGGTTAATACAATTATAGCATGGTATGTAAACATTTATCATAAACACAAAGATATAATAATAACTACATTTATTATTACCTCTAGGGCATATCTCCAACAGTATTTGGTATGGTCAAGGACCTAGAAGTAATCTTTGGAAAAGGTCCTGGTAGTCTATCTGTTCTGAATGATAATGTCGGACACGCGCCCATGTGGAAGAAGCAATCTATATTTTGGGACCTACCCTATTGGAAAGTCTTAGAGGTCCGCTCTTCAATCGACGTGATGCACGTGACGAAGAATGTTTGCGTGAACCTGCTAGGTTTCCTAGGAGTATACGGGAAGACAAAAGATACACCGGAAGCACGGCAGGACCAGCAACGTCTGAAAGACCTTGAAGAGCCTATGCATCCTGAGAACGAGAAGGGTAAATGATGCCACTTAACTCCTGCCAGCTACGCTCTTACCAAAGCAGAGAAGGAAATCTTTTTTGAATGCCTGAGCAGTATCAAGGTCCCGTCTGGCTTCTCGTCGAATATAAAGGGAATAATAAATATGGCAGAGAAAAAATTCCAAAACCTAAAGTCTCATGACTGCCACGTGATTATGACACAATTGCTTCCGATTGCATTGAGGGGGCTTCTACCTGAAAATGTTTGAGTACCCATTGTAAAGCTATGTGCATTCCTCAATGCAATATCTCAGAAGGTAATCGATCCAGAAAGCCTACCAGGGTTACAGACAGATGTGGCCCAATGTCTTGTTAGCTTTGAGTTGGTGTTCCCACCATCCTTGTTCAATATTATGACGCATCTCCTGGTTCACCTAGTAGAAGAGATTGCCATTCTCGGTCCTGTATTTCTACACAATATATTCCCCTTTGAGAGGTACATGGGAGTCTTAAAGTAATATGTTCATAACCGTGCTAGGCCAGAAGGAAGCATCTCCAAGGGCTATGTAACAGAGGAGGTCATTGAGTTCTGTGTTGATTTTATTCCTGACCTTAAGGCGATTGGTGTTCCAGAATCACGACATGAGGGGAAACTGCATGGAAAAGGCACCCTAGGATGTAAAAGCAATGATATGTAGGGACGAGCATTCTCTCAATCAAGCACACTACACGGTTTTACAAAGATCTATCTTGGTTGCCCCGTATATCAATGAACACAAGAATTTAATACGCCTCAAACACCCGGCGGTCGATGAATGGATTATAAGTGAACACATGGCGAGTTTTGGCTGGTCGCAAAGACTTCTCACGAATAACACCACTGTTGGGGATCAACTGTACTTGTTGGCCAGGACACCATCTTCGACTGTATGTACTTTAAAAGGAAACGAGATAAATGATAATACATTATACACGATAGGCCAAGATAAAAAGAGAACCAACCAAAATAGTGGTGTCCGCCGATGCAGCGAAGACAATGGGCAAAGACCACGTATTATGGGTTCATAGAGATATATGGGAACTTGACTATGGACCTAATTTTAAGGTCCCCTTGTTTGATGCAAATGGGTCAAGCTAACGGGAGGGGGTTGAGGTAGACAAGAATGCTAATGACAACGGTGGATCTCAATAATCTTATGAAGGTAGAAAAGAACTTAGACGAACCATTCGTCTTAGCCAATGATGTGGCTCAGGTTTTTTATGTGAAGGACATGTCTATCAAACCGAAAAAAAAGAAAAAATAAGCAAACAGATACATCACACGATGAGCCAAAGCGTCACATAGTTCTTTCAGGGAAAAGAAACATCGTGGGAGTGGAGGACAAGACAGACATGTCAGAAGATTATAATAAGTTTGATGAAATTCCGCCCTTCAGAGTGAAGACTGACCCAACCATCCTGTTAAACGGTGTTGATAGCCATTTTTGGCACACATATGTATCTCAACATGGAAATCAATGTCATATTTCCCCTGTTAACAGTATATGTATTAAATGAGCCATTTTTCTTCCTTCTATTTCTTCCCTCCATTTTTCTTCCCGCCATTTTTTCCCGCCATTTTTCTTCCCGCCATTTTTCTTCCCGCCATTTTTCTTCCTGCCAGTTCTTTCCTCCAGTTCTTCCCGCCAGTTCTTCACTATATATATATGTAGGGTTGGCCTCCATTGTCATTGCACATCTCTAGACTCATATCTGCAACCTCATCACTCTTTCCTATGGCTTCCATCAGAGCACTAACCCCTGAGGCGGAGGCGCTTTGCGCCTCGAACTACCCCCGCCATCCGTGTCCCTCACGATCGATGCCGAGCCCGGGCTGCCGTTCTGTCCCTCTAGGTGTGGCGTGCCGGATGGCCATCACGAACCACTACTACTTCGAGCTCACGCCGGAGCAGCGGAGGAATCCCAGATGGCATCCCGACTATTTCCCTACTTGGGAAGCCTTCTTCGTGGATCGGCGTGAGAGGGCGCTCGCCAGGCACGAGGAGGACGGCCCACCTCCTCCGAACTTCAACGAGGCCGGCCGTCGGCTATGGTGGCGCGGTCGGACTCTCCAGAGCGTCATAGCCTATGACACTGCCGCCGACTCTAACCCCCGTCTGCGCTACCCTCAAGTCCAGCCCAGCACTCAGCCTTCAAGGTTCAATTACGGCGACCAGGCGACGACGGCGATGACGGCGCGATGCAATTTGACGACTCACAATAGCGAGTATTACAGGTGTGGCGGGAGCATGACCGAATCACTCCAACATTCGAAACAAGTTCGCCGATTGTTACTTAATCCGCCATGTATCTTAATTTTCAGTTCTTTTATGTATCTTAATTTTCAGTCGTGCTTTATGTAACTTACTATTAGTTGCATTCTGTATTTTAATTCCAGTTCTATCTCCTTCACAAAATGACCTATCTCATTCGAGGTTTCTTGGCTTTCGGGTCAAATGACCAATGTTATGGCTAGAATCAAGGCATAGTTTATGATAATATGGCCATATTGTGCATACATGTGTATCATGGCATGGCAAACAATGTTGCAAGAGGAAGTTTTCCTTTTTATCGCACCAAAAAGGCATTTTCCATTTTCCGAGCATAAAAACGGCCGGTTTTGTGAAGCAACCACCAAATGGCTAATTCAAAAAACCACCACATTTTACAAAAATACTAGACCACCTTATATGGACAATGTACCAACAGGGGGATCTGAAACCTTTCCGTCCACCTCTGGTGAAAAAGACAAATTCCTGCCGAATCGGCAGGAAGTGGGTTAGATATGAACTACAGGTACATGATACGATGCTCATGATTTTTTACAAAAATCATTTTTAGGTTCATAATATGCTATTTTATCAAAAATCCAATGCAAGTTGAGCGAGGCTTTGTCAGATTCAAGTGTATACAAAAGATGCGGCATTTAAATATCCAATCAATTCAAAAATGTTAATACAAAATAAAATATGTTTTGCTCTAATAAAATAGGGTTAGATTCCTTTTTAGATGCTTAATATTTCTTATGTTCAAAGTTTTAGGATTTGACAATTTATTTTTGTTTGAATTGAATAATCAAAATTTATATGTAAGTGTTTTAATCATTTTGAAAAATTTCATCTAAAGTAAATATAAAATGTTTTTACATGAATGGAGAGATATTATTTTTCTGAAAATTATGATATATTATTCATATTTTTCTGAGTTGAAATGAATAAGATATGAATTTTCTAAATTCATATCCTATTTTTGAATTATAAATGCCCCACCCCTTTAATGCATGAATAATGCCCCCTTTAACACCGGTTCCAGCCACGAACCGGTGTTAAAGAGAAACTTATTTCGTTTACGCAGACGTACACTTCTTTAACACCGGTTCGTGGCTAGAACCGGTGTTAAAGAAAGCGCCGAACGATTCCCTCTTTAACACCGGTTCCAGCCACGAACCGGTGTTAAAGGGGGGGTTATAATGCAAGCCTTCCCCTTCCTTCTTCCCCCAGCCAGATCGAAGCGCGCAGCAGAGAGCCGGGCCCGTCGCCGTCATTGCCACCGCCGTCATCCTCGCTGTCGCCATCTCATGGAGCGCCTTGCGTCGCCCCCTCAAGACGCTTGTCGCCGCCACAAGGCTGCCGTCCACGCCAAGACGCCCTGCCATACACACAAGTCGCTGCTTGCCGCCAACACGCCGGCCTCCATCTGGCCCGCCGACCAAGGCTCTGCCGATCACCGGTGGGAGTTTGCCACCGCCACTGATGAGAGCTCCTCGTGTGTTTTGGAGATATTGGATATTGATGATAAATGTTATTTGTGTGTATATTGGATAAATGTTGCATATATGTATATATGTTGTTGTGTATGAATAATTTTATTTGTGTGTAATTGCATATATATATTGTTGCATATATGTTGTATATATTGTTGCATATATGTATATAATTAGTTATTAGTATTTTATAAGTGTGTAGTTTAGTGTGTATTATTAGTAGTTTAGTGTTAGTATTAGTTTAGGGTTTATTTAGTTTAGGGTTATTAGTTTAGGGTTATTAGTTTAGGGTTATTAGTTTAGTTTAGGGTTATTTATTTAGTGTAGTTTAGTGTATTTAGTTTAGGGTTATTTAGTGTATTTTATAGTTAGTATTAGTTTAGGGTCGTCACCTCGGCTGCTTGCAGCGCCGCTGGCCGTCAAGTTAACGTCGCTCCGTGACCCCTAGATAGTGGCGCCGCCCGTTTTAGGTAGGTCGCATCACGCTAAGCGAACCCTCACAGGCGCCTCTAGGTCGCTCTCGAGCGCCGCCGCCGCTCGAGCATCCTCCTGGACCCACGTAGCTAGCCCCTCTCATATGCATCCGGGATTTCTCCGAATTAGGGTTTGGACCCCTCGAAACTCGTTTAAAATGATCAAGCATCCTTAGGGTTTTAATTTCATTTGTGTATTTATTTGTGTATTTTTGTATGAATAATATGTATATTTGTGTATGAATCCAAGTCCACTTGAATGTTTACTCTCTTACTCTAGATAATATTATTGTTTTAGAAACTATGGATCCACTTAGTAGAAACCTTGAAGAAGAAGAAATAATGGAGAACATTATCGATGAGGACACCTCACAATATCTGAACTTGAAGGGACATGATGACAACTCAAGTAGTCATGGAGAAGATGAAGACTCCGGTGAACGCAATTTAGTGATTACAAAGTCCGACGAGGTATATGCATTGATTAAGCTTCTGCTGATTTCCACCAACAATCTTCTTCTACATGTATTAATTAACGCTTCTTTCTTCTTTTAGCCCTCTGGATCGACCAGCCAGCAACCATCTTCTTCTACGAAAAAGAGCAAGCGAGGCGCGAGCCATCGGTTGAAAGATCGTGCAAAGTTCACGATCGGCGATCGTGTTGATGGCAGGCCGATGGAGCCCAAGAAGGCCACAGACAAATTTGTACGTCAGGCTGGAGTTCTTGTTAGGGACCAAATCCCAATCATAATTGAATATTGGAATAAGCCAAAGAAGGGCGACGGTACCTTTGTCGATGAAAGATCCAAAGAAACGCTTTGGAATTCGCTGTTGGTAAATTTCACCCTTCCGCCAGAGGAGAATGAAAACAAACCGGTTATAAAGGAAAAGGTCAAAGAGTGGACTCTAAAGAAGATGGTTGACGCTTTCCGCAACTGGAAGACAAAATTGAACAAATTTGTCAAAGCTCGCGAGACTCCAGATTTCGAAGACGCATATTATGCGAAGATAAGACCTCACTGGCGCGAATTTGTGGCATACAAGGAAGGTGCTATAGCTACAAAGAGGTCAAAAACCAATACGCTAAATGCCCAGAAGAAGGAATATCACCAGAGGACAGGGTCAGGTGGCTACATATCTCAGAGGCCTAAGTGGGAGGAAGCTGAGAAGGCCTCATGTGACAGAGGGATCACACCCCAGACACATGGGTGGGACCTACGTGCAAAGACTTGATTCTACGGAATCGGGGCAAGGTTGGACCCAGAAACAGGATTGTGTATCTTCCCAACCCTCCTTGCCAAATCCGTCACTGAACCCATCATGGCATACGAGGAAACAGCCACCAGGACCTTCCATCCCGACAGAGAGAATGACCAGCTCACACGCGCCATCGGTAAAAAAGAACACCCTGGACATGCACGAGGCCACGGGGTATGACGTGGAAGGATGGGTTTGCCGAGTGGAGCGACTCTTCATGATGGCGCGCGAAAAGAAAAATAGCGCAGAGCGGATGACACAGATAGAACATGCACTTGTGGCGCTGCGCAGCACAAGTGAATGCACAAACCATCAAGTTACCGGCCCATCTCAGCGGCACGAAGAGCCTGCATTGGAAGCTGCCGGCCCGCATCGCTGGAAAAGCAGCGTGGCTTCCACGGAGAACGTGCATTTCACGCTTGAAATGGCGGGTCCTCGATACCCCGTGGATGAGATCACGGAGCGAACACGCTGAGCTGCATGTGAGATTAATGGGCTTATCCATTAAGGTGGTATCGGCTATGCCTTACCTCCTGGCTGGTGGAACTTACCACTATCGACCGATTCGGATGGCTATGCTATTGTCGGGTGGATGAGGTTGTGAAGGAATATGAGGAAGCACAACTTGACCATGCTACAGGTGAAGGGGAAACTCAACTCAAATTTGCAGTGAAAACAACCATTCTTTGGAAGAAGGAACACATCGTGCTTCCAAATTGGAGGCCACTGGCACCCCCGCCGTTTCCGCAGCGTCAACAGTCTGAGCCGCTTCAGCCATCTCCTGCGCGGCAGCCATCTTCGGCGCTTCAGCCATCTCCGGCGCGCCAGCCATCTCCGGCGCGCCAGCCATCTCCTCAGCGTAAGCGGAAGAGCACTGCCACGAAGAGCATCACTAGCACTGCCACAAAGAGTTCAAAAAACTACGTCCCGCAGCCTTCCGCCAAGCCATTGCCGGTTTTACCGTGGAATCGCAGCGACGAGGAGACCAATAGGATCTCGGAAGAAGAGGTCAAGAAATTCTTTGCACCTAGACGGGCCGAGCCAAAGGAGAAAATAGATCCGGCGGTGGTGGAGAAGTTTTACAAAAATATTTTGAAACCTGAAACCCCACTTGTGCCGGACTCCGAGCGCCAGATTTTGAAGGCGGATGCAAGGCGCCGTAGGGAGACTGAAAGTAGCAGTCGTGCGGCACCCCAGAAAACAGTTCCCATGCTCGGAGAGCAGGAAAACCAATCATGCGCCCCGCTCCAAGTGTTCGACACACGGGACGCTCCTCCCGTAAATGATTACGAGGCAGAGCTACAAAGAAAAGCCAATGAGATGGGGATGACTTACATTGCATACTTGAACATCATGGGAGACAACTTGCCCAAATGCGATGCCAACCCCATACAGCCATGGAAGTATGGGAAGAATCTCGTCAAGAAAGAGGAGCTCAAGAATCTACCAACAAAGATGCGAAGATTGCACAAGTGGTACCTTGATTTCTGCAAGACGAGAAAGGAAGAATGGATCACGGCGTATATAAGAGATGAGATTTTATTATGCGGAGACGACGAGATCGACTTCAACATTCAAGACTTGCATTTTCTATTCAATCAGAAGGAACTCGACAAAGCTGCCATCAGCCTTTATTGTGTGTAAGTACTATTTCTGTATTTTCTATCTCATCTCATTCACTTCATTAATTGCATGTATATATATGTTCTCACCATATATGTATATACTATTATGCAGGAAAAAGGTTATGAAATGCATGAAAGGAGGACCTTTTGACATTGGGTTCGTTGACCCAAATAGAGTTCATGAAGAAGTGGTAAGAACCAAACCCGGCAAATGTAAGATTTATTGCTAAGGTCTTTACTGAGACAACAAACCAAAAGGGAAATACTATTGCCTTACAACTTCTCGTGAGTACTGTTACCCTCTCTTGTACACATTCTGTTTCGGCTTACTCGATGTTAAGTGTAACTGATGATGAGTTATGCGTGCGTAGGTTCCACTTTATTCTGCTAGTCATTCAACCTGACTCAGGAAAAGTCCTTGTCATGGACTCGTTACAAAAAGAAAAAGAGCTATGGGCAGACTTTAGAGAGATGCTCCAGAGGTAATTTCAATCATATTATCGCACTAGATCGGCAACTTTCGTGACAACAAGTAATTAATTACTCCTTTATCCATTTTCTTTGCCGGACAGGGTTTGGAAAAGGTTCACGGGCAGGGCCGTGGGTAAATGGTCAGAAGAACTAAAATTTGTAGATCAAAATATAAGTAATACTAGCTAGCTAGGTCTGCGTATCTCTTTGATTCTGCTTCCAATTCTATTATATCATGCTTTATTGATTATTATTTTGATTGAACTCTCTATTCTCGTAAAGTGAGCGCATCAGGGACACAGCAATAACTTATGTGGGTACTATGTTTGCGAGTTCATTCGCAACACGATATAAAGTCGGGCCAAGCCGCACTAGAACAACTTAGAGTAAGTAAACAAAGTACACAATATTATTTTATTACCATCAATTGTGTTGAGTTTTATTCTTATATATATATTGACCCTATTCTTCATATATATTCAGATCGAACGGATGCGGGACCAACTCCTACCATTTGACCGCATACGAGCCATTCAAGAGGAATTGGCGGGGTTCATACTTGATGAGGTCGTCACGCCTGGCGGAGAACTCTTTAGATATCCACCAAAATGAACGTTGTATATATATGCTTGAACGTGTTTGTCTTGTACTTGATGCTTCAACGTTTACGGAGAATACCACACAATAACGATGTTGTGTATAATAATAGTTGCTTAATTATTCATGTACTCGTATGTACCGATGACGATGTATGTGTATACCGCTCCCGATCGATTTGGCCTCCCCCTCCCGTCCCCGCGAAAATACGCCCGAGCAGGGAGGGCAGAACTTCTGCCAGCGAGATTTAGACCGTTTTCCTGCCGCGGCAGAGATTTATCTCCTTTTCCTGCCGCGGCACAGAACCTTTTACGAACCGGTGTTAAAGGGGGGGGCCTGAGCCCTGTGGCAGCCCCACGTGCGCCACCCTTTAACACCGGTTCGTATAAGAACCGGTGTTAAAGGGGGAGCCCTCTAACACCGAACCCTCAACAGCGGTTCTACAACCGCTGTTAGAGGGCCCTCCAAACCGGTGTTAGAGGGGGGGGTGTGCACTAGTGATAGTACTAAATTATGGGTTAGTTCTAAACCACCTTTCTCGTGCCATTCGGTCCCAAGCGAAGAATTGAGCCTAGCTAGACAAAAATAAGAATATATTCTTTGCCTTTTTAGGTGTTTTACTTTGGAGAACACACACACATCCCAAGTGTAGTGGGTGATGTAGGCAGTTGCCATCTGCATTAAACTGTCAATAATCTGCATCTCTGCATCAGTTGTTGTTAATCGTTTGTTCCTTGCTCAGTTGCTTTGTGCCAGGATAACAGGCATGCCCCCTCCTTGGGGCTGCCCACATGCTTTGGTTTCCTGCCTCTTTACAGCTCCGACCTCCAAACGACAACAAAATGGGGATGATAGAAAAACAAACCAGACACGATCGAGACAATGGAGAAAGTCCACATCAACGTTTAAAAAAAGAGAAGATACGCTCGGAGTGTTTGGTTTAGGTTACAGTGCCTGCATGCACACACACCGCCCTGCGGTTTGACAATGGGATGTCCCATCTCGCTAGTGTGCTCAGCGCTAGGGTCCGATCCCGCCAACGCACGAAGGCAGCTAGCTAGGCGCCATGGGAAAAGCTCGCAAAGGAAAATGTAAACTAGTGCTAAAGGGGAAGGCCGGGGTAGATCACCTTTTTGTTGGTTGTGCTGTCAACCTTTTGCAAATCTGATAGTAGCTAGGGGTATCTGATCTCTGATAATGTGTGGTTTCCCGTGGATAAAAGGCTAACAATGATTAACAGGCATGTGATCCTCGAGCTTTTTGGATTGGCCATAGCTGGGGCCTTGGGGTTTACACCAACGCCCTGTATATGATTGTTCCGATGTTCTAATCTAACTTAACTACTGACTTGGATCTTGTTAACTTTTCCTGACCAACTTTTGACTTAATCGCTGGGCTCGAAACTGTGGCGAGACGTGTAGGGGCCTTTTATATCTGTCCCTTTGTCTGTAAGCAATGGAAAACTTTCCGACTGATGGAGCTTAATTATTTTGTGATCATTCAGCTGGTTTCGCCAGAGGTCGGATAATAACAGTGCTATGGTTAAGATGGACCCAGTGTCCATTAGCTATGCCAAGTAATAAGGACATGTAAATACACCAGATTTTGATTTTGATATTTTTTGACCAAGCTGGTATGTACTGTACACTAGATTTCAACTGTAAACCAAAATGGGCGAAAATGCCCTAAAGCTCCTTTTCCTATAGGCTTTATTCTAAGCGAAAGCCCTACCCATGCTGCTTCTCCGACGGAAGGCAGGCCAGCAGCTGCGCGCGGCGTGGAGGCTCCACGAGACCTCGCAGGTCACGGGTCGCCAAACGGTGCACCTGGGTCCTGGGCCCTGGGGTTTATGGTTGTGCTAGGCAGGAAGCAGGCAATATAGGCAGCCGAAGCATTGGACAGTTGATCCAGGCTAGAACAGAGTCAGAGTCAAAGCTTTGGCAACTCCGTTGACAGGGCAGGCGAGGCAGGCGGCCAGGCCACAGCGGAAGCAAGAAAAGCCTGCGAGTAGTATCGCTCTTCATTAATTTCGGTCATTTCTTAAGCAGGAGGCCAAAAAGAGTACTAGTACTCCGTATTTCAGTATTTGCCGCACCCCAAACGGCCAGCTATTCCCGTGAAAAGACGAGCTGTATTGACTAGCGGGGGAGCAGAGAGGCAGAGCCCACTTGAGCCTGACATTCCTCTTTGGCAGGGGCCGCCGGACGTCTCCAATAGAGACATAGAGTGGAGCAGTGTCTCTTTGCCAAAATTTGAGTGTAGCACATTTCAAAAAAAGAAAATTGAGTGTAGCAAAGCAAATTCCAATAGAGTGGAGCAGTGTCTCCTGCCAAACTTTTAGTGTCGCAGAGCAAATTTGGCCTGTGCTGCATGAGAAGCGTTGGATTTTTTAGATAACAAGCCGAAGCCCGGCGTTAAATTAATAATACCCTTAAAACAGAGGATACAAAGTGCCGTAACCAACTTACAAATGGACCCAACCACACATACAAGATAAGACAACCAAGCGAAACTACAAGAGCTCCTCAAACAAGTCTAAACAAGAAACCAGTGGTTGTCGAACCAAGAGCAAGCTAGCCCCAAGGGAGCACAAATAACGCGTAGAGCCATCCAAGGGAGCAGAGCTGCCGATAAGAAGGAACAACCAAATCAGCAACGTTGATTATCAGACACTCATTTTTGCTGGAAGGGACCTACTATCCCCGTCCGACAAGAGACCACGCCGACGACGGAAGACCGGTCTAGAAGAGCCCCTACCGCCTCAAGCCTCGCCTTCAAAGGATAAGAACACCACTGTCGTCGAGAGCTCTCGGGAGAACAACGAACCATGGACTCCAAGAGGAGCCTTCCGGAAGGGTCCAAGAGGCGCCTTCAGGAAGGGCACGACAAATAAGCATCGCCACCGCCCGATCCAAAGGATTCGGGGTTTTCACCTGGAGTATCACTAAGGACGATGAGAAGCCGCGACGACTCCTTCAAGAAGGGACGACACTCGAGGGCATCGCTATCATCGGTCTGGTCAAAACCTGATAAGGTTTTCACCTCGACAAGGGATCTTTGCCTCAGTACCTGGACACAACTGGCCTTCAAAACAGCCCTCGTACCGCCTCCATAATACGTCGCTTACTAGCCACCATGCCGCCCACACGACCAGAGTAGCCGGCCAACACTTGAGCCACGAGCCACACCAACTAGCATCACGTCTCCCACCATACGAACTGCTCCAAGCTCAAACCTGAGCAAAGCTGGAGCCTTTCATAGCATTAGGTACATCTGGAATCTATGAACACACCGGCGATGACACCATCACGAGGACCATCAAGTCCTAGTCGGCTGGTGTAATGACCCAAGGATATATATTATAGGAAGAGTAGATATGTGAATTGATATTGTGTATAGCATGCATATAGAAATTTAGGGTCAGTTTGAAAAAATTATAACTTATTTGAATTTGGATCCAGTGAGGTTGATTTCAACCACAAGGTCACTGGGAATTGAAACCTCATTCAAACTCTAAACTTAAAATAATTTGAATGAATTCAGAATGGAATTTAACCTAAATCAAACTTGAGTTCGAATTCAACTCACACACACACACATCCAAACATAAACCATAGAAAATGGAATGTAAATGTTCCAATCAAACTCATAATCACAACAAGCTTAAATTAGAAATCACAATCACAAGTATGATAGAAATATGATCTTTATTCATATTCAGAGAAGAGTACATGATCTCAGAATTACAATAGTACCTGACATGGGTATGCCCAACATGCACCCAACTACACCTACCTGGTGCGGCTCGACGGAAGGCCCACTTGACGACTTGCCAAGGTCCATGACGCCCATGACAGTTCGAGTGGTATGAAGCCCATATGAACACGGACTCCCAAACTCACAAGACAAGGAAGTCTCAATACTAAAGTTTGAATCTAACTTGTAATCAACTCGTATTGGTACCTGAGACCTAGCCTCCTCATATATAAAGGCTAGGAGGGTCCAACGAGAAGGGCATCGTGACTCCTCTAATAGATAGATCTACGATCTCCCACATCGCCATAATAGACCATAGATCTAGACATCAATCTCTCGCATACACATACGCCAGATCTAATCTGCGCATCCACCGCTGTCGGCGACATTGTAATCCTTCGGATCATCAGAATCAAGAGTAGACAAGCAGGAGTAGGATCCAGGCCTGAACCTGGGTAAACCTCGTGTCACCTGTGTGCTTATCTGTTAGCCGTTCCGTGATCTCCAGCGTTCTCTCCTTCTCCAAAACCCAAGTCCATAACAATAGGCATTGATGAGTTTAACTCTCGACAATTGGTGTCGTCTGTGCGAACTGGGAGCGCTGATGTTGTGATCTCGATAGGCTCCAGCTCCTGCAATCTTCGACTCGTCCGCTTCGGAGAACCATCTCCTTTTTGGCGCCATCGACTTCACCAACCACTCGCCAATCACACGTCCGGCCTTCGACTCCATCAACAATAGGGCCACATCGCTTTACTCACCAACGCTATTGTAAAGTTCATGATTCAACCGTCTCCGGAGGGAGCGGCGTCGTCTTCTAGGTCGCTTCGTGCAAGATCGTTCATTGGGAGGATAGACATCAGTTTAACCACGGCCGCAATCAGGAGTTTCTCGCATGGTTTGGCGACCCAATAGCTCATAGGACCAAGTCGTACTAATGTTGGACGTACGGCACCAGGGCACTCATGTTTTTGGAAAACTCAGCTGATTGAGAATTGGCGCATCGGACTGACTCAAACTGGAAAAGGAAAAACGCACGGCAAGTTACTAAAATAACGAGGCCAACTATTACGCTGCATGGAGTATTTCACAAGATTTGATCGGTCAAACTTGAAGAAAAAAGAAATCGACTTTATACGATGACGTGCACTCATTCAAAGAGAAATTCACAAAAAGCAAACATCAACCAAAGGATCAATTTCCAATGTCATGGAAGCTAGACACTTCTTTACGTTCGTGTAGCACAAGGACAAAGAAATTGCGTGAATAGATTAATTTGGAAATTAGAAACATGCTCTTGCTTAATCAAATTCAATAGGACGGCATGCGACTTTATACTGGTCTCCGTTGCGACGTCAATGCCTGCTTAGACGCGACTGACTACTACAAGCATCGTCGATTTCGCTGCGCCAACTCCTTCCGGCTGAATGCTGCAGCCAACTATATTGATATTACCTTGCTAGGCAAGATGACCACCAGCATGTACGCGTAACTGACTCGCGTGTACATTGGAGATATAGACTTCACTGCTCCGACCGGCGAGCCGGACAGTGCTTGGCAGCGCTCGGGAGCTCGGCGACTCCCTCATTAACAACTTGGCGGCCTCCACGTCGGCTACTCGGCAGCTTCTGCGTCGAACCATTGTAGCTATCAGCTCAGGTGACCCGCCGCCACATTGGCTCCAATCTCGGCCACCCTCTACCACGACGACTCCGGTCTGTCGACCTCGATTACACGACCGCGTTAACTCTACATACAGGGGCTACGCCAACTCCGTCGTGCGACCCGCTACGGCCTTCAACTACGTCGACCCACTGCCGCCATCAGCTCCGGCGACTCAAGGGCTCCCTCGGCATCGATGACCCGCTACGGTCTTTGAGTCCGGTGATACGCTACCGACATCGGCTACGGAAATTCGCTGCCACCATCGGCTTCGGTCCACCGCATCGGCCCTCAAATGTCGCATCGACCTCATCAACTCTACACCTAGGGGTTGCGCAACTTCTTTGTGTGACTTGGGAGCTCTTTCGACTCTGGAGACCCGCTGCGATCTTCAGCTCCAGCGACTCAGGGGCTCCATCCTCTACGGTGACCCGCCATGTCCTTCAACTTCAGCGACCTTCTACGGTCTTCGAAGGAGGCGACCCGATGCGGTCTTCGACTTTTGTGGCCCATTATAGTCTTCATATGCGGCAACTCGTCATCACCACATGCCTTCGGTCTGCCAAGTCGACTACGTCCGCCGCGTGACGTGCTGCCTCAGTGACTCCGTGTCCACCGCGTGACTCGCCGCTGAGACGACTCCATCCATCTCGCGACTCCGTTAACCTCGACTACGCATTCATCACGTCGACTCCTTTCAGCGAAACTCCGTATGACTCGCCGACGTGTCGAGTCCTTCAACCACATCGAATCTACACTCGGGGGGCTCCGTTGACTCTGCCGCGAGGCTCGTTACCGCATTTGGATACGGTGACACACTGCGGTCTTCGACTCCGCCGACCTATTGAGTCTTCGACTCCACCATATGACTTGTTACTGTCTTCGGCTGCGGCGATGCGCTGCGGTCTTTGATTTCGCTGACCTGTTGTGTCTTCAACTCTGTCACTCGACCCAATGTCATGTCGACTACGTCTGCGATTGCATCGACTTTTTCCATGGCAACTACCAATAAAGCTAAGTTTTCCCTCTAATTAGAGTTGTTTCTTTTTTAACTCGCACTCGAAACACTCGGGGGTTGCGCCCTCTTCGAGTAACGTAATGTGTCATCGACTCCATGCACTTGAGCACCTCATACGCGATAGCCCGAGTAGCTGATTCTGCCTGATCGTTGAATCCTTGAACTCCGAGTACCTCGGCAAGGTACTGAGACTAAGGGTAATCAGGCTAACGAAAAGGCTTAGCATACAATGCAAAAGTGTTGACTCGATTGGCACCAAAATTTTACTTTATAAGCCAATAGGCAAATATTCTTTACAAGATACAAATACTTCACAATTCTCAATGTTTTATGCAGCTTACAAGGATGTCGACTGTGTCGAGCTATTCTATCGGGTCCTCGAACAAGAGTCGACAAAACGATTGGCTACGACATACACTCAAGACCCGAGTCGAGTTCCTCCTCGGATAGTTGTATCGCTTGATGCTACACACATGCAACGTTGGCCGCGCACCCGACAGAAGTGACTGCGTCGACTCCATCCGCATCGTTGACTCACCCGGATAATCGCCGCATGACTCCGCTACGTCGACCCCGACCGCATCGTCGACTCTTGGCTCCTTATGCGTGAGACGCTGACTCGATGCACTTCCGGGTCAATGGTTTCTCCTCGCATGATTTTCGACTACCACTGCAAGATACAAGACTCGAGTCTCTACCTGAGTCTACGCCTCCACCAAACACTCGGGGGCTACTCCAAACTAGAGCGTTGGATGCGCATATACAAGATCTTCGAGTGGCACGCTTCGAATCCTCACTCAAATTCATGATTCGACTAAGGACTCGGGGGCTACTCCCATAGGGCATGCTGGTCGCGCATTCAAAAAAGTACTGGTGTTTATGGCATTCGCAAGATCATCCGAAGTACTTCTGGATCGTTCTGTCTATGCAACCGATGACTACAAGTCTCTGTTTGAGTCCACGACTCGAACAGACACTCGGGGGCTACTCCCATAGGGAGCTATGGTCGCGCACCCTATAGAAAACAAAAGATTCACATCATAGTCCATTGTGTTGATTGCGTCCACAATGTCGGCTCACTTATAGCAATCGAACTCATTGGCAACTCCGCCCCACTACATTCCAACGTCAAGTTCAGAGATAACATCTCCTTGACCACCCGAAACACCCCTGCGGTGATAAACCTTCGGATGATGCGTCCACGATGTAAAGATAAGACATACAAATACAATTTGATGGCCTGGCAATCGCATCTGATGCGCTCTACCAGTTAAATACCGTGTCTACGACATGAAGAAAATCTTGACGGACGCGTTGGGTAAATACTTATCAATGGAGTTCGGCTCAATAAGGCCTCCACGACATGAGTCGAACTACGCCACAATTTTTGAATTCGAGTCCGAGGACTCGAGTTTGAGTAGGTAGCGTTGTTTTTTCCCTAGAGCAATTAACTGGTCCCGATCCGTTGAGCGCACCAGGAATGTTTACCATCATCCCTATGAACTACTATAAATTCGACTAACCCGATGAACTTCTGGGTGAACTGCTTCGCACTCGACACAATTTTCGACTCCGACATCCTAATGCAAATATCAAGACTTCTAAGTCTCCACCCGAATCTACGATTCGCATCGACACTCGGGGGCTACTAACATGGGTATGCCCAACAGGCACCCAACTACGGCTACCTAGTGCGGCTCGACAGAATGCCCACTCGACGACTTGCCAAGGTCCATGACGCTCATGACGGTTCGAGTGGTATGAAGCCCATATGGACACGGACTTCCAAACTCACAAGACAAGGAAGTCTCAATACTAGAGTTTGAATCTAACTTGTAACCAACTTGTATTGGTACCTGAGACCAAGCCTCCTCATATATAAAGGCTAGGAGGGTCCAATGAGAAGGGCATCGTAACTCCCCTAATAGATAGATCTACGATCTCCCACATCGCCACAATAGACAATAGATCTAGACATCAATCTCTCGCATACACATACGCCAGATCTAATCTGCGCATCCACCACCATCGGCGACATTGTAATCCTTCGGATCATCAGAATCAAGAGCAGACAAGCAGGAGTAGGGTCCTCTACGAGGCCTGAACCTGGGTAAACCTCGTGTCACCTGTGTGCTTGTCTGTTAGCCTTTCCGTGATCTCCAGTGTTCCCTTCTTCTCCAAAATCCAAGTCCATAGCAATGAGCATTGATGAGTTTAACCCTCGCCAGTACCAAAATGAAAGAAAAAAAACTAATCTAAAATCCCTATAATACACTATCTAGATTCTCAACCTTTCTTCAAATTTTGATCTTCAACATGTGAACACAAACAACAAAGGAAGACACTAGTTAGTGTTAAAATGTTGGTTTTCCTCTAAGGCAAAACTATTTGAAGAAGAATCCTTTAAGTTAGATTCCAGGAAAGAATCCTAAATTCTGAGTCCTGAGTAATAAAGAAGCAAAACTACCAATGTTTGAAATAAACAGAATCAAAAGGCTTCATAGTAACCATTTAGAACCCAACAGACTCACCAAAAACCTATAGAATAGATCACAAACAGTTCTTAAGAAATGTTACCACATTTAGTTAAATCTTTAAGCAATCTGGTAGTCAACTACAAGGAATTTCAACTAAATCAAATAGGAGAACCAAACCAATAGAAATAATGGAAACCTTAACATAAGACATTCAACCAAAGGAAAACCCCAGTCTCAGGATTCTATCAAAAACATGTATAATTATAGAAAACTAAATCATCACCAATCAAAAATCTAAACCAATAGAAACCTTAGGAACTACTAAACAAGAATAATCGCCAAAGGAATCATCAAGGCATTAAAATCTGCCAAGAACCCTAGAACTCTTGGAATTCAATTAAAATTCTAAACCAACCAAACTTCATAGTAATGGAAGCTGTGAACTTTCATACAAATAGAATTACACGGGGCCATGCATGAAAACTAAACCAAAAAGTTCATAAATCAAATAATAAAAACTTGTCATATTCCAAAACCAGAACAGGACAAAGGCCAAACAGACATGCCTAATTAGGCATATCTAAATACCACCCCTAGCACATACAAACAAAAGGGTCATATGCCAATTTTGGCATGCACATATGAGTTAAACCTAGCATGGGCTTAACCACTGAAAAACCATTGCCACCTGTGAATATGTCACACAATAGAGATGGTTTCACACATACACAAGCAGGTGATTCACCTAACTGCATGGCATTGGTGTCAGCAGCACAACCACTTAGGAACAATATAAATAGAGGACCACCTGAGACCCCATAGCTCATAACTCACCACTCAAGCTTGGACCAAAACACACACACTTAGAGTTTAGAGAGAGATATGAGAGAGAGCAAAGAGAAAAGGAGAAGAAGAACTCAATAATAGGAGGAGAAGAGTCACAGCAGCAACTGCAGATCTTCATCAAGCCCACTAAGAAAGCTACAAAGGTTGTTAAATCAAACTTTAGATAGGAAAGCACATAGTCCAAATGAGAGAGAGAATTTAGTATGAAATGCACCCAGTAAAGAAGGAGGACTATACCCTGTGCATCTTCATTAGATGAAGAACACCACAGACACATTCACACCTTTATCCTGGCACACATCACAACCATTATCTAGGGAAATAAGATGAACAACTCACATTAAAACCAATCAATTTAGAATACCAAATCTATATCTCATCCCTCATCCCTAGACTACACCCTAAGATAAGCCTAAGGATGAGAAGGGAGATAATGATTTAATATCCTATAGCTCCATAAAAAGCAGCAATCAACTCCTAACCAACACACTTACAAAATTAAGCTTGAATTAAAGACTCAAGCAGCAATAAGAGATAATTAAATAACTACTCAAGCATTGGGTGAAATATTAACTGATAGTTCTCAACTAAATTTAACAGTAGCAAATAATAGCAAACATTACTGTATTAATTCTCAAATGGTAGGATCAGTACATAAACATTAAAGCAAGAACAATTAACAGTAAACATTAACAATAGTACACCAGGCTAAGCATAGATCAATCCTAACTGACAGAACAAGTGTCAACTAAAGATTCAGTAACTCACATAGTGCATGTTAACTGATAGATGTAACAATAGAAACAATGCAGTAGAACATGAACCAAACTCTAAGCCTAATTAACCAAGTCAAACCCTGGAACCTAGATGCCATCCAGAAAACTCTAGAAAACCCTAGAACATGCTATAAAAACCACAATAGCAACACTATAGAGCACAAATCCTAGAAAATACTAGTAGCCTAGAACCAGAAAGAGAGAGAGGAAGAATAATACCTACCTTTAGAAAGGATGAGACGAGCTCATGCTGACTAAGTAGAGGAGGAAGAGATAGTCTTGGCGGCGACATCTAGCAGCATAGAGGAGTACCCCAAGGGGCATCTCACTCCGCACCGGCTAGAGGAGTCGTAGTAGACACCAAGGAGCACCATCTCGATGGCGGGAAGCGCCAGAGTTGCGGGAAGAGTTAGAGAAGACGAACTACCACTGAAACCCTCGATCGGGTGAGGGTTGCGAGCAAGAGGGACAAATATGTTTGGTAGAAAGGTAGAGAGGAAGCAGGCGAGTAATCTTAGTGGAGGAGCGGTGGTGGAAGAGGCCGAAGACAGCTGGGTCAACCGAGAGACGCAGCAGCGACGTGTAGTGCCATCGTCTGCGCGATAGCGAGAGAGGGGAGAGTGAGTGACACACACACACGAGATAGGGGAGAGAGAGAGAGATGAGTGAGCGGGCTGGTTTGGGCTAGACTAGGTCTAGGAAGTGGTTTTGACCGCTTGGGTTTGTCTAGTGGGCCCAAATGCTTAGGGGTATTTTGGTCATTTCACAAATACCTATAAACCCAATTAAATCATAACTACACATAAAAACTCAGAAAAGTAAAATAAAAAAGTTCTATGTGTAGAAAAATGCAAGGAATCCAAAAGCAATTTTGTGGAATTCTTTGCAAAGACTTGAATTTTATGAATTTTTGAGTGATTAAATTAAATCTTTAGGCCATTAAAAATTCATAAAAATCAAAATAATTATGTAAACCCTAATTTTCATAGAAATATGAAAAATTCAAAGTAAATACCTAATAGTACCTTGTGGATTGTTATAATAAATAAAATACCAAAGAAATAGAATAAAACCCTAAAAGGGAGAAAATCACCTAAAATAAAGTGAGTTAATAAAACTCTAACAAAGCACACGATGAGTGCATTAGATATAGTTGCATTAGAGCATCACATATTTACGAACGAAGTGTTTTCTTTATCGGATGATATTGTGAATTCTAGAACCTGAGGTCTAGGGTTAACTGAAACCTTCAAACTTCATTATCTCACGGTTACCAGGCAAGTTCATTCTTGCATTACCTTTGTAAGATCAATCTTGCAACCATGTTGCAAGTCAAATCTTACATGTCCTTTGTCTTATTTATGAAAATGTTTTCAAATCATTAGTATCACTTGTATTCAAAACACAAAAACCGTTTTCAGAATGAAGTAAATAAAATGGGGGAACGATGCAATCATGGATGTATACATGGTTGAAGGATCATGTGGTGGAGATTCTATTGTATTGGGAAAGTTAGGATTAACAACAACAACAGTCATCCAATCTTGCACCGTATAGTACCGCGCTAACCACAGATCTTGTTATAGGGCGAGCGAGTCAGAAGTATCTTCTTCCTTTCATTTGTCCTTGTATATCTAGTTGGGCTGAGATCTAGAGAGGAGATCATCGGGTGGGAGCCCATGACATCCCTATCTTATGCTTAGGATAACTTCTAGGTATATTAGAAGGGATGGTAATTGAACGTAGGTCTCGACTGAAATTCCTTACAATGGGTGGGTAGCAGGTTCGTGAAGAGGGACTCGACATGACTTGGTGAAACTTGGTATCAAGACCCCATATCTAAGGAAATACGGAATGAGTAATAAGGCCAAGGATATTTGTGGGAAAAGTAGCACACCTCTCTCGATTGTAAAAGTAGCACTCCCTATTCTGGGAAAGAACTATGCTCACAGCATGGAAAGGAACTCTATGAAAGTTTCGACAATCCATGATGACAACTCAGAATGTCATAAATCTAAAACTCAACTTTTCTAAAATGTTTTCAAAAACCTGCACGAGTCTTAGATCTTTGATCGATGACTTTCAAATAAACATCAGACAACCACCCTAGAATTTGTTGAGTACGCTCGTATTCAATCTACCATATTAACCCTTGCTTAGGTTATAAGAAGACATGATGACTGACATGAAGGATAGAATCAAATGAGTATCAGACGTGTAGAAAGAAAGAAGTATGTAGATGTAGGAAACCCCGAAAATAAATGCATAGGTAGGTGAGCTAGCAATAGTATAACTTCTCCAATAAGTTGCCAGCTCCAATGGTATTAAGCTTAGTAGTACCATTGATTAGGAGGCTGTCACTTCTGCATTTGAACTTTTATCACATTGTGAATCCTCAATGGACCGAGGAGGATCTCAAAGATTTTGTACACTTTTGGCTCTTGGTATGAATTAATAAATAAAGCTATTGGACCCGCAATGTTTCTGTTTGACCATTATGAGGGATGTGATATATGGAGAGGGGGACTTCCGTGAGTGTCATATCAACGACTTGTACACTACAAAATGCAGTGGTGTATTGGGTCACCATAGCTGATATTATAGCAATTTCTTTGATCTTTGGTTGGAACCTAGTAAGCGGATGAAACCTGTAGGTAGAACACGAGCTAGTAAACAGTTCTCTAGTAAGGTGATTGGTATTCAAATGAGAATATCCATGTCATAGTATTAGGGCGATAATTATTTATTAATGTCAAATAAGTTCTTATTTGTTTTATTTTCTTATCAATCATTATTATGAGTTTGATGCCGGAACATAAAGTAAGAGTCTAAGATACAAGTCTAACTGATTACCAAGGGGATTGTACTGAAGTCCTATGTCAATTGTTGTTTGAGTTGGGATTTGAGATGCTATTTCCAGTCAAAGTTTATGCTTTAAGGGGTTCGGTAGTAGAAAACAAAAAAATCTATGATGGAACAACCCATAGCCCAAGATCTATCTATAAGTTAATGTAGTAATGGGAATAGAGATTCAGTTACATACCCTTATAGACCGAACGTGGTTAACGTCCTGTAGGGAACGTGGATGAAATGGTCATACTCATAGCCGACCTAAAGGTCATGAATCTCCTCGCACATCACCTCCTGGTCCTTGCACGACATCCCAGCGCCACAAGTGGCAGCGCCCCCGTGGTATCGCACACATACGGTGTTTGATGGCAATTTTTGTTCTCACTGATCCAACCGGGATGCGGAAGTAGACCCTTTGGAACTGGGACCCAGTAGCACGAGTGTGCCGGGGTTGTCAACTCCGGCGTGTACAGTGCTTGCAGGGACTGCACCACCGCACAAGACAATGTGAAAGAAGAGGGGAAATTCCCTAAGAAAATAGTCCTTAGGAAATCTCCTTTTATTTTTGTGTCTTTTTCCCACCAATATAGACCCCTTTATATAGACGAAAAAGTAGGACTCCCACCCCTAAAGTCCCGGGGTGGTACTAAAGGAAAAGGAGAGTAAAGGAGCTGTAGCCGGCGGTCGGCTGGGCCACCCGTGTGCCGGCCTGCCCGCGGACTGATGGCATGCGCAGTTGGGCGGGGTGGGCCTGGCTATGGTGGCCCGCTAGCCCTACACCTGCGTGCACTCTACCGTGCCCTGGCTTGGGCCCGTGAGGCCCCATGGGCTGGCTTGCCCGTTATCGCCCGCCTGCACATGTTGTGCACCCATGTGGGCCAGCCAGCGGGACCCAATAGCGGCAGTTGGCAGCTGTGCGTTATCCATTGCGGTGACCTCCCTCTTCTGTTGATTCCCTCCGGGGATTCGGCCCATTAACGGAGGTTACCCCCTTAATATTAATTTAAATATTTATTTAGTATATATTAATTCATAATTAACATATATAAATGCATATTACAAATCTCTATTAATCTGAAACACCTTTCGATTTATTTCTTCTTTTGGACATCTTTGGATCCTCTTCGAAACTTTTCTAGCAATCTTTTCTTTCTTAGGACGATCCCGATTCTCTTTATCATTGATGATCTTTTGCTTTCATAGAGATCTTAGAACGTCACCATACCCTTAAGTGTGTTACCCTACGGTTTGGGAACGCCACAGTCATGATCGAGATCACTCTCAATCAATCATCAATAGCAGGACCGGGATGTCCATAATGACCTCCATGCATTCCATGAAACTATGTCGTGTTCGAACCATAAACTCGGTGTCCCTATCCCTTTGTTTATTTGATACATGACTTGTCCGAGATTTGAACTTTGGTATCACTATACTTATCTTGTTACCGACAAGTCCACTTATCTTGTTATCGTGATATTTTATCCTCTGACCTAGTCAATGGTTGCAACCTATTATATACAATCTCACCGAGTGGGCCTAGTGTATCTTCCCGTCACGCGGGTGAACAAATCCTGATATTGATACATAGGCCTCAATTGTTCCTCTGGAATACTGAATACACACTTTTATGGCCACCCAGTGACGGACATGATGGTTGGTGTGATCAAAGCATCCGCATGAGACAGTGATTAATATGATCTCATGTTCCAAGGAGAAGGTCGCCTAGTTTCTAATTATTGCAATGATAAACCATGTGATTTGATCACATTGCAATACTTAAATGGGTAATGTCCATCATATCATTCTCAAATGACATGGCTCCATTGTCAACTAGCATAAATTCTCTATGATCGGGAAACCCTGATCATCGGTTGCCCAACAAACTAGTTGAATAAAGGCTACTAGGGACTTCGTTTGTTTACATAGCACATATGTGTCAATGTTTCCTCTTGATACAGTTATAGCACAGTATGAAACTATTATGAACTAACTCAAGATATGATAATAAACCTATGTATTATTTGCCTCTAGGGCATATCACTTTCGGTCTCCCACTTGCACTAGAGTACATATAATCTAGTTGCATTTGCTACTAATCACAAACACAATTGTTTTGACCATGCCTGCTGATGGGAAATGTTTTGTATTTGATCTATGTTACCAGATCCATGTGTATTTTGCAAATCGTTAAGTGTCTCTGGATTTTACACTTATAACATTGCCTCATAATGTATCAAAGCATTCATTCGGTGGCAAAGCGAGACTTCTGTTTCTGAGTATTTACAATGACGATCGACTAATCACGAGGACTTTCGTTGTTGTTATTATACTAGAAACGCATTTAGCTGAAGTCAAACTTCATTAGCCAAACTAGTCATACTATTAGTCACCTACTTAAATATCTATATAGATCCTTCCCTAGTCATTTATGATCCGCTTATTACTGGTTTAGTGATTCATGAATCACCTTACAACATGTTCTTCTCAAGAACATGGGTCACATTTTAGCCAAGTATACAAGATGTTGATTTAGTGGAAGATACATATGACACATTCATATGGGATGAAAAACATCCTTCTTTCTCCCATGACATTTGTTGTTTATACCAATGTTTCACCTAGTTTAGCAAGCAAGAACATCTTTGCTTGTTCCATTCTTAAAACTCTTCCGAATCCATTCCAGGACATTCTGAACTACCTTCAGAATCCTAATGGAAACATTTTGGCTTTGATGTTTATTAGATATACCAATATATCTCGATAGATTTCAATATCTAATATTTTTGTTCAACTTCATTCATTAAATATCACTAATATCAATTATGCCATCCATTATATGTCAAACACATATATTAGTAAGTTCTCCATGCTCCCAGTCAAATATTTGATCACATATGAATCCTTTTGTGATATCCCTATAGCTCCCACTCAAATACTTCATAATTATGGGGCTTTCTTGAAATTTTGGTAATACCCAAAATCCTTTTGATCTGGTTATCAAATCGGCAACTTCCTAGCATTAGATGTTTAGCATCCACATGATTTAAAAAACTTCTTCATGTTGTACTGATTACAACCTTTCTTCAATTCAGTATTGGAGACCGTTTACCGATTTTTTAGATTCTCAAAATTCAAAAAGAGTAAAAAGTTATTTTAAAAGAAGAATTTTTCATGCAATTTTTTTGTGGCAACTTATCTGTGGCACACCACAATAGGGTGCACCACGGATAAGTAGGTGGGATTCGAATTTGAATCGCCACCCCGCCCACCTACCCCTTCTCCTTATCTTCTTCTCCTCCACCTTCTCCTTTCCCTCTCATTCTCTCCGCCTCAGAATCCTCTCCTCATCATCCTCCTCCTCCTCCTCCAAATCCTCTCTTCTTCCTCTTCAT
This sequence comes from Avena insularis, assembly GCA_023614405.1. Taxonomy (NCBI): domain Eukaryota; kingdom Viridiplantae; phylum Streptophyta; class Magnoliopsida; order Poales; family Poaceae; genus Avena; species Avena insularis. The sequence goes on along the minus strand of CM042692.1, from coordinate 505,419,354 downwards.
CCTCCTCCTTCTCTTCTCCTCCTCTCTTCTTCCTCTTCCACCTCCTCCTCCCCCTCTCCTCCTCCTCCTCCGAATCTTCCTTTTCTTTCCTTTCCTTCCCTCTCCTCTCCTCTCCTCCTCCTCCAAATCTTCTCCTCCGTCCTCGAGCACCCCTGGCGACGCGGCCTCCTCCATCCTCGAGCTCCCCCCTGGCGACGCGGCGTGATGTGACAACGATGAGGCGACAGATCTAGATTCACTTTTTTAAAATGAAAATTTTACCAGTGGCGCACCATGCCCACATGCGCAACGGATAATTTTGAGATATCCTGCCTTTTTCAAAATTTGAAATTGATATCAGTGGCGCACCATATCCCGGTGCGCCATGGATAAGTGGCTTATCCATGGCGCACGCCCAGGTACGCCACGAATAAAAATTATCAGCGGCGTAATATCAGTGGCGCACTGGGCGTGCGCCACTTACCCCTTTTTTGGTGAGCCACTGATAGGCCTTTTTCCACTAGTGAACAGAGACGGTTTCACACATACACAAGCAGGTGATTCACCTAACTGCATGGCATTGGTGTCAATAGCACATCCACTTAGGAATAATATAAATAGAGGACCACCTGAGACCCCTAGCTTAACTCACCACTCGAGCTTGGACCAAAACACACACACTTAGAGTTTAGAGAGAGATCTGAGAGAGAGAGAGCAAAGAGATAAGGAGAAGAAGAACTCAAGAACAGGAGGATAAGAGCCACATCAACAGTTGCAGATCTTCACCAAGCCCACTAGAAAAGCTATGAAGGTTGTTAAATCAAACTTTATATAGGAAAGAACAGAGTCGAAATGAGAGAGGGAGAATTTAGTATGAAATGCACCCAGTAAAGAAGGATTACTATACCCCGTGCATCTTCATTAGATGAAGAACACCACACACATACACACACCTTTATTCTGGCACACATCATAACCATTAGCTAGGGAAATAAGATGAACAATTTACACTAAAACCAATCAATTTAGAAGAACAAATCTCTATCTCACCCCTCATCCCTAGACCACATCCTAAGATGAGCCTAAGGATGAGAAGGGAGATAATGATCTAATATCCTATACCTGCATAAAAAGTAGTAATCAACACCTAACCAACACACTTACGGAATTAAGCTTGAATTAAAGACTCAAGTAGCAACAACAGATAATTAAATAACTACTTAAGCATTGAGTGAAATATTAACTAACAATGCTCAACTAAATTTAATAGTAGCAAATAATAGCAAATGTTACTGTATTAATCCTCAAATGGTAGGATCAATTAATAAAAATTAAAGCAAGAACACTTAACATTGACCATTAACAATAGTACACCAGGTTAAGCTTAGATCAATCCTAATTGACATAACAAGTGTTAACTGAAGATTCAATAACTCATATAGTGCATGTTAACTGACATACATAATAGTAGACAAAAATTCAGTAGAACGTGAACCAAACCCTAAACCTAATTAACCAAGTCGAACCCTAGAACCTATATGCCATCTAGAAAATCCTAGAACATGCTAGAAGAACCACAGTAGTTGAACTACATAGCACAAACCCTTGAAATTACTTGTAGCCTAGAACTAGAAAGATAAAGAGTAAGAACAACAGCTACCTTCAGAAAGGATGAGCCGAGATCATGCTGACTGAGTAGAGGAGGAAGAGATAGTCATGGCAGCAATGGCTAGCAACACAGAGGTGTACCCAAGGGGGCATCTCACTCTGCATCGGACAGAGCAGCCATAGTAGACACCTAGGACTGCCATCTTCACGACGGGAAGCACCTGAGTTTCGCCAGATTGAGAAGATGAACCACCACCGAAACCCTAGATCGGGTTAGAGTTGTGAGCAATAGGTAGAAAGCGAGAGAGACAAATCTGTTTGGTAGAAAGGTAGAACAAAAGCAGGCGAGTAATACTAGTGGAGGAGTAGTGGCAGAAGAGACTGGAGACGGATGGGGAAGCCGAGTGACACGATGGCTGTGACGCGGTGGTGGCGCCGCGAAGTCACCATCGTCTGCACGAGAGAAAGAGAGAGAGAGTGACGAGTGAGCTGGCTAGGTTGGGCTGGACCAGGTCTAGGAAGTGGTTTTCACCACTTGGGTTCGTCTAGTGGGCCCAAATACTTAGGGGTATTTTGTTCATTTCACAAATACCTATAAACCCAATTAAATCATAACTCACACATAAAAACTTAGAAAAATAAAATAAAAATAGTTTTGTGTGTAAAATGCAAGGAATCCAAAAAGCAATTTTGTGGATTTTTTTGCAAACACTTGAGTTTTATGATTTTTTTAGTGATTAAATTAAATCCTTAGGCCATTAAAAATCATAATATCATAATAATTATGTAAACCATAATTTTCATAGAAGTATGAAAGTTTCAAAGTAAATAGCTAAAAATACCTTGTGGATTGTTATAAATAAAATACCCAAGAAATAGAATAAAACCCTAAAAAGGAAGAAAATCACCTAAAATAAAAGTGAGTTAATAAAAATCCAACAAAACACACAAGGAGTGCATTACATATAGTTGCATGAGAGCATCACATATTTTCCAACAAAATGTTGTCTTTATCGGACGATGTTGCGAATTCTAGAACCCGAGGTCTAGGGTCAAGTAAAACCATCGAACTGCATTATCTCGCAGTTACTAGGCAAGTTAATTCTTGCATTACTATTGTAAGATCAATCTTGGAACCATGTTGCAAGGAAAAACTTACATGTCCTTTGGCTTATTTACGAAAATGTTTTCAAAACATTAGTATCACTTGCATTCAAATGAAAAACCATTTTCGAAGTGAAATAAATAAAATGGGAAAGCGATGGAATCATGGATGTATACATGGTTGAAAGATCATGTGGTGGAGATTCCATTGTACCATGAAAGTTAGAATTAACAACAAAAACAATAGTCAGCCATTCTTGCGTTGTATAGTACCACTCTAACCACAGATCTTGTTATGGGGCAAGTGAGTCAAAAGTACCTTCTTCCTTTCGTTTGTCCTTGTATATCTAGTCGGGCTGAGATCATGAGAGGAGCTCAGCGAGTGGGACCTCGTGACGTCCCTATCCTATGCTTTAGACGACTGCGTATATTAGAATGGATGGTAATTGAATGTTGGTCTCTTGACCAAAATTCGTTACAATGGGTGGGAAGTGGGGTCGTGGAGAGGGACTCGGCATGACTTGGTGAAACTTGGTATCAAGACCCCATATCTAAGGAAATATGGAATGAGTAACAAGGCCAAGGACGTTTGTGGGCAAAGTAGCTCACCTCTTGAGAGTGTAAGAACATGACATGTTACTCACTGTTCTCGGAAAGAACTACAATCGCAACGTGGAAAGGAACTCTACGAAAGTTCAGATAACCCATGAGGACTGATATCTTAGAATTTCATAAATCTAAAACTTACCTTTTCTAAAAACCATTTTCAAAAACCTGCATGAGTCTTAGATCTTTGATCGATGACTTTCAAACAAACATTAGACAACCACCCTAGAATTTGCTGAGTATGCTCGTACTCAATCTATCATCTTAACCATTTCTTAGGTTACAAGAAGACATAGTGGCCGACATGAAGGATAGAATCAACAAAGTATCAGACATGTAGAAAGAAAATAGTATCTATATGTAGGAAACCTCGAAAATAAATGCATAGGTAGATGAGCTAGCAATAGTATAACTTCTCCAATAAGTTGCCAGCTCTAATGGTATTAAACTTAGTAGTACCATTGATTAGGAAGCTATCACTCCTGCATTTGAAATTATAGTGTGTTGTGAATCCTGAATGGACCGAGGAGGATTTTGAAGCTTTTGTACACTTTTGGCTCTTGTTATGAATTAATAAAGAAAGTTGTTGGACCAGTAATGTTTCTGTTGTACCACTTTGAGGGTTGTGATATTTACATATGGGGACTTCTGTGAGGGTCATATCAATGACTTGTACTCTACAAAATGCAGTGGTGTACTGGGTCACCGCAGCTGGCTAGTCAGAGACCAACCAACACTGGACGAGCATAGCCTGAAATTTACAGAATTGGGCCATGCGAGAACCACCAAACAGGGAATCCAGGAAGAAGGAGGCAGTTTACCATTCCCGTTTGACAGGATACCACTCCCATCGCTGCCAATAGGCGGTTGGACCCTTGTACGGGCCACCCATCCCTCCAATATAAGTCACCCCAAGGCGCACTATTACGGGGTGACCCCTAGGGTGGCCTGATCTTTCACGATTCCCGATGGATAGCGATGTATTCACGAGGGGAGAGGGCAGGAATATCCAATCGAACTCAGACATGAAGAACACGACGAATACACACGCAATTTGAACATGATACAAGCCTATGGCTCACAACAGTGGATACTAATGAGTGCATATTTGCATCATGTTTTATATTATTATTTTGCATTGTAGATGTAGGATCTTGGTATTTTACGGTGCTCGCATGCACATTTTATGTCCATTTTCACCAGGATCAGGACGGATGATGGATATAATGGAAACAATTCTTGAAGTAGTTGTACTGAGGAGAAAAGGAGTAAAAAACAACGTAAATCGGTTATTTGGAAAATATATATAATACGAGAAGAAAACCCGAAGCGAACAAAGTACACAGACGGTTTAATGACCAACTATACGGCGAGAATAAAATTTCTGGCTGTATAGTTCCCGCCGTATAGTTTGCGCTGCCACCGCCTCCTCAAATAGTTTCACCATGTGCAACTGGATCAGGGAGACGACATACAGAACAACTAGAAATCGCCGAAACCTCACCTCCGGAAGGCATCTAGAGGGGGAACTCGTCCACCGGGGATCCATCTTCGCCCTGCGCAGATCCAGGAAGCTAAGGCATCGATCTTCATCATCAACCGCTGCATCACCACCATCTCCATCCATCCCATCTACATATTGTCTAGATATTGTTGTAATTTCCGTACTTGTTGTGGATTTATACAAGTACTATTCATCTATGATAGATTCCATTGTTATTGCCATGATGTTGATTGCCTCCATGTCTGAGTAGATTTTTAGTTCTTGGGGAGATGGAGAAACCCTAGTATGAGATTGAAATAAGATAAAGTTTATTATGATATTCATTGTTGTGACCATGTGTTAGATTGTCTTCATCTTGATGTTGGGAGAAGTCGACCTCTCAATATTTGCTCTTATGGGGACTTGATGGAGGGAACTACTTGTTGGTAGACGGAGGTGTGTTAGCACTTATAGTGACTATAAAGTTGTTGTCACTCCTTACGTATCAACTTGGGAACCGAGAAAACTCATGGAACACTATCCATGCCATGGGATACGTCCTACGGGATTAAGTCCCTTAATAGCGCAGTAATTCGATTGATGTCGATTGTTGACTGCTATGGTTATGAGGATGATGTGAGCAATAGTTGCTACCTATTTGTCCATATACAGAGTTCCTCCCACACATACTCAGTTGAGAATGTTCATGATAATAATCTTTACCTTAGCTCTTTATAATGCTAGTGGTGTATCTGCTACTCCTTGAGAACGCCTTTTCCATATTGCAGTTGCAATATCTCTTACATACGCGATACTTATTTTCTGTGTTTAGTTGTTTTACTATTGTTGCTCTTATACTCAAAACCCCCAAACACCTTTTTATGCAATACTTGCATTTTATCTTGTCACTTAGAACTTTATTTAGCATTTCTATCATAGTATTTAATTCAAGAGTTATTAGACTTCAGTCTCCTGCTCCCTATGGGATTGATATCTTTATTTCGAAACTAGCTACAAAATATCTGTGCACTTGCAGTCATTAGCTACCTATCCAACACAATCCTTAGGATCGGTGTTGGGCAAACCCCTCTTTCAACCCAGTCGGTGAGGTGTAAGGATTTTGGTGAGATCTTGATAGCTTTACAAGAGACCAGTCAAGTAAAGATCTTGTACAACTTGGATGCACGATGCACAATTCAAAGATGTAGAGGATAATAGGTCTTCCTTGCAAAGGAAGATGAGAACCAAACTAGATAGATTCTTCTTAGGGGTTTTCTTCTAGTTTTATTATCAAGTCTAAAGTCAAAGGGTGAGCCTTAGGGGATATTTATAGTGCTAGGGGTGAAAGGTTAGGTAAATGAAATATTTCAGGGCATCAAACCCTGATCCGTGCGCAGACGGGTATTTCTGGTGGTAAGTCTAGCGACGCTAGATCTAGCGCCGGATCATTCTAGCAGTCGCTGGTTTATTCTGACCTTCGCCAAATTGGTATGCTAGGGTGTTTCTAGAGGGGAGCCAAAAATGGATGGCGGTCTCCACCGGAATGGGCGGTGAATCCGGTGGAGGTTTCTGTGAACCGGTTCTAGCGGCGGAATGTGCTGCTTCTCCATCATCTCGTGTGTGCTTGGATCTGTCTTCTCTTGTTGTTCCTTCTTGGAGTTCATGGCTGAGAATACATAAAGTATTAGCATGAAGTAGCAAGCCATTCAAAGGGGTGTCGAAGTCACACATAGAGAGGAGCAAGTTCACCTTACCATGGATGAGCTTTGCTTAGTCATGGGTCATCAGTCCACTTGGGGAACTTTGCGTAGAGGATGTAGTGACGTTGATAGGATGGGATACATCAGCTCTCCCCTTGGGAAAGAGTTGTCCTCGACTCTTCATCTTCATCATCTCCACGGAATGGTGATAGGTCCACCACATTGAAAGTATTACTCACTAGATACTTGGATGTAGGGATGTTGATGATGTAGGCATTGCTATTGATCTTCTTGAGGACCTTGAAGGGACCATCTCCTCTTGGCTTGATCTTGGGGTCATGTTCTTTGGGGAAGCAGTCTTTGTGGAGGTGTATCCACACTAGATCACCTTCTTTAAATATCATCTCCTTCTTAGTCTTGTTTAGCCTTGAGCCCCGATGAAGGACTTCTAAATCAATGGTAGCTCGTGTCTCTCATGTAGTTTCTTCATTTTCTTGGACGCGCTTGTCGATGTCCATGTTGGTGAACTTGTGAAGAGGAAGTGGAAGGATGTCGAGCATGGTCATGGGCTCGCATACGTAGACGATCATGAATGGACTCTTCATTGTTGTGGAGTGATTGGCATGGTTTTATACGAACTCGGTGTGAGGGATGCATTCTTCCCAATCTTTTAGATTCTTCTTTATGAACACTACAAGAAGAGTTCCAAGGCTTTGGTTGACCCCCTCGGTTTGGCCATCAGTTTGAGGGTGAGAGGCGGAGGAGAATAGAATCTTGACACCTAGCTTGGCCATTCGCGTATTATACATATAGCTCATGAATTTGACATCGCAGTTGGAGACGATAGTTCTTGGCACACCATGTAGACGGACGATTTCCCTAGAAAACAAGTTTGCAATGTGTGAAGCATCATTGGTCTTATGGCAAGGAATGAAATGTGCCATTTTGGAAAAGAGATCAACATCAACAAATATTGAGTCATGTCCATGTTTTGACCTAGGAAATCCTAACACAAAATCCATGATAATGTCCGAATGCCGCATATGGAATATGTAAAGGAGTGTAAAGAGTAAATGGGTTAGACTTAGACTTAGCTTTTAAGCACATTGTGCATTATTGGACAAGACGCTCCACATCTATCTTCATCTTTGGCCAAAATTAATATGTTAACAACATCATACGTATTGTCATGACCAAAGTGACCCATTAAGCCTCCACTATGAGACTCTTGTAATAACAAAAGTTGGAGATATGACTTTGGAATGCAAAGCTTGTTTTGTTTGAAGAGAAAACCATTGTGCAAATAGAAGTCGTCAATTCCTTTGTGAATGGAACACTTAGAAAAGATAAGTCCAAAGAACAGGTCGGATGAATACAAACTTTTATACCATCAATACCCAAAAAAATTAACTTCAAGACGCATGAGTAGGAGTTTGTTTTGTGGGAAAGAGTGCTTGCAACCACATTCTCTTTACCCTTCTTATATTTCACGATATATGGAAAGGATTCCATAAACTCAACCCACTTCGCGTGCCTTTTGCTCAAGTTGGCTTGCCCTTTAGGTACTTCAATGACTCATGGTTAGAATGGATAATAAAATCCTTGGGACAAAGGTAGTGGTGCCAAACTTGCAGAACACGAACCAAAGCAAATAGTTCTTTGTCATAAATCAAATAATTGAGGCTGCTCCATCAAGTTTCTCTCTATGGTAAGCAATCGAATATCCATTTTGCATGAGGACTCCTCCAATTCCAATACCATTAGCGTCATACTCTCTTAAAAGTTTTCGTGAAATCCAGTAAGAAAGGAGAGGTGCTTCAGTGAGTCTCTTTTTTAGGTCATCAAAGGCCATTTGATGTGCTCTTCCCCAAATGAAAGTGACATTCTTTTTGGTTAATTTGTTTAGAGGCCAAGCAATGGTAGAGAAATCTTTCACAAAACAATGATAGAAACTGACTAACCCATGAAAACTTCGAAGTTCACTAACATTATTGGGTATTGGCCAATCTCATATCTATTTCACCTTAGAATCATCGACTTCAATATCATTCGAAGAGATAATAAAACCAATAAAAAACAACTTGTCTTTAGCAAAATAACACTTGGGGAGGTTAGCATAGAGTTTTTCATTCGAAAGAATTTGTAATACCTCTTTAACATGATGAGCATGTTCCTTAAGCGATTTGCTATATACAAGGATATCATCAAATTAAACTACAACACTCTTACCAAGGAGGGATCTCAAAATATGATTCATTAGACGCATAAAGGTGGACGGGACATTAGATAAGCCAAAGGTCATCACCAACTACTCATAGAGACCGAGTTTGGTCTTGAAGGTGGTTTTCCACTCATCACCCATGGTCATGCGTATTTGATGGTAACCACTACAAAGATCTATCTTAGAGAAAATTGTGTCTCTACTCAACTCGTCAAGTATGCCATCGAGATGTGGTATGGGATGTCGATAATGCACTATGATAGCATTGATAGGACAACAGTCCATGCATAACTGTAATGTATCATCCATTTTTGGGACTAGTATCATGGGTACCGCAGTTGGACTCAAGCTCTCTTGAATCAAACCATTGGAGATGAGGTGGTGAATTTGGCGCTCGATCTCCTTCATCTCCCTCGGGTTCGTGCGGTAAGAGGCGTGGTTTGGTAGAGGTGCACCGGGAATGAGGTCGATGTGATGTTTATTCCTCGAAGTGGAGGTCATCCATGAGGTAGTTCTTGGGGAAACACATCATTGAATTCATGCAAAATCGTCAACGAAGAAGGAGAAGTGTTTGTTAATTCATTAGTTCCTTGCACCAAGCCCTTGCATATGAGGACATAGTGCATTATGGATGGGTTATTTTCACTTCTCTCAACTGACGTTTGGTAGCAATGAGAACACTCTTAGTTTTTTCACTCAAATTTGGCTTGTGGCTCTCACTCGTCATTTGGTGGTTCTCTTTCTCACCACTCATGTCGTGGTGGTAACACGACAGATATCTGGGGTAGGATTATGTTGGGGCCGATGGACACTCGAGGATTCGGGGAGGGATGATGCGGTGAAGACCGCACATGGAATAACACAACAAACACCAAGATCTACCTAGGTTCAGGGCCCTCATGTGGAGATAAAACCCCTACTCCTTCCTGTATGACTATATATGAGTTGTCTATGTAGCTACAATGATGCTCCATGAGCTGTGTCACCTATGCCTGGGAGAGGCCTTCTCTGTATTCTAAAGAGCTAGAGGAAGAAGAGAGAGTGCTCGTGAGAGGGCATGGAAGAAATGAGCCCCCAACGGGGTGCTAGGGTAATCGATCCCCCTAGTGCTCCTTATAAAGGGTAGCCCAAGGGACAAGGGATACCCCACATACACAGTCCATGAGTTGACTACTAGGGTCTTGTCAATTGTTCATGATGTGACTACTGGGGCCTTGTCAACTAAGAAAGCATGGGCTTGGTCATGTCTTGTTTGTCCTTAGTCTTGTCCTCTTATGCCTGTCCTAAGCATATCCTAGTCATCGATCTTATCCTCTCCTGAGGATAAGGGGCATATGGTAGAGGCGGTTGGTGGAGCATGTGCTGGTCTGAGCCAGGGGTGTCCCAAGACTGGAATAAGATAGGAAGAGCTTATCCTTGGCTTGGGGTAGACTGAGGTAGTGAAGGTAGGCATCGAAGTATCGATGAACAAGTTGTCGAGGTGTTGTTGTAGTTGTTGGGTTGACATAGAGAAGGGGGAACGTCTAGGAGGCCCATCGAGGATCTTGGCACCGAGGTGATGGAGCAATGACGAGGTGGAGGCTGGGGCGCTACGAAGGGGCCTAGCCAAGGCAGCATCTTGCTGGCACAGACGGGAGGTGGCGAGGAACTAGGCCGAGGTAACTCAGTGGCAGTGCCAGCCTAGGAGGGATCAGGCAAAGTCGGCTCCAGGCGATGTGTCGGTGATGAGGAAGGAGCCCAACCAGTATGGAGGGTAATGTCAACCCAGGAGGTGGATGCCAACCCACACGGGATCAGTGAAGTCGGCCTAGGCGGGGCGATGGCGAAGTCATATGAAGAGGGAGCCGTGAAACAGAGATGGCCTGAGGTGGGCCGAACAAGATGAAGTAGATGTCAGCCCACCTGGGGAGTAGTACTAGCCCGGCCGAGGACACGTTGCATCGGCCTAGCTAGGGAACATCACCGGTCCAGGCACGGATACGCAGAGCCGGCCTAGCCGGGTTACATAGTAGCCGGATGAGGCGGGAAGGAATAGACTATCCCAACTAGGATCCGCGGGAATGTCGGCCTAGGAGGGTTTCGACCAGGCCGAACTGATCCTATGTCGTCCTAGTTGGGTCTTTTCTTTTATCTAATTCCTTCTCTAGTATTTCAACTTATGTCTTCTCTCTATAGATGTATCTTCTACTGAGTCATTTTTTCTCTAACTCTGGGGTATCCATGGTCATATCCCCGACATTAGCCCTTGAGGCTATGTAGGACTTGCAAAGTTGTTCATAGCCTTTTTACTCTTAATCAAATATCATCATCAGAGTCGACATACAGTCTATATTCTCAGTATTGTAAATGATATATAGCCAACTTGGTGTTGTCTCATCTACACATAACCAACAAGGGTTATGTCGGTATCATATATTGCCTAAATAGGCTTTGATCGACATATGGTCTGCATGGGCGAATTTGATATATATTCTGCATGGGCGTTGTCATATATCAATGTATTGCCTGCTTGGGCGTTTACCTAAGTTACATATGTTGCCTGATTGGGCACATTCGACATATAGCCTGGATGGGAAAGTTTGACATATAACTTGCATGGGCAAGTTGATGGGTTCATAGCAGGGAGAACAAAAAATTCTACCGCAAGAACGAACAAAACCAAGATCTAATCTATGGAAAAGCCAAGATCTAATCTATTAGATAAGTGCAATGAGATAGATCTGTACTAACCCTTGTAGATCCAAAGCCTTGTTCGAGATCGGATCTCGTGGTTGATGTAGACGATCACTTGCCGATCTCAAGATCGAGTAGACGATCCTTCTGGCGCCGCGTTCCGGCAGCGCTTCCGCACTTGGTCACACGTACGGATCGATGTAGACGATCCTCTCCCCGTTCCAGGAGGCAGCGGAGGTGGTAGATCTCCACGGAATCCCAGCAGCATGACAACGTGGTGGTGGTGGTGGTGGAGAAGAGATTTCTGCAGGGCTTCGCCTAAGCCGGAGCAGAAGGAAGGAGGAGGAGGGTGGCGGCTAGGGCAGGGAGTAAAGGGGAAAGGGGGAGGGGTGGCGCCCCCCTCCTTATATAGAGGGGAGGAGGCGCCCTAGGGTTTCCCCCTTGGGGCCCACCCCTAGGTCTAGCGCACCAAGGAGGGAGGGGGAGTTCCCTCCCCCCCCCCAAGTTTCCCTTTTCTTTCTTGGTTTTCAAGTAAACTCCTTTGAAACTTCCAGAACCTTCCGAAACATTCTAGAAACTCCAACTAAATACTCCGCAACATTTCCGTAACCAAGAAAGAGATTTCCTTTACATGAATCTCATTCTCTGGACCATTCCGGATCTCCTTGTGATGTCCCGAATCAAATCCGAGACTCCGAACAGCATTCGGTTTCCAACTCGTATTCCATATCTACCTAAACAACATCTAACCTTAAGTGTGTCACCCTACGGTTCATGAATATGCAGACATGATCGAGACACCTCTCTGATCAATAACCATCAGTGGGATCTAGAGATCCATAATGGCTCCCACATACTCAACGATGACTTCGTGATCGATAGAACCATTAACATACGAAACCAATTCCCTTTGTCACACGATACTCTACTTATCCGAGGTTCGATCATTGGTATCTCCATACCTTGTTCAACCTCATTACCAATAAGTAATCTTTACTCGTTCCGTGATATGTTATCCCTTGTGACCTAGTCACATGCTTGTAAGCTAATTAGATGACATTCCACCGAGAGGGCCCAGAGCATATCTATCCGTCATATGGATGGACAAATCCCAGTCTTGATCCATGCGCTTCAACACATACTTTCAGAATACCTAATGCCACCTTTATAACCACCCAGTTATGAAGCAGCGTTTGATGTCATCAAAGCACTCATCCGGTGATGGTGATTAACACAATCTCATGGTCGAAGGATTAGGTTACTATGTATTTGAAAGCTTATAGCAAAACGAACTTAATGACTTGATCTTATGCTATGCTTACTATGGGTGTGTGTCCATCACATCATTCTCCTAATGACACGATCTTGTTATCAATAACATCCAATGTCTATGATCAGGAAACCATGATCATCTATTAATCAACAGGCTAGTCTTAACAAGAGGCTTACTAGGGACTCTTTTATGTTTACAAAACACACAAGTATTAGTGTTTCCTAATAATACAATTATAGCATGGGATGTAAACATTCATCATAAACACAAAGATATAATAATAACCATTTTATTATTGCCTCTCGGGCATATCTCCAACAGTCTCCCACTTGCACTAGAGTCAATAATCTAGATTACATTGTAATGTTCCTAACACCCATGGCGTTCTGGTGTTGGTAATGTTTTGCTCTAGGGATAGGTTTAGTCAATGGATCTGCTACATTCAGATCAGTGTGTACTTTCCAAATCTTTATGTCGCCATCTTGGACATACTCGCGAATAGCATGGAAATGTAGCTTGATGTGCTTCAGCTTGCTATGTGACCTTGGCTCCCGTGCATTGGCTATGGCACCCGTGTTGTTACAATAGATGGCCATCGGGTCCAACGCACTAGGAACTACACCAAGCTCAGTAATGAACTCCTTCATCCATATCGCTTCTTGCGTAGCCTCCAAAGCAGCTATGTATTCCGACTCAGTTGAAGATTTCACCACAGCGCTTTGCTTGGCGCTCCTCTAGATCACTACAACACCATTCAAGATAAATATGTATCCATACTATGACTTTGAGTCATCCGGAACGGTGTTCCAACTAGAATCGGTGTAACTGTTTACAACAAGCTGTTCATCACCTCCATAAGAAAGAACCATATCCTTAGTCCTATTCAGGTACTTGAGGATATTTTTGACCGATGTCCAGTGTTCCATTCCAGGATCACTTTGATATCTGCTAGTCAAACTAACAACGTGTGCTATATCCGGTCTTGTACACAACATGTCATACATAACAGAGCCTATGGCCGAGGCATAGGGGATTTTACTCATCTTCTCTCTATCTTCTGCCATAGCTGGACTTTGAGTCTTACTCAAGGTCTTACCTGGCAACATGGGAAAGAACCCTTTCTTGCTTTCTTCCATTCTAAATCTCTTTAGAACCTTGTCCAGGTATGTACTTTTTGAAAGCGCTATTAAGCGTCTTGATCTATCTCTATAAATCTTGATGCCTAAAATGTATCCCGCTTTGCCAAGATCCTTCATCGAAAAACTATTATTCAAATAGGCCTTGACACTTTCAAGAAGTTCTATATCATTCCCAATCAACAATATGTCATCCACATATAGTATTAAGAATGCTACAGATCTCCCACTCACTTTCTTGTAGATACAAGCTTCTCCATAAGTTTGTATAAATCCAAAGTTTTTGATCACCTTATCAAAATGTTGATTCCAACTCTGGATGCTTGCTTCAGTCCATAAATGGAGCACTGAAGCTTACACACCTTGTCGGCATCTTTAGGATCGACAAAACCTTTGGGTTATACCATATACAACTCTTCCTCAATGTCACCATTAAGGAATGCCGTTTTGACATCCATCTGCCAAATCTCATAATCAAAATACACATAGATTTCTAACAAAATCCTCACAGACTTTACCTTCGCTACCGGTGAGAAGGTCTCATCGTAGTCAATCCTTGAATTTGCCGGAACCCTTTCACGACAAGTCGAGCTTTATAGACAGTAACATTACCATCAACATCTATTTTTCTTTTAAAAATCCATTTGTTCTCGACAGCCTTGCGGCCATCCGGTAAGTCCACCAAAGTCCACACTTGGTTTTCGTACATGGATCCCATTTAGGATTTCATGGCTTCTTGCCATTGGTCGAAATCTGGGCTCATCATAGCTTCCTCATACGTTGCAGGGTCGTCGATGTTGTCCACCAACATGACATTCAATGCAGGGTCATACCAATCAGGAGTGGCACGAACCCTCGTCGACCTGCGAGGTTTAGCAGCAACTTCATTGGAAGTTTCATGATCAGCATCATTAGCTTCCTATCTTATTGGTGCAGACGGCACAGAAACATCTTCCGGCGCTCCGCTACTTTCAAATTCGAGAGAAGGTTCAACAACCTCATCAAGTTCTACTTTCCTTCCAGTCACTTCTTTCGAGAGAAACTCCTTCTCAAGAAAGGACCCATGCTTAGCAACAAAAACTTTGCCTTCGGATCTATGATAGAAGGTATACCCAATTGTTTCTTTAGGGTATCCTATGAAGACGCATTTTTCCGCTTTGGGTTCAAGCTTGTCGGGTTGTAAATTCTTTACATATGCTTCGCAGCCCCAAACTTTAAGGAACGACAACTTAGGTTTCTTGCCAAACCACAATTCATACGGTGTCGTTTCAACGGATTTAGATGGTGCCCTATTTAAAGTGAATGTGGTTGTCTCTAATGCATAACCCCAAAACGATAACGGTAAATCTATAAGAGACATCATAGACCGAACCATATCTAAGAGAGTTCGATTACGACATTCGGACACACCATTACGCTGTGGTGTTCCCGGCAGCGTCAACTGCGAAAGTATTCCGCATTTCTTTAAATGCATGCCAAACTCGTAACTTAGATATTCACCTCTGCGGTCAGAACACAGAAACTTAATCTTCTTGTTACGATGATTTTCTACTTCACTTTGAAATTCCTTAAACTTCTCGAAAGTCTCAGACTTATGTTTCATAAAGTAGATATACCCATATCTACTCAAGTCATCCGTGAAAGTAAGAACATAACGATATCCACCACGCGATGCTACGCTCATTGGGCCGCACACATCGGTATGTATTATTTCCAATAAGTCTGTAGCTTGCTCCATTATACCAGAGAATGGAGTTTTAGTCATTTTCCCATTAGACATGCTTCACATCTTTCAAGTGATTCAAAATCAAGTGATTCAAGAAGTCCATCGGAATGGAGTTTCTTCATGCACTTCACTCCAATGTGACCAAGACGACAGTGCCACATGTATGTAGAATTATCGTTCATTTTTATTTGTTTAGCATCTATGTTGTGAACATGTGTATCACTACTATCGAGATTCAATAAGAATAAACCATTCATCTTAGGTGCATTACCATAAAAGATATTACTCATATAAATCGAACAACCATTATTCTCAGATTTAAATGAGTAATCGTCTCGCAATAAACAAGATCTAGAAATGATGTTCATGCTTAACGCAGGTACCAAATAACAATTATTCAAGTTCAAAACTAATCCCGAAGGTAGATGAAGAGGGAGCGTGCCGACGACGATCACATCAACCTTGGAGCCATTTCCAACGCGCATCGTCACCTCGTCTCTCGCCAGTCTTCATTTATTCCACAACTCCTGTTTTGAGTTACAAATATGAGCAACCGAACTAGTATCAAATACCCAGGCACTACTATGATTACTAGTAAGATACACATCAATAACATGTATATCAAATATACCTTTCTTCTTGATGTTGCCGTTCTTCAGATCTGCCAGGTACTTGGGGCAGTTGCGCTTCCAGTGACCTTCACCCTTGCAGTAGAAACACTCAGTATTAGGCTTAGGACCAGCCTTGGGCTTCTTAGCAGGTGCGGCAGCTTTCTTGCCGTCCTTCTTAAAGTTGCCCTTGTTCTTAGGCTTGCCCTATTTCTTGAAATTGGTGGTCTTATTGACCATCAACACTTGGTGCTCCTTCTTGATCTCCACTTCAGCAGTTTTTAGCATGGAGAAGAGTCAGGCAACGTCTTGTTCATGCAATGCATATTGTAGTTCATCACAAAGTTCTTATAACTAGGTGGCAGTGATTGGAGGACACGGTGAATCCCCAACGCATTAGGAATCGTTATTCCCAACTCTTGGAGCCTGTTCGCGTGCCCAGACATTTTGAGCACGTGCTTGCTAACGGAGCTGCCCTCTTCCATCTTACAGTTAAAGAACTTCTTGGAGGCCTCATAGCTCTCCACGGGCGCATGAGTCTCAAAGATCAGCTTGAGCTCATTGATAATCTCAAAAGGGTCGCTGTGCTCAAAGCGCTTCTGAAGCTCCGATTCTAAACTGTACAGGATGGCACATTGAACTGTGGAGTAGTGATTTTTCCGAGTGACGAAAACATTCTTAACATCATCAGAGGCATCCTCTGCAGGTGGGTCACCTAGCGGTGCATCAAGCACATAGGTCAACTGACCAGCACTGAGGATAATCCTCAATCCACAGAACCAGTCCATGAAGTTGCTTCCATTGTTTTTCAGCTTTTCTTTCTCTAGGAACGCATTAAAATTGATGGAGGGGGTCGCCATGATCTACAACATATTTGCAAAGAGTTTAGACTAAGTTTATGACAAATTGAGTTCAAATTTAATTCTTAAATTAGCTAAGTGAACTCCCACTCAAAACAACATCCCTGACGTTGCCTTAGTGATTACATGAACCAAATCCACTACACCAAGTCCGATCTTCACGAGAGAAGATGTAGCTTCAAAGGCGAACAATCAACATGTTCATCATATCATTCATATGACTCATGCTTTACCTTTCGGTATTCCGTGTTCCGAGACCATGTCTGTACATGCTAGGCTCGTCAAGATTAACCTTAGTATCCGCATGTGCAAATCTGGCTTGTACCCATTGTATGCACACACAGAATCTATCACACCCGATCATCACGAGATGCTTCGAAACGACGAGTCTTAACAACGGTGTCTACTAAGGACGAACACTTTATTACTTGATATTTTAGTGAGAGGGATCATCTTATAATGCTATCGTCACGATCTAAGCAATAAAAGATGCAAAAAGGATTAACATCACATGCAATTCATAATATGTGACATGATATGGCCTTTCTTCTTGTGCCTTTGATCTCCATCTACAAAGCATAGACATGATCTCCATCATCACCAGCATGGCGTTAAGGTCAGTGGCGCCTCTTCATGGTTGTCCATCACTAATAGCAACTATAACAACTACTTGGAATAAAGCTATTACATGACGAATAGAGACACATGTCTTAATAGAATTTAAAGACAACCATTAGGCTCCTGCTGATTGCCATATTACAATAAGGATCATTGCATACAACAAATATGTTCACAATCACATCGTGGCCATATCACATCACATGCCCCTGCAAAAACAAGTTAGACGCCTCTAATTTTCTTTGCATATTTTACGTGGTTTGGGGCTTTCGTATAAGAACTGATCTTACCTATGAACAAGAACCACAATGCTGATACAAGTGTTGTCAGATGCTAATTGTAAATTGAACCTTAACTATGGTGGGAGAGATAGACACCCGCAAAGCCACTTGTGCAATGCAAGTTGCACGTCAAGCATGGAGCAAGTCTCATGTACGAGGACATGTAAGGTTAGCCCGAGCCGCTTCATCCCACCATCCCGCAAGATGCAAAGTACACGTGAATACAACGACAACAAAAGCATCAACGCCCACAATAACCATTGTGTTCTACTCATGCAACATATCTACGCATAGACACGGCTTTGATACCACTGATGGGTTCGTAGCAGGGAGAACAAAAAAATTCTACCGCAAGAACGAACAAAACCAAAGATCTAATCTATGGAAAAGCCAAGATCTAATCTATTAGATAAGTGCAACGAGATAGATCTGTACTAACCCTTGTAGATCCAAAGCCTTGTTCGGGATCAGATCTCATGGTTGATGTAGACAATAACTTGCCGATCTCAAGATCGAGTAGACAATCCTTCCTGGCAGCGTTAAAAGCGCTTCCGCTTTCGTCATGCGTGCGGCTCGATGTAGCGATCCTCTCCTGTTCAGTGACGGAGGTGGTAGATCTCCACGGAATCCCAACAGTATGACGGCGTGGTGGTGGTGGTGGAGAAGAGATTTCTGCAGGGCTTCGCCCTAAGCCGGAGCAGAAGGAAGGAGGAGGAGGGTGGCGGCTAGGGCAGGGAGTAAAGGGGCAAGGGGGAGGGGTGGCGCCCCCTCCTTATATAGAGGGGAGGAGGCGCCCTAGGGTTTCCCCCTTGGGGCCCACCCCTAGGGCCAGTGCACCAAGGAGGGAGGGGGAGTTTCCTTCCCCCCCAAGTCTTCCCCTTTTCTTTCTTGGTTTTCAAGTAAACTCCTTTGAAACTTCCATAACCTTCCGAAACATTCTAGAAACTCCAACTAAATACTCCAGAATGTTTCCGTAACCAAGAAAGAGATTTCCTTTACATGAATCTCATTCTCTGGACCATTCCGGATCTCCTCGTGATGTCCCAAATCCAATCCAAGACTTCGAACAACATTCGGTTTCTAACTCGTATTCCATATCTACCTAAACAACATCGAACCTTAAGTGTGTCACCCTACGGTTCGTGAATATGCAGACATGATCGAGACACCTCTCCGATCAATAACCATCAGCAGGATCTGGAGATCCATAATGGCTCCCACATACTCAACGATGACTTCGTGATCGATAGAACCATTAACATACAAAACTAATTCCCTTTGTCACGCGATACTCTACTTATCCGAGGTTCGATCATTGGTATCTCCATACCTTGTTCAACCTCGTTACCGATAAGTACTCTTTACTCGTTCCGTGATATGTCATCCCTTGTGACCTAGTCACATGCTTGCAAGCTAATTAGATGACATTCCACCGAGAGGGCCCAGAGCATATCTATCCATCATATGGATGGACAAATCCCAGTCTTGATCCATGCGCTTCAACACATACTTTCAGAATACCTAATGCCACCTTTCTAACCACCTAGTTACGAAGCAGCGTTTGATGTCATCAAAGCACTCATCCGGTGATGGTGATTAACACAATCTCATGGTTGAAGGATTAGGTTACTATGTATTTGAAAGCTTATAGCAAACCGAACTTAATGACTTGATCTTATGCTATGCTTACTATGGGTGTGTGTCCATCACATCATTCTCCTAATGATACGATCTTGTTATCAATAACATCCAATGTCTATGATCAGGAAACCATGATCATCTATTAATCAACAAGCTAGTCTTAACAAGAGGCTTACTAGGGACTCTTTTATGTTTACAAAACACATGTGTATTAGTGTTTCCTAATAGTACAATTATAGCATGGGATGTAAACATTCATCATAAACACAAAGATATAATAATAACCATTTTATTATTGCCTCTCGGGCATATCTCCAACACAAGTTTGACATATATCCTGCATGGGAAAATTCGACATATAGCCTGCATGGGAAAATTTGTCGCATAGCCTGCATGGGAAAATTTGACATATAGCCTGCATGGGCAAGTTTGACATATGGCCTCCATGAGAAAATTTGACATATAGCCTCTATTGGGAAGTTTGATATATGTCCTGCATGGGAAAATTTGACTTATAGCCTGCTTGGGTAAATTTTACATTTAGCTTGTATGGGAAATTTGACGTATAGCCTGCTTGGGTAAATTTGACATATAGCCTGCATGGGCAAATTTTGACATTAGTCTGCATGGGCAATTTGACATATAGCCTGCTTGGGAAAATTTGACATATAGCCTATATGGGTAATTTAACATATTGCCTGCATGGGCAATTTGACATATAGCCTGCTTGGGCAAGTTTGACATATAGCCTTTATGGGGAAGTTTGACATATAACCTGCATGAGCAAGTTTGACGTATAGCCTGCTTAGGCATTGTCATCCATACTTGGAAAACCGAGATACTTTGAGAGCCGGGATACCTTATGAGATGACATATATGTCAAAATCTGACATACATGTCAATTCCATCGATGCCATGAATCCTGGCGATACTAGATATGAGAAATCCGACATACATGTCGATCTCATGATACTTGGCGATTTGAGATGGATGATGCCTTGATATGTTGACGAACCGACATAAACGGTGATCTAGAGATATGATATGGTGTCGTGGTATGTCGACAAACCGACATGAACGATGATTTAAGATATTTTATGATGATGTCATGATATCTTGGCAAACAGACATAAAAGGTGATTTGAGATACTTATGATGATTCCATGCTATGTTGGCAAACCAACATAAATGGTGATTTGAGATAACTTATGATGATTCCATGATATCTTGGAAAACCGACATAAATAGTGATTTGAGATACTTATGATGATGCCACGATATCTTGGCAAACCGACATAAATAGTTATTTGAGATATGATATAACATCATGATGACTTGGTAGGAAGTTTTCCTCAGCAACAGACATTCCAACTAACATAGTTAGTTAACATATACATACAACAGGTGCTCAACCTTAGCAGTGGACATACTAAAAGACATAGTTAAAGACATATGACATATTTGTAGACATAGAGCAGTTGACATACTTTGAAGGCATAGCAAAAGACATTCTACATATAGTAAATGTTAATCTAAGCATTAGTTCTATGCATGGGTATTCTGGCTAAGTATTGTCTGAGCCCCTGAGCTACTCTTCCTGCCTATGGGAGATTCTATACTGGACATGACGGCTAGCCCCGGTTTGAGACATCTTGTTCCCGGGGTGAACAACTAAATAGGTGATAGCCCCGAGTGACATTCGGGGTTATCTCATGTGCGTGTGGACGATAGATACTTACGTAAATATTGTCAGTGATGAAGTTCAGGTCATCATATGTCGAGGGGGGAGGCTTGCATGCTAGCCCCTAGGACTTGTTGAATACTCGATAGTGATGAAGAAGAATAAGATGTTGCACTGACGGTGATGTAGATGTTGGTGAAGATAGTCCCGTCCGAATGAAACTCTAGCCAGCGCCACTGCTGGCCCCACGATGGGCGTCAACTGTCGTGGTGGTAACATGGCAGATGCCTAGGGTAGGTTTATGTTGGGGTCGATGGACACTGAGGATCCAGGGAGGGATGATGCGGTGAAGACCGCACATGGAAGAACACTACAAACACCAAGATCTACCCAGGTTTAAGGGCCCTCATGTGGAGGTAAAACCCCTACTCTTTCCTGTCTGACTGTATATGAGTTGTCTATGTAGCTACAATGGTGCTCCTTGAGCCGTGCCACCAATTCCTGGGAGAGGCCTTTGTTATATTCTAAAGAGCTAGAGGCAGAAGAGAGAGAGAGAGTGCTCGCGAGAGAGAGCAGGGAAGAAATGAGCCCCCAAGGGGTGATGGGGTGATCGATCCCCCTAGTGCTCCTTATAAAGGGAAGCCTAGGGGACAAGGGATATCCCATATACACTGTTCATGAGTTGACTACTCGGGTCTTGTCAATTGTTCATGATGTGACAATTAGGGTCTTGTTAACTGACAAAGCACCGGCTTTGTCACATCTTGTTTGTCCTTGGTCTTGTCCTCTTTTGCTTGTCATCGGCATCTCCTAGTCATTGATCTTATCCTCTAATGAGGATAAGGGGAATCTGGTAGAGGCAGTTGGTGGAGCACATGTCGGTCCAAGCCAGGGGCATCCCAATACTAGCATAAGATAAGAAGAGCTTGGCCTGTCTTGGGGTAGACTGAGGTAGTGAAGGTGGGCATTGAAGTATCGATGAAGGAGCTGCCTGTGTGTCATTGTAGTCATTGGGTCGATGTAGAGCAGGGGAACATCGAGGAGGTCCATCGAGGATCTTGGCGCCAAGGTGGAGGCTGGGGCCACTGTGAAGGGGCCTAGCCGCAACATCTTTCCAGCCTAGGAGCAGGGTGGCGAGGAACTGGGCCGAGGTAACTCAGCGTTGGCCCAGGCGGGATCGGGCAAAGTCAGACCAAGGAGATGTCTCGCTGACGAGGAAGGAGCACAACTAGGATGGAGGGAAATGTCAGCCTAGGAGGTGGATGCCGGCCCACCCGGGGTCGGTGAAGTCAGGCCAGGCAGGGCGGTGGTGAACTCAGATGAAGAGGGAGCCGAGAAACGGAGATGGCCCGAGGTGGTTCGGACAATATGAAGTAGACGCTAGCCCACCTAGGAGGGAGTAGTACCAGCCCAGACGGGGATACGCTGCATCGTCCGAGCCAGGGAACAACACCGACCCATGCATGGATACTCAAAGCTAACCTAGCCGGGTTACACAGTAGCCGGCCCAGGCGAGAAGGAATATACCGGCCCAGCCGAGGTAGGTAGGAATTGGCCCAACCGGAATCCGTGGGAATGTTGGTCTGAGGAAAGGTAGTGTTAGCCTGGGAGGGGTTCGACCAGGTCGAACTCATCCTATGTTGGCACAGTTGGGTCTTTTCTTTTATATAATTCCTTCTCTAGTATTTCAACTTATGTCTTCTATCTATAGATGTATGTTCTTTTGAGTCATTTATCCTCTAACTCTGGGGTATCCGGGGTCATATCCCGGACAACTCATCTCACTAGATGTTGTTCTGGCTTGCACCCTCGCTAAATCCTTTGCATTGTCTACAATTTTTTGGCTAGGAGTCATCGGTTGCAAAGCACATGTCTGACCAAGCCACTTGAAGCTATACATATTTGTGCAGCCATCATGGAGAGCACCTTTGTTGAATTTCCATGGCCTACCAAGTAACATGTGACATACGGTCATAGGAACCACGTCACACTCAACTATATCTTGATATGGTTCAATATAGAATGTAACTAACATGGTGTGTTTGATCTTGACGGATCCACTATCACTCAACCATTGCACATGGTAGGGGTGCTTGTGTTGGTGGAGGGGAAGTTTGAGCTTTTCACATAGCTCGGTGCTTGATGGGTTTTCTATTGATTCTGACACGAGTTTGGAATATGTTGCATCATTGATCTTTGTGCTCTTGGACTTGAGTAGTTAACACTCTTGTGATGACAAGTGATGGACTTGAATCATTCTCACACATGATAAGATCTTGATCATCATTCTCAATGTGTTGTCTTGCGAGTGCTTCCTTGACTCTTGCTTCATACTCATCTTCACTCAAGAATTCTTTCTCTCCATTGTCCTTCACAAAAAAGACTTTTGTATTTCCACATTGGAAGGACTTATGGCCTTGAACTCCACACTTGTAACATTCCACTTTGATAATTGTAGTGTCACTTGTTGATTGCTTGCTGATACCTTCGATCTGGATTCATGGATGTAGTATAATAACTTTTTACCTAGAAGACCTAGGTTTAATCGAACCTCGAAAAGCAATGCTAAAAGGAAATAAAAAGGACAAGTCTACAAGACTTTGTTTGTTTGTTTTACCTTAGTTTACCGAACAAATCTAGTTTACTTTATAATGGGTTGAATCAATGGATGGATATAGGCCAGGGTTGAAGATCCACCTACAGCTGCACATCATATGGTATAAAAGATAATAATAAGCATACTCATGTGTTATGTTTGAATGGAGATAATCTCTTGTGGGCAACACATCCTAATATACTAGAGCCCCCGTGATGCACCGGGCATAGCAATAGTCTTTTAATCCAACTGAGTGCACACTGAAGCAATAGGCTACAAACAGATTATTAAGTGTAAAACACAGATCAAAGCTTTAAGTGGTGATGTTGTTGTGATCCTGAATGGGTCGCTAAGCGAAGACTTCACTATCCTTTCTGTCACTGGGGTTCCTATGAGATCACTGCTAGCCAAGTATCTCACCTCAAGCCTTTATCAATCTATGGTATCTTGGGTACCTACAAGTCCATAGATCGAGACAAGAGACAAAGAAACAAAAGATACAAATCTCAATTGCAAAAAAATACAATACTCCCATGAATTAGATGCACATAATCGCTGCAAGGTTTCTCCCCAACCCACAGCCCGTGAGGATTACCCACTCATAACAAATAGATCGGAGATAGAAAACATCATACAAATACTTATATTGAAATCAAATATTCTTACAATGGTCGCCAAATCACAAGGAGATCTAAAGTACTACCTCTGTTTGAGATTATTAGTCCTAAGAGCTTTTTTATATTGTTTAAGATTATAAGGGCTATCTCATTTATTAGTCTCTCTCGTCCAATGCATGTTCTCCATTTCCTCTCACTTCCCTCATGCATGTAAAACTATTGGTGCATGCATATATTAATGAGAGAGAGTTATGGAGTGTCTTGGTATTAGCAATCCTTAGGACTAATAATCCCAAACAGAGGTAGTATAAAGAAATGTCTATGGCTAGTGGATGGGATGGATGGTAGAAGTGATGAACAATGGTGTGGATCTCCTTTGGTGGTGTTGTGATGTAATCTCAGAATGGCGGTTCTCTGGCTAGCGGCTAGAGCCTCAAAATATATAGGCGTCTTCATGAAAGTTGTAGGGTTTGATGAGACGAAACCAACACCACCTGGTACGCGATGACGGTATGGGCGGGCCCTTCTCGTACTAGTGGTCATTAAGCATGCTGACGCCCTGGAATGGCTTCCCAATTACTTGGCCGTGTCGACTTCCTCAAAAACCGTGATTTCGTGATTTCGCATTAAAAACTGTGATTTCCTGCACAACATAATTCAAAGAGAGGTTTTGCATATTTTTGCAATTATTAGTCATTAGTGGTAAGGATTGAGAGTTTCTTGTCAATTGCTTGACCAAAAACAATGTTTAAACACGGTGGAAGATGGCTAATTTTGGAGCCATCAACTTCCCCAAAGCTCAAACCTTGATCACCCTCGAGCAAGAAGAAACAAAAGAACTATAAGGAATTCAGCGTTTAAATATGAAACAACGAGAATAAGAATTCACTTACGGTTGGTAGTCATATGTGCTCAACACTTCATTCATTTGCGAGGCTTATCAAAGTTAGAGAGATGACAAGAATACTATACAAGTTTCGGTAAGTCAAGACAATCAAAATAAAGTTTAATATAAGTATAAGTAACTAGAAGTGTAGCAATCAATCCAATTCTTCTAATTAACACTCAGCTTGCCAAGGAACACTAGGATGTTTAAATAGCATAATTGAGTAAGAGAGTTTCATGTCCTAAGTATTATAACAATGAAGTGTCATATTTACACCCATATCAATAAATCAAGTCTATCAAAAACACTTCTAATCCAATTATTGTTTATCAAGAAAAACTTGTAAACTAGTAATGATACCATGACAATGACTTGTTATGTGGATCCTCATAGATATCTTTTTTCTTTTATTCTTTCAAGGATCGCTGAATGTTTCTTTTGCAAGTGTTTGCACACAACCTTTGAGAGTACCAATACTTTTTCCCATATATTGACACGTATTCCACGCATGCCATCAACTCATAGGCGAATTCTGGGGTTATACCATAGATCATTCAAAAGCTAGCGGAGTTGTTGGCATCCCAAAGATGTGCATTATAGACATAAAACAAAATTGTCTCACTTCCTTCTCTCTTTCTTTCTTTCTTTCTTTGAGCTAGTACCGCGGTTTGATCCACAAGGTTAGCTTTGGCATGCATCACAATTACCACTAGACTTTATTTCAATCAAACAACTCCTTTTAAAGAGTGTCGTCAAGACTATCAAAATATCTATGGGGTTAAGTATCCTCAAGGGTATACTCTCAAGACAATCATTCATCAAATAAGTCGTAATTTCAGACTTTTTCTTATTGTACATGTTTGGAAATATTATTTCCAAGGCAAGACTCGGTTAACTAAAATAACTAGAGCAAGAGATTCAACAACTAATCATCATACTAATAAAAAGCCTTACTCTAATCATATTTAATTACTTCCCTCCAGCATGGCATCTTAGCAAATCAACCAACTAAGATAAACAACTCAAACTTCATAAGTGGGAGACATAGGACATACCTCTCATAAGTGACTTCATGACCCTCTTCCTTATAGGGATGTGTTCCTTTAAAACTCAAACACAATTACTCTCATAATAATATTAAAGCAAAGTGCGAATCCACATTTATGAAAAAGGAAGAACAGAAAAATAAATACTAAATAGCAGGGTGATCAATTTGGTTACCCTTGGGTGTGTTTTCGCGAATTCTCATTAAATTAAAGTACTCCCAAGGTGCACGATTTAAAAGAAAAGTAGTTGTGCGTACATCGGTAGTGTTGTTGGTAAACCCAAAGCTTTGAGCCCATTGGTTGAGTGCTAGGTGTACTCACAGTTCATAAGGCAAAATTTGATGCGATCAACTCCGGGCCTTTGTTCCTCGGTACAAATGTAAGGATCCACTGTATGCGTCAAAGTGCTGAAGAACTCAAGCATCAAGCAGCGATACGTGGCAACATCCTGAAAGACAAAATCATACAAACCAACATTGTTGCAAAGTAAATTGAAATTAGTAGGAATGCCAAGTTGGTTCGGGATATAGGGACACGCCCATTTGGTGGACTTGATTTCTCGAAGCTTGAGACAATTGAAACGGTTCAGCTGAAACTCCTAAGTGAACTCGATACCAAGTGACTCAGGGGGGTCAATGTATTAACAGGTGGTGCGGAGGATTCCGCAGCCATCTAACGTGTACGGCTCCTCGTGTTCATCTAAAAATAAAAATAAGATAAAGTAAATAAAATTATAAATTTTTTTTTTGGTCCAATATAAACATAGCATAAGCGATTCTCTACACTAACTACAAAAGAAACTCCTCTAAAACAATACTAAGCATGCTCAATATCAAGATTGAATCAAGAACAAGACCTAAGTCTAGATTGATAATGATGAAAGATTGAGTGAAGATTTTGCACAAATAAGTTGAGGTTGGGAGGAGAATCATACCTTAGATCGAATGAGTGCGAGGAATCAAAGAAAGATTAAGTAAATTTGAAGATCCAATGGAGGTGGTTTTGAGTTTGGAGGAAGAAGAAAGAGAAAGATTTGTTTTGGAGAATATTAGGTTACCTCCTCGGGCTGAATATGGCGGCCGCATACGTGGTACAGGCGGGCGGTACGGTCGGAGCCCTCCCGTACCGGGTGACATACCTTGGGGGAGACGACTCCCTTCTGGCGGTGCACTCCATACTACTGGTCGTTATCGATTTTGTGTCTTTGCTTGAAATCTGATGTTTGCTTGAGGGTACGATATGGGCGCGTGGTACAAGTGCATCTGGCCATAACAGTGGTCATTAAGAGCATTGTTCCCTGCGAAAAAAATCAGAATATCTATCTTCCTCCGGTTCGATGTTATATGGGCGCATGGTATGGTCCTTCCAGCCGTACTAGTGATCGTTAAGAGCACTGTGAGTTGAAAAACTTAAAATTTTGATTAGAAGCTACGTGTGCCTTCGCACATCTTATCAAAGGACAAAATAACATCAAATATACTATATAAAGAATCAACAATACTTCTTAGGCCATGTGTTAGTAAAATAAAATATATAGGATTACCTTATTTCTTCTCCTCTCACCAAAGGTCTTCTCGAACACTCTTTATTAAAAACATAAAGAAAACAAAACAAAACAAAACTAACACATAAATTTTTTATTCACATGTGTTGTCTCCCATGAAGCGCTTCTAGTTAAGGTCAATTAGCTTGACCCTGATGGTAATCACTTAGGTTTAAGAAGTGGAATACCCACTCCAAAGTAGTTGGATTTTAAAGTAATTACACCATCATTATCATTAGGCTTGGCCTTCTTTTTCCTAGGGAAGTGGACTATAAAAGTATCTCTATATGGTAGCCCTATTCTCACATTCCCCTCATGTAAATTAATCAAAGCTTTATTAGTTCTTAGGAATGGCCTACCTAGAATTATAGGTGCTATGGGATCTTCAGGAATGTCCACAATAACAAGATCGATAAGAGCAGGACTACCTTTAATTTTAATAACTATATTTTCTTTAATCCCAACAGCTTGTTTATAAGTTGAATCAGCTAGATGGAGTCTCAATTCAGTAGTAACAAATGGCCCCAAGTTTAATTTGTCGAATAAGCTTTTGGAAATTGTTGAGATGCTCGCACCAAGATCACAAAGTGCGGATATCTCATTGACTCCCAACTTAATTTTAATAGTAGGCTCAAATATATCATCTAGCTTAGCTGGAAGCTTATCAGCTAGTCTATTATACTCCATCTCTAAATCGTGAACTTTAGATGCTACTTGTTGTATAAATTGTTGGTACATAGCATCATTACCTTGTTTTATACCTGAATTCTTCATGGTGATCATCTTTAGTAGATCTACCACGATATATTCCGGTGTTGGCACGTTTCTATAGTCCAACTCTTCAGGTTTCTCTTTATTTGTTACCACCCTCATCATCTTGAGGTCTTCTACTGGATTTGGCTCGGGTTTTTTAGCAAACTTTGCTAGTACCAGAGCTTCGCTCTCAGCTACCTTACCAAGCTGAGCCTCCACAGTCTTTGTCCTTTCCTGTAGAGCCTGAACATCATTTCTAATTGCAACAGCCTGGTTAGATAATTTTCCTATACTACTTTCATGGTTCTCTGTGATTTTAATAAGCATATTATTTTGCTCGATTTGAGCTTGTATAAAGGTTCTAACAGTTTGCTCAAACGAGAGATTGCCATAATTTGCTCCATTAGTGTTATCATAATTATTATAAGGAGCTCTTGCAGGATTAGAATGATATTTTGAACATTATAAGCATAATTATTTTTCCATGCGGGATTAAAAGGAGTGCGAGCTATAAAATTAACATCAGTAGCGATAATATTAACTTGGGTATCTTCTTTACCCTTTACTGTACTAAGCAGCTCGTCTAGCTTAGATGTAAGCTCTTTATTATTTACCTAGGTAATTAAACTTACTCTCTTCGAGGTTCTTTCCACATGCCATCGGACATGGTTGTTTTGCATATCATCAAGTAAATTCTTTGCAACACTCACTTGCTTTCCAATGATTATTCCTTCTGCTGCAGTATCTAGCATAGACTTAGACATTGGGTTAAGACCATTATAAAACAAATGTAATATAAGCCACTCTTCCATCCCATGACTAGGACAGTTCATTATGGCTTCTTTCATCCTTTCCCATGCAAACACTAGTGGCTCACGGTCTTCTTGTCTAAAGCTTATAATGTTTAATCTTAGTTGGATAGTCTTAGCTGTGGGGAAAATTTAGTCATAAACAAGTTAGTACATTCCTCCTAAGATTTAATAGTGACCTTTGGTATAGCTAGCAACCAGTCCTTAGCCTTTCCTTTAAGAGAGAAAGGAAACAATCTTAATTTAACAACATTTGGATCTACATCCTTATTACGCATCATGTCGCAAATTTCAGTGAAAGTGTTTAAGTGCAAACCCGAATCTTTAGCAGATGAGCCCCCAAATTGGTTTTGTTGAACCAAACTTAAAAGGTTAGGCTTTATTTCATATGTTTCGGCATCAACTGCGGGCTGAGTGATAGGTGCACGAATAAAATCATCAGTTGGAGTAGCATACTCCCCTAATCTCTTTTGAGCCATGGCTATTATATTTTTGGTATTTTTTAAGTAATGAAAATAAATAACAAGTAACTATTTTTTTGGGTTTTTCAAATAGAAAACAAGAAAGTAAACTAATAACAAGAATTAAACTACAAACTAATAATAAAACTAAAAACAAGGTCTCTAGTGACCTCACCAGGATAGTGAAATTGCTTCCCCAGCAACGACGCTAGAAAAAAGGTTGATACCTTCGATCCGGATTCATGGATGTAGTATAATAGCTTTTCTCCTAGAAGACCTAGGTTTAATTGAACCTTGGAAAGCAATGCTAAAAGGAAATAAAAAGGACACGTCTACAAAACTTTGTTTGTTTGTTTTACCTTAGTTTACCGGACCAATCTAGTTTAATTTATAATGGGTTGAATCAATGGATGGAGATAGGCCAGGGTTGAAGATCCACCTGCAGCTGCACATCATATGGGATAAAAGATAATAATAAGCATAGTCATGTGTTATGTTTGAACGGAGATAATCTCTTATGGGAAACACATCCTAATATATTAGAGCCCCCATGATGCAGCGAGCATAGCAATAGTCTTTTAATCCAACCGAGTGCACACCAAAGTAATGGGCTACAAACGATTATTAAGTATAAAACACATATCAAAGCTTTAAGTGGTGTTCCACGACGATGCCCTCAAGAATCTTGACTAGGTGCGAGCATTCCTTGAAGTGCGATTGGCACACAAAGACCCAACAACGCATGAATAACTTTGAGATGACCTTTTCGGGTGATCACCGTCTACAATTATGCTTTTCATTAGTAGCTAACTTAATCCTCGGTCTGTGCTTCTGTGGAGGAAGGAATGGTAAGGGGCCCATACCGGCGCGATCCATGGGGATTTCATCCATTAGGGTTTGGGATGAACAAAAATATCCTCCATGGGATAATCACCGAACTAACTTATTACCTATAGTGTATTATGGTGATTTGGATGGTACACTATACCCCATACCTGATTTCCATGGGCACTTTATTTTAAATATGACATGTAGGCCCATGTATATGTCTAAATATACAGCTCAAAAAAAATGGTGAACCTAATGGGGCCTAGTTGGCCTAGTTCTCTATTAGGGGAGGTTTGGTAAAATGTTACCCCTAGTCGTATATACGGTAATAATTGGGTTGGAAAAATTAGAATCTGATGGGACGGGGATGTTCGAGAGGTCCGTAGGGGATGCCATCGATCTGTGGGTCGTGCATTTAGCGGCCCAAGGTCGGTTCACAATCGTCATGTTTTTAGTTGGTGGGTTTACAGCCGTTAGCGAGGCTGGCCTAACTTTTTTTTTTCTTTTTTTAACTTTTTTTCTTTTTTTAGGGGTACCCGTAAAAAGTTGGGCCAGCCCCGCTAACGGCTGTAAACCCACCAACTAAAAACATGACGATTGTGAACCGACCGTGGCCGTCAGTTAAATGCGACCCCTGTATCGATGGCATCCCCTACGGACCCCTCGAACATCCCCGTCCCATCAGATTCTAATTTTTCCAACCCAATTATTACCGTATATACAACTAGGGATAACATTTTACCAAACCTTCCCCCCTAATAGAGAACTAGGCCAACTAGGCCCCATTAGGTTCACCATTTTCCATAACAAAAATACACATGGTATAAAGTATAAACTATGGAGATTATTTTTCACTTTTTTTCTTCATATAGCCACCATGTTGTCCATATGACTTTGTTGTACTGGCGTCGAGGGTGAAATCCTAGGGCTTTTTAGGCCTTTGGTGATTTTTGTAGGTTTTTTTGAGAATTATGTAGTTTTTTTAGCTGTATATTTAGACATATACATGGGCCTACATGTCATATGTTAAAATAAAGTGCCCATGGAAATCAGGTATGGGGTATAGTGTACCATCCAAATCACCATAATACACTATAGGTAATAAGTTAGTTCGGTGATTATCCCATGGAGGATGTTTTTGTCCATCCCAAACCCTAATGGATGAAATCCCCATGGATCGCGCGGGTATGAGCCCCTTGCCATTCCTTCCTCCACAGAAGCGCAGACCGAGGATTAAGTTAGCTACTAATGAAAAGCATAATTGTAGACGGTGATCATCTGAAAAGGATCGTTACTGAATTGTGTGTGGCGGTGAATTCAAATGGTTGTGATGTCAAATATGAGTTTGAATAGTTCGCTTAGACAAAAGAAAGCTTGGATTCAAGGATTAGGTTTTACGGGATCTGCGACACCGAAGTAGGTGCACATAATACACACTCAACTAAAAGAGGTGTTGTTGTTTAGGGTATCTATCGCAGATGTTCTAACTCTAACTCTTCTCATCTGTGGACTCCGGGTGTGACTCTGCGCTATCGTCGTTGGCTTTGGCTCAAATTCCGTCTTGCTCCTGTTCTCGCAGAATCAAAGAACAGAGAGTAAGAAAAAAGTGTGTCGCCCAATTGAAAATAAGTTGACGGTAGAATAACAAAGCTGTGTTCAAGTACTCTGGCTCTGAACCAACTAACACATTCACTACTATAAAATTTCTGTAAAGTGGCCTTAATTCTTGGTTTGGATTGGAAGGGACGAATCGGTAGCACCAGGCAGCAAGCAAAGTATACTTAAGGGTAGTATACATTTTCTTAAGGGAACAGGCAACGTTTAGCGAGCAGCGACACCAACAAAAGCGACAAAAGAAAAGCCCAAAAGACGCTGCAAACGCTGCCAACCCTCTTCAAAATGTGCAGTTCCCTCCCTCCACCACCACCTCACTCACTCACTCCCTGGCCTCCGCACCAGACAATCTCTCTCCCCTCCTGAATACCACTGTTCCTTTCCTTTCCCCTCCATTCCTTCTCACCCGTGCCTGCCTGCCTCTATTCCTTCTCCCAAGAAAACCACTTCCAACCCGCCAGCGCCCGTCCAGTGGCACCACTGCATCATCGCAGCTTTGGAGCGGCCAAGAACGCAGCCTTTGACCAACCACTGCTCCTCCTGTCGTCGCACCCATGGCAGTGGCCATGTCCGCCGCGGAGGCCTTCGACCAACCGGCGACGTCCCGGCGGCCGCCGCTCCCGGCCACGCGGCAGGAGGTCCAGGACGCTGTCGCCAAGGCCGTCGAGCTGCGCGCGCTCCACGCCGCCCTCCGCCAGCGTGGCGCGCCCAATGCCAGTGCCGGCCGTAGCCCGGCCACCATCCGCCTCCCGCCGGCCGCGTCGCCAGCGCGCTCCAGGACAGGGGCGGCGGGGACGTCCGCAGAGGAGGAATACCCCGTCTTTACGCCGGTGAGCACTGCATGTTCCTTGGTTTCTCTTCTCGGTTCAAGGCGGCGCATTTAGTTCTGAAATTAAATTGCCACTCTGTTCTTGCCGCCGGAGCTCCGGCAGTTGGTGCGTTTATTGCTTCGGCGTAGCGGCGGTAGGCACTAGTAGTACTGGCAACAGTTCCCGCAGTAATGTTCTTTCAGAATCTCTCATGGTTACCACTTCGTATGAGTGAGTGGGTGACCACTGGTACTTGCCTACTTGGTGGAACACTGTCCACGAGCTTTGCGAGATCGTGGCAACTGAATCATTCTTCGAATCATTGTCTACATCATTCCATGAGGTTGCAATTCATCCTCCGAGGATTACATTTTTTGACTGAGCTTGCTAAACGTGGTGCAGACTTACGAGGAGGAGCCCATGGGGATGGCTGCTGGAGCTGGACTGAACGACATCTGCCAGGACACCCGGAGCCGGTCGGAGAACTGGAGCGGCATCACCTTGGACCGCGGCGGCCGTGATGGCGGCGACGAGGCGGCCTACTCGGACTACGAGAACTGCATCAACGGCTTCTCCTCCTCCAACAGCGACTTCCACTACGCCCCCTGTTCCAGCGAGAACCACCTCCGGAGCAGAGGCGCGCACAGGATCCACCCGGCCTTCCTGCAGTCCGCGCCGCTCACCGGCCGTTTCGCGTCGTCCGCCGGGCGGGTCATCGGCACGGCAGAGTTCAAGGC
The DNA here is from genome assembly GCA_023614405.1 of Avena insularis. Lineage (NCBI taxonomy): Eukaryota > Viridiplantae > Streptophyta > Magnoliopsida > Poales > Poaceae > Avena > Avena insularis. Next base: position 505,385,457 of record CM042692.1, on the reverse strand, counting down.
GCCACCGTCTTGCAGCAGCGCGTTCCGGCCCGGGACGATCGGCAGGGACCATGGCGCGAACGACATGGGTGCTCTCAGGTTCCTTAGCAGCAGCAGCAACAGAGTGCCACCATCTTCTTCGAGCCAACACCAGTCGGCGTCCACGCACTCCCGGGCGAAGCAGAGGGGGTCGCAGATCCTCTCGTGGCTCTTCACCAAGGCGAAGAAGAAGACGAAGCCGCCGCCGACGCCGACGGCCGTCATCGAGCGCGAGAACATGTCGCAGCTCCTCAAGGAGTGGGGGCTGCTCTCGCTCGACTCCGCCAAGAAGGAGCTCGCCGAGGCGAACGCGCACCGGGACGCCGCGCTGGAGGACGCCGCGGAGATAAGGTCCTCCCTCGGCGAGCTGACCACCAAGATGATGAGCCTGGAAGCCTACTGCTCCGAGCTCAAGAACGCCCTGAGGCATGCGACGGACAGCGCGCAGCCACACTCGCGACGATCGTCGTCCTCCAGGTCGATCGGGGCGAGCCGAGAGCTCCCCGGCAGCATGCCCGTGAGCCACGAGGCCATGGTGGAAGGGTTCCTGCAGATCGCCTCCGAGGCTCGCCTGTCCGTAAAACAGCTCTGCAAGTCCCTGATCGAGCAGGCCGAAGATCCCGACAACGGCCTCTCAGACAAGCTGAACCTGCTGCTGCAGCCGTACCAGCTCGCGATCACCGCCGGCCGGCACTGCTCCAAGGCCATCCTGTACCACCTGGAGGCGATGATGAACCAGTCGCTGTACCAGGACTTCGAGAACTGCAGCTTCCAGAGGAACGGCGCGCCGAGGCACCTGGACCCGAAGCAGGACCGCCGGGAGAGCTTCGCGTCCTTCGTGGCGCTGCGCAACCTGAGCTGGAACGAGGTGCTGAGGAAGGGCACCCGGTACTACAGCGAGGACCTGAGCCGGTTCTGCGACCAGAAGATGAGCTGCGTCGTGGCCGCGCTCGGCTGGTCCTGGCCGTGGCCCGAGCAGCTGCTGCAGTGCTTCTTCGTCGCCACCAAGTGCGTCTGGCTGCTCCACCTGCTGGCATTCTCCTTCGGCACGCCGCTGCCGATCTTGCGCGTCGAAGAGGGACGGGCGTTCGATCAGATGTACATGGACGACATCTTGCCGGACAGGCGTCAGGTGGAGGATCCGATGACAGTGAAGATCATGGTGATGCCGGGGTTCTATGTTCAGGATCGAGTGCTCAAGTGCAGGGTCCTCACAAGTCGCAACTAGATCAGTAGCAATGTGTCATGTAAGCTTTCTTTGACTGATGGCTAGCTAGTGTAGTGTCGTGTGACTTGTTAGGGTAACATTTTTCTTGTTGGATCCAAAGGTACAGAGATTATTGTCAAAATGCCCGATCCTTGTGTTTCTCAGTAAATTCAGAGTAAGCAATTAGAAACCAGAGTAAATGACTGCTTGCACTACTATGGAAATGGGTAATATATTCCTCCATTGTTATGCCATGATCAACAAAAACAATGCATCGCAACATGTTATTCAGATATCATATGAATGCACATTCCCTCATTACGCAAGAAACCTACAGAGGTCTTGAACATTCCACACATGACTAATCAATTCTGTAGAACAAACTGAGGACGCTGCCCAGAGATCAAGAGAAGATGAAGACATTACATATGTCAATCAGGAAGTAGCGGTGCAAATTGGTGACTCTTATGGTACCCCCTCTAACCCTCTTTGTGATTTCAGAAATTTAGTTCATTTGATTGAACTAAAGAAGGTTAGATGATACCTTAAGAATCACCAATTTGCACCCTTATCAGGAAGCCTGCTCGCCAGAAACTGAAATTTAAAATTATACCCAGCTGCTGGTTGGAGAATCCAAAAGCCGAAATGACGTGTCCCCCACACTGTAATCTTCTGCATCCACTATAGGTTCAGTTATGTTAAAGGGCACCTGAGTTAGCATCGCCTCAGGGGGCAGCCTTGGAGAAAGAATGACACTGCCAACAGGTTTCTCCCACATGAGCAGATGTAGCTGGATAGGGTGCAGCGCAAGGCGGTGCAAGGAGAGCTTTTGACTGAGGGAGATGGTGTCGAAGCAACGGACTGAACCTGAACTGGAGATCATCCAAGGGAGGACCTTCTCATTGGACACCCTTGATATGATCAGCAGTTTTGAGGCCTCTTTCGCCCGGTTGAATAGATCGCGGAGCCCTGACCGTGTTGATGGTGCCTCGTTGCCCTTGTCATCATCGACCACCGAAGATATGTAGATAAAACCCTGGATGCAACAGAAGTGTCACGGTAAGTTACATAGATAGGCCTACATGTTGTTGTTGTTGTCGGTATTGTGTACAGTGGCAACAGAAAAAATGACCTCTTCAGTACGGCTGACGGAAAATCCTAGCCTTGTGTCACCTTCTTGAAGTTGGATCTCCAGCGGCATTTCTCCTGCTGTGGATCTGTACCAAATCCGGGCTGCCTTCACCACTCCGATGTCCACGCCATGGTAGTCCTCGAACCCATAGAGGGTCGCGTTCACGAGGTTCGACATATCAGACAATGACCCAGAATTGACAGTTGGAGAAGCCGTTTCTCCAGATATCTGAACATTTAAGGGTGTGAAGATAAAATTACTATCGGATCAAACTGAATCATGACTAGGCTAACCATCTTAAGGCTAAAAGTTCAATTTTGGGAACTTGCATCTGCACCTTGGTGAGAAGAGCTTCACTCTGCAGATTCATGAACTTAATGGGGATTCCTGAAGCCTGCGAGGAGTAGAGCCATGTGTTGGCACGAGCCAATGTGTCTTCAAAGGACTCATATCGAGATGCATTCTGGTCCAGGGACTTGGGTAGGATGAGCATTGAGAGGCAGGAACTGGAAACAGGCGAGCACAACGAGTCGCGCATCTTCTGCTCCCATGGGTACGTGACGTACCCATCCTGAAGTGTTGCCTTGCTCAGCGCTGATGCAACTCTTGTGCCCCTGTTGCCTTCATCAAGGCGGGAGCCACATATTTTACACAGAAATGTCATCACAAATTCACAGCAAGACATGCTAATACAGTATGCAAATTATTGTTTATGAGAATGGAAGCACTGTCACTGTCAAGGTACTCCTCTATGGAGTATGTGAGAAGAAGAGAACACACATGATTTCACTGTAGGATGAACAGCTAGACATTGCAAAGGAAAACTACTAATTACTACTCAACTTGTGGTTTCTTTAAGGTAGAATTGAACTCATAAATGGCTAGACCAGCCAAATTAGACAATAATGAACTATTATTTCAACAACATCAAGGAAGAAACTAGCTGCCAGGAAGCCACTAACCAATACTGTACACAACGACCATCACGTCAACAGTCTACCATAACATGCCGTATTCCTCAGTGGGGACAAGAAAACGAGTGAAATGTACAAGGTACAGAGGAATTGACCACCACCTAGACAAGATGGTCATCTTCCTTGACATGCTTCAGCAATGTCTTCCTAGTCTCCCTACTTTAGAGGAATTGACCACCACCTAGACAAGATGGTCATCTTCCTTGACATGCTTCAGCAATGTCTTCCTAGTCTCCCTACTTTAATCATTACTACTCTAATTCCATTTTGCTTCCTTTGTTTATTGTTATAATGTAGCTATCATTCTAGTTAGTGATAACTACATGCAGCTTAGTTTTCTAGCATTGGGAATAACAAACGCGCCTATGAAATGATGGGATTTTGCCTTGCAACAATGCAGCGAAAGATCAGCACACCAGAATATTCTGCATACTTTGAACCTCAGACTTGACAGCAAACTTGTCTTTTCACAGCTGACTTAGAACATGTAGCTATGCATTATACTGAAAACAAGCTACCTTTCCTAGATACTACTACTAGCTAATATCGAATCTATCTGGCTGAAACTCCTCTGTTTCCCCCATTTTTTTTAAGTTCATATTGAAATGTCCCATACTCACGCATACGGTCCTGAATCCTGACATCAAATTGATAGGCGGAATTACACAGTTTGTAATTCAGCAGATAGCACTGTCAAACTACGCAATTCAGTTCATACCCGCAAAAAAAAAATTACGCAATTCAGTTCATAATTCAGCTCATAGGCTCAAAATTATTTTGAGTGGTGGCTCTTCAGAGATACGAACAGCTGGGATTACCTTGCAGTGCGAGGCACTCGCTCTCGAGGCGATCGCCGAAGCCGAGCACGTAGTTGGGGTCGTGGAGGGAGCGAAGCACGTACTGCTTCCTGCCGCCGCCGGGGTGGGGCAGGATGCAGGCCTGCAGGTCCTTGCCGCCGCGGACGCGCACCTCGACGGAGGTGTCTCCGCGCTTGAACGCGGAGTGCAGGGCCTTGTGCAGCCCGGCGCGGCCGCCCTTGAAGGGCGCGTCGAGCGAGGCGGCCGCGGAGCCCACCCCGACCCGGACGGCCTCCACGACGTCCCCTTCCTGCACCACGCTCCCGCCGCCGCCCCACTCCTCCGCCTTGGAGCTCCCCGCCACGCACTCCAGCACCACAACAACAGCCGCCCCCGCTGCCGCTGCCGCCGCCGCCGTCGATTCTCGCTTCCTCTCCTGCTCCATGCCCCGTGATTCCCCCGGCTCAATCCGCCCCCGATCCCCGCGCGCTGACCTTTATGTTCCGGCGCTGGATGGAGTCAGGGGAGCATTCACGTGCCGCCCGTGAGGCGCGCAGCGATCAGCGGCTCGCTCTGAGGGAGGCTGCTGGGAGGGGGACCAGGAGGAGATAGGCGCAGGCGAATAGAAGCTCGGCTCGGCGCGCACGTTCCGAGATTCCTCGACCTCCTCACCTCGTATTCCTCGGCCCACGACGACGCCGGCGAACGGCCGGCGTGCTCCCCAACGCTACTTTCTCTCCCTCAGTGCACGTGTGCGCGTGCCAAACTGCCAGTGCGTGCGCGGCGAGGGGGATTTTAACGGGAGAGGCGGACAGGTCAGGTCGCCGTCGTGGCGGTGCGGTGGACGAAGCCGACCGATCGCGTCGCATCAGAGGGGAAGCCCAGCGCGACCACGCCACTGCCGTGTGGGCTCCACGAAGCAGGTGTCCACCACCTTCCTTGTTGGGTCAGCCGCCGGGTTTGGATTCAGGAGTCGTGTCCACATTCCCTGGACCCGACTCGCGATCGACGGGCGGGGTCCGCGTCGAGTCGCTTCGACCTACCAGCGATGTCGTCGTATAGAAATCCAATACGGAGTAGAATGGAGTTCAAGAAAAAAGGGTTAAATAATGTCCTAACGGACGTTGCAATACGGAGGTGTGATGCTGAAATACAAGCTATGATGTCATCGATGACATCAAATTGTTTTCGACGTGGGAGGGCAATTCCACCGCTCTAGCCCCTTCCCCGCATCCCTCCTCGCCGGCGCCGAAAGACTCATCGGGCGGCGCGGTCCTCTCCCTCGCTCGGTTGCGGCAGCCCATGTTGGGCGGCGAGGTAACGCGGAGATCCAGTAGTGAGCACGACACGGCGACCTCCCTCCCACCCTCCCCTCCCCTCCCCTCACCACCCCACGCACACACAAACCTCTAGTTTCATTCGTGTCGCTCCGAGCTCTTCGCCATTAGCCCATCACATCAACTTTAGATACAAAGCTTTTCGGCGATTTACCCAAGTGATTTTCGGAGATGGGGAGAGGATGGGTCGTGCGGCGGCGCATATCAAGGAGCAAGAGCGGATAGGAGCGGAGGCGTGGGATGGAGATCGGCAGCAGTTCACACTAGTTCTATCCGAGGCCACATCAGAGTGGGGGATGCGTATGGTTCGCTTGAGGGGAAATGCAAACCATTTAACTCCCGATAACTCACTCAGGCTTCAACCACTACCTCGGCTCATTCATCCCTGTCATCATCGACACCGACCGGTATAGTGAGGCCGCAAGGAAATCGCCGCAGTTTACTAGTGCGAGCTTGTCAACATACGGGGAGATGACATAAATTTATGGCCTTCAACAAAGTGATAAAGAGATCACAATTGGCACATGTGATTCCCAACTAGGGGAAGCTGAAGGCGCTTCCCATTCCCAGAAAGGGAGGGAGGCCGCACATAACAACCTCAGCATTCTCGATCGCAAAATAAGATGCATGTCAGAAGTTGCTGCAAGAATGGGAATAGATAAAGAAGTCTACGTACTTGTCGAGGAAGGGGATATGGGATCATGTCCATATTACTGCTCGATGTGCATGTCTCAGTTGTGCTTAGAAATTCTCGAAACACTAAAAGACAACACGACACAGGTTTAGGGACAAATGGGATCTGTTGATACAAAGGAGGGAACAAGGAAAACAATAGAAATCATGGTAGGAGGAGGTTTTGTCTGTGCAGGGGCTAGAGTTCAGTGGGAAAGAGAGACTACAGGTGGATGCCATGATGACAGAGAGCTCGAGGGTCATTTGGAACAACTTTGACGTATTCCTAGGTATCTAAACGATCCACCGCCGCCACCACCACCAACTCCACTAGCTGGCATTCTACATATAAAAGTTGCAGAGAGGAACCCTAGGATTTACTCCTTTCCCTTGTTGTGGCGGCGAAGGAGACCTCGAGTTTGAAGTATTTTAGGATGCAAGATTCAATTTCTAATTTGTGCTTGAGGGTTCCTACCGGAGAAGTGATGAATGACCATGGGATAAGGAAAGGGAGAGGGGTGCGATCAGGTCCTACTTAGGAATCATGAAAACAAGAGAAATAGTCTAACCAGACGCTGTGGATGCCTCCTCAATTCTTCCCCAACCATCCTCATTTTGGGTTTCATACAAGCAATACGTCCCCTCCTTGGGGTTTTATTGGGCCCTATCATGAATTTCCACTACTACAATAGTTGGTTGGTATGCAATACAGTCAGTGGATTGCTCCTCAAAGTGGTCAGCAATAAGAACTAGGATAGGGGATGGAGGAAACCGGGAAGGCAAAAATCTCAATAAGAAAATAAGAAGAAATTGCATGTTGTTTAGAAATAATGGATCATAATCCTTCAAATCTAGTGGTTACTGCTCATATGATATACATCAACACTATGCATGTGTTGTTATGTCATCATTACGCAATTGTTAGTAAACCTCACACGTGCTTCATCTGCAAATCCTTAGTCACAATGTAAAAGACTATCCTCTCAGGAAAAGTCTCAAACAGGTGGCAAGGTATGTTAGAAGTGGGGCCAATGGCTTAGGTTTGTAACACAATGAAACCCTAGAAGTGGTAGTTAATCCCATCATAACTACCAAGAATTTGCGGAGTAGTAATTCTTGAAGAAGATAAGATTTATGTTGAGGAGCTGGCTGTTAATTTATCAAAAATCTATAAGACCAACTAGTAGTGGAAGATAAGTGAGTTGGTTTCCATGGATCTTTTCTAGTCAAATTCCTTGCGTACATCATAGTTGAGAAGGTCATAGGATGCCCCATATTTACTGTCAAATAAGGTGTCTAGGCCAAGGTAGAAGCAGCCTGGAATGAAGATCCTAAACCCATTGAGTCTTTAGGTGATATTTGGGAAAAAGTCAATGGCTTACTGACATGGGTATACCCTACAGGTACTCGAGCTTGGTATATACGGTCTAAATACGCACAGGCCCACGGTGTCGCCAATGCCCGGATGAAAGGACTCGAGTAACCTGCGGACTCTCGACTGCTTGAAGAACAAGAAGAAGCTAAAGATAGAAAGTTTGAAGGGGAAAACCCTAACTTGTAACCGACTCGACCTGCTACCCGAGACCTAGCCTATCTATATAAAGGCTAGGAGGGGGCGGAGAGGAGGACACACACAACCCTAGTTTCCACAACCTTCGCTAGATTGCATCTGCACACCCTTGTAACTTTTGACTCCCTCGATAATTCCACGAGCAGACAAGCAGGAGTAGGGACCTCTACGAGGCCTGAACCTGGGTAAATCCTTTGTCCCATGTGTGCTTGTTTGCTAGCCGATAGATGTCTCCAGCGCTCCCTCCTTCTCCAAAACCCAAGTCCATAACAATGGGCATTGACGAGTTAAACCCTCGTCAATTGGCGCCGTCTATGGGAATTGGGAGTGCTGATGTTGCGGCTTCTTCGGCCCCATCAACTGCGATCTACAACTCCGCAATAGTGGAGATTCGCCAGCTCTTCGGCGCCTTCGACTTCACCGTCCACCCGCCGGCCACCCGCCCGGCCTTCGAGTCTATGGGCGTGAGTCGACTGGCGATTAGAGCTTCGCTTCAAGTCGGTCAGATGGGCACGCTTCGCATGCCTGATCAGCCAACAGCATCGGCGATTGCCCCGGCATCATGGTTCCCTCCGCTGATCGGCACCCTCAGCGAGCTCAACACCCCGACAACAGTCAAGAACACCGTCGGACGGTGATCGCGACTCGATCTGAAAGCGATCGGCCGCGAAGATGGAACCTACGGTTCGGATCGAAGTTGTGGAAGCAGCAGCTTCCCCAATCACTTCATGTGCGCCGTCATCAATGCGGGCGACACCTCTGCCAACCGCGACAACGGCGACAATCGCGTAACGAACCCGACCTTAACGGCGTAATGCGATGGCAATGGCGGCAACGGCGTAATAGCAATGTCGCATCCCGTTGACAAACAGAGGGCGGTCGAACTCCAACCATAGTAAATGAGCAAACCGGTGAGCGTCGTAATCAAGCTCAACGAGCAGAATGGGCTCGCCGCGAAAGGCGAGAGGCACCCCTCTACCCTTCGGATCCCCGCAGGAGCTGCTGATGGGCTATCACTGGCTCCTGAAGGAAGAATTCAAGCGCCAGGTACAAACAATCGCGCAACTCGAGGCACGCAAAAAGGCGGCAGACAAGTCGAGCCCTCGTCGTGCTGGACTCTCCTCCTACGGAGGATCCTCCTCAAAGGGCAACGAGCACCTCGCTAAGAAGAGGTAGTCTCGGATGGCTCACCTCACCGAGCAGGAACGCATAGAGGCCGCAAAGGTCCTCGACTTTGGCTCTATGACAGTCGACACCAGGGGCAACATGGTCCCCAAAACGCCACAGGCTGCGGTGACAGCGGCCACCATGTACCTCTTGAACAACCAACCACCATCTGGAGACCCCCGAGCCGCCATGCACCGATCCATGATCGCGGGCTTAGGATTAATCGAGTCCTCCCTCGACAAGGAGCCGACACCGGAGCCAAAGAAGAGCAAAGCGCTAGCAAAGCGTTATTCCTCGTCCTCATCCAGCGATGATAGCCACGACTTGTCTCGACGTCGCCGCTCACGACGACACGACCACGACTACGATGCACGTGATGACATCACGCAGCGCAAGATCGACAAATCAAGAGCACAACGTGCTTGGTCGACTGACTCAGAAGAGGAGGACGTGGAGCTCTGCGGTGCCAGATGCTTCAGCAGATCCACTAGGCAAAAGCGAATGCCTAAGGGGTTCAAACTCCCGTCGGAGAACCCGAAGTTTGACGGTCTACAAGATCCCAAGATCTGGCTGGAGGACCACATCTCCTCCGTTAGACTCCATGGAGGTAGTCGAAGCACTGCCATGCAATGCTTGCAGCTACAGCTGCAGGGCGCCGCCCGAGCATGGCTCAATCACCTCCCACGCGGATCCATTTGCAGCTGAGATGAGCTGGTTTACAGCTTCGTGCGCAACTTTAAGGGCACGTACAAGCGGCCCGCATCAATCGAAGAGCTGAGATGCTGCCAGCAAAGATCTGGCGAATCGCTGCGCTCTTACATTCAAAGGTGGTCCATCATCAAGAACTCCGCGGAGAACATCTCGGAAGACCGCGCGATTGATGCATTCAATGGTGGTGTCCGCCGCATAGAACTCAGGGAGGAGCTAGGCCGCTCAAAGCCCCAGACCATCGACCACCTAATGGAGATCACGAACCGGTGGGCCGATGGAGAAGATTCGGTGAAGAACCGCGCCCACTCCGACGAGGAGGCAGAACTCGAGCGTAGGCGCGACCACCGAGGCAAACGCCGCATGCGCATCTACGATGACCGTGACGACGTCAACATGGTCGCGGCCGGCTACGCCGATAGACGCGACGATAACCGCAACAACGGATACCGTAGTGGCGGATACCGCGACTCCGAGAAAACCACGCAAGTGTGGCAACACCGCACTCACGATGAGGCACCCGCGACCTCCATCGAGGACAAACTGTCCGGGCCATGCACGGTACACTTCTACATCGACAAGCATGATGGCAAGAGAAAGTCCAGCCACCTCCTCAAGGACTGTCGCGAGTTCCTCAAGCTACACGAGGGATTGGTTTGGATGAACCGCAATGTAGTTGAAAGAGGCTACGGAGCCGCTCCAGGCGCCGTGGCACATGGCGCACCACCACCACCACCTAGGCCACCCCCGAACGGAGCCGCACCAGACCAGCACCACGGGGGCGAACCGTATCCACGGGCCATGGGTACCATGATGATCCAAAAGGGGCGCCCCTCCAACAGGGTGTAGAGGGCCATCACTCGCCAAGTCAACTTGGCCATGCACTCGCCACCATCCACCACTGAGTACCTCAGCGGCAGCGAGTCGTGCATCACCTTCGACAAAAGCGACCACCCGCCTCAGATACCTAGCCCAGTTCATTGCCCCCTCGTACTCGAGGCGCAAATTGGAGGTTTCGACATGAGTCGTGTCTTCATGGACGGCGGAAGTGGCATCAACCTAATATTCGCGAGTACCTTGTGAGCAATGAGGATCCCGCTAACCTGCCTGGAGGCATCGGACACAACATTCCACGGCATCGTCCCAGGGAAGGGCGTATACCCCCTGGGCAAAATCAACCTCGACGTCATCTTTGGCACGCCGAAGAACTTCCGGCGCAAGCGCATCGACTTTGAGGTCGTCGACTAGCCCTCACAATACCATTGCATCCTTGGGCGCGTCGCATTCTCCAGGTTCATGGCAGTGCCCCACTACGCCTACCCGCAGATGAAAATGCTAGGACCCAACGGCATCATAACAATCAACGGGAGTTTCGAGCGATCTGACAGTTGCGACAGAGAATTCAACAGAATCTCCTAGTCCTTTGGCATGCAGGAGGAACTCGCAAGACTAAAAGAGACGATAGACAATAGTCTGCCTCCTCTGAGAGGCCAAGCTCACCTGACCTCTCCTTTGACTCATCTGTGCACACAAAGAAAGTGCAGGTCCATCCATCAGATCCCGCCAAGACGGCCCTCATCGCCAACAACTTGAGTCCCGCATAGGAACTCGCGCTCGTCGAATTCCTCCGTGAGCACTGGGAAACTTTTGCCTGGTGTCCTGCGGACATGCCAGGAGTTCCTAGGGAATTCGCCGAGCACGCACTCAACGTCAACCCCGACGCAAGGCCAGTCAAGCAAACAATCAGGCTTATTCGAGCCACGAAGCGGCAGTCGGAATGGAGATCAACAGACTCCTCGAGGCCAAGTTCATATGCGAGATCAAGGAAAGCACTTGGCTCGCCAATACGGTGCTGGTACCAAAAAAGGACACGGATATCCTACGGATGTGTGTGGACTTCACTTCTTTAAACAAGCACTGCCCAAAAGATCACTTCCCTCTGCCACGGATCGACCAGATCATCGACTCTACCGTGGGATGCGAGCGTCTCTGCTTCCTCGACGCCTGCTCAGGCTATAATCAAATTCGAATGAAGGAGGAAGATCAGGAGAAAACAGTGTTTACAACACCCTTTAGAGTGTTTTACTACAACACAATGCCCTTCGGGCTAAAAAACGCGGGAGCCACCTACCAGCGATGCATGCAGGCTTGCCTCAAGGAACAACTAGGTCGCAACATCCAAGTCTATGTCGACGACATAGTAATCAAGACCAAGGAGGAAGCCTCTCTAATCGACGATTTGCGCGAAACCTTCGCCAACCTCGATCGCTACCGGATCAAGCTCAATCCGGCCAAATGCGCCTTCGGCGTACCATCTGGGCAGCTACTCGGATATCTCATCTCTGCGAGGGGAATCGAGGCGAACCCGAAGAAGATAAAAGCCATACTAGCCATGGAGAAGCTGAAGAACATAAGAGGCGTCCAGCAACTGGCCGAACGAATCGCGACCCTCAGTCGATTTATCAGTCGGATGGGTGAAAAGGCATTGCCCTTCTACCAGCTCCTCCATAAGCGAAAAATTGAGTGGACCAATGAAGCGCAAGAAGCATTCAAGATCTCAAGCGCTGCTATCCACTTCGCCCGATCTTGGTGACTCCACGAGAAAGGAACCACTATTGCGTACATCTACGCCACCAACCGGTAGTTAGCACGGTGCTGCCGTCGTCGGCGAGCTGAGAAAACAAGGTCCACGGTGTACAGCGCCGGTATACTACCTCAGCGAGGTCCTCACGTAACAAAACAGCGGTACCGCACTACCGAAGCTGGCGTCGTCGTCTTTATGATTGCCCGACGATGCGCCACTACTTCGAGAACACCCAATCGTGGTAGTCAACGGCGCCCGTTGGGACATATCCTCAATAACCCGCCCACGGGCGAGTCGCTTTGGGAATAGAGCTGTCTCCACGAGACATCACATACAAAACGTGATGCCATCAAGTCGCAAGTGCTCCTGACTTTCTCGTGCCTTTGGATGGAGAACCAGCTCCGGACAAGCCGGATATGTCCTACCTCTAGACAATGCACTTGATGGGTCCAAGCGGAAAGGCGGAGCGGCGCGGTGTCATATGACATCACCTCAAGGGGACAAACTGAAGTATATCCTGCGAATGCGATTCACGACCTCAAACAACGAGGCTGAATATGAAACCTGTTGCGGGATGAGGATGGCAAAAGCTTGCGGCGCCAAGAGGCTCATCATATATGGCGACTCCAAGTTGGTCGTCAACCAAACAATGCACGCGAGTCGACGCCTTGAACGACAACATGATCGCGTGCGCGACCTCTATACACTCGAAGGAGACTTGATGGTTGCGAGTTGCGACACGTCGGTCGCGAAAAGCAACGAGGCGGACGCCTTCGCCAACATAGGCTCTACTGCGCCTCATACCACAGGGTATTTCTCGGCGCATATCTGACGCTCCATCAAGCCAAAGGCCGCAGAGAAGAAAACAAGCGCAGCCACGGACTCGGGGGCTACGCCACCCAATGAGCCAATGGCACTCGATGACTTGGAGCTGGACACATGACTCGAGGGACCAATGAGCATCATGATGATCGAGCAATCTTGGACGCAGTCATACATTACGTACCTCGTCAGCAAGAGACTACCAGACGACCCGACAGATGCACGGCACATCGCGCGGCGCTCCAAGGCATTCGCCGTTATCAACGGAGAACTATATAAACGCAGCATCACAGGAGTGCTACAACGATGCGTCTCCATGGCCGATGGAAGAGAAGTTCTCCTCGACATCCATGAAGGGTCCTACGGTCACCACGCCGGCAGTCGCGCCCTCGTTGCCAAAGCTCTACGAGCTGGATTTTAATGGCCCACGGCCATGCGCGACGCCAAGGATATAGTCCAAAAATGCAATGCTTGCCAGCGATTCGTGGACAAGCCACACGCACCAGGCACAGAACTACGGCCTATTCCATTGGCCTGGCCCGCCCTTACGCGATGGGGCTCGACATGGTTGGCAAGCTTCCAAGGTCCTCGCGCGGAGGTTACGTCTACCTCTTGGTCGCAGTCGACAAATTCACCAAGTGGATCGACGACATGCCGGTGACCAACCAATCAGGGCATAGCGCAGTCAAATTCTTCGAGTCCATCGTCTACCGCTTTGGCATGCCGCACAGCATCATCATCGACAATGGGACGAACTTCACATCCAAGGAGTTCCAAGAATTCTGCGAGAACCTAGGTATCAACATCAGCTACGCCTTAGTAGCGCATCCACAGACCAACGGTCAGGTGGAAAAAGCAAACGGGCTCGTTTGCAGCGACATCAAGAAGCGACTCCTTCGGCCACTCGAATAAGCCGCGGGTTGCTGGCCAGATGAACTACAATCCGTACTCTAGAGCCTACGTACAACTCCAAATAGCGCCACGGGCTACACGCCATTCTTTATGGTGCACGGAGCAGAGGCAGTACTACTCGCCGAAGTACGGTACAAGGCGCCGCGCGTGGTTGCTTACAGCGAGCAAGAGTCATCCCTTGCACTCGAAGACTCCGTCGACCTCCTTGACGAAGCAAGAGAAATCGCCGCAGAAAGATTCACGATCTACCAGCAGAACCTGCGCAACTACCACAGTAGAAGGCTTCGCCCCAGATCCTTCGTCGAAGGTGACCTGGTCCTGCGACTGAAGCAGTAGGGGCATCTCAAGCTCGAGTCCCCCTGGGAAGGACCGTACGTGATTACAGAAGTAATCCCAGGTGGCGCCTATCGCCTTCAAGATTTAGAGACAGGAGTCGCATACTCCAACCCTTGGAACATCGCACAACTGCGACGCTTCTACCCCTAGTCGTTTTTACTTTTACATCGCAAATAAAGCTACTCAGCCAAGGCTACTTAGCCACACATTGTACTTCGTACTGTTCTTCGAATAAATAAAAGCTAAGTGCCCCAAAACTCTATGTTCTCCTTTACTTTATCAATTTTCATACTCGGGGGCTGCGCCACCCTATACACATATGTTCTTCGAACCAAAACGCGATATCCTGAGTAGCTGGCACATCAATCGAACCCCTTAACACAAACTCAACCCAGCTGCAACGCACCTGACAGGTTGACAAGGGAACGAGATAAAGGATGGCCAGGCTAACGAAAAGGACTCGCATAGTGCAACGCACCTCACGCTCACAAAGCTCCTTATACACATTCGACAATAAATTATCTACAACATCTATACAAACTTTACAACACAAGTACACTTATGTGCAGGATACATATTTGGCTACTCTTGCAACAGAAGAACATTGGTTTGTTCCTCGAAGAAGTAGACGATCTCCTCGGCTGGGCGGTCCACCTCCTGATAGTGCGGCACCATATTCCAGGCCGATCCTGCTAGTGGCGCTGGCGGCCCAGAGGCAATGGCGGCAATATCCACGTCAGGCCTGTGCAATCGCACCATCGAGAGGGCAGCCTTGGCACCAGCCACCAACTGTTGCCTCACGCACTCGCGAACCGTGGACAGATCTTGAAATTTGGCAAGAAGAGCGGCAAGCAGCGGGCGTCGTCCAGCGGGAACATCGCCCGATAAATGCTTTTCAAGCACATTGCGACTTCTTGGGAAGAGCGGCACTCATGATGCACGATCCTGCGAGTGCATGATCGCATCGCAATCATGATCTACCCAGAAGTATCCACTCTCTTGAAGTTGTTCCTGGGTGAGATCATGAAGGCGAATGGCAATTCTATCCTTCTCCTCCTGCGGATGGCGCGCGCTAACAACTACACGAAGCAACATCAATAGCATGAGTACAACGTACCTCTGCGAGTAACTACAAAGGAAAAGATGAGAATAAGCAAACTAACACTTAAACTGGTCGCCCAGCTGCGTCACCTCGCCAAGCAGATATTGCTCGCGGGCGGAGGCTTTTTCAGCCTTCGACTTCCACACGTCTGCGCTACCACGGATCACGGGCAACTCACGCTCCAGCTGCTTCATGCGATCACGAAGTCACGAAAGCAAGGATAGCTCCTCTACCCTGGAGCACGGTGGGGCCATTGTATCATCAAGAGATGGCGAGTCCTGGGTTCCCTCCACGGGATCACTTGATGTACCCTACCACAAGCCAAGACAGAAGCAAATAAGGCGACCAACTTAACACAAAGGCAAAAGGAACAGATGCATTCAGGATCAGCATAAGTATTCACAAACACACTGCGCCGAGCATGTTCTTAGACCAAAAGGACAATTCATCAACTATTACAAAAAGCTAACTACGGAGGCGGTGGCTTCGACTTTGACCCGGCTTGGGCTTCATCAAGTCCGTGGCGATGTCGAGCGCCCGACTTTCCACCGGCCCCTGAGGCCGAAGCTTTCGCCGCCTTCTTAGCACGTTGGAGCTCCTCCGAATACTTGGCAACGGTATTTATCAAGGAATGGCCATATTTGGCACAGGCAGTCGCAAAGGGAGCAAAGACTACCTGCTGACCATCCGCGCCAACATGCATCACCTTCGACACCGTGGAAGGATCGATATCAGCTCCGTGGGCTTGCACCATCGCGAGTGACATAGACGCGCTAGCCACGCAGAGGGAGTTCTTGTAGGTGGAAGGCACACCACCGGCGAGTGATTCCACCAGCTCGTCCATGTTATCGATCAGCTCCGCCTTCGGCATCAGCTCCTCCCGGAGTCGACTGAGGGTGACCTTGGCCTTGGACAATGTATCTTGGATGGCGGTGCTATGGTCCTCGACTACAGACACCGCGCCTGCTAGAGCGTCATCGCGACGAAGGGCCTGCGGGTCAAAGTTCAAATCGCCAACATCTGCATAGAAAACCCACACATGGATCAAACCTTTAGCGCCACCAGCAAAAACTCTAGATGCAGAGAAGGAAAACAATAAATATCTACCAGCGAAGGTACCTGAGAGGGCCTTGGCAACTGAGAACAGTTGCTCTTCAAACAACTTTTCCCTGGCCGCAAAGGAGGCACGCAGATCCTCTTCGTGCCTCTGTGCCTCGTCACGAGCTACGATTGCCTCGTCGTGCCCCTTCACAGCTGTGGCCAATGTCTTCTCCAAGGTGGCGATGTTACGGAGCAAGGCATTATGTTCAGCTGCTTGGTAATCAAAAGTGGACTATCGGTCGACTATACCAAAGAAGGAGAAGACGAAAAAGAATAAGTGCAGAACACTCACTTTCGACCATGCGGTGACGCGTCTCCAGCATTGCATGCTGGCGACCCACCGCCATCACCTGTTCTGCCACTTGCGTGGCTTCCTTTACAAGGAGCTATCGCACAAACAAGGAATAAGTGAAAGCAACAGATAACATTGACTGCCACATTAAAAAGAAGGAAAGATATACTTACATGGTCCTCCAATGACTCCAAAGAAGTTTGATGTACCGTCATCCGAGCAACCATTCGATGCTCCCCTACGTGAGGAGAGCTCGAAGAATTGTGCCCAGAGTGGGCCGCCACCGGAGGGGAAGGAGCGCGCTCGACCTCTTTCTTGGCCCTTGAGGTCGCGACTCCTGATTCCTTCAAAAACTCGATGTCGCCAGAAGATGACGATGCCTCTTGACTACAAGACAAATTCCACATTGAGAAAGGGCAAAACTCCAGGGCAAAGCCAATAAGAAGAAAACAGAGAAGAACAAATGAACTCGAAAACTTACCCGTCAAAATTGTCAAAATCAAACGTGGCCTCCACCGACTCCGACGAAGACTTCTTAGGCAATCGCATCTTCTTGCACGAAGATGGTGCCAGAGCTCTCACAGGAACGGCGGGAATTGGCGACTCCGCGCCAAACCGCGTGCCTTCGAGTCGGTGAAGGAGACGACGCGTCAGAATCCTTGCTGCGCGAACGCTTGCGAGTATCCAGACTCTCGGACTCGGGGGCTTCCTCTTCCACATCAGAGGGACAGTCAACTCAGACTCGTCCTCTTCCAAAGCTTCGTGAGGAATAATCCCCTCATGGAGAGGGGCATACAAGGCGACACCGCCCAATCCTGCACACAGACAGTGAAGATCAGCAAAAACAACAAGTAAGCAAAGCGTGAATCGTGAAAACAAGCTCTGCGTACAACCGTACCTCGGGAGGAGGGTTCAAGCATCAAAGGAGGAACGACGCTCATTCGAAGCACATCCTTGCGGTGTACCGTGACCAGTCGAACCCTCTTATCCACCTCATCATGGACATGCCATCGGGCGACATGCGAGTGGCATCATCAGCGCACCCCATTGAAACATGGGATGGACTCACGGCTTGAGAGGCGGATGGATCGGGCGCAACCAAGTTCTGATAAGGGCGCAACCTCCCTCTTCTGCGCCTATGCGACTCTCGAGGTCGCAGACGCGTTGATACAGCACGTCTGTCTCCACAAGCTCGCCAGGCATAACTACGTTCTTCCAAGAATGCATCTTCTTGCAGGGAGTCGCAGGATCAAAGGGCGCGAGTCCAAAGTGCTCATCTTTGGCCTTATGATCGCGGACATAGAACCATTTGTCCCTCCATCCCTGGACGGACTTGGTGATCTTGATGTCGAAGTAGGTGGCGGATGGGTCGACGTGGATTCCGCAACCACCTACGTCATAAACTAAAGAGCTAGATGCGGACTAACGCTTCAGTTTAAATAAGCGTTTGAAAAGACCAAAGTGTGGCTCGATTCTGAGCCAGCACTCGCAAAGAGTGATGAAGCAGGTGATGTGGAGGATAGAATTTGGGGACAGCTGATGGAGCTGGAGCCCATAGAAACAAAGAAGACCCCTAAGAAAAGGGTGGAGAGGCAAATAAAGGCCGCGAATGACGAATGCAAGAAACATCACTTGAAAACCAGCGGGAGGAGCAGGAATGGTCTCACCGCTGGGGACGCGCGCATCGGCGACTGCTCCAGAGATAATTCCGTCTTGACGAAGAAGACGGAGATCCGACGCCTTGATGATGGAAGGGCGCCATGCACCATTTGTCACGCGGGTGCCCGTGACTTTCTTCTTCCCGCCGGCGGCGGCGCTGGTGCCTGCAGCAGCGGAGCCACCCTTCTTCTTCGCTGCGGCGACGGTGGCTACGGAATCAGCGGCAGCGCCTCCTTTCTTCTTCCCCATTGCGCGGCGGTGATGAGAGCGCAGAAAATAGCTTGGAAACGAGCGGATATGGTCCAACGCTGTGGAGAAGACGAGCGCAGGGAAAAGCAGAAGAGCAGCAGCAATGGCGATGGCAACGAGGAAGAAAAGAGAGCAGATGGAAAATTACTGCCGTAGCGCCGCCACTTAACCCCTAGGAGATGCAATCCAACGGCTCACAAAAACCCTATTATACGCGTAGCATGCATCGTGTTGGACACGTGGAGAAGGGGAAGCGCGAACCGTCCCTCCACTACTCCCATTACGCGTGGAAATCGAGGAGGCGTGGTTAAAAATAAGATTACGCACGACTAGTCAAATCAAAGTCAGGAAGTGGGACCCACCGTTTGTCACGTCCCGTCAAACTCGCTCACGCGGGCAACTGAGGTCATACAAGCGTCAACACTGATGTCATCAAAGCTACGCAGTGGAAAAATTCGGCTAATTTAGTCCTTGTTGGAGTCTTCGACTCCACCAAGCACTCGGGGGCTACTCCCATAGGGAGCGCTGGCCGTGCACCCTACGATTTTTCTTTTCTTGTTGCAGGGATGAGGACAATCACAATCAAACCCAACCACTCGAAACCCGGTTCGATTACGGACATGGGTTACTCCCATAGGGAGCGCCGGAAACAATTTCGACTGAAACAAGCAAGCAAAAGACGACAGCAGTCGCAAAAGTGTTTTAGTCCCTGCCTGAGTCTTCGACTAAAACAAGCAAGCAAAAGACGACAACAGTCGCAAAAGTTCTTTAGTCCCTTGCTGGAGTCTTCGACTCAACTACGCACTCGGGGGCTACTCCCATAGGGAGCGCTGGTCGCGCACCCTATGATTATTGGCACAAAAATTGTGTGTTGGTAACATCCGCACTCGCAGTTCATGGCGACACCGCCTCATAATTTTCCCTACAAAGAGACTACGTCTCCTAGGTCGCCCGAATCGTCTCTGCGATGATAAAATTCGGATGTCGCGCTTACAGCGTGAAAGTAAGACCTGAATAAGGCCTGGCAACGCATCTAGCTGCGCACTACCAGAAATATATCCGTGCTTACAGGCACGATGAACATGCCTTGACGGACGCGTCGAGTGCTCACACCCATATAACTGGAATTCGACTCCTGTAAGACCTCTGCGGCTTGAGTCGAATTACGCCAGCACTTTTCCGGATTCGAGTCCGGGGACTCGAGTTCGAGTAGATTGCGTTGTCTCACCCTAAGATGGTTAACTGATACCGATACTTCGGTTACATCAGGCACGTATATCGACAATCCTTATGACACAAATAAAGCAGTCGAAATGTACTCATTCAGGTACTCGAAGACTTCAAAAAAGTCCCCAGTCGAATCTATGATTCCACTGGACACTCAGGGGCTACTGACATGGGTATACCCTATAGGTACTCGAGCTTGGTATATACGGTCCAAATACGCACAAGCCCACGGTGTCGCCAAGGCCCGGATGAAAGGACTCGAGTAACCTGCGGACTCTCGATTGCTTGAAGAACAAGAAGAAGCTAAAGATAGAAAGTTTGAAGGGGAAAACCCTAACTTGTAACCGACTCGACCTGCTACCCGAGACCTAGCCTATCTATATAAAGGTTAGGAGGGGCGGCGAGGAGGACACACGCAACCCTAGTTTCCACAACCTTCGCCAGATTGCATCTGCGCACCCTTGTAACTTTCGACTCCCTCGATAATTCCACGAGCAGACAAGCAGGAGTGGGGACCTCTACGAGGCCTGAACCTGGGTAAATCCTTTGTCCCCTGTGTGCTTGTTTGCTAGCCGATAGATGTCTCCAGTGCTCCCTCCTTCTCCAAAACCCAAGTCCATAACAATGGGCATTGACGAGTTAAACCCTCGTCACTTACGAAAAAAGTTATGTAAATGAAATGTCTTAGATCAATCTATACACTATGTCGAGGCACATCCCTAGTCACCACGGTCGCACTGGCGCAACAAAAAAAGCCGCCAATGATAACCGCGTTGGGGATTGTGCAACGGTGACGGATTTTTTGGCGTGGCACAACGTGATCCGCCGAGCTAGCGCTTCCGTGGCATGACAAAGGATGCGTCTCGTTACATTATGAAAGACGGCAGAACTATAATGTTGTGTAACCACAAGGTGTGGCGCATTACTCTATTGTGTTTGGTACCTTCGAGTGGCACAACAGTTAAGGACAATTAGTGATTAACAAATATGATTTCTCACTAAATTTAGAATATACTAAATACTCATTAAGATATAAAACTATATTTATTTAGACAATAAAGTAGATTACATACATTTACATGATCCTAAATTAACTATCACAATTGCTACTAATCTTACAATGCAAAAGGTTGCATGTTGCAAACTGGTTGTCTTTTCTAGAGCAAATTTTCTAATTCTCTTTATTTTCAACCTATCTACTTCTGTCTTTCTCTTATGTGCAAAGTGGATATCAGCTAGCTGCAACTCGAGCTGCATCTTATTTTCTTCTATGATTTCCTTCCCTTGTAGAATTTTCTTGATATGTTCCTTCAACTGCTTGTTTTTCCTTTCTAGAACGAGCTTCATGTCTTCGATGTGCCTCAAACGAACCTACAGATCGAATTAGTTAAAAAAAGCACTCAAATCCAATCAACCAAAGCACAAAAAACTGATTAGTGGAAGGATCCTGGCCATATTTTGTCAAGGACGGATAGATCCAGCTCCAGATCTCATTGGAGGCGATACAGACAGATCTGACTCGAGATCTCGCGGGAAGGAGCACGAGGGACAAATCTGGCTCGAGATCTCATTGGGAGTTGGAAGAGGGACATATCTGGCTCAAGATCTCATGAGAAGTGGCATGAGGGATATATCTGTTTAAGTGTAGGTGCGCGCCGGCTGGACGTTGGCGCTCGGCGAGAGTGAGGGTCATCTGCTGAAATGTGTTAGGGTTGTGCGTGAATTGGAGGTGGGTGGTGGATTGGTGGGGATATATCAAGTGCCTTGGTCGGCTTGCTGTATCTTTTAGCCTTATAACCGAAAAGGAGGCATCAAACTGAAGGAAATATGCCCTGAGAGGCAATAATAAAGTTGTTATTATGTATTCCTTGTATATGATAGATGTTTATTTTGCATGCTATAATTGTATTGATAGGAAACATCAATACATGTGTGTTTAATAAACAAAAAGGGTTCCTAGTTATGCCTCTCTTATAGACTAGCTTGTTGATAAACAAGATGATCAAGGTTTCCTGATCATGGACATTGTATGTTGTTAATAACAAGGTCACAGCATTTGTGAAATGATGTGATGAACATTCATCCGAAGTATAGCATTACGATCAAGTCATTCTGTTTATATTGCTATAAAATCATATGAAGTAATCTTTATCCTTAGACCATGAGATCATGTTAATTGCTAACACCGGAAGAGTATCTTGGTAACATCAAACGTCACACCATAACAGGGTGACTATAAAGATGGGTTCAGTACTACGAAGGTGTTATGTTGAGGCTCATGGATCAAGAGTGGAATTTGTCAATCCAGATGACGAATAGATATACTCTGGGCCCTCTCGGTGATATCACATTAGGATAGCTTGCAAGCAAGTGATGTGATCACTAGAATGTTATATCACGGGAACGAGAAAAGAGTGCATGTCGGTAACGAGATTAAACTAGGTATGGAGATACCGATGATCGAATCTCGGACATGTAATATATCGAGAGACAAAGGGATTTAGTTACAAGCGTTAAAGGTTCTCACGATCACAGGAGTCATCGTTGAATGTGTAGGAGTCAGTACGGATCTCTAGGTCCCGCTGCTGATTATTGATCGGAGAAGGGTCTCGATCATGTCTGCATTATTCGCGAACCGTAGGGTGGCACACTTAAGAGTTACCGGACACCATTTTGGAGCACATATGTTTCAGACAAAAGAATTGCAAAGCGCAGGAATTGTTTCAATAGAAACCGAAAATTGTTTCGGGTGAAATTGCAGAAGGTGGTTCTGCATGTGATATTGAAATATTGCAAGGGGCTATATGTGAATGTTTGTTAATTAAAGTAATTAACAAAATTCTGAATAAATTTAATAAAAAGAGTTTTATTAATGAGAGAGCATTAAATTTGGAGAAATTTAATGCATTTAAAGTGGAGACTTTAAAAGGGAATGTGAAGAGGCATTTTAATGTGGAGGGTTACCACCACATGAATGGGGGAGGTGAGGGTCACCCCCATGCGCCGCCATGGAGAGAGGGCACCCCTCCTCCTATAAAAGGCCACTCATTCCTCCTTCATCCTCACACCTCCTTGTGAAGGATCTCTCTCCCCTCTAGAATTATTCCCCATGGTATTGGATTAGCGAAACATGTTCCCGGTGGCATTTCGTCTGAAGGAGTTGTTGCTTCACTGGATCGCTGGAGCGAGGAGGTGGAGGTTGTCCTGGCTTGAACATGTGTGAAAAGCGGATGCGCTGAGTTGCGGCGCTCGGACTTCCTCATGATCTTGAGATCGGCAAGTGTACGACTACATCAACCACGGTTCCTACTTAACAAAGCTCGTTGTCTCACGAGGGTAAGTTCTCGTTGGATGTATGTCCACCTGCTTTGTACCTAGTAGATAGATCTTGGCGTGTAGTTCACATCGAGGAATTTTTTGTTTTCTATGCTGCGGACCCAACAAAGGGTATCGTGAGCCTGATCTATGCGTAGGTGCTTAGCACGGGTAGTACACATATGGTTGATATGTGGGCGATGATGGTCATGTTATTGCATCTTCTATGTATTTTGGATATTGGTGGCATAGTGGGATGAAGCGGCCCGGACCAACCTTACATGTCATCGTACATGAGACTGGTTCCACGACTGACATGCAACTAGTTTTGCATAAGTGGCTAGCGGGTGTCTGTCTCTCCTACTATAGTCAATATCTGATTTACAACGAGTTGCTAATAACTTGGTTATCCTCGTTGTGGTTCATGTTCGTAGGTAAGAGCGGTTCTATCTCCGAAAGCCCTAAGCCACGTAAAACTTGCAATTGATAAATTAGAGGCGTCTAGTTTAGATCGTTGCTGGGCTAGTGTATTGATATGGTATTGTTGTAAATAGATGTATGATAGATACTCTTACAACTCACTTAACGTGTAAGTTCCATAGACCTTGGCCTTACACACAAAGGAATGATAGAGATCATACCACGATGCAAATAATAGAGATCAAATGCATGGACCATATCACCTCACTTCACACATTAGCATCTTATATTGCTAGTTTGGCACTTTTGGTAGCATTATAAGATGATCCCTCATTTAGATATCAAGATAAAATGTGTTCTTCCTTAAGTATGCACCATTTTGTGGATCGTGTTTTGAGGCATCATGTGATGATCGGGTGTTCTCGACTCTACGCTTTCATACAACGGGTGTAAGACAGTTTTACACACGCAAATACTAAGGTTCTTACTTGACGAGCCTAGCATGTACAGACATGGCCTCGGAACACGGACCGAAAGGTTAAGCATGAGTCATATAGTTGATATGATGCCCATATAGATGCTCGCCTTTGAAGCTACACCGACTCACGTGATGATCGGACTTGGTGTAGTGGATTTGGTTCATGTAATCACCAAAAGGACACGAGGGATGTCGTTTTTGAGTGGGAGTTCATTAGTAATTTGGATTAGTTGAACTCAATCTATCATAAACTTAGTCTAAATATATTTTACAAATTCTATTGTAGATGGCACCACCTGCTTTTAATTTCAATGTGTTCATGGAGAAAGAGAAACTTGCGTGGTAGCAACTTCACCAACTGGGCTATGAATTTGAGGATTCTCCTCACTGCTGCACAAAAGCAATATGTGCTAGAGGCGCCGCTAGGCCCCCCACCAGCTCCTGATGCCCCTAACGAGAAAAAAACGTCTATATAACTCGTCAGGAGGACCACAACTTAGTTCATTGCGGCATACTTTATGGGCTAGAGCGTAACTTCAAAACGTTTGAAAATGGCAATGCCTTTGATACCATGGGAGAATTGAAAATGATTTTCGATACCCATGCCGCAGAGAGAGTTATAATGCTTCGAAAAGTTCTTTAGCTGCATGATGGAAGAGAACAACTCCGTTAGTGAGCATGTACTCAAAATGTCTGTGTACGCCGATAAGCTTGTGTCCTTGGGAATAACGATTCCCATTGACTTAGGCATACATCATGTTCTCCAATCGCCACCTAGCTACAAGAGCTTCGTGATGAACTATAATATGCGGTGGCATGAAGAAGTCTCTTCCCGAGCTTCACAATGCTTAAGACCGCGAAGTGGAGATTAAGAAAGAACATCAAGTGTTGATGATCAATAAGACCACCGGTTTCAAGAAGGACAAGAAAGGCAAGTAGAAGGAAAGAAGGCAAAATCGCATCTCTTTAAAAGAAACCCCAAGCTGGCCCTAAGTCCTAATCGAAAAGTGCTACTATTGCAAGGGGATCGCCATTGAAGCCTAATCGCCCAAGTATTTGGCGGACAAGAAGGCCGGCAAGGCAAACAAAGGTATATGTGATATACATGTTATTGATGTGTACTTGACTAGTACTCGCAGAGCACCGGGTATTTGATACGGGATCGGTTGCTAATATATGTAACTTCGTTCAGGGCTGCGGAACAAGCGACAACTAGCAAGGGATGAGGTCACGATGCGGGTCGACAATGGATCAAGAGTTGATGTGATCGCCGTCGGAACGCTGCCTCTCCATATGCCATCGGGATTAGTTATAAACCTAAATAATTGTTATTTGGTGCCTGCACTGAACATGAACATTGTATTCGGATTGTGTTTGATGCAAAGTGGTTATTCGTTTAAGTCTGAAAACAATGGTTGTTCGATTTATATGAATAATATATTTTATGGTCATGCACCTGTGTTGAATGGTTTATTTCTGTTGGATCTCGATAGTAGTATTACGCATATTCATAATGTTGATTCTAAAACGATTAAACTTGATAATGATATATCTACATATATGTGGCACTGCCGTCTAGGTCATATTGGCGTTAAACGCATGAAGAAACTCCATTCTGATGGACTTTTGGAATCACTTGATTTTGAATCATTTGATACATGTGAGCCATGCCTTATGGGCAAGATGACTAGAACGCCGTTTTCCGGTTCAATGGAACGGCCGACAGATTTATTGGAAATCATACATACTGATGTGTGTGGACCAATGAGTGTGTCGGCGCGAGGTGGATATCGTTATTTTGTTACTTTCACGGATGATTTGAGTAGATACAGGTATATCTATTTGATGAAACATAAGTCTGAAACCTTTGAAAGGTTCAAAGAATTTCAGAATGAAGTGGAAAATCATCGTAACAGAAAGATCAAATTTCAAGTCCGACCGTGGAGGAGAGTATCTTAGTTACGAGTTTAGCACACATATGAAAGACTGGAATAGTTTCACAACTCACGCTTTGGAACACCACAACGTAATGGTGTTTCAGATCGTCGTAATCGTACTTTATTGGATATGGTTCGATCTATGATGTCTCTGACTGACTTGCCACTATCATTTTGGGGTTATGCACTGGAAACCGCTGCTTTCACTTTAAATAGGGCACCATCTAAATCCGTTGAAAAGACACCGTATGAATTATGGTTTGGAAACAAACCTAAGCTGTCATTTCTTAAAGTTTGGGGATGCGATGTTTATGTGAAGAAACTTCAACCGGATAAACTCGACCCAAAGCGGGAAAATGCGTCTTCATAGGATACCCTAAGGAAATGATTGGGTATACCTTCTATCACAGATCCGAGGGCAAGGTCTTTGTTGCCAAGAATGGATCCTTTCTTGAGAAGGAGTTTCTCACGAAAGGTGTGAGTATCCGGAAGGTAGAACTCGAAGAGGTTATTGAACCTTCTCTTCATGAAATGGCGAGTAGCACAGCTCCCGAAGTTGTTTCGGAGTTGACTTCACCTAATGAAGAGAGAGCTAATGATATTGATCATGAAACTCCGAGAGAGGACACTACCGAACCTCGCAGGTCAAGCAGGACAGGTGCAGCTCCTGAACTGTACGGCAATCCTGTTATGAATTTCATGATTGATGAAATAGATGACCCTACGACGTATGAAGAAGCGATGATGAGCCCTGATTCCAACAAATGGCTAGAAGCCATGAAATCCAAGATGGAATCCATGTACGAAAACCAGGTTTGGACCTTGGTGGACTTACCTCACGATCGAAAGGCCGTTGAGAATAAATGGATTTTCCAAAGAAAAAACTGATGCTGATGGTAATGTAACCATCTATAAGGCTCGACTTGTCGCAAAGGGGTTTCGACAAATTCAAGGAGTTGACTACGATGAGACATTCTCTCCCGTAGCGATGCTTAAGTCGGTTAGGATTATGTTAGCAATTGCTGCATATTTTGATTATGAAATATGGCAGATGGATGTCAAAACTGCGTTCCTCAATGGTAATATTGAAGAAGAGTTGTATATGATACAACCTAAGGGTTTTGTCGATCCTAAGGATGCTGATAAGGTGTGCAAACTTCAGCGATCCATCTATGGACTGAAGCAAGCATCCCGGAGTTGGAATCTCCGCTTTGATGAGGTGATCAAAGAGTTTGGATTTGTCCCAACTTATGGAGAGGCTTGTATTTACAAGAAAGTGAGTGGGAGCAATGTGGAATTTCTAATATTATATGTGGATGACATATTATTGATTGGAAATGATATAGATCTTTTAAACAGTGTTAAAAGTTATCTAAACAGCAAATTTTCGATGAAGGACCTTGGTGAAGCTTCATATATATTAGGCATTAAAATCTACAGAGATAGATCAAGACGCCTAATTGGGCTATCGCATAGTACATACCTTGATAAGATATTAAAGAAGTTTAATATGGACGGAAGTAAGAAGGGGTACTTACCTATGTTTCAAGGCAAGACATTGAGTAAGACTCAAAGTCCCGGCCACGGAAGAAAGAGAGATAATGGATAAGATCCCTATGCCTCAGCCATAGGCTCTATAATGTATGCCATGCTATGTACAAGACCGGATGTGGCACATGCTATTAGTTTGACTAGTAGGTACCAATCGATCCGAGTTCGAACACTAGATAGCGGTCAAGAATATCCTTAAGTACTTGAGAAGAACTAAGGATATGTTTCTTGTATACGGAGGTGAAGAAGAGCTAGTCGCTAAGTGTTATGTCGATGCTAGCTTTGACATTGATCCGGATGACTCTAAGTCTCAATCCGGATACGTATTTCTCTTGAACGGAGCAGCAGTTAGTTGGAGGAGCTCCAAACAACCTGTGGTACGGATCAACGAGCAGGCGGAATATGTTGTCGCTTTGCAAGCAGACAGAAGCGGTTTGGATGAAGGAGTTCATAACGGAACTAGGTGTGGTTCCTAGCGTTGGACCCAATGGTGATCTATTGTGACAATAATGGAGCCATAGCCAACGCCAAGGAACCAAGGTCTCACAAGAATTCCAAGCATATTAAGCGTCGGTTTCACTCCATCCGCGAGCATGTCAAGGATGGAGATATAAAGATTTGTAAAGTGCACACGGACCTGAATGTAGCAGATCCGTTGACTAAAGTACTCCCTAGGGAAAAACATGATCAACACTAGAACTCCATGGGTGTTAGATTTATCACTATATAAACTAGATTATTGTCTCTAGTGCAAGTGGGAGACTGAAGGAAATATGCCCTGAGAGGCAATAATAAAGTTGTTATTATGTATTCCTTGTATATGATAGATGTTTATTTTGCATGCTATAATTGTATTGATAGGAAACATCAATACATGTGTGTTTAATAAACAAAAGGGTTCCTAGTTATGCCTCTCTTATAGACTAGCTTGTTGATTAACAAGATGATCAAGGTTTCCTGATCATGGACATTGGATGTTGTTAATAACAAGGTCACAGCATTTGTGAAATGATGTGATAAACATTCATCCGAAGTATAGCATTACGATCAAGTCATTATGTTTATATTGTTATAACATCATACGAAGTAATCTTTATCCTTAGACCATGAGATCATGTTAATTGCTAACACCGGAAGAGTATCTTGATAACATCAAACGTCACACCGTAACAGGGTGACTATAAAGATGGGTTCAGTACTACGAAGGTGTTATGTTGAGGCTCATGGATCAAGAGTGGAATTTGTCAATCCAGATGACGGATAGATATACTCTGGGCCCTCTCGGTGATATCACATTAGGATAGCTTGCAAGCAAGTGATGTGATCACTAGAATGTTATATCACGGGAACGAGAAAAGAGTGCATGTCGGTAACGAGATCAAACTAGGTATGGAGATACCGATGATCGAATCTCGGACATGTAATATATCGAGAGACAAAGGGATTTAGTTACAAGCGTTAAAGGTTCTCACGATCATAGGAGTCATCGTTGAATGTGTAGGAGTCAGTACGGATCTCCAGGTCCCACTGCTGATTATTGATCGGAGAAGGGTCTCGATCATGTATGCATTATTCGCGAACCGTAGGGTGGCACACTTAAGAGTTACCGGACACCATTTTGGAGCACATATGTTTCAGACGAAAGAATTGCAAAGCACAGGAATTGTTTCAATAGAAACCGGAAATTGTTTCGGGTGAAATTGCAGAAGGTGGTTCTGCATGTGATATTGAAATATTGCAAGGGGCTATATGTGAATGTTTGTTAATTAAAGTAATTAACAAAATTCTGAATAAATTTAATAAAAAGAGTTTTATTAAATGAGAGATCATTAAATTTGGAGAAATTTGATGTATTTAAAGTGGAGACTTTAAAAGGGAATGTGAAGAGGCATTTCAATGTGGAGGAGTTACCACCACATGAATGGGGGAGGTGAGGGGTCACCTGTAGGGTTTCGTAGCATGGAAAACAAAAAATTTCTATCGCATACAAACAAACAAGCCAGGATCTATCTACTAGATTGTAGCAACGAGTCGATGGAATAACTCACCCTCAAAGATTCCAAAGTGTTTAACGAGAGCGGATTCTCGTGGGTGATGTAGTCGTACTCTTTCCGATCTCAAGATCGCGTAGACGATCCTTCCGGCGCTGCGTTCCGGCAGCGCTCCCGCAGTCGGTCACACGTTCGGTACTCGATGAAGACCTTCCTCTCCCTTGTTCCAGCAGGCAGCGGAGGTTGTAGCACTCTCCTCGCGATTCCGGCAACAACGGTGTGGTACCTAAGTAGAGGGAGATCTCATGAGGCTTCGCCTTAAGCCGGAGCGAGTATGGTGGAGTATGAGAGAACTTTGGTGATCTAGGGTTTAGACACACCAATTAGAAGGCTCTAAACCGGAGGTTAGGGCAATTAGAAGCTCTAACTTGACGGCTTGGGAGAAATCCCTAGGCTGTGGCTAGGGTTTAGGTTTAGAGGAGAGGGACTTGTGTCTCCTAGGAGGGAGCCCTGCCCCTCCTTATATAGGTGGAGGGGCCGGCGGCCAAGGGGAGGGAGTGGAGTCCCTCCCCAACTCGGCTTGGGTGGTGCGTCGGCTTGGGGAGGAGGACTCCCTCCCCAACTCGGTTTCACCTCCTCCTCTTCTTTTCCACTTTCCAAAAAAATGCCGTTTAACTTTCAAACTAGCCGTTTGACTTTTCAAACTAGGATTTGAATAAACCCTTTATTTTGGACAGCGATGACACCTAGTACATGATGAAATCATTCCAACTTGTAATGACACATTCATGTACCCCCCCCCCCTGGAGTGCCGGACATTCCGGAACCTTCTAGAATGTTCCCGATGAAAACACAGAAATCATTCCCCAACTCCGAAACGGGACTTTCCTTATATGAATCTTATTCTCCGGACCATTCCGGATCTCCTCGTGATATACCAGATCCCATCCGAGACTCCGAACAACATTCGGTCTCTTTCTCATCATTCCATAACTACTCAAACAACGTCGAATCCTTAAGTGTGTCTCCCTACGGTTCGTGAATTATGCGGACATGATCGAGACACTTCTCCGATCAATAACCAATAGAGGAATCTGGAAATTCATATGGCTCCCACATATTTCTACGATTACTTTGTGATCGAATGAACCACTTACATACAATACCAATTTCCCTTTGTCTCACGATAGTTTACTTATCCGAGGTTATGATCGTCGGTATCTCTGCATACCTAGTTCAACCTCGTTACTGATAAGTACTCTTTTCTCATTCCCGTGATATGTGATCCCTTGTGAGCCAGTCACATGCTTGCAAGCTAATTGGATGACATTTCACCGAGAGGGCCCAGAGTATATCTATCCGTCATATGGATGGACAAATCCCACTCTTGATCCATGTGTCTCAACCAATACTTTCCGAACACTCAATGCCACCTTTATAGCCACCCTGTTACGGTGTGGTGCTTGATGACATCAAAGCATCCATACGGTAAAGGTGATATGCATGATATCATGGTCGAAGGAATTAGGTTACTATGTATCAGAAAGCATATAGCAATTGAACTATTGAAATGACTTGATCTTTATGCTACGCTTATCTATAGGAGTATGTCCATCATATCATTCTCCTAACAATATGATCTTGTTGTTAATAACATCTCAATGTTAATGATAGGGAAACCACAATCATCTATTAACCAACAAGCTAGTATTATATAGAGGCTTTACTAGGGACTTCAAATTAAGTTTACAAATCACACAAGTATTAATGTTTCCTTGTTAATACCATTATAGCATGAATGTAAACATTTATCATAAACACAAAGATATAATAATAACAACATTTATTATTGCCTCTAGGGCATATCTCCAACATCACCCCCCATGCGCCGGCCATGGAGAGAGGGGGCACCCCCCCTCCTCCTATAAAAGGCCACCCATTCCCTCCTTCATCCTCACACCTCCTTGTGAAGGATCTCTCTCCCCCTATAGAATTATTCCCCCATGGTCTCGGATTAGCGAGATACATGTTCCCGGTGGCATTTTGTCTGGAAGGAGTTGCTGCTTCCGCTGGATTGCTGGAGCGAGTACGGATGCGCTGTTGAGTTGCGGCGCTCGGACTTCCTCACGATCTTGAGATCGGCAAGTGTACGACTACATCAACCACGAGTTCCTACTCATTAACAAAACTCGTTGTCTTCGAGGGTAAGTTCTCCATGGATGTATGTCCACTCGTTGCTCTGTATCTAGTAGATAGATCATGGCGTATAGTTCTCATCGTAGGAAATTTTTTGTTTTCTATGCTGCGGACCAACACAAATAACACATATATTAGTTATTACAGATTTGGTAAAGCAGTCGATGCAAAGCAACATTCAATTTTTGGTAGGAATCACAAATATACGTACATAGTAAATGACACTAGTATTACTTATTACATATGCTCAACTAAGTCGGTTAGTTCACTCCTAATCAATGGTATATCTTTGACAATACTATTGCACTCCTCCTTAATCAAGCTTAGATCTTTTTTCTCAGTACATCTTTTCTTGCATACTTCTTCTCGTGGTGTGTCCAAATCTTCATTCGTTTTGACCTCGCACCATAGATGAATTAAAGTGCGCAGAAGTACTATCGATTCATACTCTTCATCAACCCATGCCATGAAATTCGTAGCCCGTTTTCTTATGGCCGCACGCGTAGAACTTGCGGCTGGTGTCCTTTGGCCTTGTCCTGTCGCACACCACATAGCGACGCGGTGGTACACCACACTTGCAACCCCGGTCTGGCTACGAGTCGACTCCATTCCAATCCGGGTCATAGATATCCGCAGGTACATTGGGGTGGATCTTCAAAAGGAAAACAGCCATGTATGAGGTCGAAAAATCCCCAAATATTTTGATCTCGATCAAACAAACTGCAAGCATGGTGCAATCTAATTGTAAATGGAGGGAGTATAATCGACGCACATACTGGCAACTCACGGTCGAGCTCTCTACCCGACGTCCACTAAAGCTATCACCGGGTACCTCCACAGTCTGTGTTATTGCTGCTCGCAAGCTGAAGATTCGTGTCGATATTGGTTTCGGAGAGGAGAGCCAGATATGAAGACAAGGCTTGGCTCCGTGGTGGGACAGCCAACCCAGCGACACAGACCAAACCAGTCAACAGGATGTGCTTGACTGTTTTCCACTGTTAGACTATATAAGTTGTCCTAGGGGCCAACCTTTAGGACATAACCACAACACCGCAATCTCAACTCACACAGCCGAAACCAACTCTTATAATCTGTGTACTTCCGGCTATGCCAATATACTGGATTGCTAGCAGGAGTAGGATCCGTCCACTTCTGTCGGATCTGAACCCGGATAAGCTTATGTGCTCACTGTCTTGGACAACCGTACGTCTCACACCCCACATTTTCCCATGCTTCGAGGACCCCCTCATGGTGTACTTGTCTCCAATCCGACGACAGTTACTGCCCATGAAATTATTCGGAAAGTCCATACAAAGAAGGATAAAGGGTTATTTTTAAGATTGACTATAAAGGACATATGATATAGTTAATTTAGATTTCTTATATGACGTTTTAGAGCATAGAGGGATTTTCCCTAATTTCATTAGATTGACCAAATAGATTACTTAGGGGAGCAGTAGGTGTTAAAGTAAATGACAATGGAAGTAACTTATATCTTACACACAGATGACTTAGGGACACCTTTGCTTTTTAACCTTTCTGTAGATGTTTTCTCTAGGATGTTAATTAAAGGCACTACCCACAATTTAATTAGAGGTATTGGCCCCCAATTTATTCCTAGGGTCGTTATCTACCTACAATATGGAGATGAAACGTTGTTTTTTCTTGAGAATGAACCTAGAGTATCCATTAACTTAAAATGGATCCTGACTGCTTTGAGCAAATCTCAAGAATGAGGATTAATTATCATATAAGTGAGTTGATTCCAATTAACTTGGGAGTACAACCTTTCATTGATATGTTTTAGTGTGTGGTTGGGGTTTGTCCATCAAATACTTAGGGATTTCTCTTCACTTTGATAAGCTGAGAAGAGAGGATCTACAACCTCAAATACAAAGTATTCTTAGTAGAATAACTAGTTAATGGGGAACTTTTATCATCTGATGCTAAAAGAATCTTAATCCAAACTTGTTTAGCTACTATTTCTATTTATTTTATTTCCTTTTTCAAATTTCCAAAATGGGCACTAAAACTACTCAATACTTAGCTTGCCAATTTCTTTTGGAATGTTGTAGAAGGAAATCGCATGAAAAAAGATTATAGAGGATTGACAATTCCAAATCTCCAAGATCTATATCTTTGCTTGATAAAATCTTGGATCAAAAGATATATCTAGGGTGATGTTGCTCCGTGGAAAAAGCGATAGACTCAAAATATAATACTAAAATCCCAAAAATCTTGTGTTGTCATGATGTACATCCTTCTATTTTTGGGAAGGGTGAAAGGACATTTATTATCATAATCTGTTTTTGGTGTTCATTAACAACATCAGGTACATTTTACTGTGTGTTAATGTCTATAGGTCAATCTATCGAAAAGGGAAAAAGTCAGAGTGTTATGGGAAATTACATGGCCAAAACTGTGCTTACCTAAAGATTCCAGATCGGAGTCTCCGGTGTGCAAATACCGGAGTCTCCGGTGTGGTATGGAGTTTCCCCAGGAGTTCCCGGTGTGTGGTTTGGACTTAGCCTAGGGTTTCTCTATGTGGTGGTCCGGAGATTGACCAGATATCAGCCTGAATCTCTGGTGTGTCTCCTCAGGACGGAGTTTTCGGTGTGGACACACCGGAGTCTCTGGTGTCTCTGGTCCAGAGTTACAGCCAGAGTCTCCAGAGTGGATGTCAAGCTCCTGCCCAAGACAGCCAGAGACGCG
This sequence comes from Avena insularis, assembly GCA_023614405.1. NCBI lineage: Eukaryota > Viridiplantae > Streptophyta > Magnoliopsida > Poales > Poaceae > Avena > Avena insularis. The sequence continues at coordinate 505,350,991 of CM042692.1, read as the reverse complement.
ATCCAGAGATGGACCAGAAGTGGGCCGGAGTTTCGGGTCCAGGCCGGAGTCTCCGGTGTGAATGGTCTCCAACGGTCAAAAAACGGTTCACAAGTGGGTTGCCTATAAATAGGGGACCTCATCCCCTTCCTCCAGCTGCTCGTTCCAGAAAAAGAATACCACACCATTAGAGCCACCAAAACTCCAAGATCCCTTCATCCAACCCCCAAAGTCACTGATCTTTGGGGAATCAGAGGAGGAGGCATCGATCTATAACTTCACCAAGAGAGATCTTAATTTCCCCCTCATTCACTTGAGGGCCCCTTGCTATAGGGTTTCATTGGAAACCCTAAGCCTTGTTTTGGATGATTTGATTCTTACAAGATTGTCTTTGATTGTTTGATAGCTTGCTTGTATTCGGGAGCCTCCAATTTGGTTGTGGATGTGTGCCTCGAACTTGTTGTAAAGGTGCTGGCTTCCACCTTGAAGGTTGCCGATATAGTGGAAGGGGTGAATCGAACCCGTTGGGGTGAGGTTCATCGGAGAACAAGGGAGGCCTCTCGTGGCGTTGGTGGTTTGAAACCACCCCCTCTCCAAATGTAGACGTACTTCCCCTCAAAGGGAAGGAACTACGGGAAACAAACCCTTGTGTCTCTGAGTGCTCCACTTTGGTTACTTCTATCCCGTACCGCACTTTACTTATCTTGTTCTTGCTTAGTGTTGTGCTAGATTGACATATAGGTAAATTCACCATAGTTGCATAATCTAGAGAATTTACCTTTTGTGTTAAACCCTAATTTTTGAAAGAGTAAAATTTGAAGTAGCACCTATTCAACCCCCCTTCTAGGTGCCCATACGATCCTTTCAATTGGTATCAGAGCCTCGGCTCTTATTCGGGATTAACCGCCTAAGAGATTATGGTCAACTCAGGAGATGAGGGAGGGAGTGAGTCTAGCAACTCGGTGACCATGGTAGATCTCAAAATTTTGGAAACAAGCTTGAGCTCTACCTTGGGTAACGAAATCCAACAGTGTCAACTTGTTAGCAACTTGTTATGGAAAAGTCAGCCTCACCTCCTCCCTCTCAAGAGGAAACACCACCTAACCCTAAGGAAAATGATCCGGCTAAGCCAATGGTGAAGTGGTGGGGGATGAACATAATTCCACTCACTCCACCACCAAAAAGCAGGGTGATGGGAAGGAAGAGCACCATGCGGTTCCCGGATGGTACTCTCCCGACCCTCCAATCCCTCATCCCCATATAAATAAGAGAGGTGACCCACCTAAGTTAGCTGCACATACCTTTGCTCAATGGCAAGTTTTAATGAAATCTCATGTGCATAGATCGTGCATTGACTTGTGGAACATTATTGAAGAAGGACTCAAAATTGAGGATCCAACCAACTTGACTAGAAGAGAAGTGGTCAATAGCCAACTCAATGCAACAGCTGTTGGGTTCGCAGCATAGAAAACAAAAAAATTCCTACGATGGGAACTATTATACGCCAAGATCTATCTACTAGATACAAGCAACGGGTGGATATACATCCATAGAGAATATACCCTCGAAGACAACAGAGTTTTGTTAATGAGATGGAACTCATGGATGATGTAGTCGTTCGCTTGCCGATCTCAAGATCGTGTGGAAGTCCTAGCGCCGCAAACTAGCAGCGTATCCGCACTCGCACACACGTTCAGGCCACCGAACAACCTCCGCCTCCTCTCTCCAGTGATGCAACGGAAGCAGCAACTCCTTTCAGATGAAATTCCACCAGGAACATGTATCTCGCTAATCCGAGACCATGGGGGAATAATACTAGAGGGGGAGAGAGATCCTTCACAAGGAGGTGTGAGGAATAAGGAGTGAGAGGGGGACCTTTTATAGGAGGAGGGGGTATCCCTCCCCATGGCCGGTGCCCCCATGGAGGTGACCCCTCACCTCCTGCATTCATGTGGTGGTAACCCCCTCCACATAAATCTGCCCCTTAACATTCCCTTTTAAAGTCTCCACTTTAAATGCATTAAATTTCTCCAAATTTAATGCTCTCTCATTTAATAAAACTCTTTTATTAATTTTATTCAAAATTTTGTTAATTACTTTAATTAACAAACATTCACATAAAACCCCCTACAACATTTCAATATTACTTGTAGAACCAATTTCAGCAATTTCAGCCGAAACAGTTTTGGTGTCTATTGAAATAATTCCAGCGCTTTGCAATTCATTCATCTGAAACATATTTTATCCAAATGGTGTTGGTGTCCCTTAAGTGTGTCACCCTACGGTTCGTGAATAATGCAGACATGATCGAGACCCCTCTTAGATCAATAATCAGAAGCGGGACCTAGAGATCCATACTAACTCCTACACATTCAACGATGACTTCTGTGATCATGAGAACCTTTAACGCTAGTGATTAACATGATCTCATGGTCTAAGGACTAGAATTACTTCGTATGATGTTATAGCAATATAAACACAATGAGTTTGATCGTAATGCTATACTTCATATGAATGTTCATCATATCATTCCACTAATGTTGTGACCTCGTTATTAACAACATCTAATGTCCATGATCAGGAAACCTTGATCATCTTGTTAATCAATGAGCTAGTTTATAAGAGAGACATAACTAGGAACTTTCCTTTTGTTTATTAAACACACATGTATTAACATTTCCAAATTAATACAATTATAGCATGCAAAATAAACATCTATCATATACTTGGAATATATATAATAACAACTTTATTATTGCCTCTCAGGGCATATTCCCTTCAGTCTCCCACTTGCACTAGAGACAATAATCTAGTTACATAGTGATAAATCTAACACCCATGGAGTTTTGGTGTTGATCATGTTTTGCTCTAGGGAGAGTTTTAGTCAACGGATCTGCTACATTGAGATCTGTATGTACTTTACAAATCTTTATATCTCCATCCTTGACATGCTCACGGATGGAGTGAAACTGGCGCTTAATATGCTTGGAATTCTTGTGAGACCTTGGTTCCTTTGCGTTGGCTATGGCTCCATTGTTGTCACAATAGATCACCATTGGATCCAACGCACTAGGAACCACACCCAGTTCGTGAACTCCTTCATCCAAACTGCTTCCTGTGCTGCTTCTGAAGCAGCAATATATTTTGCCTTTGTTGTTGACCTTGTCACCATGGGTTGTTTGGAGCTCCTCCAACTAACTGCTACTCCGTTCATGAGAAATACGTATCCGGATTGAGACTTAGAGTCATCCAGATCAGTGTCAAAGCTACCGTCGACATAACAATTAGCGACCAACTCTTCTTCACTTCCGTATACAAGAAACATTTCCTTACTTCTTCTCAAGTACTTAAGGATATTCTTGACCACTATCCAGTGTTCCAAACCTAGATCAGATTGGTACCTACTAGTCAAACTAATATCATGTGCCACATCCGGTCTTGTACATAGCATGGCGTACATTATAGAGCCTATGGCTGAAGCATAGGGGATCTTATCCATTATCTCTCTTTCTTCCGCCGTAGTCGGATTTTGAGTCTTACTCAATGTCTTGTGTTGCAACATAGGTAAGAACCCCTTCTTACTTTCATCCATTTTAAACTTCTTTAAAATCTTATCAAGGTATGTACTCTGCGATAGCCCTATTAGGCGTCTCGATCTATCTCTATAGATCTTTATGCCTAATATATATGACGCTTCACCAAGGTCCTTCATAGAAAATTTGCTGTTTAGATAACTTTTAATACTGTTTAAAAGATCTATATCATTTCCAATCAATAATATGTCATCCACATATAATATCAGAAATGCCACATTGCTCCCACTCACTTTTTTGTAAATACAAGCCTCTCCATAAGTTTGGACAAATCCAAACTCTTTGATCACCTCATCAAAGCGGAGATTCCAACTCCAGGATGCTTGCTTCAGTCCATAGATGGATCGCTGAAGCTTGCAAACCTTGTTAACATCCTTAGGATCGACAAAACCCTTTGGTTGTATCATATACAACTCTTCTTCAATATTACCATTGAGGAATGCAGTTTTGACATCCATCTACCATATTTCATAATTGAAATATGCAGCAATTGCTAACATAATCCTAACTGACTTTAGCATCACTACGGGAGAGAATGTCTCATCGTAGTCAACTCCTTGAATTTGTCGAAAACCTTTTGTGACAAGTCAAGCTTTATAGACGGTTACATTACCATCAGCATCAGTTTTTCTTTTGAAAATCCATTTATTCTCAACGGCCTTTCGGTCGTGAGGTAAGTCCACCAAGGTCCAAACCTGGTTTCGTACATGGATTGCATCTCGGATTGCACGGATTCTAGCCATTTGTTGGAATCCATGCTCATCATCGCTTCTTCATACGTCACAGGGTCATCTATTTCATCAACCATGAAATTCACAACAGGATTCTCGTACAGTTCAGGAGCTGCACGTGTCCTGCTTGACCTGCAAGTTTCGGTAGTGCACTCTTTCGGAGTTTCATGATCATTATCATTAGTTCCTTCTTCATTTGGTGAAGTCAACTCCAGAACAACTTCCGGTGTTGTGCCACTCGCCATTTCATGAAGAGAAGGTTTAGTAACCTCTTCGAGTTCTACCTTTCGACTACACATGCCTTTCGCAAGAAACTCTTTCTCTAGAAAGGATCCATTCTTGGCAAATAAAACCTTGCCCTCGGATCTGTGATAGAAGGAATACCCAAGTGTTTCTTTAGGATATCCTATGAAGACGCATTTCTCCGCTTTGGGTTCGAGTTTATCAGGCTGAAGTTTCTTCACATAAACATCGCATCCCCAAACTTTAAGAAATGACAGCTTAGGTTTGTTTCCAAACCATAATTCATACGGTGTCATTTCAACAGATTTAGACGTTGCTCGATTTAAAGTGAATGCAGCGGTTTCCAGTGCATAACCCCAAAATGACAGTGGTAAGTCAGTTAGAGACATCATAGATCGAACCATATCCAATAGAGTACGATTACGACGTTCTGACACACCATTACATTGTGGTGTTCCGGCAGGTGTGAGTTGTGAAACTATTCCGCACTCTTTCATATGTGTGCTAAACTCGTAACTTAGATACTCACCTCCACGGTCATACCATATAAATTTGATCTTTCTATTATGATGATTTTCCACTTCATTCTGAAATTCCTTAAACTTTTCAAAGGTTTCAGACTTATGTTTCATCAAATAGATATACATGTATCTACTCAAATCATCTGTGAAAGTAAGAAAATAACGATAACCACCACGTGTTGACACACTCATTGGACCGCATACATCAGTATGTATGATTTCCAATAAATCTGTCACCAGTTCCATTGAACCGAAAAATGACGTTCTAGTCATCTTGCCCATAAGGCATGGCTCACATGTATCAAATGATTCAAAGTCAAGTGAATCCAAAAGTCCATCAGAATGGAGTTTCTTCATGCATTTAACACCAATATGACCTAAATAGTAGTGCCACATATATGCAGATATATCGTCATCAAGTTTAATTCTTTTAGCATCAACATTATGAATATGTGTAACACTATTATCGAGATCTAATAGAAATAAACCATTCATCACAGGTGCATGACCATAAAAGATATCATTCATATAAATCGAACAACCATTGTTTTCGAATTTAAACGAATAACCGCATCACATTAAACAAGATCCAGATATAATGTTCATGCTCAGTGCAGGCACCAAATAACAATTATTTAAGTTTATAACTAATCCCGATGGTAGGTGGAGAGGCAGCGTTCCAACAGCGATCACATCAACTCTTGATCCATTGCCGACACGCATCTTGACCTCACCCCTTGCTAGTGGTCGCTTGTTCCGCAACCCCTGATTCGAGTTACATATATTAGCAACCGATCCAGTATCAAATACACAGGTGCTACTGCGAGTACTAGTCAAGTACACATCAATAACATGTATATCATATATACCTTTGTTTGCCTTGCCGGCCTTCTTGTCTGCCAAGTACTTGGGGGCAGTTGTGCTTCCAATGGCCAGTCCCCTTACAATAGTAGCACTCGGTATCAGACTTAGGGCCAGCCCATGATTTCTTTTCAGGCGCATCAACATATTTGCCGCCCTTCTTTCCCTTCTGTTTACCCTTCTTGTCTTTCTTGAAACCGGTGGTCCTATTGGTCATCAACACTTGATGTTCTTTCCTAATCTCCACTTCTGCAGTCTTAAGCATTGACAGAAGCTCGGGGAGAGACTTCTTCATGCCCTGCATGTTATAGTTCATCATGAAGCTCTTATAGCTAGGTGGCAGATATTGGAGAACATGATGTATGCCTAAGTCAATGGGAATTGTTATTCCCAAGGACACAAGCTTAGAGGTGTACCCAGACATTTTGAGTACGTGCTCACTTACGGAGCTGTTCTCTTCCATCATGCAGCTAAAGAAATTTTCTAAAGCATATAACTCTCTACGGCAGCATGGGTATCGAAAATCATTTTCAATTCACGCATGGTATCAAAGGCATTGCCATTTTTGAAACGCTTTCGAAGTTCTGGCTCTAGCCCATACAGTATGCCGCAATGAACTAAGTTGTGGCCCTCCTGACGAGTCAAATAGACATTCTTTTCTTTGTCAGGGGCATCAGGAGCTGGTGGGGGGCCTAGTGGCGCTTCTAGCACATATTGTTTTTGTGCAGCAGAGAGGCGAATCCTCAAATTCATGGCCCAGTTGGTAAAGTTGCTACCATTTGTAGCAAGTTTCTCTTTCTCCATGAACACATACAAATTAAAATCAGGTGGTGCCATCTACAACAGAATTTGTAAATTTTATTTAGACTAAGTTTATGATAGATTGAATTCAACTAAACTCCCACTCAAAAACAACATCCCTCGTGTCTTTTTGGTGACTACATGAACCAAATTCACTACACCAAGTCCAATCATCACGTGAGTCGGTGTAGCTTCAAAGGCGGGCATCTATATGGGCATCATATCAACTATATGACTCATGCTTAACCTTTGGGTCCGTATTTCGAGGCCATGTCTATACATGCTAGGCTTGCCAAGTAAGAACCTTAGTACTCGTGTGTGTAAAACTGTCTTACACCCGAAATATGATCGTGGATTCAAGTACACCCAATCATCACGTGATGTCTTGAAGCGGCAAAACATAAACGGTGCATACTTAAGGAAGAACACATTTTTATCTTGATATCTAAATGAAGGATCATCTTATAATGCTACTAAAAGCTCCAAACTAGCAATATAAGATGCGAACATCATATGTGTAAAGTGAGATGACATGGTCCATGCATTTGATCACCATCATATGCATCGTGGTATGATCTCTATCATTCCTTTGTGTGTAAGGCCAAGGTCTATGGAACTTACATGTTAAGTGTGTTGTAAGAGTATCTACCATACATCAACTTACAAAATTACCATATCATGACACTAGCCTAGCAACGATCTAATCTAGACGACTCTAATTTATAAATTGCAAGTTTTTACGTGGCTTGGGGCTTTCGAAAATAGAACCGGTCTTACCTACGAACATGGAACCACAATGATGATAACTAAGTTATTAGCAACTTGTTGTAAATCAGATATTGACTATAGTAGGAGAGACAGACACCCGCTAACCTCTTATGCAAAACTTGTTGCATGTCAGTTGTGGAACTGGTCTCATGTGTGATGACATGTAAAGTTGGTCCGGGCCGCTTCATCCCACTATGCCACCAATATCCAAAATACATGAAAGAAGGAATAACATGATCATCACCGCCCACATATAAACATATGTGTATTACCCGTGCAAAGCATCTACGCATAGATCAGGCTCTGATACCACTGTTGGGTTCGCAGCATAGAAAACAAAAAATTTCCTACGATGGGAACTATTATACGCCAAGATATATCTACTAGATACAAGCAACAGGTGGATATACATCCATAGAGAACATACCCTCGAAGACAACAAAGTTTTGTTAACAAGATGGAACTCGTGGATGATGTAGTCGTTCGCTTGCCGATCTCAAGATTGTGTGGAAGTCCTAGTGCCGTAAATCAGCAGCGTATCCGCACTTGCACACATGTTCAGGCCACCGAACAACCTCCACCTCCTTGCTCCAGTGATGCAGCAGAAGAAGCAACTCCTTCCAAACGAACTGCCACCGGGAACATGTATCTCGCTAATCCGAGACCATGGGGAATAATACTAGAAGGGGAGAGAGATCCTTCACGAGGAGGTGTGAGGAAGAAGGAGTGAGATGGGGGCCTTTTATTGGAGGAGGGGGGTACCCCTCCCCATGGCCGGAGCCCCATGGAGGTGACCCCTCACCTCCCCCATTCATGTGGTGGTAACCCCCTCCACATAAATTTGCCCCTTAACATTCCCTTTTAAAGTCTCCACTTTAAATGCATTAAATTTCTCCAAATTTAATGCTCTCTCATTTAATAAAAATCTTTTATTAATTTTATTCAGAATTTTGTTAATTAATTTAATTAACAAACATTCACATAAAACCCCCTGCAACATTTCAATATTACTTGCAGAACCAATTTCAGCAATTTCACCCGAAACAGTTTTGGTGTCTATTGAAATAATTTCAGCGCTTTGCAATTCATTCATCTGAAACATATTTGCTCCAAATGGTATTGGTGTCCCTTAAGTGTGTCACCCTATGGTTCGTGAATAATGCAGACATGATCGAGACCCCTCTCAGATTAATAATCAGAAGTGGGACCTGGAGATCCATACTGACTCCTACACATTCAATGATGACTTTTGTGATCGTGAGAACCTTTAACGCTAGTAACTAAATCCCTTTGTCTCGTGATATATTACATGTCCAATATTTGATCATCGGTATCTCCATACCTAGTTTGATCTCATTACCGACATGTACTCTTTTCTCGTTCCCGTGATATAACATTCTAGTGATCTCATCACTTGCTTGCAAGCTAACCAATGTGCTATCACCGAGAGGGCCTAGAGTATATCTATCCGTCATTGGGATGGAAAAATCCCACTCTTGATCCATGAGCCTCTACATAACACTTTCGTAGTACTGAACCCACCTTTATAATCACCCTTTCACGGGGTGACGTTTGATGTTATCAAGATACTCTTCTAGTGTTAGTGATTGACATGATCTCATGGTCTAAGGACTAGAATTACTTTGTATGATGTTATAGCAATATAAACACAATGACTTTGATCGTAATTCTATACTTCGGATGAATGTCCATCACATCATTCCACTAATGTTGTGACCTTGTTATTAACAACATCCAATGTCCATGATCAGGAAACCTTGATCATCTTCTTAATCAATGAGCTAGTTTATAAGAGAGACATAACTAGGAACTTTCCTTTTCTTTATTAAACACACATGTATTAACTTCCAAATTAATACAATTATAGCATGCAAAATAAACATCTATCATATACTTGGAATATATATAATAACAACTTTATTATTGCCTCTCAGGGCATATTCCCTTCAACAGCCTTGCACATGATCCAACTTGGAGTGGGGCCAAAGGATTTTCCCCACATTGAGCACTACAATACCGCCAAGGAAGCTTGGGATGCTCTCATTGACTTGTTTGTTGGCAATGAGAGCATGTGAAGAAATAGGTATGATGCCTTAAGCAATGAGGATGAAGGTTTCTTTATGAAGGATGGTGAGGATCATGAATACATGTATCAAAGACTCAAATCCACAACCACCACCTTCAGGAATGTTGGTGCCTCTCACATTGAAGATTCTTGGATCAAGAGGAAGTATGTGAGTGCACTCATGCCCTTCGAGCCCACTGACTTGAAGAGTTTCCAAGGAAGACACAACTGAAAGAACATTTCATGTTTTCCTGTGTTTTGTGTGTTAGATAACAATACTGTGGAGTTTTCTCATGTGCGCTAAGTGTGCAGGTGTTTTAGGGGGCCGGATTATCCGGCCCTTAGGGGCGGATAATTCGGCCTACCTCATCGATCAAAGGCTACCAAGGCGTGTCGCTTAGAGTCCAGTCGGATTATCTCCTGGAAAATCCGAACTGGGGCGGTTTTTCTTTCCCAGGCCGGATAATCCGGCATTTGCATGGGCCGGATAATCCGGCCCCTAGAAATCGACCAAAGGCTGACAAGGCGTGTCGCTCGGAGTCTGGTCGGATTTTCTCCCGGAAAATCCGAACTGGGGCGGTTTTTCCTCTCCAGGTCGGATAATCCGGCCATCACATGGGGTCAGATAATCCGGCCCCCATAAGGTGATCAAGGGAAGGCTCGGCGCGACCCTCAGAGTGGGGGCGGATTATCTCAGGCTAATCCGAGTCTGGGGTGGAGTTTCCCCAGGCCGGATAATCCGGCCCTCACTTGGGCCGGATAATCTGTCCCCAAAGACTCCAACGGCTTGGTTTTGGAAGGGGTATAAATATCCCTTCTTCCCCAACGTTCAGACTTCTTGATTCACTTGAAATTATTCAGACACTGTGCAAGAGCTTCCATTCTAGATCTCCCACTTCAACCACCCGAAGGCTTCGATCTTTGGGGGAATTGAAGGAGGAGAGAATCGTCATCACAAATCAAGCGCATCAACTCCTCTCCATTCATTTGGAGAAATCCCTGATCTAGTATTCTCGTCAATATCTAGATCTTGTTCTTTGTTATTGATAACTTATTCTTGTGGCAGCTTGTTGTCATTACGGGAGCCTCCAAGTTGATTGTGGAGTTGTGCCCCGCTAGTTGTGTAAAGGCACCGGTACCCGCCTTGAAGGGTCCCTATAGTGGAAAGGTGGATCAGGCCTTTGGTGGCGGGATCCATCGAAGAACAGGGTGAGGCCTATTGTGGCGTGGTGGTCTTAGTACCGCCTACCCCTCCAACACAGACGTACTTCCCTTAACAAGGAATGAACTGCGGTCAAACAAATCTTGTGTCTCCGCGTGCTTCACTACGGTTCACCCATTCCTCTTCCACTCGCTCTTTACTCGCTAGTAGATAGGTTTGCATATAGGGAAATTCCACCTAATAGTTTATCTAGAGAATTTACCCTTTGTGTTAAGCCTAAAATTGAAAAGGCATTAAAATTTGAAGTAGCACCTATTCACCCCCCCTCTAGGTCCCCATACTATCCATTTCAATTGGCATCAGAGCCCCGGCTCTTTATTCGGGCTTAACCGCCTAAGAGAAGTATGGGTACCAAGGGAGATGGGGATGAGGCTGTGGATAAGGTCACAATGGATGACCTCAAGACGTTGGAAACAACCTTGTTGAAATCCTTTGAGGCCAAGATGGAGGAGATGAATCAAATGATTGCTCGTCTCACATCATCCATAGCCCCATCTCCATCCTCCTCTGAGGCCGCCACACCATCATCCAAGGATAAGGCTAACACCGGATCCAAGGATGATGAAGTGGTAGGTGAAAAACATAATGGTTCCACCTCCAAGAAGGGAAGTGGTAAGGAGGAATATAGTGAGGTTCGTCACGTATATTCCCCCGACCCACCTATCCATCATCCTCATATAAATAATAGGGGTAATCCACCCAAGCTTACTGCATCCTCCTTTAATCAATGGTAATTCTTAATGAAGTCTCGTGTTTGCAGCTCCTCTATTGAACTTTGGAGGATCATTGAAGAGGGTCTTCATATTGGAGATCATTCCAATCTGACAAGAAGAGAAGTTGTGGACAGCCAATAGAATGCTATGGCTCTCCACATGATACGACTCGGTGTGGGTCCCAAGGACATGCCACACATTGAACATCTCAACACAGCTAAAGAAGCTTGGGATGCCCTCACCGATCTCTTTATTGGGAATGAAAGCATGAGAAGGAATAGGTATGATTCCCTGAGTAATGAAGCTGAAGGATTCTACATGTTGGATGGTGAAAACCATGAAGACATGTATAGAAGACTCAAGGGCATTGCAACAACATTTAGAAAGCATGGAGCCACCCACATTGATGATGCATGGATAAAAAGAAAATATGTGAGTGCCTTAATGCCTTTTGAGCCAACGGATTTGAAGAGCTTGCAAGGTAGACACAACTACCATCAAATGACATCCAATGAAGTCATGCAAGAAATGTCATCATTCAAAGTTGCCGCGAAGAACGCTGAAGATGCACGGGCTCGTGCCATTGGAATGCAAAAGGGAGTCAATCTTGCTCTAAAGTCTAATGTTGTTGAGCAAGATGAGGATGAAAGAGCTTTTGAGGGGGCCTCCATGGACTGCCCCGATGAAGTCAAACGTGCTCATGGTGAGTACATGGCGTTTTACGCAAGGAACTTTTGGAAGGATCCTGCCAAGGCCAAGTCGGAACTCGAGCGCAAGAATGGGTCAAGTGGAAGAAGAGAAAGTGGCCCAAAACTGAGAACATGCTACAATTGTGGAGATAGGCTGCACTTTGTAGCCGAGTGTCCTTATCAAAATAGAGAAGACAATGATGGTAGGCTCATTCTTAAAGAAAAATCCAAGGCACCTAAGAAGAAGCCATTTATTAAAACGAATGGCCCCTACAAGAAGCAACCCAAGATCATCTTGGTGGCACAAGAAGAATACTCCTCTGCAAGTGAAAATGAAGAGGATGAAGATAGTTCTCACGAGGTGGCTACTATAGCCACCACATCGACTCCATTATCTCTCTTCGACTCGCCAAACGAGAACGTCATCAACAACAACGCCACTTGCCTTATGGCAAGAGGGTCCGGGGTATCAAGTTCTAGCTCTTCATTTCCTAAAACTAACATAAATTTGGATATGGATGATCATGTGATACATTGCAAATGTATCTATAATTTTTTATGTTCCATGCTTGGTTTTATCTACTTTCTTGTGTTTTGTTCCAACTTTGGAGTACTTTTCATATGATTTCTTGGACTAGCCTATTAACAAGATGCCATAGTGCTAGTTGCCTGTTTTCTGCTGTTTTTGGTTCCAGGAAAGTCAGAAAATCAATATTCTCGGAATTGGATCGGACAAAAGCCAAAGTTGATATTTTCCCGGAAGATTCACGGAGCCAGAAGGAGACACGAAGGGGGGCCACATGGTGGCCACACCCCCCTTAGCGCGGGCCAGCCCAGGCAAAAACCCTAAATCGTAAATCATAAATCCACGAAAAGTTCTACAGCGCCGCCGCCACCGAAGGGGAGATTCGGGGGACAGAAAGTCTTTGTTCCGGCACCCTGCCGGGACAGGGAAGTGTCCTCGGAGCCATCTCCATCGATCTCCACCACCATCTCCATCACCATTGCCGATTCCCATGATGAGGAGGGAGTAGTTCTCTCTCGAGGCTAAGGGTTCTACCGGTAGCTATGTGTTCATCTCTCTCTCTATGCATGATTATATTGTGATCATGAGCTTTGTAATCAAGTAGATCTACCTTGCTACTCAAGTGCTTTAATAGATCTCTGCTCTCCCCATGTTTGTGAAAGTGACAGCGTGCACACCATGGTGGAACTTAGGCTAGAGATTACAAATACTTGTTATGAGTTATATTTGGAGTTGGATGTCTTTATGAAATTGTGGTGTTTGTTGGACTCATCTAGTGCTCAAGGTGACAGTGTGGGGTTTTCTAGATGGGAAAGGCTTACTTTGAGGTGTGTTGTTATAGCCCTGCCATGGATTAGAGTGTCCAACCGGAGAGTAGTTCAGCATAGTATCATAACGAAGAATATATTTATATGAGAGTGTTCACTAGTGAAAGTATGATCCCTAGGCCTTGTTTCTAAGCATTGATACACCATTTGCAATTAGATCTGTTACATGCGTGCTTCCTTCTTTATTTCAGTTTGCCTTTAGTCTTTTCCCACGTCAACCACACGCCAGCAAGCTATTTTCTGGCACCGTTACCACTTATAATTATCCATACCACTTTTATTTCACTATCTCTTCGCTGAACTAGTGCACCTATACACCTGACAAGTGTATTGGGTGTGTTGGGGACACAAGAGACTTCTTGTATCTTGATTGCAGGGTTGCTTAAGAGGGAATACCTTTGGCCACTTCCTCCTTGAGTTCGATAAACCTTGGGTAATCCACTTAAGGAAAAACTTGTTATTGTTCTACAAAGCTCTGCACTTGGAGGCCCAACAACTATCTACAAGAATAGAAGTGCGTAAACATCAAGTTATTTTCTGGCGCTGTTGCCGGGGAGGTAAGGTAAAAGGTACTCACATCCTCCGGTGTGAGTGCTCGAAGTTATTTCCTTTAGATTCTGCAATTTTGTCTTTTTGTTTCTTGTTTTCACTAGTTAGGCTTAATGGAAAACAACAACAAAATTAGAGAGCTTTATAGTATTTATCTTGAGTTAGGACATGAAGTGTTTGAAGAGAAAATTAAAAAACCTATGGAACTTTATTTTCATGCTAATAGCAATGTTGTTAGTATGAATTCTTTGGACACCATTATTGCTAATGCTATGGAAAAGTCTAAGCTTGGGGAAGCTAGTTTTTATGAAAATGATCTTTTTAGTTCCCTAGCTTTGGAAGATAGCTATTCTATTGCTTATGATGATACCAAACCTCCAATATATGATGATTACAATGATGAATATGATATTTTCAGTCCACCTATTATTGAGGAGGCAATTAATTATGACTACAATATGCCTCCTATATTTGATGATTACGGTGATGAGAATAATAATGATAGCTATTTTGTTGAATTTGCTCCCACTAGAATTAATAAGAATGACTATGCTTATGTGGAGAGTATTAATTTTTTTATGCATGTGGCTCATGATAAGAATGTTTCATGTGATTTTTATATTGTTAATTTTATTCATGATGCTACTGAAAGTTATTATGAGAGAGGGAAATATGGTTTTATGTATCTCAACAATATTAAGTTTCCCCTCTTTATGTTGAAAATTTTGAAGTTGCACATGTTTTGCTTTCCTATGCTTGTTGCTTTGTGCTTTCATGACTTGTTTCTTTACAAGATTCCTATGCATAGGAAGTGGGTTAGACTTAAATGTGCTTTGAATTTTCTTCTTGATGCTCTCTTTTACTTTAATTCATATTTCTTATGTGAGCATCTTTTCAAACTATCAAGCCTAACTTAAAGGCGTTAAAGAAAAGTACTTATTGGGAGATAACCAAAAAGTTTTAGATGAGTCTTGGAAGTTATTACTTTAGTAATAACCGCTCCTTATCCTTTTTATTTGCTTTTTGTGCCAAGAGTAACCTCTAATAAGAGAGAAGTAATGATTGGGAAAGTTGTTGTCCCGAAACAGATTTATGTGCTTCACCGTAAAACTTCGTGTAAAATCTCTGAACGTCTTTTTGAGGCGTGAATTTTTGTGCTTCTGCCCCAGGTTGTTATATAACTTTCATTAGTTCAACACTTTTTGATTTGAGCAACATAAGGTCTTCGAAAAAATTCGTATTTACCTGCTGGTCGGTTTTGATAGATTTCTGGCATTTTCTGCATTTGCTTCTTGTTGGTTCCTTTTTGAGTTCTTTTGGGGAATTGAGCTTTTTGAGGGAAGTGCTTCAGAAGCTAGTGTTCTAATGGAAGTTTATTGGTGTTATATCTGAACCTTAAGACCTATTTTCTTGAGTGCACTAATGTTGCTAATAAAGATTGTGTGAAGTTTTGTATGAAGGAAAAATTTCAAGTGTATGGAAGGAATGAGTAATGAGATGAAGGATGGACTAAAGCTCAAGCTTGGGTATGCCACGCGTGTAACCCCAAGAAATATCCAAGAATTACAAGCGTCAAAGCTTGGGGATGCCCAAGGCATCCCCTTCTTCATCAATAAAAATCCCAGGTTTCTTCCAAACGCTTCATTTTATTGTTTCATGCACAGTTGTGTTGTTCTTAGAGAGTCTTCATTTTTGTTTTTGTTTTGGTTTTTCATTTGCTTGGTTTTCTTAGTTTGCTGAATAAATTGGTTGGCCCCCCTCTTTCATACATTGGTTTTCAAATATTTTGGTTTGGATTAGAAAAGAGTAGGAAAGCTCATGCTTAAGTGTTAAAGAGAGCTTGTTTTTGACTGTGGCCTATGCTTTGTCATGCCATGCTTGACATTGTTTTGGCTTTATGCTTAGTATTCTTTGATGTAGAATGACTTGTTATAAACAATTGAGATTGCTTAATGTGCCTTGGATGAATCATGCGTTGTTTTAGCATATTAAAGCATATTATTGTGGTATTCTCCTTTGATGCTTTATTTGGGTTGACTTGGCGCATGCTCACACCATGTTATGACTATCTCAAGTCACCATAAGCCTTTATGATCCTTTAGTTTTCAACTTGTAGTATCACTTTATGCTTTGATCAATGATGTTTTGTCGCTCTGCATGATTATGGCCATTATTGTTCTCTTAGTTGGTCGCCCCTAGTCTTTTGCTAGCCTCCATAACCAAGTGTTAGTTCCACTCATGCATCCAACTCCTAAAACCAAGTTATTCCAAAGAGTCCACCATACCTACCTATTAGCATTTGCTATTCCAAGTATATTCATGTTTTTGTCTACCTTCCAAATTAAACTTGTTATGAGAAAACTAGTGATTAAAGCTCTCACGAACTTGATGGCACACTTTACTTTTTTGCATTTAATAAACCTGAACCATTGCGTCCATCTTTGTTGCGTATATTCTTGCGCTTTATAAGTTGAAATTAGGAGAACCATGTATCATGGGGAACGCTTTCAACATTGCACTTGTACTTTGTACCCCGTTGATATCATGTTCTTTTGCTTATGGATCCCGACAATGTGAAATAAAAGGGGAACTTGTAAGATCATGGAGTTTGTATTTGTGTTAGAGAAACGCCTAGGCCGCTAGCCTAAGCCATGCCTAATCATGGTGGAAACTTGTAGCATAACCATAATGAGCACTCTATGAAGCATCCTCAATAAAAACCTATGCAAATAGCAAATAAAAAGATTGCTGAGATGCTCATTGTCTGCTTGCCTTGTCATTTTGATTATGGGATAGCTCCTGTATCATGTGCAAGGGGTACCCCATTGGCGGTTCTTTATGATACATATGTACTTACAATGACAAGAGCTTACTTGTGACTAAAGTTGAGTAGCATGAGGTTCGGTCTTCGTAAGTAAGGGGCATGAGATTTCGGTTTATAACTTGTCAAGCATATCCTCTTAGTTGTGGCACTTTAACCTTAATCACCTTCAAGGTGCTTATGATAGGGGCAATGAGAGCTGAAAGCTATTAAGTACCATAATTTTTGGAAGCTCTTTATGAAACTTGAATCTCTGCTTCCTTCTATGAATGCCTTTATTCCACTTATATATTGAGTCTCCACCTTCTATCTTTATGCACCTACTTTGAGAGCATAGTGGCCATTCTTAGTTCTATGTGCATCGTCCCAAGACTTGTTGATTGATGCATACCTTGATATTGCTTGTTTTAAACTATTTGTATCTAGTCACTCTTATGAACTTTGAAGGTGTCCTATGCATTTATGTTTGCTACACTATGAGGGACAAGCTGAATACCACTATGCTATGTTTTCTTTATGTGAAACAAACAAACATCTTGCAAAGCATTGTTATTCATGAATCTTTTGTTTGTGCCTTTTCATGTTGCAACATAGTTGCTTTGTCTTATTGCTAGAACTTTGTCTTTCATGTTATGATTGAAGTTCTATGATCCTAGCTATCAATGTTTTACAAATACTTTGATCAAGTTTATGATGGTGCATGTCACCTCAAAAATTATTCTTTCTTTTTATCACTTACCTACTCGTCTCTTGGGGATGTTGATACATTGCAAATGTATCTATAATTTTTGATGTTCCATGCTTGGTTTTATCTACTTTCTTGTGTTTTGTTCCAACTTTGGAGTACTTTTCATATGATTTCTTGGAATAACCTATTAACAAGATGCCACAGTGCGAGTTGCCTGTTTTTTGCTGTTTTTGGTTCCAAGAAAGTCAGAAAATCAATATTCTCGGAATTGGACCGGACAAAAGCCAAAGTTGATATTTTCCCGGAAGATTCACGGAGCCAGAAGGAGACACGAAGGGGGCCACAGGGTGGCCACACCCCCTTGGTGCGGGTGATACATTGCAAATGTATCTATAATTTTTGATGTTCCATGCTTGGTTTTATCTACTTTCTTGTGTTTTGTCCATACTTTGGAGTACTTTTCATATGATTTCTTGGACTAACCTATTAATAAGAGCCACAGTGCCAGTTGCCTGTTTTCTGCTGTTTTTGGTTCCAGGAAAGTCAGAAAATGAATATTCTCGGAATTGGACGGGACAAAAGCCAAAGTTCCTATTTTACCGGAAGACTCACGGAGCCAGAATACGAGACGGAGAAGGGCCAGGGCCTGGCCACACCATATGGTGGCGCGGGCTAGCCCTGGCCACACCACCAGGTGGTGTGGGCCCCCTGGCCGGCCACCGACCTCGCCCCTTCGCCTATAAGATCCCTCTGATGCAGAAACCCTAGATCATCAAGCCTCCAGCCACGAAAAGTTCCGCAGCGCCGCCACCATCGAAGGAGAGATTCGGGGGACAGAAAGTCTCTGTTCCGTGCCCCCGGACCCATCTCCATCGATCTCCACCACCATCTCCATCACCATTGCTGATTCCCATGATGAGGAGGGAGTAGTTCTCTCTCGAGGCTAAGGGTTCTACCGGTAGCTATGTGTTCATCTCTCTCTCTATGCATGATCTTATTGAGATCATGAGCTTGTAATCTATAGATCTACCTTGCTACTCAAGTGCTTTAATAGATCTCTGCTCTCCCCATGTGTGTGAAAGTGACAGCGTGCACACCATGGTGGCACTTAGGCTAGAGATTACAAATACTTGTTATGAGTTATATTTGGAGTTGGATGTCTTTATGAAATTGTGGTGTTTGTTGGACTCATCTAGTGCTCAAGGTGACAGTGTGGGGTTTTCTAGATGGGAAAGATGAACTTTGAGGTGTGCTGTTATAGCCCTACCATCGATTAGAGTGTTCAACCGGAGAGTAGTATCATAAAGAGAATATATTTATATGAGAGTGTTAACTAGTGAAAGTATGATCCCTAGGCCTTGTTTCTTAGCATTGAAACACCGTTTGCAATTAGATTTGTTACATGTTTGCTTGCTTCCATCTTTATTTCAGTTTTCCTTTAGTCTTTTCCACGCCATCAAGTTATTTTCTATCACCGTTACCACTTGTATTTCACTATATCTTCGCCGAACTAGTGCACCTATACACCTGACAAGTGTATTGGGTGTCTTGGGGACACAAGAGACTTCTTGTATCTTGATTGCAGGGTTGCTTGAGAGGGGATACCTTTGACCACTTCCTCCCTGAGTTCGATAAACCTTGGGTGATCCACTTAAGGGAAAACTTGCTGCTGTTCTACAAACCTCTGCACTTGGAGGCCCAACAACTGTCTACAAGAATAGAAGTGCGTAGACATCAAGCTATTTTCTGGCACCGTTGCCGGGGAGGTAAGGTAAAAGTTATTCACACCGGAGGATTAAACAAGAAGAACCTCCCACGGCAAACGCCTATTTCTGGCGCCGTTGCCGGGGAGGTAAGGTAAAAGGTACTCACATCCTTCGGTGTGAGTGCTCGAAGTTATTTCCTTTAGATTCTGCAATTTTGTCTTTTTGTTCCTTGTTTTCACTAGTTAGGCTTAATGGAAAACAAAAAAAATTAGAGAGCTTTATAGTATTTATCTTGAGTTAGGACATGAAGTGTTTGAAGAGAAAAATAAAAAACCTATGGAACTTTATTTGCATGCTAATAGCAACGTTATTAGTATGAATTCTTTGAACACAATTATTGCTAATTCTATGGAAAAGTCTAAGCTTGGGGAAGCTGGTTTTGATGAGTATGATATTTTTAGTCCCCCAAGCACGGAGGAGAAAATTTACTTTGATGATACTATGCCTCCAATATATGATGATTACAATGATGAATATGATATTTTCAATCCACCTACTATTGAGGAGGAAATGAATTATGATTACAATATGCCTCCTATATTTGATGATTATGGTGATGAGAGTAATAATAATAGCTATTTTGTTGAATTTGCTCCCACTACAATCAATAAGAATGACTATGTTTATGTGGGGAGTATTAATTCTTTTATGCATGTGGCTCATGATAAGAATGTTTCTTGTGATAGTTATATTGTTAATTTTATTCATGATGCTACTGAAAGTTATTATGAGAGAGGGAAACATGGTTTTATGCATCTCATTAATATTAAGTTTCCCCTCTTTATGTTGAAAGTCTTGAAGTTGCACTTGTTTTGCTTTACTATGCTTGTTGATTTGTGCTTTCATGACTTCTTTCTTTACAAGATTCCTATGCCTAGGAAGTGGGTTAGACTTAAATGTGCTTTGAATTTGCTTCTTGATGCGCTCTTTTACTTCAATTCATATTTCTTATGTGAGCATCTTCTCAAACTATCATGCCTAACTTAAAGGCGTTAAAGAAAATTACTTATTGGGAGATAACCCAAAAGTTTTAGTTGAGTCTTGGAAGTTATTACCTCTGTAATAACCGCTCCTTATCCTTTTTATTTGCTTTGTGTGCCAAGAGTAACCTCTAATGAGAGAGAAGTAATGATTGGGAAAGTTGCTGTCCCGAAACAGATTTCTGTGCTTCACCGTAAAAATTCGTGTAAAATCTCTGAACGTCTTTTTGAGGCGTTAATTTTTGTTCTTATGACCCAGGTTGTTATGTAACTTTAGTTAGTTCAACATTTTTTGATTTGAGCAATAGAAGGTCTTCGAAAAAAATTGTCTTTACCTGCTGGTCTGTTTTGACAGATTTCTGCCATTTTCTGCGTTTGCTTCTTGTTGATTCCTTTTTGAGTTCTTTTGGGGAATTGAGCTTTTTGAGGGAAGTGGTACAGTATCTAGTGTTTTAATGGAAGTTTATTTGGTGTTAGAACTGAACCTTAAGACTTATTTATCTTGAGTGCACTAATGTTGCTAATAAAGATTGTGTGAAGTTTTGTATGAAGGAAAATTTTTAGGTGTATGGAAGGAATGAGTAATGAGATGAAGGATGTACTAAAGCTCAAGCTTGGGGATGCCACGCGTGTCACCCCAAGAAATATCCAAGAAGTACAAGCGTCAAATCTTGGGGATGCCCAAGGCATACCCTTCTTCATCAATAAAAATCCCAGGTTTCTTCCAAACGCTTCATTTTTATTGTTTCATGCACAGTTGTGTTGTTCTTGGAGCGTCTCCTTTTTTCATTTTTGTTTTGGTTTTTGTTTTGGTTTTTGTTTGCTTAGTTTGCTGAATAAATTGGTTGTACCCCCTCTTTCATACAATGGTTTGCAAATAGTTTGGTTTGGTTTGGAAAAGAGTAGGAAAGTTCGTGCTTATGTGGTAAAAAGAGCTTGTTTTTGACTGTGGCCTATGCTTTGTCATGCCATGCTTGATATTGTTTTGGATTTATGCTTAGTATTATTTTCTGTAGCATGACTTGTTATAAACAATTGAGATTGCTTAATGTGCCTTGGATGAATCATGCGTTGTTTTAGCATATTAAAGCATAGTATAGAGGTATTCTCCTTTGATGCTTTATTTGGGTTGACTTGGCACATGCTCACACCATGTTATGACTATCTCAAGTCACGATAGCCTTTATGATCCTTTAGTTTTCAACTTGTAGTATCACTTTATGCTTTGATCAATGATGTTTTGTCGCTCTGCATGATTATGGCCATTATTGCTCTCTTAGTTTGTCACTCCCAGTCTTTTGCTAGCCTCCACAACCAAGTATGAGTTCCACTCATGCATCCAACTCCCTAAACCAAGTTATTCCAAAGAGTCCACCATACCTACCTACTAGCTTATGCTATTCCAAGTATATTCATGCTTTTGTTTACCTTCCAAATTAAACTTGTTATGAGAAAACTAGTGACTAAAGCTCTCACGAACTTGATGGCACACTTTACTTTACTTGCCCTTAATAAACTTGAACCATTGTGTCTTCTATGTTGTATATGCTTGCACTTATTTGTTGGGAATTAGCAGAACCATGCTTTCAAGGGGAACGCTTTCAACATTGCACTTGGTACCTGTACCTAGTTGATATCATGCTCTTTTGTATATGGATGTCGTCGGTGTGAAATGAAAGGGGAGCTTGTAAGTCCATGGAGTTATGTATATGTGTTAGAGAAACGCCTGGGCCACTGGTCTAATCCATGCTGACATGGTGGAAACCTGCAGCGTAACCATAATGAGCTGTCTATGAAGCCATCTTCTTATAAAAAAAGAGTCCTATATTGAGAAAAAAAGAGAAAAAGAAAAAAAGAGATATTATGAAAAGAGAAAAGAGAGAAAAAAAGCACCATATTCCCATGGTAAATAAGAAGATTGCTGAGATGCTCGTTGTCTGCTTGCCTTGTCATTTTGATATGGAGATTCTTCCGTATCATCGGGCAAGGGGTACCCCGTTGGCGGTTCTCTATGATACACATGTACTTACGATGACAAGAACTTACCGTTGACTAAACTTGAGTAGCATGAGGAGCGGCCCTCGTATACAAGGGACATGAGATTTCTAACTTATACTTCGCCAAGCATGTACACCATAGTTTGTTCACTTTAACCTTAATCACTTCAAGATGCTTATGATAGGGGCAATGAGAGCTGAAAGCTATAAGTACCATAATTTTTGGAAGCTCTTTATGAGACTTGGATCCCTACTTCCTTTAATAAAAAGGCCTTTCTTCCACCATTATATTGAGATCCACCTTCTATCTTTATGCACCTACTTTGAGAGCATAGTGGCCATTCTTAGTTCTATGTGCATTGTCCCAAGACTTGTTGATTGATGCATAGCTTTGATATTGCTTGTTTAAACTATTTGTATCTAGTCACTCTTATGAACTTTGAAGGTGTCCTATGCATTTATATTTGCTACTCTATAAGGGACAAGCTAAATACTATTATGCTATGTTTTCTTTATGTGAAACAAACAAACGTCTTGCAAAGCATTGTTATTCATGAATCTTTTGTTTGTGCCTTTTCATGTTGCAACATAGTTTCTTTGTCTTATTGCTAGAACTTTGTCTTTCATGTTTGATTGAAGTACTATGATCCCAGGTATCAATGTTTTACAAATACTTTGATCAAGTCTTTGATGGTGCATGTCACCTCAAAAATTATTCTTTCTTTTTATCACTTACCTACTCGAGGACGAGCAAGAGTTAAGCTTGGGGATGTTGAGACATTGCAAATGTATCTATAATTTTTGATGTTCCATGCTTGGTTTTATCTACTTTCTTGTGTTTTGTCCACACTTTGGAGTACTTTTCATATGATTTCTTGGACTAACCTATTAACAAGATCCACAGTGCGATTGCATTTTACTGTTTTTGGTTCCAGGAAAGTCAGAAAATGAATATTCTCGGAATTGGACGGGACAAAAGCCAAAGTTCCTATTTTACCGGAAGACTCACGGAGCCAGAATACAAGACGGAGGAGGGCCAGGGTCTGGCCACACCATATGGTGGCGCGGGCTAG
The DNA here is from genome assembly GCA_023614405.1 of Avena insularis. Lineage (NCBI taxonomy): Eukaryota > Viridiplantae > Streptophyta > Magnoliopsida > Poales > Poaceae > Avena > Avena insularis. The sequence goes on along the minus strand of CM042692.1, from coordinate 505,327,557 downwards.
CCCTGCCCGCGCCACCAGGTGGTGTGGGCCCCATGGCCGGCCACCGACCTCGCCCCTTCGCCTATAAGATCCCTCTGATGCAGAAACCCTAGATCATCAAGCCTCTAGCCACAAAAAGTTCCGCAGCGCCGCCGCCACCGAAGGGGAGATTCGGGGGACAGAAAGTCTCTGTTCCGGCACCCTGCCGGGACGGGGAAGTGCCCCCGGAGCCATCTCCATCGATCTCCACCACCATCTCCATCACCATTGCTGATTCCCATGATGAGGAGGGAGTAGTTCTCTCTCGAGGCTAAGGGTTCTACCGGTAGCTATGTGTTCATCTCTCTCTCTATGCATGATCTTATTGAGATCATGAGCTTGTAATCTATAGATCTACCTTGCTACTCAAGTGCTTTAATAGATCTCTGCTCTCCCCATGTGTGTGAAAGTGACAGCGTGCACACCATGGTGGCACTTAGGCTAGAGATTACAAATACTTGTTATGAGTTATATTTGGAGTTGGATGTCTTTATGAAATTGTGGTGTTTGTTGGACTCATCTAGTGCTCAAGGTGACAGTGTGGGGTTTTCTAGATGGGAAAGATGAACTTTGAGGTGTGCTGTTATAGCCCTACCATCGATTAGAGTGTTCAACCGGAGAGTAGTATCATAAAGAGAATATATTTATATGAGAGTGTTCACTAGTGAAAGTATGATCCCTAGGCCTTGTTTCTTAGCATTGAAACACCGTTTGCAATTAGATTTGTTACATGTTTGCTTGCTTCCATCTTTATTTCAGTTTGCCTTTAGTCTTTTCCACGCCATCAAGTTATTTTCTATCACCGTTACCACTTGTATTTCACTATCTCTTCGCCGAACTAGTGCACCTATACACCTGACAAGTGTATTGGGTGTCTTGGGGACACAAGAGACTTCTTGTATCTTGATTGCAGGGTTGCTTGAGAGGGGATACCTTTGACCACTTCCTCCCTGAGTTCGATAAACCTTGGGTGATCCACTTAAGGGAAAACTTGCTGCTGTTCTACAAACCTCTGCACTTGGAGGCCCAACAACTGTCTACAAGAATAGAAGTGCGTAGACATCAGCGGGCCAGACCAGGCCGCACCAGGGCATGGTGTGGGCCCCCTGGCCGGCCACCGACCTTGCCTCCTTCGCCTATATATTCCTCCCGAGGCAAAAACCCTATATCGTAAATCAGAAATCCACGAAAAGTTCTACACCACCACCGCCACCGAAGGGGAGATTCGGGGGACAGAAAGTCTCTGTTCCAGCACCCTGTTGGGACAGGGAAGTGCCCCCGGAGCCATCTCCATCGATCTCCACCACCATCTCCATCACCATTGTTGATTCCCATGATGATGAGGGAGTAGTTCTCTCTCGAGGCTAAGGGTTCTACCGGTAGCTATGGGTTCATCTCTCTCTCTCTATGCATGATCATATTGTGATCATGAGCTTTGTAATCAAGTATATCTACCTTGCTACTCAAGTGCTTTAATAGATCTCTGCTCTCCCCATGCGTGTGAAAGTGACAGCGTGCACACCATGGTGGCACTTAGGCTAGAGATTACAAATACTTGTTATGAGTTATAGTTGGAGTTGGATGTCTTTATGAAATTGTGGTGTTTGTTGGACTCATCTAGTGCTCAAGGTGATAGTGTGGGGTTTTCTGGATGGGAAAGGCTTACTTTGAGGTGTGTTGTTATAGCCCTGCCATGGATTAGAGTGTCCAACCGGAGAGTAGTTTAGCGTAGTATCATAAAGAAGAATATATTTATATGAGAGTGTTCACTAGTTAAAGTATGATCCCTAGGCCTTGTTTCTAAGCATTGATACACCGTTTGCAATTAGATCTGTTACATGTTTGCTTGCTTCCTTCTTTATTTCAGTTTGCCTTTAGTATTTTCCCACGTCAACCACGCTTGACAAGCTATTTTCTGGCACCGTTACCACTTATAATTATCCATACCACTTGTATTTCACTATCTCTTCGCCGAACTAGTGCACCTATACACCTGACAAGTGTATTGGGTGTGTTGGGGACACAAGAGACTTCTTGTATCTTGATTGCAAGGTTGCTTGAGAGGGAATACCTTTGACCACTTCCTCCCTGAGTTCGATAACCTTGGATAATCCACTTAAGGGAAAACTTGTTGCTGTTCTACAAACCTCTGCACTTGGAGGCCCAACAACTGTCTACAAGAATAGAAGTGCGTAGACATCATCATGCTAGTCTTAAAATGAAAGAATAAGTTATTGCTTTGGACAACTTTTTCACTAACCTGCAAGGTGAGCACAAACTTCATTTTGATGCTCTTATGAGTCAACTTGCTCAAGCCGAAGATCTTCTTGAAGAAAAGGGCAGAATTGAAAGAGAAGATGGCTTGGAGACAGCTTCTTTGAAGAATGCTTTGGAAGAAGAAGAGGAAGCTCGAGTATCTTTGGAAGAGAGACTCGAATCCATTGAGGAGTCACATGAAGAAGTAGTGGCCCAGCTCATCAAAGAACGTGACAATGCTCTTGCCAAGTTAAAGAAACTAAAGAAAGAAAATATTGAATTTGGGGCTACTCATGCTAGACTCTCGGAGAAGTTTGACAAACTTGACAGTGCTCACAAAGCATTAGAGAGTGATCACTCGACTCTAAATGAGTCTCATGACCAGCTCCAAACTCAATTGAAGATGTATGATGTGCCAAGCACCTCCACATCATCCCATGGAAAAGAAGGACTTGCAAGAGGTTCTCAACACAAAGGTAAATAAGTTTTAGACGAGATACTGGGCAAGCAAAGGACAAACAATGGAAAAGAAGGTCTTGGTTATATTCCCAAGGCAAAGAACAAGAAAAACAACAAGAAGAAGAAGAGCAAGACTGCTCAACCAAAGACTAGCACCACCACCAATGACAAGTTTAATTATGATGGTTTTGCAGGGGCTAACAATCCTAACTTTGAGTTATATTGCGATCATTATGGTGTTGTTTATGCTAGTTATGTAGGCTATTATGATTGTTACATTCCTTGGTCTATTTGGGTTCCCAAGACCCTTGTCACTAACATGAGAGGACCCATTGAAAAATGGGTACCTAAAACCAAGAAGTAACTATCTTGCAGGGCTATGCTTCTGGTGGGTCTAAATGGGTACTCGATAGCGGATGCACAAGTCATATGACAGGAAGCAAGGAGATCATCACGGAGATGCGGCCAAATCATGATCATATAACCGTCTCCTATGGTGCCAAGTCAAAATCTGAGGTATTGGGTCTCGGCAAAGTCGTGGTGGCTCACGATATCTCTCTCGTGGACGTCATGCTTGTTGAGACCCTCGGGTACAACTTACTTTCAGTTCGTGCCCTTGGTAAGATGGGTTTTGAAGTTTATATCGATGCTGATTTGGTGGTACTCTTGTGGAGCAAGTCTCTAAAAGTCGCTTTCGTGGGATATGTCGAAAATGACATGTACGTGGTGGACTTTTCGGGGAAAAACACTACAGGACCGATGTGTCTTTTCGGAAAGGCTGTCGTGGATTGCTTATGGCATCGCCGACTAGCCCACGTCAATATGAGAACTTTGCAAAGTCTCCACAAGGGTGGCCACATCCTTGGACTAAAATAAAATGTCTCCTTTGCCAAAGATCGTGTTTGCAGGGCTTGTGTTGAAGGGAAAATGCATGACTCTCCTCATCGAAGGAAGACTATTATATCGTCAAAAGGATCTTAGAGCTCCTTCATGTGGACCTCTTAGGACCTCCATCTCATGCAAGCCTCGGTGGGAAGAAGTACTGTCTTGTGATCGTTGATGACTACTCAAGATACACTTGGGTTTATTTCTTCAAGTTGAAGAGTGAAACTCAACAAATGGTCATCGACTTCTCCAACGAGGTTCAACATCAACACAACGTCCCTATTCTGGCTATAAGAAGTGATAACAGCTCTGAGTTCAAGAACTACACCTTAAATGAGTTCCTAAGTGAAGAGGGTATAAGACATCAATATTCCGCTGCGTACACGCCTCAACAAAATGGTGTAGCCGAGAGGAAGAATCGGACTCTAATGGATATGGCAAGGTCAATGCTAGCCGAATTCAGGTCTCCTTATAACTTCTGGGCTAAAGCAATCTCTACCGCTTGTCATTCATCCAACCGATTATACCTCCGTAAAATCTTGGACAAGACTCCATATGAAATACTTGCCGGTAACAAGCCAAACATCTCATACTTTCGGGTATTCGGGTGTAAGTGTTTCTTTCTCATCAAGGGAGTTCGTTTATCTAAGTTTGAATCTAAGGCTCTAGAAGGTATTTTTGTTGGTTATGGTGCCGAATCCCACACTTATAGAGTCTACAATAAGCTCTCCGGAACTGTTGTAGAATCTTGTAGTGTGGTGTTCGAAGAAAATGACGGCTCCTGTGCGGGGCAAGTTGATGTTTGTGATGCAGATGTTGAAATACCCAAGATACCATAAGAAGAATGGGTGTGGGATTTTTCCGTCCCATTGAGGAACCCCTTGTGGCGGATCGGGAAGGACGATGCTTTACTCATGAAGAGCCCTCATCTACTCATACTCAACATGTTCCAACCACAGGAGTAACTTCTACACCATCTCCATCAAATGCTGAAGGTCAAGATGTTCCAGAAAGCTCCAGGTCGGATTATCCGGTTGGCACCGGATTATCCGGCCACCCCGCTCCTGACGACCAAACTGCTCCTGGTGCTAAAGAAATCGCTGCAAGCTCCAGGCTGGATTTTCCGGTAGGCCCCAGATTATCGGGCCCCTTGCTAGTTTAAGCAAGTCCCAGGCAGCCTGATGAAGCTGCTACAAGTTCTCCTAGGCCGAATTATCCGGCCTCTCCATCGGCCGGATTATCCGGCCCTGAATCACATGTTGATCAGCAGCCTCCTGTTACGGCTGCTGACCCACCTCAAGGGCACGCTTCATCACCACCTACTACTGTTAATCCGAATTCTACTCAAGGTCAAGCAAATGATTCCAATGAAGATTCAAGTGATGAAACTATCCCATCAAGAGACAACAATCTTATTGAACTTCGTCGTAAGGCTCGTGCTGATCGGAATCTTGAGCTAAGGGGTCACACTCTCGACAAGGTTGTAGGTGATCTTCAACGAAGGGTTTCCACAAGAAGGGAATTGGCAAGTTTTGGTGAGCATCAAGATCACATCTCAATGGTGGAACCCAAGAAAGTATTTGAAGATCTTGAAGATCCGGACTGGGTTGTTGCTATGCATGAATAATTGAATAATTTCGAGCGCAACAAGATCTAGAAACTCGTGGAGAAACCCAAAGATTGCCGCAATGTTATCGGCACTAAATGGATATTTAAAAACAATCAAGATGAGAATGGCATTGTTGTGAGGAACAAGGCGAGACTTGTGGCACAAGGCTACTCTCAAGTTGAGGGCATTGACTTTGGTGAGACCTATGCTCCTGTGGCTCTACTTGAGTCCATCTGTATCCTTCTTTCTTATGTTGCACATAACAATTTTAAATTGCAGCAAATGGACGTCAAGAGTGCTTTCCTTAATGGTCCTTTACATGAGTTGGTATATGTAAAGCAACCCCTAGGATTTGAGGATCCTAACTTCCCGAACCATGTCTACAAACTCGATAAGGCACTTTATGGCCTTAAACAAGCCCCATGTGCGTGGTATGAGCACCTTAAAGAGCTTTTGCTAGACCGTGGCTTCAAAGTTGGGCAAATCGATCCCATTCTTTTTACTAAGAAGGTTAAGGGGGAGCTCTTCGTATGCCAACTATATGTAGACGATATCATCTTTGGTTCTACTAATAAAGCTTTTAATGATGAATTTTCAAAGCTTATGACTGACAGGTTTGAGATGTCTATGGTGGGGGAATTATGGTTCTTTCTTGGATTCGAGATCAAGCAACTTAGAGAAGGAACCTTCATCAATCAAGCAAAGTACATCCAAGACATGCTCAAGAGATTCAAGATGACGGATCTTAATGGTGTCGCCACTCCGATGCAAACAAAATGTCACCTTGAACTTAACCCCCATGGTAAAGATGTGGACCAAAAGGTATACCGGTCCATGATCGGCTCTCTTCTTTACCTCTGCGCATCTAGACCCGATATTGTGTTGAGTGTGGGTGTGTGTGCATGGTATCAAGCAGCTCCTAAAGAAAGCCACTTAGTGGCGGTCAAGAGGATCTTTCGATATTTGGTTCATTCCCCTAACTTTGGTCTATGGTATCCCAAGGGCTCCAATTTCTCTCTATGTGGTTATACTGATTTCGATTGGGCTGGTGATAAGGATGCTCGGAAATCCACTTCTGGAGCTTGTCAATTCTTGGGAAGATCTCTAGTGTGTTGGTCATCTAAAAAAGCAAAATTGTATCTCTCTCTACCGTCGAAGCTGAATATGTTGCTGCTGCTAGTGCTTGCACTCAGTTATTGTGTATGAGGCAAACTTTAAAGAAATACGGTGTCAATTGTGACAAAGTGCCTCTTTTATGTGATAATGAAAGTGCAATCAAAATTGCGTACAATCCGGTACAGCACACAAGGACAAAGCATATTGAGATTTGGAATCATTTTATTCGAGACCATGTTGCTCGAGGCGATATTGATCTATCTTTTGTGAGCACGAAGAACCAACTTGCTGATATTTTTACGAAGCCACTTGATGAAGCAAGATTCTTCTACTTGAGGAATGAGCTAAATATCATTGATTCCAGGAGTTTGTCTTGATTATCCATGCACTCACTCATACATCTCAGTCTTATTTGGTCTAGATGTGGGCATGGATATAGGGGGAGTGTGGTCCTAATTAATTGGGCTAACCCTCCCCCCATAATGCCAAAAGCAAGATAAATCATTTCTCTTAATATCATTTTGTGATACGTGAGCTTATTGATGAGTATTGGTCGTGAACCCAAGATATATCTTCGCGGTTTCACACCATACACTCCAACAAGGTGGCTTCGGCCATCGCCCTCTCCCTTGAGGAGAATTGGATTTTTATGGATCTTTTTGGTTGTTCTTGCTCCTCTCATGTTCTTATGGAAATCACACTCAATTTTGGCTCTTATTTGATTTGGTTCTTGCAATTTGAGTGTATAGTACCATCTCAGTTTAGCTCTCTTAATCCTAAGCCTTTCCCTACCCCTAAGCCATCTATTCTTGCACACAAGTCCCTTGTACACCTTGTGGGGGTGTTGTTTGGGGACGCGCGGGCCTGAATCTGTGTACAACAGAAATTCAGACTTGAGGCCGGATAATCCGGCCCTGGCGGATTTCATCTTAAAGGGAAGGGATCCCAACCCTCTCCTCCTCCTCAGCCGCCGCCTACTGTCCCCCACCCTCCCCAGAGCCTCTCCGGCCACCAGATTTTTCGGGCCTCCCCGGATCTTCTTCTCCGCGCCTCCGGGTACCTTCTCCTCCGCGTTCTTCCTCCAATGAGTGAGGGTAACTCCCTCTCTCCCCATCTTTGGCTAGATGTGTTATTTGTTGGGTGGAATGTTGTCTAGAAGTATGTTGTTTCACGTAGAATTCGTAGTCTTGATATTTTTAGGCCCGATCTACTTTTTGCATTAAATCTAGGTGAAGTCGAAAATTTCTGCCAGGGCCGGATTATCCGCCCCTGGCCAGGCCGGATAATCCGGCCTGACAGAATCAACTCTGGTTCAGTTTCACCATATTGTGTGCATTGAGTAGATTTGTCTTATGAACTTTTTGACTACTTTTTCCACGCTCTCTCCTGGACTTGTGTGTATGCTTATCCCCATGTTATCGCCCTTGTTCTTCTCACAGGTGGTTCTAGTGTTCCCAAGACCTACAAGCGCCATCCTTGTGGTAAATACTTTCGGGACGATGGTCAGGGTAACTTAGTGGACGAGGTTGAGTTGAGGAGAAGAAAGAACAAAGAGAAGCGGATGGCTGAACAAGCAAAGAGGACTAGAAAGGGGGTGTCCAAAAGGAAGGGCAAAGAGCCCAAGATCAACTACAAGGCTTTGGATCCAGTCACTTATTCCTCTATCCGTCACCGTGATTTGTTTGCGGAGTTGCCTCATGATTCTAAGCTGGGAGATGTGATACATTGCAAATGTATCTATAATTTTTGATGTTCCATGCTTGGTTTTATCCACTTTCTTGTGTTTTGTTCCAACTTTGGAGTACTTTTATTATGATTTCTTGGACTAACCTATTAACAAGAGCCACAGTGCCAGCTGCCTGTTTTCTATTGTTTTTGGTTCCAGAAAAGTCAAAAAATGAATATTCTTAGAATTGGACGGGACAAAATCCAAAGTGCCTATTTTTCCGGAAGGGATCAGTGCGAATCTGAGGCGGAGAAGAGGCGGGGCCACACCACCTGGCCACGCGGCCAGGCCTGGCCCGTGCCAGGGGGTGGTCTGGCCGCCCCCAGCACCCCCTCGGCCTCTCCTTCCGCCTATAAGTTGCCCTCGGGACGAAAACCCTAGGTACCCGATCAAAAATCCACGAAAGAGTCTGTAGCCGCCGTCATCTCCATCCCTAGATCGGGAGGGATCTGAAGCTCTTCCCGGCACCTCTTGGGAGGAGAATTCACCACAGGCCTTATTCATCACCATGCAAGCCTCTGGTGTGATGCGTGAGTAGTTCATCCTTGGACTACGGATCCATGTAGTAGCTAGATGGCTGGTTTCTCCTCCTATGTGCTTTCATCTTTAGATCTTGTGAGCTCCGTTCATGATCAAGATCATCTATTTGTAATCCATACATGTTGTGTTTGCGGGGATCCGATGGATATTGAGATGCTATTTCAGATTGATTATTGATTCTATCATGTCTTTGTTATTTGAGATCTTGCATGCTTTCCGTTGTTAGTAGCTATCTTGGCCAAGTAGATGCTAGCAACTCCAAGAGTTAGTATTTATGCTCGATAGTGGGTTCATGCCTCTGGTAATCTGGGGAAGTGACAGAAATCTCTAAGGTACTAGATGTGGTGTTGCTACTAGGGAGAAAACAACAATCCTTTGTTCATAGAGCAATCGTATTGTTTACCTTACACGCAGTTCGTAAAGCAATAATCTGTTGCTTGCAACTTAATACTGGAGGGGGTTTGGATGATAACCTGAAGGTGGATTATTAGTCATAGATGCAGTTGGATGGTGGTCTATGTATTATGTTGTATTGCCCAATCAAGTCTCAAAGGAGTCAAGATGATTAGTATATGCATGTATTGCTTTCTCGGTGTTTGTAAATTGCCTTGTTGTAATTTGTTCACCCAGCATGTTATCTATCTTAAGGAGAGCCACCTCTAGCGAACTATGGATCCCGGTCCTTTTACTTTACATACAATCTACAAATCTTTTACTGCTTTGTGTTTACTTTCTGCCAACTTTTACTTCTTTCCATTCGATACGTTTAATCCTTTGTTTTCCGCAAAACACGGTGAGATTGACAACCTCATCGCAAGTTGGGGACAAAGTTTTGTGGTTGTGTTGTGCAGGTCTCCACGTTGCTACTAGCACCGGTAGTGCGCCTTGCTAAAGCTCAGCTAGTAACACCTTTGAGGTGTTTCCTTGCTCCTACTGGTTCGATTAAACCTTGGTTTCATAACTGAGGGAAACTTGTTGCTGTGCTCATCATACCTTCCTCTTGGGGTTCCCAACGAGCTCTACATCAACACCGCCATCAAGCAATTTTCTGGGCGCCGTGCATTGAGCCATCAAGCATTTTTTCCATCGGAGAGTCAAGGACATCTTCACAAGGGGAGTCCCTCATAACCAATCTCTTTACTTTGTTATTTTTTGTTTTGCTTAGTTTCTTTTTGCTTTGTTTGCTTGTTTTGTTACTTGTTTTGCTTTCTTATTTGAAAACCCAAAAAAATGACTACTCTTGAAAACACCAAGTTGTGTGACTTCACTAGCACCAACAACAATGATTTTATGAGCACTCCTATTGCTCCACCTATGGCTGAAAATACTTTCTTTGAGATAAAACCTGCTTTGCTCAATCTTGTTATGAGAGAACAATTTTCTGGTATTGGTAACGAAGATGCTTCTTCCCATCTAAATAACTTTGTTGAACTTTGTGAGATGCAAAAGCATAGGGATATAGATGGTGATATTATTAAGCTGAAATTGTTTCCTTTCTCTTTGAGAGGAAAAGCTAAAGAATGGTTGAATTCCTTAACTAGGAATAGTGTTGATTCTTGGACTAAATGCAAAGATGCTTTTATTGGAAAATACTATCCTCCTGCGAAGATTATATCCATGAGAAGTGAAATAATGAAGTTTAAACAACTTGATAGTGAGCATGTTGCTCAAGCTTGGGAAAGAATGAAATCTTTGGTAAAGAATTGTCCCACTCATGGACTGACTGCTTGGATGATCATCCAAACTTTTTATGCAGGATTGAACTATTCTTCAAGGAACCTATTGGATTCAGCTGCTGGAGGTACCTTTATGACCATCACTTTGGGTGCTGCAACAAAACTATTGGATAATATGATGGTTAATTATTCTGAATGGCATACTGAGAGAGCTCCACAAGGTAAGAAGGTAAATTCTGTTGAAGAAACCTCCTCCTTGAGTGATAAGATTGATATGATTATGTCTATGCTAGTTAATGGGAAAACCCGTATTGATCCAAATAATGTTCCTTTAGCCTCTTTGGTTGCTCAAGAAGAGCAAGTTGATGTGAACTTCATAAGAAATAACAACTTTGGCAACAATGCTTATGGTAATAATGCTTATAGGAACAATTTTGGTAACAACAATTATAAGCCATATCCTCCCAACAATGGTAATGCTTATGGAAATTCTTACAACAATAATAAGAGTGCTCCCTCTGAACTTGAAGTTATGCTTAAAGAGTTTATTAGTAAACAAACTGCTTTCAATAAAACTATTGAGGAAAAACTCTCTAATGCTGAAAGAAATATAGCATCTTTGGCTGAAGCTCAATCTACTTTGAATAAAATGGCTGCTAAACCTGAAACTAATGACAATCCCTTTGCATCTACAAATGCCATACAAGTAAGAATTGATGAAAATGTTAGACTATTAGCTGAATTACATGCTAAGTGGGAAAGAGAAGATGAAATTGTTAGAAACATTAGTGTTTCTACTATTACCACCACTAGTGTTGAGGCTAGTAATAGTTCTACTACTTTAGATGATAAAGTTGATTTTGATCTTGATGGTTGCAATATCTCTGAAGTTATTAAATTCCTACAAAAGCTTGCTAAAAGTCCTAATGCTAGTGCTATGAACATGGCTTTTACAAAACACATTACTGATGCTCTCATAAAGATTAAAGAAGAAAAGATGAAACTTAAAGCTTCTATTCATATAAAGCAAGAAGATGGTTGGGAACCCATCATTAATATGAAAGTGAATGACTTTGATTTCAAAGCTTTGTGTGATCTTGATAGTAGTGTTTCTATTATGCCTAGAAGGATTTATGATATGCTTGATTTGCCTCCTCTTGAAGATTGTTATTTGAATGTCCCACTTGATGCTAATGCTAAAAATAAACTCATGGGGAGAGTTGATGATGTTCTTATTATGGTTAATGATTCCTATATCCCCGTTGATTTCTATGTTTTGGATGTTGAATACAATGCTTCTTGTCCTATTACTTTGGGAAGACCTTTTCTTAGAACTGTTGGTGCCATCATTGATATGAAAGAAGGCACTATTAAATATCAACTCCCACTCAAGAAAGGTATAGAACACTTCCCTAAAAAGAGAGAAAATATTTCTTTTGCTTCTCCTATGAAAACAAAATTTGGTCTTAATGCTTCTTCATTTGAGAACACTTGATTCTTTCTTTGGTTCTTATGCCTAACTTAAAGGCGTTAAAGAAAAGTACTTGTTGGGAGATAACCCAAGAGTTTTAGATGAGTCTTGGAAGTTATTACCTCTGTAATAACCTCTCCTTATCCTTTTTATTTGCTTTTTGTGCCAAGAGTAACCTCTAATGAGAGTGAAGTAATGATTGGGAAAATTGCTGTCCCGAAACAGATTTCTGTGCTTCACCGTAAAACTTCCTGAGAGAGTTCTGTATGTCGGATTGATCTGTAATTTTTTGTGCTTATGACCCAGGTTGTTATATAACTTTAGTTAGTTCAACACATTTTGATTTGAGCAACATAAAGTCTTCTAAAAAATCGTCTTTACCTGCTGGTCTGTTTTGACAGATTTCTGCCATTTTCTGCATTTGCTTCTTGTTAGTTCCTTCTTGAGTTCTTTTGGGGAATTGAGCTTTTTGAGGGAAGTTCTACAGTAGCTAGTGTTCTAATGGAAGTTTATTTGGTGTTATAACTGAACCTTGAGACTTATTTATCTTAAGTGCACTAATGTTGCTAATGAGATTGTGTGAAGTTTTGTATGAAGGAAAAAATTCAGGTGTATGGAAGGAATGAGTAATGAGATGAAGGATGGACTAAAGCTCAAGCTTGGGTATGCCACGCGTGTCACCCCAATAAATATCCAAGAAGTAAAAGCGTCAAAGCTTGGGGATTCCCAAGGCATTCCCCTTCTTCATCAATAAAAATTCCAGGTTTTTTCCAAACGCTTCATTTTTATTGTTTCATGCACAGTTGTGTTTTTCTTGGAGCGTCTTCTTTTTTGTTTTTGTTTTGGTTTTTAGTTTGCTTGGTTTGATTAGTTTTCTGAATAAGCTGGTTGGACCCCCTCTTTCACACTTTGGTTTGCAAATAGTTTGGTTTGGTTTGGTTTGGAAAAGAGTAGGAAAGTTCATACTTTTGTGGTAAAAAGAGCTCGTTTTTGACTGTGGCTATGCTTTGTCATGCCATGCTTGATATTGTTTTGGCTTTATGCTTAGTATTCTTTGTTGTATCATGACTTGTTATAAACAATTGAGATTTCTTAATGTGCCTTGGATGAATCATGCGTTGTTTTAGCATATTAAAGCATAGTATAGTGGTATTCTCCTTTGATGCTTTATTTGGGTTGACTTGGCACATGCTCACGCCATGTTATGACTATCTCAAGTCACCATAGCCTTTATGATCCTTTAGTTTTCAACTTGTAGTATCACTTTATGCTTTGATCAATGATGTTTTGTCACTCTGCATGATTATGGCCATTATTGCTCTCTTAGTTTGTCGCTCCCAGTCTTTTGCTAGCCTCCACAACCAAGTATGAGTTCCACTCATGCATCCAACTCCCTAAACCAAGTTTTTCCAAAGATTCCACCATACCTACCTACTATCTTATGCTATTCCAAGTATATTCATGCTTTTGTTTACCTTCCACTTGTTATGAGAAAACTAGTGATTAAAGCTCTGATGAACTTGATGGCACACTTTACTTTATTGCCTCTAATAAACTTGAACCATTGGGTCCTTCTTTGTTGCGTATATGCTTGCGCTTTATAAGTTGAAATTAGCAGAACCATGTACCATGGGGAACGCTTTCAACATTGCACTTGTACTTTGTACCCCGTTGATATCATGTTCTTTTGCTTACGGATCTCGGCGGAAATAAAAGTGGAACTTGTAAGATCATGGAGTTTGTATGTGTGTTAGAAAGCGCTGGGCGCTAGCCTAAGCCATGCCTAATCATGGTGGAAACTTGCAGCATCACCATAATGAGCACTCTATGAAGCATCCTCAATAAGAACCTATGCAAATAGCAAATAAAAGATCATTGAGATGCTCATTATGCCTTGCCTTGTCATTTTGATTATGGGAAAGCTCCGTATCATGTGCAAGGGGTACCCCGTTGGCGGTTCTTAATGATACACATATACTTACAATGACAAGAGCTTACTCGTGACTGAAGTTGAGTAGCATGAGGATCGGTCTTCGTAAGTAAGGGGCATGAGATTTCGGTTTATAACTTGTCAAGCATATCCTCTTAGTTGTGTCACTTTAACCTTAACCACTTCAAGATGCTTATGATAGGGGCAATGAGAGCTGAAAGCTATAAGTACCATAATTTTTGGAAGCTCTTTATGAGACTTGAATCCCTACTTCCTTTTTACAAAAGGCCTTTCTTCCACCATTATATTGAGTCTCCACCTTCTATCTTTATGCACTACTTTGAGAGCATAGTGGCCATTCTTAGTTCTATGTGCATTGTCCCAAGACTAGTTGATTGATGCATAACTTGTTATTGCTTGTTTGAAACTATTGTATCTAGTCACTCTTATGAACTTTGAAGGTGTCCTATGCATTTATATTTGCTACTCTATTGAGGTACAAGCTGAATACTTTTATGCTATGTTTTCTTTGTGTGAAACAAACAAACATCTTGCAAAGCATGTTATTCATGAATCTTTTGTTTGTGCCTTTTCATGTTGTATCATAGTTTCTTTGCTTATTGCTAGAACTTTGTCTTTCATGTTATGATTGAAGTACTTTGATCCCAGCTTTGAGTTTTGCAAATACTTTGATCAAGTTTTTGATGGTGCATGTCACCTCAAAAATTATTTATTTTTATCACTTACCTACTCGAGGACGAGCAGGAGTTAAGCTTGGGGATGTTGATACATTGCAAATGTATCTATAATTTTTGATGTTCCATGCTTGGTTTTATCCACTTTCTTGTGTTTTGTTCTGACTTTGGAGTAATTTTATTATGATTTCTTGGACTAACCTATTAACAAGAGCCACAGTGCTAGCTGCCTGTTTTCTGTTGTTTTTGGTTCCAGAAAATGAATATTCTCGGAATTGGACGGGACAAAAGCCAAAGTGCCTATTTTTTCAGAAGGGATCAAGTGCCAGAATACGAGACGGAGAAGGGCTGGGGGCCAGCCACACCACCTGAACGCGCAACCAGGCCTGGCCCATGCCAGGGAGTGGTCTGGCCGCCCCCAGCACCCCTCGGTCTCTCCTTCTGCCTATAAGTTGCCCTCGGGACGAAAACCCTAGGTACCCGATCAAAAATCCACGAAAGAGTATGTAGCCGCCGTCATCTCCATCCCTAGATCGGGAGGGATCTGAAGCTCTTCCCGGCACCCTGCCGGAGAGGGGAATTCACCCTGGAGGCCTTCTTCATCACCATGCAAGCCTCCGGTGTGATGCGTGAGTAGTTCATCCTTGGACTACTGATCCATGTAGTAGCTAGATGGCTGGTTTCTCCTCCTTTGTGCTTTCATGTTTAGATCTTGTGAGCTCCGTTCATGATCAAGATCATCTATTTGTAATCAATACATGTTGTGTTTGCGGGGATCCGATGGATATTGAGATGCTATTTCAGATTGATTATTGATTCTATCATGTCTTTGTTATTTAAGATCTTGCATGCTTTCCGTCGTTAGTAGCTATCTTGGCCAAGTAGATGCTAGCAACTCCAAGAGTTAGTATTTATGCTCGATAGTGGGTTCATGCCTCGTAATGGGAAGTGACAGAAATCTCTAAGGTACTAGATGTGTTGTTGCTACTAGGAGAAAACAACAATCCTTTGTTCATAGAGCAATCGTATTGTTTACCTTACACGCAGTTCATAAAGCAATAATGTTGCTTGCAACTTAATACTGGAGGGGTTGGATGATAACCTGAAGGTGGATTATTAGTCATAGATGCAGTTGGATGGCGGTCTATGTATTATGTTGTATTGCCCAATCAAGTCTCAAAGGAGTCAAGATGATTAGTATATGCATGTATTGCTTTCTCGGTGTTTGTAAATTGCCCCGCTGTAATTTGTTCACCCAACATGTTATCTATCTTAAGGAGAGCCACCTCTAGCGAACTATGGATCCCGGTCCTTTTACTTTACATACAATCTACAAATCTTTTACTGCTTTGTGTTTACTTTCTGCAAACTTTTACTTCTTTCCATTCGATACGTTTAATCCTTTGTTTTCCACAAAACACGGTGAGATTGACAACCTCATCGCAAGTTGGGGACAAAGTTTTGTGGTTGTGTTGTGCAGGTCTCCACGTTGCTACTAGCACCGGTAGTGCGCCCTGCCAAAGCTCAGCTAGTAACACCTTTGAGGTGTTTCCTTGCTCCTACTGGTTCGATTAAACCTTGGTTTCATAACTGAGGGAAACTTACTGTTGTGCTCATCATACCTTCCTCTTGGGGTTCCCAACGAGCTCTACATCAACACCGCCATCAAGCAATTTTCTGGGCTCCGTGCATTGAGCCATCAAGATGCTCGCTTTTGGTGTGCTGAATAGAAAGGTATTTTTGATGATGTGTATGCCAGGCTGAACATTAGGCCTATGCACCCACTGGTTCTTGCTAAGGATTTGGAGAAGACCCACCTTGTGGATGCCATGTATGTGGCTGAGCGGATGGGGCTGCACCATCTCACGGCTCTCCAGTGCTCATATGACTCTGAGGTGGTGAAGCAGTTCTTTTCCACTTTGGTTATTTGTGGAGATGAGCATCGCACTATGAAGTGGATGACTCATGACAGGCCTATGACTGCTGATTTCCATGTGTTTGCTGAGGTTCTTGGATACAATTTCCGCAGCAGGGATAGGGCCAGTGGGCACCGTATCATCACACAGCTGAAGCCCAACAAAGATGCAGCTCTCTCTCTCCTTGCACAATGGATAATGGTATTGTGGGCACTCTTGCTGGTCTTGCTCCCATCTATGCTGCCTTGGTCCTTGCCTTCTCCCATTAGGTTGCCTCGTACGAGGATGAGTCTGTGCAATACAAGCTAGATGTGATGGACTTCATCTACCATGAATTGATTGATGCAATGTTCAACCGGTTGTCCATTCCTTATGCTCCCTACATTATGATGCTCATTAGGCACCTGCTTCCTTCTGAAGATTTCAACATTGATGTTGTGCATAAGGCAAAGAAGATCTACACCAAGGTTCGGAAGACCTCTCACCCCTCTTCTGCTCCTGAGGGTCTCATGAGGGATGCTCGCAGGCCTCCAATGCCCCCAGTTGCTCGTGAGATCAAGCAGTTGAACTGGTTCAAGCGGAACATCCCATGCATGGGCGTAGACACAAGCAAGGGCCAATATGAGGCGTACAAGCAGTGCCATGAGTTGGCTCACTCTCAGCAGCTCATCCTTCACCATGTGTCCGGTGCTTCTGGTGATCCCCCGGCTCCTACCCCTCCCACACCATATGCTCGGTGGAACTCTTATTCCGGGTTGAACTATGGAGAGCTGGAGCGTCACTTGTTCCCCTCTGCGGCCACTGCTGATGATGAGGATGATTTCACCGAGGAGCTTGAAGATGAGGACGAGGATGGGAACAAGGACGAGGACGAGGATGAGGATGAGGACTACGAGTGATCCCTTGGGGCGCTAGCATCACACTTCTTCCTTTTTGGCATCTCAATGCCAAAGGGGGAGAAGTAGTTCTATTAGGTCTTCGAGGATTTGCATGGGTCGGGCATAAGCACTTGCACTTTTTCCTATTCGTCATTTTCTCGCTTGTGCCCATTTAGCATTGAACTTTAAATTTGTGATTTGTGGTTTGTTTGAGACTCTGTGACGGTGGATGTCTGGATTTATCTCGTGGATTCATCTATTCACATCCTCTTATGCTGGGAATCTATATCGAGGAAGGCGCTTATATTATATTGGTTATCACGTTGATAATTGTGGCTATTTTGAAGGATGCCTCTCTCTCCATCTCGGTGGTATGATTATGTTGTTCTTATGTCAATGGAATAGATTCACAACTATTTGTGTGCATTTGTATTCAAATGCAAAATTCATATGCACACATTGAGGGGGAGTCTCTTCCATGTTTATTGCTGGTAGTCTTGTGACCCTTTCCTACAAATCCTAGTATTGTCATCTAACACCAAAAAGGAGGAGATTGAAAGAACATTTCATGTTTTCCTGTGTTTTGTGTGTTAGATAACAATACTATGGAGTTTTCTCATGTGCGCTAAGTGTGCAGGTGTTTTAGGGGGCCGGATTATCCACCCCTCCAAGGGCCGGATAATCCGGCCTACCTCATCGATCAAAGGGTACCAAGGCGCGTCGCTCAGAGTCTAGTCGGATTATCTCCCAGAAAATCCGAACTGGGGCGGTTTTTATTTCCCAGGTCGGATAATCCGGCATTCACATGGGCCGGATAATCCGGCCCCCAGAAATCGACCAAAGGCCGACAAGGCGCGTCGCTCGGAGTCCGGTCAGATTTTCTCCCAGAAAATCCGAACTGGGGCGGTTTTTCCTCCCCAGGACGGATAATCCGACCATCACATGGGGCCGGATAATCCAGCCCCCAGAAGGCGACCAAGGGCAGGCACGGCACGACCCTCAGAGTGGGGGTGAATTATCTGTCGGATAATCCGAGTCTAGGGCGGAGTTTTCCCCAGGACGGATAATCCGGCCCTCACTTGGACCGGATAATCCGGCCCCCAAAGACTTCAACGACTTGGTTTTGGAAGGGGGTATAAATATCCCTTCTTCCCCAACATTCAGACTCTTGATTCACTCGAAATTATTCAGACACTGTGCAAGAGATTCCATTCTAGATCTCCCACTTCAACCACTCGAAGGCTTCGATCTTTGGGGGAATTGAAGGAGGAGAGAATCATCATCGCGAATCAAGCGCATCAACTCCTCTCCATTCATTTGGAGAAATCCCTGATCTAGTATTCTTGTCAATATCTAGATCTTGTTCTTTGTTATTGATAACTTGTTCTTGTGGTAGCTTGTTGTCATTACGGGAGCCTCCAAGTTGATTGTGGAGTTGTGCCCCGCTAGTTGTGTAAAGGCACCGGCACCCGCCTCGAAGGGTCCCTATAGTGGAAAGGTGGATCAGGCCTTTGGTGGCGGGATCCATCGGAGAACATGGTGAGGCCTATTGTGGCGTGGTGGTCTTAGTACCGCCCACCCCTCCAACGCAGACATACTTCCCTTAACAAGGAAGGAACCGCGGTCAAACAAATCCTGTGTCTCCGCGTGCTTCACTATGGTTCACCCGTTCCTCTTCCACTCCATCTTTACTCGCTAGTAGATAGGTTTGCATATAGGGAAATTCCACCTAATAGTTTATCTAGATAATTTACCCTTTTTGTTAAGCCTAAAATTGAAAAGGCATTAAAATTTGAAGTAGCACCTATTCACCCCCCTCTAGGTGCCCATACGATCCATTTCAACAACTACCACCTCATGACCACCAATGAAGTTATGCAAGAGATGGCCGCTTTCAAGGTTGCTATCAAGAATGCCAAAGACGCCCGTGCTCGTGCTATTGGAATGAGTAGTGGTGTGAATCTTGACTTGAAGGCCAAGGTTGTGGAGTATGATGAAGATGAAGGGAGTGATGATGCACTCTCAATGAGCCACCCCGAAGATGTCAAGGTTGCTCATGGTGAATATATGGCCTTCTATGCAAGAAACTTTTGGAAAGACCCCGCCAAGGCCAAGATGGAGATGCAACGAAGAAGCAACCCCAATGGGAGAAGAGACAATGGGTCTAAATTGAGAACTTGCTTAAATTATGGTGACCGGTATCACTTTATTACCGGTTGTCCCTATGAGAAATGAGAAGATCATGGGGGTAAACTTGTTTTGAAGAAAACCTCCAAAGCTCCTTTCAAGAAACCCTTCATCAAGAGGAATCCCACCAACAAGAAGTCGGGTGAAATTGTCTTGATAACACATGAAGAATTCTCCTCCGACAATGATGATGATGAAGATGAAGAAGAGGAAACATCAAGTGGTGTGGTTGCTCTTGCCACTACTTCTACACCTACCTTCTCACTCTTCGACTCTCCAAATGAGAATATCTCCAACAAGAACGTCACTTGCCTTATGGCAAGAGGAACGGAGAACTATGCTTCCGGTGGATCAAAATGGGTGCTTGATAGTGGATGCACAAGTCATATGACCAGAAGTGCATCTAGTGTCAAGGAGTTGAGACCAAATGTTGATCAAATATCCGTGTCATATGTCAACAAGTCAAAGTCTAAGGTAATGGGTTTCGGCAAGGTTGTGGTTGCCCACGATATCACTCTCGTGGACGTCATGCTTGTTGAGACCCTTGGCTATAATTTACTTTCAGTCTGTGCTCTTGGAAAGATGGGATTTGTCGTCTTTATTGATAATGATATTGTGATCCTCATGTAGAGCAAGTATCTAAAGGTCGCTTTCGTTGGGTACGTCCAAAATGACCTATATATGGTGGACTTTGCAGGGAAAACCACTACAAGTGCGATGTGCTTATTCAGAAAGGCCGATGTGGGTTGGTTATAGCATCACCGTCTAGCCCATGTCAACATGAGAACTTTGCAAAGTCTCCACAAGGATGGTCATATTGTTGGACTAAAAGAAAATGTTTGCTTTGCCAAAGATCGTGTTTGCAGGGCGTGTGTTGAAGGAAAGATGCATGATTCTCCCCACAAGCCAAAGAACTACATCAAGTCCAAGAGGATCTTGGAGCTCCTTCATGTGGATCTCTTTGGTCCTCCATCTCATGCAAGTATTGGTGGGAAGAAATATTGTTTGGTGATTGTTGATGACTACTCAAGATACACATGAGTATATTTCTTCAAGCTGAAACGTGAGACCCAAGAAAACTTCATTGAGTTCATCAACATGGCTCAACGTCAACACAATTTTCCTATATTAACAATAAGGAGTGACAATGGCACCGAGTTCAAGAACTACACCTTGAATGGATTTCTTAGTGATGAGGGGATAAAACACCAATATTCCACTGCATATACCCCTCAACAAAATGTTGTAGCTGAGAGGAAGAACTGGACTCTTATTGATATGGCAAGGACCATGTTGGCGGAGTTTAAATCTCCATACAATTTTTGGGCCGAAGCAATCTCCACCGCATGCCATGCATCAAACCGTCTCTACCTCCGCAAAGAATTGATCAAGACTCCATATGAAATTATCACTGGTAACAAGCCCAATGTTTCATACTTCCGGGTGTTCGGTTCTAAGTGTTTCTATCGCATTAAGGGTGTTCGTTTGTCCAAATTTGCTTCCAAAGCATTAGAGGGTATTTTTGTTGGTTATGGTCTTGAATCCCACACTTATAGAGTCTATGACAAGCTCTCCGAAATTGTCATAGAATCTTGTAGTGTGGTTTTTGAAGAATATGATGGTCCCCAAGGGGGCGTGTTAATGTTTGTGATATAGATGATGAAATGCCTCAGGATGCCATAGGAAGAATGGGTGCGGGATTCATCCGCCCCGTTGAGGAACCCCTTATGGTGGATCGAGAAGAACTATGCTCTACTCAAGTGGATCCCTCATCTTCACAACATCAACAAGCTCCTATCGAGGAGGACAATGACCCAGGCCAAAGACAAGCTATGGACCCTCAACAAGTTGATCAGGGAGAAACCTCTAGCCAGGAGGAGCTTGAGTCTCCTTTTGCCAGAATGTCCAGCGTTGCTCAGTCCATTGTACAAGGAAGATCTGTAGAAACTGCCATAAGGGTAGCCCAATGCCTGGCTAGAAGTGTGCCTGATCAAGACCAAGGTCAATCTTTGCCTCTTTATGAAGACAATGGTTCCAATGATGATCAAGGTCAAGTTAATGGTCAAGACGAGGACCAAAATGATGAAGAGATCTGTAGGGGTTCCGCGTATGAAAATAATAAAATTTTACCCTACGCCCCTAAACCCCTGATGTTGCCAGGACCTATCTATTAGTAATGCAGTAACGGGAGGGGCTTTTTCGCAAACTTACCCTTGAAGACCGAAAAACGTTGTCAACGCTTAGGAGAGCGTGGTTGATGTAGACGAGCCGAAGCCGACCTCAAGGTCGTGATGAAGTCCCTGTGCTCCTGTGGCTCCAACGACTTGAGTGCCTCAAGTGTGACACCTCGCGGGGAGTTACACACGTCCGATGCCTGACGATGACTCCCGCTTCCCTGATCCAGCAGCAATTGCGGAAGTAGAGCTCCTGGATCCGAATCCCACGGCGCGACGACGCTCCACGGTGAAGATGTCTCTCATTCGCACAGTCCGAACTTGGGACCACGGTCACGAGAGAGAGAGAGAATATCAATTGGAGGTCTCCCCAAAAGTGAGGAAACCTTTTATTGAATACTGTGTGTATTTATCGGGCCAGATACCCCCACTGTATGTAGGGGAGGGGAGGTACTACCTCCCTCAAAGTCCCGGGGTGGGACTAAAGGAGAGGGAGAGGGGGGCGCCGCCAGCCAGCCCTAGTGGGCCCCACACGGGGGCTTGGCCCAGCCAGCCACCCCCTTGCCCCTTCTCCCATCTTGCCTTTCCCTAATGGGCCCTCTTCCCTCCAGAATTGGCCCATTAAGCCTTTTGACCTTTAAATTGATTTTCTCTTTATTAAATAATTATGAATAAATCAATATTTAACATTCATTCACATATTATTCAATCTCCGTGGCTATGGAACACCTTCCACCTCCACTCCGGACATCCTCCGGACTTACCAAAACCCTTCCGGTTTTCTCTCTACTTTTCTTCGGTGATTCTACCGATCCTATAAACACTCTCTAAGCATCATCAAACCCTTAAGCGTGATACCCCATGGTTCGGGAACACTCCAGACATGGTCGAGACACTCCCAGACCAATGGTTGACTGAGGGACCTGGATGGCCATGTGACCCCTGTGCATTCCACGAAGATCTTTCATCGTTTGAACCGGGATAGTCGTGTCTTATTCCCTTTGTCTCTCGACACTCACATTGCTCGAGATCTGATCAATGGCATAACCATGTCGTGTTTGATCTCGTTACCGAACAATGCTACTTGACTCGTTCTGACAAGTGATATCCCTGTGATCAAATCACACGCTGCGCAGCTATTGGATATAACTTCTCCGAGTGGGCCCTTGAGTATCTTTCTATCACGTGGACGGACAAATCTCGCTCTTGGCATATATTTCCTCTAAGGTTCCTCCGAATACCTGAACACACCTTTATTGTCACTGTATTACCAAGTGACGTTTGATGCTATCTAAGCATTCTCAGGAGACAGTGATTGATATAGCCTCACGGTCTAAGGAATAGTCTACAAGGATCCATTTCTAATCATCATAACTTGAACTTCGTGACATGATCAGGTCACGATGTTTAGGTTGGGTATTGGTTCATCATCTCATTCTCAGAATGAGTTGACTCCATTTCCAACTAGCATAAATGCCACATGATCAGGAAACCTTGATCATCTGTTGGCCAATGAACCAGTGACTAGAGTTTCACTGGGAACCCCTGGTTGTTTATATATCACACGTGTATTGATGTTTCCTCTCAATACAGTTATAGCATGATATAAAACTTAATTATAAACTTTATGAAATATGATAACAATCCTTATTATTATTTGTCTCTAGGGCATATTTCCAACAAGATCCCCACAAGAAACAGCAAGGAGATCGAAACTCGTTGCCAAGCTAGAATGGATAGAATGTTGGATTAAGAGACCACTCTCTAGAGAATGTGGTAGGGGATCTAAGAAGAGGGATATCCACTAGAGCTCAATTGAAGAGTTTTGGTGAACACCAAGCACACATTTCCATGGTGGAACCAAAGAAAGTATGGTAAGCTCTAGAAGATTCAGATTGGTTGGAAGCAATGCACAAAGAGCTCAAAAACTTTGAGAGAAACAAAGTATGGAAGTTAGTTGAAAAGCCAAAAAGATTGCCGCAATGTTATAGGCACCAAGTGGATATTCAAGAACAAGCAAGATGAGCATGGAATGATTGTGAGGAACAAGGCAAGATTGGTTGCGCAAGGTTTCTCTCAAATTGAAGGCATTGATTATGGAGAGACATATGCACCCGTGGCGTGCCTTGAGTCCATATGTATCCTTCTTGCTTATGCGGCACATCATAATTTTAAATTACAACAAATGGATGTAGAAAGTGCATTTCTTAATGGTCCATTGCATGAGTTGGTATATGTAAAGAAACCCCCGGGGTTTGAGGATCTCAACTTCCCAAACCACGTCTACAAACTTGATAAGGCACTCTATGGGCTCAAACAAGCCCCACGCACGTGGTATGAGCACCTTAGAGAGTTGTTGTTAGACCGTGGGTTTGAGGTTGGGAAAATCGATCCCACTCTTTTTACTAAGAAGGTGAATGGGGAGCTTTTTGTATGCCAAATATATGTTGATGATATTATCTTTGGATCATCTAACAAAGCTTTTAATGATGAATTCTCAAAGCTTATGACTGACAGGTTCAGGATGTCTATGATGGGAGAGTTGAGGGTATTTCTTGGCTTTGAGATCAAGCAAATAAGAGGAGGAACCTTCTTTAATCAAGCCAAGTATACTCAATACATGCTCAAGAGGTTTAATATGAAAGATTTAAATGGATATCCCACTCCCATGGCAACCAAGACTCACCTTGAACTTAACCCAAATGGTAAAGATGTTGATCAAAAGGTATACCGATCCATGATTGGTTCTTTGCTTTACCTATGTGCATCTAGACTCGATATTGTGTTAAGTGTAGGAGTGTGTGCAAGATATCAAGCGGCTCCTAAAGAAAGCCACTTGATGGTAGTCAAGAGAATCTTTTGATATTTGGTTCATACCCCAAACTATGGTGTGTGGTATCCTAGAGGCTCAACCTTCTCTCTTTGTGGGTACACAGACTCGGATTGGGCTGGTGATAAGGATGATAGGAAATCAACCTCGGGGGCTTGACAATTCCTTGGTAGGTCCTTGGTGTGTTGGTCTTCTAAGAAGCAAAATTGTATATCTCTCTCCACCGCCAAAGCCGAGTATGTGGCAGCTGCTAGTGCTTGTACTCAATTGCTATGGATGAGACAAACTTTAAAGGAATATGGTGTCCATTGTGACAAAGTGCCTCTTCTATGTGACAATGAAAGTGTTATCAAGATTGCCTACAACCTAGTGGATCATACAAGGACAAAACATATTGAGATTCGTCATCACTTCATTAGAGACCATGTTGCTCGAGGAGATATTGAGCTATATTATGTGTCAACCAAATACCAACTAGCCAACATTTTCATGAAGCCACTTGATGAACCAAGGTTTTGTTATTTGAGGAATGAACTAAATATCATAGATTCAAGGAGATTGACTTGATTACCTTGCATACTCACCTATGGCTTGACTCTTATTTGGTTTAGGTGCAGGCATGGAGATAGGGGGAGTGCGGTCCTAATACATTGGACTATCCCTCCCCCCATAATGCCAACATTAAGAAATTCAATTCTCTTAATATCATTTTGTGATATGTGAGCTTCATTGATGAGTACTGGCTATGAACCCAAGGATAATTCTTCCTGGTATCATGTCACAAACTCTTACATGGTGACCTCGGCTACCGCCCCCTTCACTATGAAGGATTGGTTCTTGGTTCGCGTTGTTGAGTGATCGAAGTTTCACATTGCCATTTTTTATTAAAGATCATTGCCTTTCTATTCTTCACAGTTTGAAATCTTAACCTAAGCCTGTCTCCATTCCCTAAAAACATTCTTTCCAACATATATGTCCCCAAAACTTGAACCTAGCTATTTTTGGTTGAAGAGGACCGGAGTCTCCAGTGTGCATACACTGGAGTCTCCGGTGTAGGCCAGAGTCTCCGTGCAGACCGAAGTCTCCGGTTTGGGGCGGTTTCGGGCTGTGACTTAAGGGGGCCTAGGTGAAAGAGTCACACAGACTCTATCTTCCACCCCGACCCCACCATCACAACCACCACCTCCTCCTCCAGAATTGTTACCCGGAGGCTGCTTTGCCGCCAGGATCCGCCGTGCCGCCAGCCAACTCCACCCTCTCCACCCTTGGGACCTTCCCCACCGGTGGAATCTTCCAAATGGACAGATCTGGTACCGTTTTCTCTCACCATGAACCTAGGGTTCATCCCCTTTGTTTGTTTTGAGTTTTTGTACTAGTTTGTCCTGTGGAACAACATGCCTGCGTGCACTGCATCACTTTAGTCTCGTATCTCTGCCTGATCTACTAGAATCAATATCATCTGTAGTCTCTATGTGCAAATCGAAATCTCTAGACCGGAGATTCCTGTTGGTCAGTCCGGAGACTCCAGTCTAGGCCGGAGACTCCGGTCTGTCTGACTGGAAACTCCGGTCCAGACCGGAGATTCTGGTGTTGCACTCTGGAGACTCCGGTGTAGATTTCCTCCAGCACATCTGGCATAGTTATGAGGGTCTTGTGCCTATCTCCTAGACATATGTGCTTACCCCCATGCTATCCCCTCTCTCTCTATTCACAAGTGGCTCAGGTTCTCGTCGTGGTCGCACCAAGGCCAAGTCCAAAAGGGCGGATCCTCAGTTTGATGAAGAGGCTGGGCAGTATGTGATTCCGCCATCCAATCTTAGGCAGCAGCTCAGATATGCTGAGTATATGAGAAAGAATCGAGAATGGATTGAGGAGGAGAACCAGGCCAAGAGGGCCAAGTATGACAATTTGCAGTCTCTTGCTCATATGTCCAAGAAGGAGTTTCGTGACCTTCGAAAGACTAATTTCTATGAGCTGCCAAGGACTTGTGAGGATCCTTGTTATTGGAGGAGGGAACAAAAAGTATTCATGACTGATGTCTATCGCAAGCTCACCAAATCCCCAGTTTGTCCTTAGAGGTACATGGAGCTTGAGTACATGCGTGCCAACAGTTACTTTGCAGATGCTGTGTGGATCACTAAAAAGCTTGGGTTGCATGGGCTCATGGAGCTCTGAGAAGATTACATCATTCCCCTTGTCCAACAATTCTATGCCACTATGGTGTTTGGGACTGATCAAGCAAGGACCATGACCTGGATGACCGGTGATGTTCACTGCACTGCTACCTTCTTTGACTTTGCCAGGATCATCAATGAGACTTTCAGGGTGTGGTTATTCCTATTGGACACCGTATGCATGATGCTGCTCTTGGAGAGAGCAAGACCAAGTTGGCTCCTCTCTATGGCAAGGGTGTTGTTGTCGATGAGGCTAAGGGCCTCAAACCTCTATACAACTTGTTGCTAATATATTCCGCCACAGTATCTCTCCCAGTGTTGGCAATGATGATGCCATTAGATGTGGGATTGTCAACCTACTTCACCATGCTCATAAGATATATCTTGCTGGTCCTGATGCTGAAGGTTTTGCTATTAATGTGATGGATTACATTTTTTAGGAGATGCACCATGCTATTCTCTAAAGCAAAACTCCTCCATATGATCCTCTAGTGATGAGGCTTATCAACACTCAAACTCATGGTTCACCACTTGCTCTACCCCCCAATCTTACATAACATGCTTTGGTGTCCCTTCAGAAGAAAGGGAAGATTATGACTAGGCAACCGTTTGAGAGTGAGGATGAGCGTGCTCCCACCCCTCCTAGGGGCTCTAGGAGGAAGAATGCCTCCAATGTACCCATGCCTCCTGTCACACGTGAGATTGTGAAGGAGAAAGTCAAGAAGGCATCCTTTTGGGAGAAGACCCTTTGCTGCATGAATGTTGACATTCGTAAGGGACAGCATGATGCCTACAAGAGCAACCGCAGGATTGAAAAACTTCTCAAGGAGATCAAGGCTCAAGGTGAGGAAGAAGAGGAAGGAGAGTTAGAGTACAATGATGAACATGGAGATGAACCATCTGCAGAGTCTGATCACACACTTTCCTTTGGGGCTTGGAATGCCATGAATGCAAGCTTAGTTGACTAGTAGACTTTCTCTAAGGTTACTTCTGGTGTTGCACCTCAGGGCACCTCCTCTTCTCGCCCTCACGGCAAATGGCCACAGACTTCTGCTGCCGATGATGATTATGATGAGGATGAGGATGAGGTTGATGACGACAACGATGATTCCGAGTGATCTCCTTTGGGATGATAGCTGGGACACTTTTTCCTTTTTGGTGTTTCGATGCCAAAGGGGGAGAAGTTGTCCATTAGGTGCATCGGGATTTGCATGGGTTGGGTTGTCATCTTTATATCTTTATATTCGAACATTTTCTTTCATTTGATTCTTGTGAGACTTTATATCATTATGTGAACTATCGTTGTGTGTGGACATATCTATGCCCGTTCCTCATTGTAATATTTATCCATTACCTGACAGGCATGTATTACTTGTTTATCTTGTTGCACATCGTCAGGGGGAGCATAATTATGTCTTACTAAAAATTCCATGCAAAACCTCGTGTTGTCATCGAACACCAAAAAGGGGGAGATTGAAAGGACATTTATTGTCATAATCTGTTTTGGTGTTCTTTAACAACATCATGTACATTTTACTATGTGTTAATGTCTACAGGTCAATCTATCGAAAAGGGAAAAAGTCAGAGTGTTATGGGAAATTACATGGCCAAAACTATGCTTACCTAAAGATTCCAGACTGGAGTCTCCGATGTGCAAACACCGGAGTCTCCGGTGTGGTACGGAGTTTCCCCAGGAGTTCCCGGTGTGTGGTATAGACTTGGCCTAGGGTCTCTCTGTGTGGTGGTCTAGAGATTGATCGGATATCAGCCGAAATCTCCGGTGTGTCTCCTCAGGCCGGAGATTCTAGTGGGGACACACCGGACTCTCCGATGTCTCTGGTCCGGAGTTACGGCCAGAGTCTCTAGAGTGGACATCAAGCTCCTGCCCAAGACAGCCAGAGACGCGGTCCGGTGATGGACCTAAGGTGGGCCGGAGTCTCTGGTCTGGCAGACCGGAGTCTCCGATGTGAATGGTCTCCAATAGTCATAAAACGGTTCACAAGTGGGTGGCCTATAAATAGGGGACCTCATCCCCTTCCTCCAGCTGCTCGTTCTAGAGAAAGAAGACCACACCATTAGAGCCACCAAAACTCCAAGATATCTTCATCCAACCACCAAAAATCGCTGATCTTTGGGGAATCAGAGGAGGAGGCATCGATCTACAGCTTCACCAAGAGAGATCTTCATTTCCCCCTCATTCACTTGAGAGCCCCTTGCTCTAGGGTTCAAACCCTAAGCCTTGTTTTGGTTGATTTGATTTTTACAAGCTTGTCTTTGATTGTTTGACATCTTGCTTGTATTTGGGAGCCTCCAATTAGGTTGTGGATGTGTGCCTCGAACTTGTTGTAAAGGTGCTGGCTTCCACCTTGAAGGTTGCCAATATAGTGGAAGGGGTGAATCGAACCCGTTGGGGTGAGGTTGATCGGAGAACAAGGGAGGCCTCCCGTGGCGTTGGTGGTTTGAAACCACCCCCTCTCCAAACGTAGACGTACTTCCCCTCAAAGGGAAGGAACTACGGGAAACAAACCCTTGTGTCTCCGCGTGCTCCACTTTGGTTACTTCTATCCTTTACCACACTTTACTTATCTTGTTCTTGCTTAGTGTTGTGCTAGATTGACATATAGGTAAATTCACCATAGTTGTATAATCTAGAGAATTTACCTTTTGTGTTAAATCCTAATTTGTAAAAGAGTAAAAATTTAAAGTAGCACCTATTCAACCCCCTTCTAGGTGCCCATACAATCCTTTCAAAGGGAGTGATGTGGGCCACTAGAGCTATTAAAGTTGGATATAAATGGCATACAAGAAATGGTAGATCCATAAAATTTCGGGAGGATATTTGGTTTGGTAATTCACCTTTACCTACTCAGTTTTGGGAGATCTACTTTGTTTCAAATCAGCAAACCAAAACCGTACTGGACCTATGGGATGGATCTCAACTAAAATGTGATTTTAGGATAACCTTAACTCAAGTATGATGATTTAATGGCATGAATTGCAAGAAATAGCTAGATATTTCATTTACTAACGTGAAGACCAAGTTATCTGGCAATATGAGTCTAAAGGGGTTTATCTTCTAGTTCCATGTACACTTTATTTATTTTAGAGGTGTGCAACCTATCTACTTGCCAACTGTCTAGAGTTTGAAAATACCTCCTAGAATCCAAGTTTTCTTATGGCTCTTCTCTCAAAACAAGATTACGATTAGAGAAAACTTGAGAGCAAGAGGTATGCCAAAACCTTTGGAGTGTGAACTGTGTAGGGAGACTGAATCTGTTAAACACCTCCTTTTGAATGCATTATAGTCGGGAAGCTTTGGGATGATGTAGTTGAGGTTTTTGGTATAAATATCACTAACTTTGAATCTATTACATCTAAATGGCTTGCAAATAAAAAGTTCTTGCATTTGAATGTAGTTACTTCTGCAATCGTGTGGGGGTTTATGGAACAATAGAAATAGGTTAGTCTTTAACAAAGTTACTTGGATAAACATGAAATAGGTTTGGCGCGAGGTGTTGTTATATCTGAAAAATAGAAAAACTCCCTTGAAGGAACTAGAGGGGGATCGAGTAATTCATGGACTGGATGATGCATAGCCTAAAAAAACCTCAGAACATGCGAGCAAGCTAACCTGCACGGGATTCGAGTGGATTTCTACTTGGAAGACCACCGATTCCTTAAACTATGGTGAATGTGCGATGTTAGAGTACCTGAAGGGACACCCGGAGGAGGATGAATCCATACACATGGTGATCTAATTCCTGGGCATCATCATCTCCACCCTGGTGAACTTAGATGTGTTCATTTTATTTTGCAAAGGCAAACTTTTGAGCTCGGCTTGTGATATGTCCTATCATCGAGTTTATAATAGACCGATGGTAGTGAGTAGAGTTCGTAAAAACCTTTCTAGCTTTACTTCCAGTAGCTTTTACTTTCCGAAAATAAAAGACTTTATTCAAGGTTTCATTTGAATGAATGGAACGGGTAAGAGATCTCTTTCAGTCAAAAAAATCCCTTTACACAAGGCGGTCAATTGAAAATAAACGGGAGAGAAAACAATGGTAAATAAATTTTCACGGTCTATCTAATAACACACACACCAAGATCTCAAAGCTAATACATCGACAATGTAAAAAATATCTACAAAATCCTGACACGTAAATGAAGGGCCACTACACTAGTTATCTTGATTACTACTTAGTATCGAGAAAAAGAGTTCAAGGCCGACGAGCTGTTGAAATTCGGCTCGATGTAACTCGCGTGAGCCAGGATGGACTTTGTGAGTCTCGCGTTGTCCTTCTGAATGCACATCCGTTAAACTTTGACTACTTTGTAATTTCAGGTCGAGCTTTATTAAAGTTCTCCCGGAGGGTTTTGTAGCACAAATTCGTTTGATCTAGTCGAGCATGATCCTACTAGAGTTTTGTCCGCCAAAGAAAGAGGGCTTTGTTAAGCTTATTCTTTTTTTTTATAATCAATACCACGCTATATTCAAAGTAACAAATAGTACATGGTAGAGATATATAAGCTGCCTCCATCGATTATAAAATAAAGTCTAAAAAAAACTAGCAAATCTTCGAGGTCTTCAATCTCTTTCTTCTTTCAAGACATAATCTTCTACTTTTTTAAAGTCAGCCAAACGCCGACAAATATCAAACCATAACCTGTAAATACCAATGAAGGTTCTTCCATAATTTTTTGAGCCGCAGTGCCAAGGCTACGTGCACAAGCGCAACTATTAGGGTAATCAATCAACATCGGCAAGAGATCCAACACAAGTATTTTAGGAAAAATGAACCGGACAGCCTGATCGACATCGCTGACGGGCCGAGAGTACGAATCACCATTGTCGAGGACGTAGCAGCCGGGACAAATATTGCGAGGATAATCCTCCTCGCGACAACCATGAGAAAAAGTCCAAAATCGATCCGGTGAAGAAAGATCTGAAAGACTGTACCTATAGAAACTTAATCTTTCAACACCACCATTGACGCCGGGAAAGAGATCTCGTCGTCGAACGATATGCCGAAGATCATTTATTGTAGACAATGACATCTCCATTAACATAGAGTAAAGAAGATGACAACCAAAACACTAATCTAATCTTGAAAACACTACTTTTACTTTTCTTATTTCAGAATATTGTCTCTCTTTAATTATCGTGCTTTGCCGAACCGAGATGTTCCCCTTCATCGTGACAACCCGGTAAAACTACGGAGAGCCGGCCAAGCATTCGGACACGCAAGATCTAGCGACCGTGGATTGGACTGACCCAATGATGTTAGTTTAACATGATAGCTTATGTTTTAAAATTTGTGGTAGACCACTCCTTTGCTAACAAAATGACAGTGTGCTACCGAGAAAAAGTATGTCAGGTGGACAAAATGCATAATCAATTCTTGGTGCCTGCTATACCCTGACATACGCATTCTTTACCATGACAAGCTTGCTATATGCAGTCAGAGAAAAAACACTAGACACATATACCATTTAATTTAAAACGAGCTCCAAGATTCCATCCAATTAACTAATCCAACAATTAAATATAAACGATAGATTCAAGAATCGGCACCAGAGAGACGCAGACTGTTTAGATCCAATAGACATATTTTACAAAGGAGCAGATACCGATGGCGAACCTATATGTCATGGATTGATTGGTTCCATGACCGACATAACTAAAATATGTAGCGCTTGCAGGCATCCATAATTCTTTTACCAGACGCCAACATGAGATCAGCTAGGAAGCATCACTCTGACACACTATCCAACAAGATCAGCATAACCAACCAACTTCCTTTCTTCCTCATCTGAAATGGTAAGAAAATGGAGGTCAATTAAGAAGTCCCAAGAAGAAATTGTTGCCTTCTATTGCAGCAAGAAGGGAATGAAGTTAACTGTCTGTTATATAATTAGCAACTGTGTGTAATCAATGACATCACTATCAAACAAGTAGTGTGTTGCCTATAAAGTGGGCAAACAAGAAAGGTACATGTGCAATAGTCTGAGTTCTTAGACATGTCATACTAAAAGGCGTTGGTAACAGCTAATGGCATAAAACATTCCAGCAGGGAAGAAACCAATATCTAAGGAATGTCAGGAGATACAATCTAGGCACTTCGCTCAACCAATTAGTTCAAGATATCCATTTGATAGAATATAAAAGTGCTAGATTGTCATACCCTTGAAAAAGTGTGTCACTCAGTCAATTTTTTTGTACAAGCATACTAGGTAAGCCTAACTACAGTTTTCCTTTCTCGCCAGGAGGATTAAGTGACAGACTAACACTAGCAAGTAGCAACGATGATGGGTGGCAACAGACAAGGACAACTGACAGGAAGACACAACCACACGAGAACTCTAATTGATGTCAAAACGATTAATAACAATACTGCATTCATGGAGGATTATCAATCCTACAAAGATGAACTGAACGAAATGACGTATATGATAGATTTCTTCTTCTTTTTGAACGCAGAATGTTCGATGGACTTCATCATTCAAGGAGATAAAATAAATTAAAGCATAAGTTGTGTACCTCTCTAAAAGTAAGTACTTGCAGTCCAGACTCTACATCCATCTCTTTGTAGCCTTATTCCTCGAGTCTTGGTGACTTTGTCGTCTAGTCTTTTTGAAATCACCATTAGAGGACATAAGCTGCTTCTGCCTACCAACATAACTTGTTTCTACTTTTGGATTTAAAGAATTCTCTTTGAATGGGATGGTCGGACGCAGGTTGCGAGCTGATGATTTTGTTGCAGGAAGAGATGTTCTTCGCACTGATATTCTAGAGCTTCCTTTGGATTCACAGTCTCCTGGAATGCCATCCGTAAGATGTACATTAAGCAATTCTCTCGGCGTAACAGGAGACTCAGAATCTGATGATGATGGGCTACTGCTGCTCATATCATATAAAACATTGTTTGACATCACTGGCAGTTCAGAGTAGACTGTATTTAAGTTGGCAGAAGATGCCCTTTTAGCCCTTGTCAATTCAACAACCTATTGTTATCAAACAAAAAAACATGAGAGCTCAACACTTCACCGTAAGCAGCTAATTTATAGCTAACAATGTCTTTGAAGAACTGCTTACCATCTGTTTCAGAGATGACATGTCTTTCTTCAATTTAGATATCACCATATTTTTTCTTTTAAGAATATCCTGCAACTCTGCGATTCTCTACATGCAAAAAGAGAAAACAATGCTGTAAGGATATGCCATCGGCAAAGTACCATGCAAGCTTCAAGACAATATGCACCTTGGCGTCAGCAGGGTTAGATGTATGTGCAGCTGCATTTAGTTCCTTTATAATTGCATCCTTCTCTTCACATTCCTTCCGAATGTTATACAACTCTTGTTCTGCCGCCAGGGAACTTAGCTGGATGAAACTTACCCATGTCATCAGTAAGAAACTTATGTGTTTATACATTGAGAAATGTCGATGAGAGCACAGACGACATTAACAGACAAAAATGCATATGCCATAGAAATTACAGGTGTACCAGTGTATGTGCACATCAAAATGATGCTCCTAAATTACAGTACACGTAAATAAGATGTCATCACCAGAGAAAGGTATAGTCCTATTTACCTGATTGTCCCCGTTCACATGAGTATCTACTGAGGACGCGACACTCCAACAGAAGTCTGAGAGGTCTGACATCCGGCGCTCCTCGTGATCCACAAGACTTACACTAGACCTATCAACTACATCGCTCTTTGCATCATCTGTTCCACAAAATTCCTGCACGTTTGTCCACCATAGGAAAATATAAGTGAGACAAAAGTACCTCAGGCAACGACTCTCTGTAAACACATTATACCTTTGTCTTCTGAGGAGTAGCAGCAGTTTCTGCTCGAGTGCACACACAGCATATAGCTCCCCCCTCATGTCCTGGCTTGTTGCTGCTTATCCACTCAATGTTTTCCTTTTCGGCCGAAATGAAACTGTCACACTTGACGTATTGCTGTTGCAGGGAGTTCATCTCGCCGAACAGATCATCCAGCTTCTGCTGCATACTCTGCAGCACCTCATCCTGCACACCAAAAGCATAACTTTGCCAGTTCACTTGTATTGCTAACTCAACATGCTAAAAATAAATAAAAAAATACTGCAAAATTAACAATGTGCAACATTCTAGTGGAACCCAATCACGGGAGTACATAATAAATGGTCTAAATGGGATGAAGTCATACAGGCACCTCTAAATCCGCAGGTTGATCATTGAGTACCAGTATAAGGATAAGATAAAACGGAGGAGATAGGTAGAAGCAAACCCTAAGATGAATCGATCGCTGGAGCTGCTCGATGCGGCGGGCGGCGTGGGAGCGGGATGAGGCGGCAGCCACGGTGGCGACCAGGAGGACGCGATGGAGCGGGCTGAAGAGTTCCCACGAAATCGCCTCGTCTTTCGGGAGGCCGGGCGCAGCCACTTCGGCGGACGCCGCCTCCTCGGCGCCGACGAGACGGCCCTGCAGGGAGACCCACGCGTGCCGCCGCGGGCTCGCGGGTTCGCGGAACCGGCTCGAGAGGGCGCAGCGGCGTCGGGAGGAATACGAGGAAGACCTCACGGATACACGGGAGGGAGGCGGTTCTGGGGGCGGGGTGGCCTCGCCGGCGGCGGGGGCGGCGACCATGGCGACGAAAGACGTTTCGATTTGGGGGATTTTTTTTTTTGGCTGTGTTTGGGCGCGTGGGTTCGGGATATTAGTTTTCGAAATGCATAATGCTATATGCGGACGAGAGACGGGCAGGGAGTCAGGGACGCGTTCAAACGCGGAATGCTATATGCCGCTCCGCGGCGCGAGCGGCTAGTGCCGCACAGGCACCCCTGTTTGGGCTGGCCCAGTACGTATAAAGTTTTTTCTTTTTTTCTTTTTTATCCGTTTCTGTTTCTTTTTGTTTACGCTTTTTAAAAGTTTATTTTTTCAAAAAATATTATTATTTGAAAAACATTTACTTTTTCCAAAAAAAATCCATCGTTTTTTAAATTGGTTTATGATTTTTCAAATTGGTTCATGATTTTTTAAAATGGGTTTATGATTTCCGGATTTTTGTTCATGCTTTTAAATTTTTGGTTCATGATTTTTGAATTTGGTTCGGGTGTTTTCCGAAATGGTTCATGATTTTTGAACTTTTGTTCATGAATTTTTTTAAAATCATCGTAATTTTTTTATAATAATAAAAAATCTTCACTAATATTTGAAAATGTTCACATTTCTTCAATCATTACTCCAGATATTTTCCAGAGTTTACATAAAATACAAAAAAGAAATAGAAAAAATATGGACTAGGTGGTGTGTGCTCCTAGGCTCCGTCCTATTTATCGCTTACTGGCTCCGTCCACGTGGCCTCTTGAGGTGGGCCAGCCTATGTCGTAGGAGATTTTCTCGGTTTTCTTCAGTTTTTTCGTGTTTTCTTTTGGTTATGTGTTTTTTCATCTGGTTATTTGTTGTAGTCTGGTTTTTTGAACTTATTCTAAATCTGAACTATTTTTCTATGTTCAAACATTTTTTAGATTTGAACATTTTTTTTAATTTTGAACCATTTTAGCATGTGAACAGTTTTTAAAACTTGAACATTTTTCAAATGAACAATTTTTAAACTTGAACATTATTTAAATTTTAATATTTTGCAAACTTGAACAATTTTTAAACCTGAACATTTATAAAAGTTGTTTTTTTAATTTGAATATTTCCTTAGTCAAACTTTTTAAAATTTGAACATTTTTTACAGATGAACATTTTTTTGATATCCGAATCTTTTTTCAAAAATCTATTTTTTTAATCTGAACATTTCTTACTTTCAACAAATATTTTAGAATTAAAAAAACAGGCTGAAGAAACAAACGAACGAGGGCGAGCTAGAGAACGGAAAAAGAGGATGAGCCAAGAGCTAACTGGGCCGGCCCATCCAGGATCTGGTCTGGCCCACCTGGATTATCTCATGGGCCAACGTGCTTAATCCCGAACACCAATTGGGCCTTATTTTTACATTCCTCTTTCTCCGGCCGCACTCGAACACGACAGGCCGATGGAGCAACCGCAAGCAGCCATGGTGGCGACGGAGGCTGGCGCCGGCGACGACACCGACGCGTACCGCATCCGGCCGCTCGAGCTCGGCGACATCTCCAAGGGCTTCTGCGAACTCCTTGCGCAGCTCTCCCCCTCCGCGCCGCTCACGGAGGACGCCTTCCGCAACCGCTTCGCGGAGCTCGCGCGCCTGGGCGCCGACCACCTCGTCCTCGTCGCGGAGGACACCGCCACAGGACGCCTCGCCGCAGCGGGGGCGGTGCTCGTGGAGCGCAAATTCATCCGGCGCTGCGGCACCGTCGGGCACGTCGAGGACGTCGTGGTGGACGCCGCCGCGCGCGGCCGTGGGCTCGGGGAGCGCGTCGTGCGCCGGCTCGTGGAGCACGCGAAGGGGAGGGGGTGCTACAAGGTCATACTGAACTGCACCCAGGAGCTGACGGGGTTCTACGCCAAGTGCGGATTCGTGGAGAAGAACGTCCAGATGGGGCTCTACTTCTGATCTAGGTTCTGCCTATTCAGATCTCTCCCTGACGATATTTTCTACTTGTTGCCTGTATCGATGAAATGTGGGATATGTGTGTGCTTTTACGGTCTGCTTCCATCAATTTTCTAGTTAAGGATTCGTTACCTGTCAATCCTTGCTGCTTGCATGAACTACTGATCTTATCTTGGTGGTTTGTACTGACATCGCCGTTATACCTAATCATGTCAAAATGTGGCGCAATTGTTTCCATTCTGATGAATACAGCTTGTTGCAGTTATGTTGAGATCCAAATGTTCAGTCTCAGACTTTGCACATGATTTTTACTTGAAGTAGTAAAAGTAATCTCTGAACTTCGCCAAAGAATATGCTATGTTGTAACAACATTTTCGCTGCACATTTGCAATTTAAAAAAGAATACAAAATAAGAAAGCAAATTAGGTCTAGTTGTCTTTGGACATTGAAGTTTGTAAAGAAAAGAAAGGGCTCAGTATTTGAAGAGAAGACAGATAATTGTAGCATCTGGTGAATGTGTAACTGCACAAGACACCATTTTTGGTGGATTAAGATTATTTTTACCAGAAACTCATGG
Source organism: Avena insularis (assembly GCA_023614405.1). Taxonomy (NCBI): domain Eukaryota; kingdom Viridiplantae; phylum Streptophyta; class Magnoliopsida; order Poales; family Poaceae; genus Avena; species Avena insularis. Next base: position 505,289,911 of record CM042692.1, on the reverse strand, counting down.
ATGGTGGGATGAATGTTCATTGTGGCAAAAAATAGTAGCACAGGTAGGACTGGCTGTAGATGCCCATGCTACCTTTGGTACTGCTCAGAAACAGAAAGTATGCTCTGATTGTTTAATATTTTTTGTATATGTATGGTTGTAACATGAGGATGGTTTACAGATAAATAATTTTGAAGGTGTCTGCAAAATGTGATATAAATATGTTTTTCTACATTTACTTTAGTATTTAGAGGAAACTGTGTACTTAAAGATTAGTACCTGTAGCCCGAGCTCTAAACGGGTTTTCTGTGTACTTATTACTCTATGCCACCTGCGAAATATTGTAGGGATAATCATTCTTTGTCACACTGCATTTGTTTTAGTATTTTTTCTTCTGGTGGAAGTGACAATTTCACTGTAACTCTTTATCTCTTTCTGCGGGTGAGCATTGCTTTTTATGCAAGTGATGGATACATACTGCTTCCTTGGCAGGATTTGTAGTGTACACGAAACTGAGGGGTGTACTAGATGTGAATTAATTATGAGGCTGTTAAGGGCATCAGCTAACCTTTGTAACCTTGCTTGTACTGTAAACTTTTGAACCTTCAGACAATCCAATGTTCAGTTACAGCGACCAGGTACTTTTACTTCAGGTGCAGAAAATATTCAGCCCATTCCTTCAGGTTAAACTCTTACTTCTTTCTTTTTAGCCATCACATAATCTATCGTTCATTTTAACCCATGACACGGAACTAGATTACATCTACAGTAACTTGGCTTTGATTTTGTCCTCAGCTATGCTGGCTGTCTTTTAAAAAAATGTAGCCACGTCTTGTTAGATCAGTAAAGAGCAAAGATGATGATTGCTATATTGCCTCATGTTTATACTGTACACCGGTGAGTAGTCATCATAACTCAGAAGGGGCGAGCTGAAAGGAAGTCCTTGTGATAGATGGATATTCTACAGTTGACTCGCATTATACCTGTTAGTAGTGGGAAGGGAAAGTTGGCAACAGTCCTAGGAAACTGTAAGGTGGGACACTGGAGCTATGTCTGTGTAGTGCCAAAAATCTCACAGCAACTCTACACTGGATGTTAGTGGATCCCTGAATCAGCTTGTGCTGGATTGCTTGTTCTACAATATTTTACTCTTATTTGTGTGCATTCTGAAAATGGATTAGTACAACCAGCTGATGATCTTTTTCGTAAATAGGCAACAGTGACTTTTGAGATTCAGAGAGCCCAGTTCACAGGAAGAGTATTATTAGCATCGAAAGTTCAGACTTGAAAATCCCCAGAGAAAAGCTTTGTTTCCTACTTATCCATTTTACATAGTATCTCTTTCATTTCATACTGAATCCTTTCTATTCTGTTTATGCTATTCAGAAAGATGCCCCTTTGGTTCATAAGTCGGTGTGAGTGCGGAGTAGCTCCTACCATGGTGTACAGCCGAGAAAATCGTTTTTTGCACAGAATCTGGACCTTTGACTCGCATTATCTCTGTGAGCAGTGGGAATGGCAAGTTGACGGCAGTCCTAGGAAGGGTATCTTGGATGTCGGATGGTAGTGGATCCCTGAATCAGCTTGTGCTGGATTGCCTCGTTAAGGTTCGTTTACTCTTATTTGTCTGATTTCGGAAATTGGATTGGTCTGGCTGTTGGTCATAAACTCATAATACAACCTGCTGAGGAACGTAGCCAAGCATTATCTACTGGTTGTCCCTGTTACAGTTCTACATAATACCAGTATTTCTTTTTCACGTCATGCTGAATGCATCTTTTCTGCTTGGGCTATTCAGGAAAAAAATGGCTTCTTTGGCTCTGTCATCTGTCAGTAGTAGCCCTCCTATACCATGGAGCACATCAAAGAAGATAGTTCAGTTAACCTTTCTAACCCTGCTTGTACTGGAAGCTTCAGAACCTCAGACAGTGCAATGTTTAGACTGAGCAGTTGGAATGGCAAGTTGACGGCAGTCCTAGGAAGGGTATCTTGGACGTTGGATGGTAGTGGATCCCTGAATCAGCTTGTGCTGGATTGCCTCGTTAAGGTTCGTTTACTCTTATTTGTCTGATTTCTGGAATTGGATTGGTCTGGCTGTTGGTCATAAACTCATAATACAAACTGCTGAGGAATGTAGCCAAGCTTTGTCTACTGGTTGTCCCTGTTACAGTTCTACATAGTACCAGTATTTCTTTTTCACGTCATGCTGAATGCATCTTCTCTGCCTGTGCTATTCAGGAAAAAAAATGGCTTCTTTGGTTCTGTCATCTGTCAGTAGTAACCCTCCTATACCATGGAGCACATAAAAGAAGATCTGTTCAGTTAACCTTTGTAACCTTGCTTGTATTGGAAGCTTCAGAACCTTCAGACAGTGCAATGTTCAGTCACAGCAACCAGGTATTTTTACTTCAGGTGCAGAAAATATTCAGCCCATTCCTTGAGGTCAAGCTTTTACTTATTTTCTTTTTAGCCATCACATAATCTATCAATCATGTTGACCCACGGCACGGAACTAGATTATATCTGCAGTAACTTAGCTTTGATTTTGTCCTCAGCTATGCTGACTCTCTTTTAAAAAAATGTAGCCACGTCTTGTTAGATCAGTAAAGAACAAGGATGATGATTGCTATGTTGCCTTGTGTTATACTAGTAGTCACCGGTGAGTAGTCATAACTCAGAAGGGGCGAGCCGAAAGGAAGTCCTGGTGATAGATGGATATTCTACAGTTGACTCGCATTATACCTGTTAGTAGTGGGAAGGGAAAGCTGGCAACAGTCCTACGAAAGGGTAAGGTGGATCACTGGAGCTATGTCTGTGTAGTGCCAAAAATCTCACAGCAACTCTAACGCTGGATGTTAGTGGATCCCTGAATCAGCCTGTGCTGGATTGCTTCTTCCACAGTATTCTACTCTTATTTCCCTGCATTCCGAAAATGGATTGATTCAACCAGCTGATGATCTTTTTTTGTAAATAGGCAACATTGACTTTTGAGATCTCAGAGAGCCAGTTGACAGGAAGAGTATTACCATGGAAAGTTGAGACCTGAAATTCTCGCGGAGCAAAGCTTTACGTACGTAGTATCTCGTTCATTTCATATTGAATCATTGTATTCTGTTTATGCTATTCAGGAAGATGGCCACTTTGGTTCAGAAGTCGGCGTGAGTGCGGAGTAGCTCCTAGAACGGAGCACATCGGAGAAGATCGTTTTGCAGAGAATCTGGGCCTTTGACTCGCAGTATCTCTGTGAGCAGTGGGAAGGGCAAGTTGATGGCGGTCCTAGGAAGGGTAAGGTGGGAGCTAGTATGTCTGAGTAGTGCCCAGGTATCTTGGACGTGGGATGGTAGTGGATCCCTGAATCAGCTCGTGCTGGAATTGCGTTGGTCTGACTGTTTGTTGGTCATAAAACTCTTTTCTGAATCTTTTTGTGAATATAAGCTTACGGTGTCTTGAAAGTTGAAACCCAAGAGCCCAGTTAACAGGAAGACTTCGGATGTTCAGAGTTCGGTATTATTCTAGAGCCAAGCGCTCCTATCTATACCATGGAGGACATCAAAGACTATCGTTCCTGGCGCAGAATCTGGAGGCCTTTTCACATGGAGGATCCCCATGGTGGAGGCATTATTGAGGATTGCGCAGGCACTGCTGCGGCTCCTGCGTGCGTCGTTTGGCTGAATCACCATCATCCACTCACTGTGCTGTCCGGATCCGCGTGACAGTTTCCCCAATCAGGCCTGGCAACCCCGAGGCGAGGCGTCTTTCATGTGGCCAGCTCTCCTCTTCACGCTGCCAAAGTTCCACGGCGGGTGCAGGCGTGCAGCACACTGCACATTGTACTGGTAGTAACTTTTAACTGGACTCCACTGCTGTAGAGCTGTATGTATAGTGGTTTGCTCGATCATCCCCATTCATGAGTCGTCCTGCATGCCCCACCCACCGGTAGCAAAGCAATGGCGACCTTGCCGTTTATTACCGGTGCATGCGCTCCGTCGACTCTTGTCAAGCTGGTAGGATGTGTCTATTTCGGACTGAGCCTATCCCTATCCGATCGCCATCCTTTGGCGAGACTCAAGGTGCGCGACGGGATCCCTGTGCTGGTCTTGTAGCGCCTGCTTAGCTCAGGACAAAAGATCGTTGTCGTGTAATTTGAGGTGAGATGGTAGACCCGTGACCTCGCAGTAGCGGAGTATACTTACATGCAAGTACGTTTTCCCTCTAAAAAAGTGTAAGTACAATCATTGTTCCTTCGTGTTGTTGCTTAATTTTTTAGTTGGTTGTTCCACGGCTTAACTAGAAGAGCATTACAGCACCAGCAGTGCTCATACACCCAGAAACAGGCGATTAGGCCTCTTGCTGAACTGTGCTTTCGCGGGATTGAACAGCCTACCAGCATCCACCCACGCCCCACTCCGGCCGTGGAGCCGCCGGCGCGTGCGAGTGTCGGTGCGCGCGCACTACGTCTCAGGCTCTCAGTCCGTATCCCGGCACCTCCGTACACCGTAGTACGCACCAGCATCAGAGCGAAACCGTTAAAAAAACAACCGGGCGGGCAGAGCTATAACATGCGCGCATCCAAGCTAAGCAATGGCGGGCGCCGTGATCCCTGCACCTCGCGCGCGTCGTGGTCCTCTCCCTGGCCGGCCAGAAGCCTTCATGCAGGAGGGACCAGAGAGAGCTAGCGCAGCACTCACTGCGTAACGTACTAGTTATGGCAAGGGGCAATGATTTGTAGTGTCGAACTTGGGTACTCCGAAACCAGGTTCCATTATAAAAAATCAAAAATCGTATTAAACGAAGTAAAAAATATATTAGAAAATAATGTTTGCATGTAGAGGCAATACATATGTATGTGCATGATTTTTGCGTATCGAAACTATGTAGTTTAGACAAAAATTGACAAAGTCACAAATGAATAGTATGAAAGGACCGTGTGTAACTTAGAGATATTGTAAGTATAGTCGAGTTCCGGAGTACCCATGGTAGTAATAGGGTGCTGGACATGAGGATCGGTGGCTCCACGTATGACATAACGCAAAGGGGAGAAGAAGGCCTCGCCTATTCGCGCGGACGGGGACGACGTTGTAGCTCGGTGCTAGACCGACCGGGACTTTGCCGGAGAGGTAACATAACATGGATGTCCATGGATAAATGGATGAAGAGTAGCAGGAACGGCGAGCAAGGAGGCCCATAAGGTGGATACACAAAGAAAGAGAGAAAGGGTCGTTGAGGCGAAAACAACAGAAGAATGTGGTGATAAAACAGGGAAATGGCCATGTTGGACTCTGAACCACTAGACCAAAGTCCTAGTAGCGATATATCTTAATTTTGGTTGTGGTGTGGCTAGTAGCGATATATCTTAATTTTAGTAGGTGGTCGCTTTTATATGGCGCATATAGCAATATGTGCCATAGGAAGTGTTGTGGGGCCCACCACAGAAAGTAGGTGGCCCCTTTTCTGTGTCGCATATTCCGCCATAGAATTGCAAAAGCAGATCTAGATTTTTTTGAATTTTCAAATGCTAGTTTTTTTAAAAGAAAAAATTTAAAATTCTGGACTTTTTAAAATTTATATTTCTTTAAAATTTTGTTTTTTTTGAAATTTTAGAATCTTTTCCAATTTTTGAACTTCTAGATTTTTTCCTGAATTTTTAAAAATTTCTAGAAATATAGATATTTTGGGAAATTTTGAAGTTTTTTTTTGAAATTTCAAGACACACATACACATCTACACACACATATGGATATGCGCCACAAAAAAAAAATTAGTGGCAAGGTAATAGTGACGCATTTCCAAAAATATACGCCACTCATAGCCAGTTTCCTGGTAGTCTATACTCCCTCCGTTCGGTTTTACTCTACATCCTGGAAAATTTCAGACAATTTAATACTACTAATTAGCCTACCCAATGCGCAGGATACCATGAGACATCTCAAAATCCAAAGAAAGATTTAAATGCATAGCCATGCAATTTGCATGCGAAATGGTGGACGCCTATTTTTTTTAGTGCACTAATTAGAGGCAATGGGGGATCAGGAGACGGGGATTGCATGCGTATTAATTCCTAGCAATTAACGAGGTGGACTCCGTCTAAAACGCAGATTAAATCTGAACTTTTTTCAGGATGAGGTGTAGAATAACACCGAAGGAGGGAGTTCAGATTATTTCCTAGCCATGCCATGGGCCCCACCTGGCACCTCGTTGCTCCAATGTCATCGATTATTTCGCCAATGGACTTGTTTTGACCTAAAAATGCCTATATACAACCCCAATCGCGATCTCAGAGTATGGGGCACCATAGAGAAACAAAAGAGATCCTACAAAGATTGGAGGGGGAAACACTGCCAGCTCGCATCTCCAACCTCTGCAACAACATCTCCATCATCACCATGATAAAGAGAGAGTAGTCCATCCCCATACTAAGGGTTTATGGAAGTAGCTTGATCTATCTCTCTCTCTCTCATGCTATCAATGTTTCTAGTGTCATATGAGCTGGCAACATGATTATGGTCATCTATTTGTAATCCCTTTGTGGTGGGTCTCTGATTTTTATGAATTGAGTATTTCATATGGGAATTTCAGATTGTGTTTGATGTATAAGTAGGTGTATATTATGTACCATGTTCTTGGTTTCTTCTTTTGATCCAACTAAGTATGACGGGGCATGAGAGGGGGAACATATGCATTAGTTGGAGTAACATGGTAGAATGAAAATAGACATTGATAGAAAGTTTGGGTTCTACTATGATTTTTACCTTTCCATTGTTACCTCACTAGGGATAAATGAACGCATGCATTAGTTGCCTACTGACAATATTAGGTGTGATCATATCTTTTGGGGTAGTATTATGTAATCAACACCATGTCACAGTGAAGGAGTTATGCCCTAGAGGCAAATAATAAAGTGTATTATTTGATATTTCTCCTGTATGTTCATAATACGTTTCATATTATGCTATAACTGTGTTAATACGAAACGTTAATACACGTGTGGTATGTAAACAAACCGTGTCTCTAGTTACCTCTAGTGAACTAGTTCATTGGTCATAAGGATGGTCTATGTTTCAAGACCATGGGCATTTATGCCAACTGACAATGAGATCATGTTATTAGTTGAATAACATGATAGACAAACATCCGACCGTTATATCTTTATGAGATCTAGTTACAAAGTTCACCATTGATGATAAAACACAGAGAACCTCGTAACCCGATCCTTTGACTGTGAGGTTATGCAAATCACCATTTCGGAAGAAGCTTAGATGGTTATCAAGAGTCATCTCGTAATAGGGTGACCAAAAAGGTGTCACTCAGGTTTTCCGAAGGGATGCATAGAGGAGTACATATCAAGACCAGGATTTGTCTAGTCTGTGTAACGGACAAATACATGTGGCCATCTCGGTGACATTGCATTAATGAAGCTTGCAAGCATGTGACTAGGTCACGAAATGCAATGACATGAGAACAAGAAAACAAGTTTATCAGTAACGAGATCGAACTAAGGTATGCAGATACCAAAGATCAAGTCTCGGATGAATTAGGTATCGAGTGACAAAGGGAATGGGGAATGACTATCTCACGGTTCGAGCGATTGTATTCGTGAAACGCACGGGGGTCACATGGCCATCCAGGTCCCTCTGTTGATCATTGATATGAGAGTGGTCTCTATCATGTCCGGAGTGTTTCCGAACCGAAGGATGTCACGCTTAAGGGTAGGGACGCTTATGGTAGATGAGGCATCGTATGAGAAATAGAGAGAGAGACCGGAATAGTTTCGATAACATCCGATGGAGATCGGAAAGGGGTCCGGAAGTTGTTCCGGAGTGAAGAGATAATATAATATATATATTTGAATGTTAATTGGAGAATTAATATTAAATATATATTTTATTTTATTTTTTGAAGGCACTATATTGCTAATGGGCCTCACCCGAAGGGAGGCCCAAGTGGGCAAGGCGCCTAGGGAATGGGGGCCAGCCGGCCTAGGGCTGGTGGGCCGCCCTAGTGGGGCCCACCTAGGGCTGGCGGCTGCACCAAGGTGGCCGGCGGGTGTGGGGATTAGTCCCACCCCGCCTGGCCCTTGGGTGGTGCACCCCCTCCCACTATATAAAGGGGTCCCCCCTCCTCTTGGAGAACACCCATTCCTCTCATTCTCTCTCTCTCACCTGCTGAGGACTTCCCCGTAATATTGGGGAGGACCTCGTGGTTGAGTTCTCCACCTTCACACTACCGTCGTGTGATCGGCGATCCGGCATCTACTTCTTCCGCTGCTCGGCTAGATTGGAGCCAGTTGGCGTCCCCCTACACCGACGTGTGATTTAACTTCGGAGGCACCACACTTGGGGTGTTGCTCGTCTTCATCAATATACGCCTTCCTGCGTAAGGCGTGCCTCATTCTGCAAAGGTATGAATATTGTATTCCTTCTCCGTTACTTATGTCTACACAGTATAGATCCTGGTATTAGTGTTCGAGTAGATAGAATTTTTTTGTTTTCTGCTACGGAACCCTTCAGTGGTATCAGAGCGGGTCTATGGGTAGACATGTCGTACGGATAGAACACATAGCAATATGTGGGAATTGATTCTCTAGTTGCTACCCTGTTTAGTGTTATTGTTCATATCGCGGCACTGTTTGATGAAGCGGCCCCCAACCGACCTCACGTGGTGATTCACGAGACTGGTCCAGAAATCAAAGTGGCTTAGGGGGGTGTCTGTCTCTCTCTGATGAGTTGATATGGCATTGACACTGGAGGGCCCTGAAAAGGGAAGAAGAACGGCAATCATTGAATCCATGTTGTGGCTCAACGTTCGTAGGTGGGAAAGGGTTCTACTACGAAAGCCCTAAAGCCGTGTAAAACATGCAATAGTTAATATAGAAGCGTCTATCTTTATTATTGCATAGGGGCAAGTGTTATAACATGGCAATGACAAGTTTGTGAAACTCTCATTGAAGCTATTGGTGATGATCATAAAGCTATAACCATGTCATAACACTTCACTTTAGAAGTATTTCTTATTGTGCTAGCATACTTACTAGACGGTAGCATAATAAGATAATCCCTCATAGTATTCCAGTTATCGTATTCCCCTTGTGTGTGCACCACCAAGAAAGTTCTTCGGTATGAGGTGATCCAAGGTTATAGGCCTGGGTGTCAAACATATCTACGTTCGCATACAGTGGGTGTAAGCTATGTTGCACTGCGAATACACACGAGTTAGGACTGGCGAGCCTAGCACGTTAGAGAAACGTGGCCTCGGAATACAAGAGACCGAAAGGTCGAGCATGAATCACATGGTTGATGTGATTGACATTAGGGAATGTCCACCTTTGATCTTTGCGATGGCCGTGACGATCGGGGGAGGTGCAGAGGATAGGGATCATGTGATCACTGAACGAGTAGAGGGATGTTCGTTCAAGTGGGAGTTCTTTTAGTTAAAACTTTAACTCATTATTATGAACATAGTCTAAACACTTTGCAAATCCTTTGTAGATGTCTCGCCCACCCACCTTCAACCTTAGCACTTTCCTCGAGAAGGACAAGTTGAAAACTGATGGAACCAACTTCACCACATGGTTCTGCAATCTTAGGATCATCCTAGTCCCCTACAAGTTAACTTATGTCATCGAGGCTGAGCTTCCGGCTAAGCCTGCAGATTCCGCCTCTGAGGACAAAAAGAATGTCTGGCAGTCCAAGGCGGATGATTTCTCCCTCATCCAGAGTGGAATGCTCTATGCCATGGAGCCGGAGCTTCAAAAGCGTTTTGAGAAGATGAATGCTTTTGAGATCATTGAGGATCTCAAGGCTGTCTTTGCTCCACAGGCTCGTGCAGAGAGGTATGATGCTTCCGAGCTCTTCTTCTCTACTAAAATGGAAGAGCATAGCAGTATTAGTGAGCACGTGGTCAAAATGTCTGGCTACGTTAAACGTTTAAACGCCCTGGATTGCAAAATCCCAGAGGAACTCGCTATAGATAGGGTGTTGCATTCGCTGCCCCTAGCTATAAGGGTTTTGTGATGAACTACAACATGCAAGGGATGACTAAGACCCTTGCTGAGGTGTTCGCCATGCTCAAAACTGCTGAGGTTGAAATCAAGAAGGAGCACACGGAGTTGATGGTCAACAAGACCACCAACTTTAAGAAACCGGGGCAAAAGGGAAAAGGCAAGGGTAAGAAGCCTAAGAGGGATGGCAAGTTTGTTCCCAGCACCTCAAAGGCTGCCAAGCCTGGCCCTAAGCCTGACACTTTGTGCTTCTACTGCAAAGGGGATGGGCACTGGAAACGCAACTGCCCCAAGTACCTTGAAGACAAGCGAGCTGGCAAGATAGCCATTCCGGACAAAGGTATATATGATATACATGTTATTGATGTATTCCTTACAAGCGCCAGGAGTAACACCTGGGTATTTGATACCGGATCTGTTGCTCACATTTGTAACTCTCACCAGGATCTGAAGAGTAGGAGGCGCCTGAGGAAGGACGAGGTGACGATGCGCGTCGGCAATGGTTCGAAAGTCGCAGTGATGGCCATCGGCACCCTGCATCTGCATCTACCATCAGGATTATTGTTGATTTTAAATAAATGCTATTATGTACCCGCACTGAGTATGAATATTGTGAGTGGGTCTTGCTTGTTGCAAGACCGTTATTCGTTTAAATCAGGAACAAATGGTTGTTCAATTTATATGAATGATGTTTTCTATGTTCATGCACCTGTACGTGATGGTTTATTCTTACTTGATCTTGATTGTGATACACACATCCATAGTGTTGATGCTAAACATTGTAAGCACAGTGACAATAATTCCATGTACATATGGCATTGCCGTCTTGGTCATATTGGCATAAAGCGCATGAAGAAGCTTCATTCAGAAGGGCTTCTTGGATCATTGGATTTTGAATCCCTTGATACATGTGAGCCATGCCTCATGGGCAAGATGACCAGGACACCATTCTCCGGTATAGTGGAGGGAGTTGTAGACCTACTTGGGATCATACACACGGATGTATGTGGACCAATGAGTGTCTCAACACGCAATGGTTATCGTTACTTTGTTACCTTTACTAACGACTTGAGCAGATATGGATATATCTACTTAATGAAGTATAAGTCTGAAACCTTTAAAAAGTTTCAGGAATTTCAGAAAGAGGTAGAGAATCAACTTAACAAGAAAATCAAGCACCTTCGATCGGATCGAGGAGGCGAGTATTTGAGTTATGAGTTTAACATGCACTTGAAGGACTGTGGAATTATACCACAGCTTACGCCAGCCAGAACACCACAGCGTAATGGTGTGTCGGAACATCGTAACCGAACCCTATTGGATAGCGTACGGTCCATGATGTCTTTAACTGATTTGTCTGTGTCTTTTTGGGGATACACGTTAGAAACCGCCGCTTTTATTTTAAACCGAGCACCATCCAAATCCATGGAGACAACCCCATATGAGATATGGCATGGCAAGAAGCCATTGTTGTCATTTCTGAAAGTTTGGGGTTGTGAGGCTTACGTTAAGAAACTACAGCCTGACAAACTCGAACCCAAATCAAAAAAATGTATCTTTGTGGGATATCCAAGGGAAACCGTTGAGTATACTTTCTACAACCAAGCCAAAGGCAAAACGTTTGTCGCAAAAACTGGCACCTTTCTCGAAAAGGAGTTTCTTGCAAAAGGAGTGAGTGGAAGGAAAATTGAGTTAGATGAAATTGTTGACCCTTCTCTCCGTATTCTGAGTAGCGCAATGGAAGCTGTTCCAAAACCGCTCTCTAGTATGGAAGAAGAGCCTATTGATGCTGATCAAAACAATGACATCGAAACTCCTGAGGTTCGTAGGTCTACGAGGGTTCGTGCCACTCCAGATTGGTACAGTAGCCTTGTAATGTCTGTCATCTTAGATGATCAGGAAGAACCTACAAACTACAAAGAAGCTATGGAGAGTGCTGACTCCGAGAAATGGCTAGAAGCCATGAAATCCGAAATAGGATCCATGCATGAAAACCAAGTTTGGACCTTGGTGGATCTTCTAGAAGGCCACAAGGCCGTGGAAAATAAATGGATCTTTAAGAAAAAGACAGATGCGAATGGTAATGTGACCATTCACAAAGCTCGACTTGTCGCAAAGGGTTTTTGACAAATTCAAGGAGTTGATTACGACGAGACTTATTCTCCCGTAGTAATGCTTAAGGCTGTCAGGATTCTCATAGCAATTGCTACACATTTCGACTATGAAATTTGGCAGATGGATGTCAAGACCGCATTCCTCAATGGTCACATTGATGAAGAGTTGTATATGATGCAACCAGAAGGTTTTGTCAATCCTAAGGATGCTGGAAAGGTATGCAAACTTCAACGGTCCATTTATGGATTGAAGCAAGCATCTCGGAGCTGGAACCAACGTTTTGATCAAGTGATCAAGAGTTTTGGATTTGTCCAAAACCAACAAGAGTTCTGTGTTTACAAGAAAGCGAGTGGGGTCCATTTATGGTTGTTTTCTTAGTAGTATATGTGGATGACATATTACTCATGGGAAACAACGTGGATCTTATGAATAGCGTGAAAGCATATTTGAGCAACCAATTTTCCATAAAGGATCTAGGTGAAGCTACATATATATTAGGAATCGAGATCTATATAGATAGATCAAGACACCTAATAGCATTAAGTCATAGTACTTACATAGATAAGATTTTGAAGAGGTTCAAAATGGAAAACACCAAGAGGGGTTTTACACCTATGATGAAGAATTGCAAAATGAGTATGACTCAATGTCACCAGCAGACGATGATAGAGAAAAGATGTCTTACATCCCCTATGCCTCAGCCATAGGATCTATCATGTATGCAATGCTTAGTACCCGACCTGATGTGGCATTGGCTCTTAGTTTGACGAGCCGATATCAGAGTAATCCAGGACCGGATCACTGGACAACTGTGAAAAGTATCCTAAAGTATCTGAGAAGAACAAAGGATATGTTCCTAATCTATGGAGGAAATGATGAAGCTCTAAACATAACAGGTTACGTAGATGCGAGCTGGAATTCAGATCATGATGACTCAAAGTCTCAGACATGATTTGTTTTCTTGGTAAATGGTGGGGCGGTAAGCTAGAAGAGCAAGAAGCAACCGGTGGTGGCACAATCTTCAATGGAATCTGAATACATTCTTTGCGGTGATGCAGCAAATGAAGCTGTTTGGCTAAGGAATTTCGTCATCGAACTGGGAGTTTTTCCCAATGCGCAAGACCCCGTGACGATCTATTGTGATAACACGGGAGCTATTGCAAATGCAAGGGAACCAAGAACTCATTCCACGGCCAAACACATCAAGCTTAGATTTCACGTCATCTAGCAGAACGTTGACGAAGGTGAAGTCAAGATTTGCAAAGTAGATACAGAACTGAATGTAGCAGATCCGTTGACGAAAGCTCTCCATCTAGACAAGCATGAACAACACCGAGATTTCATTGGTGTTAGATTCCTGCCTATTGTAAACTAGTTTTGTTTATACTCTAGTGCAAGTGGGAGACTGAAGGAGTTATGCCCTAGAGGCAAATAATAAAGTGTATTATTTGATACTTCTCCTGTATGTTCATAATACGTTTCATACTGTGCTATAACTGTGTTAATACGAAACGTTAATACACGTGTGGTATGTAAACAAACCGTGTCTCTAGTTACCTCTAGTGAACTAGTTTATTGGTCATAAGGATGGTCTATGTTTCAAGACCATGGGCATTTATGCCAACTGACAATGAGGTCATGTTATTAGTTGAATAACATGATAGACAAACATCCGACCGTTATATCTTCATGAGATCTAGTTACAAAGTTCACCATTGATGATAAAACACAGAGAACCTCATAACCCGATCCTTTGACTATGAGGTAATGCAAATCACCATTTTGGAAGAAGCTTAGATGGTTATCAAGAGTCATCTCGTAACAGGGTGACCAAAAAGGTGCCACTCAGGTTTTCCAAAGGGATGCGTAGAGGAGTACATATCAAGACCAGGATTTGTCTAGTCTGTGTAACGGACAGATACATGTGGCCATCTCGATGGCATTGCATTAATAAAGCTTGCAAGCATGTGACTAGGTCACGGAATGCAATGACATGAGAACGAGAAAACAAGTTCATCGATAACGATATCGAACTAAGGTATGCAGATACCAAAGATCAAGTCTCGGATGAATTAGGTATCGAGTGACAAAGGGAATGGGGAACGACTATCTCATGGTTCGAGCGATTGTATTCGTGAAACGCACGGGGATCACATGGCCATCCAGGTCTCTCTGTTGATCATTGATATGAGAGTGGTCTCTATCATGTCCGGAGTGTTTTCGAACCGAAGGATGTCACGATTAAGGGTAGGGACGCTTAGGGTAGATGAGGCATCGTATGAGAAATAGAGAGAGAGAGTCCGGAATAGTTTTGGTAACATCCGATGGAGATCGAAAAGGGGTCCGGAAGTTGTTCCGGAGTGAAGAGATAATATAATATATATATTTGAATGTTAATTGGAGAATTAATATTAAATATATATTTTCTTTTATTTTTTGAAGGCACTATATTGCTAATGGGCCTCACCCGAAGGGAGGCCCAAGTGGGCAAGGCGCCTAGGGAGTGGGGGCCAGCCGGCCTAGGGCTGGTGGGCTGTCCCAGTGGGGCCTACCTAGGGGCGGTGGCTGCCCCAAGGTGGCCGGCGGGTGTGGGGATTAGTCCCACCCCGCCTGGCCCTTGGGTGGTGCACCCCCTCCCGCTATATAAAGGGCCCCCCTCCCCTTGGAGAACACCCATTCCTCTCATTCTCTCTCTCACCTGCTGAGGACTTCCTCGTAATATTGGGGAGGACCTCGTGGTTGAGTTCTCCACCTTCACACTACCGTCGTGTGATCGGCGATCCGGCATCTACTTCTTCCGCTGCTCGGTTGGATCGGAGCCCGGTTGACGTCCCCTACACCGGACGTGTGACGAACTTTGGAGGCACCACACTTGGGGTGCTGCTCGTCTTCATCAATATACGCCTTCCTGCGTAAGGCGTGCCTCATTCTGCAAAGGTATGAATATTGTATTCCTTCTCCGTTACTTATGTCTACATAGTATAGATCTTGGTATTAGTGTTCGAGTAGATAGAAATTTTTTGTTTTCTGCTACGGAACCCTTCACATAGAAGTAAAGGCAATGCTCTATTTATTTAAAATCTAGTTTATGTAGGGTTCCCTACTAGAGAAGTATTAGTGGGATGTGTTGCATCATCTCAATCATAGGACGTAATGCCCATATGGATGCTTATCAAACACTCAATGAAAATACATCGATATTATGCTTTATGAGGAACTATTTTGATCCCATCATGTTTATGAGAGAGTAGACAAGTGAAACTATGAACCCATGCATGTTTTTAATCATAAGAAATACCTTTTACTTGCATCAACAAGCCTTTTTATTTTCAGCACTTATTTAATCCTGAAAAACACAAAAATCTGTTACACTTGCATTTAGTTCTTTCATATAGTTTACACCACTATCATCAGTATATCACTTTAATTTTGCATTACATTAATTTTATCTTTCATGTTGCATTTAGTTTACTTTACTTGCTGTATATTTTATTTAATCATTTGTTTTTAAATTTAATATGAAACCTTGTGCTTGACAACCACTTGGTGGAGTTGGGAACACAAGACAACACATCTTTGTTTTGTAGATTACTAGAAGATGGAGGAGAAGTGTATTTTTACTTTTTTTCTAAGAGTTCGTTATAAACCCTCGAATCACACTTGTGGGAAAAGCACCCTTGCTACATCACTTTGCCCTTGGAGTCCTAATAAATTGGTATCCACGTAGATTGGTGCCATCAATATCTTTAAGTTTAGTCGTTGCTATTAATTTCATTTAGTGTGGGTTGTAGTGATGTATCTTTTAAATTCAGCCGTAGCTATTAATTTCATGTAGTGTGGGTTGTAGCGATGTATCTTTAAATTCAGTGTAGCTAGCAATTTCATGTTGATAAGTATCTTAGTTTTGCAGTAATCGAGAATAATGTGTGAAAAAAATGAATAAAATATAAGTATGTCTCGTACATAGATAAAAGTCTAAAACAAACATAGATAGCTACAGACATGTGTCATACATAGGGCATACATGTCTCACACATATATATATATATATATATATATATATATATATATATATATATATATGTGTGTGTGTGTGTGTGTCTAATAAATATGTCTCTGGAACAAACATACTCCCTCCATCCCAAATTATAAGATGTCTATGTGGACGCGCCGTGTCTCTCTGATAACAAGGATCAAAGGGGAAGGAGAGTACCCCTTGTTGTGTGGACTTCGGTTTCATGGAGGGAGGCCATAACCCTGCTAGTCAACCTCTGGATGTGTGTCTCGTGTGGTCTGCGTTGCTGGAGTCATAAAGATGTCGTCATATGTTGTTTGGCTAACATTCTCATCTAGCTTGATCTCGACATCGCCCCCCCACACGGTTCGTGACAAAGCGTCGTGATGTGTGTGTCGTGTAGTGTGTATTATACAAGTCATATCGAATTGCAAAATTTAAAATTGAAATGGAACAAAAGATAGAGCAATACATATCAGCGTCCATAAAAGTAGGAAACATCATATGTGGACGCCAGTGTGCCTCCTCCTAAAGTCCACACAATATTTTTTTATGCAAACCACTAAGGTCCACGCAAAATTGAAAAAGAAAACATTAAGCACGTATATACAAAAAACCACATAAAACCCAAGCCAAAGCACGCAGGGACAAGAGTCCAACTCTTCCCATAAAAAACCCCAAGGAACATACAAAACAGAAATAAGGCCTTAAGTCTAGCGGGGCGCACCACGGGGCAAAAAAACAATCCAAATATGTGCATCGCATCCATCCCGTCTTACCACTCCTTGCCAAAAGAAAAAACTAGTCGCACGAATCTCCTCACAATATATCTGAAGGCCACGAGTTGAGTGAGCACTAAACTAATTCTCAACTGAGAATAAGCAAAATCATTAGTTTTTTCTTACTTTTTGTATATCATAAAGATATATTCAGTTTACAATATATATATATATATATATTAAGTTAAATTAGTAAAAAGTCTACATGGTTCCAAAATATATTCGCGTACAACAAACAGTTGTTCCCGTACATGTAATTTTTTCGTATAATTCAGAAATGGCATTCATGGTATGAAATGTTTTTGGAAACTTTTTGTAATAAAATAGAATAAAACCTTTTTGGAACTAATTATTGTATGAACGCAGGTTTCATGTGGTTTTTGTTGGGTTCTTGCCCTTTTTTCTGGACCTGTTTCAGTGGGGCTTATTGGTTTGAGTTTCACTTAGGTTATGAATATTGGTTATATTGCTTTCAGTGAAATTTATTACTCTCTCTCTCCTAAAATATAACGCGTCTAAGGATTGGTCAAAAGTCAAACCTTACTAACTTTGACCAAATATTTAGAAAAAAATATCTATATCTACAATATTAAATGGACATATTAAGAAAAAATATACTTTATGGTGAATCTATTGATATTAATTTAGTATTATAAATTTTTATATTTATGTGTATAATCATGATCAAACTTAAAAATATTAACTTTTAACTAATCCTTAGGCGTCTTATATTTTGGAACGAAAGGAGTTTTTCGTAGAGATTCATAATACAAGTAATAGGCTTGTATTTTTTCAAGGAAATACCCGTATGGACCAAGCTGTGTATATTAATTGAAAGCTTTCTACGGTCTTAATTTCGCTTTTATTTTGACTTCCACTCGACAATGCAAGTCAATGGTCTCGGAGTCGACTCAGAATTAAAATTCACAGTCCAGCGAGAATTAGCAAAAGCGTTTAATAATTAATTAATATATGGTGGGACGATAATGATAAAATACTTTGACCTCGCAGTCGCAGAGTAACTGAGCGAAAGCGCAACAGTCTTTGTGGTGATGCTTACGACAGCTACGTTGCTTAGAACATTCTAACAAGACTCTTGGCCCAATTGAACAGCCTACCAACATCGATCCGCAGTGTTAGGGCATCTCCACCCGGTCAAGCCAAACGAACCGACCGAAACAGTTAGAGTTCGTTTGGATCGGGTCACGGTCGCTTTTGAGTCACGGTCTGACCCATCCGGTCAGCCACGCTCAGCGGCGCGACCCATTTGTCCGCGCCTGGCCAGCGCTGAACCACGCCGATTTTTTTTTTCGAAATTCAAATCGAGACAATTCACGCTAAAACTAGCAAAGTTTGTACATGTTCATACATAATATTACATTCAAAATATAAAAAAGAAAACAAATAATGGCACTAGCCCTAGCTACCGATCTCCCCTGCCACTGGCACCGAGTCGTCCATCTAGGGGTCGAGGTAGATGTACTCCGGAGGTGTCCAGAGGTGTGCCGGCGGCAGGCCCGAAGCTGGCGCGGGTGCGGAGGCGCGGGCTGGTCAATCACATGGCCAGGCCACACTAGCCATGCATCCGTCTCCACCGGCGCAGGCGGAGCATACCATCCCGATGCGGGTGGAGTAGACCACCCTGGCGCGGGCGGAGCATCCCACCCCCATAGCGGCTACGGTGGCGGCAGCCCCGCGTTCACCTACGCCACCAGGCCGGTAAGATGGACGGTCTCCTGATAGTCGTCCCACATGACGTCCTCCTCCTTCGTGGTGGCCGCGATGGCCTGCTCGAGGAAGGCATCCTCGTCGTAGCCCCGCGCCAGGATCTCCTGGTACTCCGGGGACAGGTGCGCGGCGGCGGATGTGTCCTCCTCCTCCTTCTCTTCCTCCTTGACAACGATGTCGAGGTCGTCCTCGCCGAGGTCGGCGTCGGAGTGGTTCACAACGATGTCGTCGTCGGGCTCGAAGGCGGGGAGGGTGCGGGACCCTCACGGATCGAACTCGCCACGGTAGGAGCTCGCGCGCCGCGCCATGTGCTCCCACGCTCGAGGAACCGCTTCTAGAACATCGTGCTCTGGTAGGCGCGATCACCGGAGGGTCGACGAGAGCTTGCGGATGCGGCGGGCGATCTCCTACTCCAGACCCTTGCCCTCCTTTGGCGTGGGCGGCATCGGCACCAACTCCCGGTTGAGGTGCCAGCTCGTGGGGAGGGAGACATCATGGTGGACGATGCCTCTCCCCTCCTTCCACCACCGCTCGCACTCCACCATGCGGAAGTAGCGGTGGTCGCGGCCTGGCCCCTCTTCCTCCTGGCGCGCGGCGGGGAGGCCGACAAAATTTTGCGGCCATGCAGCGGCACGACTTCGAAGGAAGGCGGCATGCCGTCACACTGCGCTGGCGAGCCGATCCGCCTGCGTGATCGTTCTTTCCTTCTTGAACCATCCGGTTTCTTCATTCTTTGCCGCGGTGGCGATGGTCAGGCGACGAGGTCTTTGGGAGGCTCTGGCGATGGCGAGGGAGGAAGTGCGGCACCGGCGACGGCGCGGGGCTTGCCGTAGCCCCCCGTGCCCGTCTTGACGTCTTGCGCGATTTCTCACGCCTTTCCCATCAATGCCGGCGTGGAAACTCAGGCGGCGTCATGTCCCGTCGGCATTGATGGCGAAGGCTACCACGATTGCGTCTGAATTGGTGCCGCCGGTCAGGCTGTCGCCCGTGTCTCTGAATCGCTGTCGTGGTTGCGTGTGAACCGGTGCCGCGGTTGCCTCTGACTCACTGCTGGTCGCTGACGGGTGGGCCAGGAGCGCACGCGGGGAGGACATGCCCGCATCCCGCCCGTGTCTGGGCCGACGCATCGGTCACGCAAATTTGGTGCGCCGATGAATCGAGTCTATCCGATTGGGTTGTGCCGCTGGAAAGATCACGCACGTCCCGCACATCCGGTGAAACGCGTTCGGACGCACCCGGTCTGGTTGGGTCGGCTCGGTGCAGATGCCCTTTACACTACCAAACCCCACTCACCGACCGTCCGTATGCCCCGCCGTACGCACGTACCTTGAGCATCAGAGCGCACCGTTGAAGAAACGTACAGGCAGTGCAAGCTAGCTAACGTGCGTGCGTGCCAACCCAGAGAGAGAAAGGTTCCAAGCTAGCTACGGAATGATCATCACGGCGGCATTGATGCCGTGGCGCCTCTCACAGTGGTGGACTGGACCGCGCGCGCGGCCGGACGCAGAACCCATCCCTGCGCGGCTGCGCTGGTCCTCCCCGGCAGGCAGGCCGGAAGCCTCTAGCCGCACGGCGGGACCAGACCAGCGAACCCGGCCGGGTTCCGAACGGAAAAAATCCCATCTCTCGGCACTCGCCACTAATGGCAATTGCCGGTAATGATTCGTAGCGTTCCGTGCAGAGTACCTGCATGCATGTCAGCATGTGTGTGTGGATCGACCGGTGGATCCAGGACATGCATAGATGCCGCTATACCGTGTGTTGGTTCATTTCCTTTTTAGGGTAAATCGTGTGGTTCCATCTTCGCATGATCGCCGGTGCGGTGTACCGTGGCTCCGTGCTAGCTACTAGTACTAGTCTGCTAGATCTCGACGCCGCCGGAGATGCATGGACAGGTCTCCACTCCACATGGTCATATGAGGACAGGTCTCGAGTATACTCCCTCCGTTTCAAAATATAAGATCGTGAAGCAAATGTATCGCGGCACTGTAGGCGGCCTTCCCAAGTTATTTCTTGACTAGTCGGGCGTTGTACGTACGGCTGGTGCGTACGACCCAAAGTTAAGTGGCCAATTAAGCCCTGTTACAGTCACGTACACAGTGACCCTACGTGACGTTCGGTGCCGTGTCGGGACCTAAATTAATCAGGCTGGACCAAAGTACGAGCTAGGTGGATCGGACGCAAAGAAAAGATGACAAGTTCACGACAAAAAAGTCGACCCTGATTACTGTGTGGTAAACACGGTTTAGTTATTTTCCTAACGAACCATCTCCCAGCTCGATCGATGGACGACGTTGAGTCGACGTACGTTGACAAGGTGTTGCGACATCAGTGGAGCCACAGCCGCACACATGCCTGTCTGTGGCTGGGATTGGACGCGCACGTACGAGCGCGGCGCGGCGCGGATAGCTAGAGAGCTTCCCTTTCCCGGCAGGCCAGGGAAAGTTAAAAAAAGACGGGAGCACGGCCGGTGACGCCGGCGTGATTAAAGCGACGTGATGTTACCGGCCGCCGCCGCCGGGCCCTTGAAAATCTGTGGCCGGATCTGTCCGACGTGATGTCACCTCTGACGACATTTCACATCACGTCTAGCATCCGGCCTCCAGTGGGTGCGGTCGCTAGCGGTGCAGAGAGCGGAGAGTGCCGATCACTCGCATCGCATGTCTCTGCCCTACGCGACGGCTAGTCGGCTACTTTCCGAATGACCAATAGAAGGCCGCCTGATTACGCAGCGTTTTCTTTCAGTTATCGACAGTACTGCGTAGCCGGCCATGGTCTCAGCACGCTGCATTATGGTTATCCGGCCATGGTCCATGGATCGGCGGCCCGTTGGGCACTCCTGCAATACGGCCGGCACCCGTGACGGACGGATCGAAAACGTGACCGGGAACGACACAATTTGGTGATCGATGCGTGCGTTGTGTTCTTTTTCGGCTCCTCTTCACACTGAGATTTTCTCTCAAGAACGACCGGCACCGCGCGCGTGCATGCCCAATGCGGCATGTACGCTGGGCAGTTGGGCCATACCCATACGTGCGCAATGCGAGAGTTTTACATATACCAGCAAACACTTGCATTACTTTGGACGATAGGACACAGGAGGAACTAATTAATTTGACGTGTCCAACACATTTAATCGAGTCACTCCACGTACGTACGTTCGAGCATTGTGTTTCCACAAGCAAATGCAGCTCTCGAGTACTAACTTGAACCACCCACAACACGCTGCCGCCCCGCTGATGCCACTTCTTTTTCTTGGTATTCAAGAGACGACAAAAAAAAAAGAGGGTTTCACTCTGGTAGAGACTTGGAAAAGAATAGTGGTGATTTTAATTTCATTTGGACCTTTGTTCCTTCTGTTGCTCAGAGTGGTGGCATGTTACTTGGTGTTAATAGTGATCTATATGATGTGGTAGGATCAGAGTGTGGTCATTTCCATATAAGGTTATGTGTTAAAAGTATGAGTGATGGGTTTGCTTTTAATGTAGTCAATGTGTATGGAGCCCCTCATGCTAGGGAGAAGGAGAGGTTTTTCGTAGAGCTAGTTCATGTTTTTTCTCCTAATAATATGCCTTTAGTGGTAGGGGAGACTTTAATCTAATAAGGATTAGTGAGTGCGATAAACCTGTTTTTTGAATAAATGGACTATGTTGTTTAATGCTATTATTTAGTTTGGAGAGTTAAAAGAGGCAGAGATGATAGGTAGAAGATTTACTTGGTCGAATAACCAGGAAGATCCTACCTTGAAAAAGCTAGACAGGTTTTTGATGTCTTTGTCATGGGCGGAGAAGTTTCCTTTATTGTTTATTAAGGTTTTATCTAGAGATATATTTGATCATTCTCCTTTATTGTTAGAATTTGGTTTAAATGGGGAAAAAATTGTAAAGCCTTTTAAATTTGAGTTGTGCTGGTTTCTAAGAGATGATTTGGTTGAGATAGTAAGTAAAGTTTGTCATACTAAATTCTATGGTAGAAGTCTAATTGATCTGTGGCAGAATAGGTCTAGGAAGTTAAGGAAAGGGGTGGAATTTAAATTATGTTTGGCTGCATAGGAAGTAAAAGAAGGAACTTGTAGAGGAAATTGATGAAATAGATATAGCCAGTGAGTCTTTAGGACTTTCTTTGGAACAATTTAAGAGTAGAAAAAAGGAAAGTGATAAGTTAAGTAAGATTTATAAGGAAGAGGAGATTATGTGGTTCTAGAGAGGAAAAGAGAGAAAGTTGTTAGAGGGTGATGCGTTAACTTCTTACTTTATGTCTAAAGCTAGCAGTAGGAAAAGGAAAAATGGGATTATATATTTACGACATGAGGATGGGTTGATAGAGGGGAATCTAGAGATTCTATAATATGCCACTATTTTTTATAAAAGTTGTTTGGTCCACCAAATGGAGTCAGTAATGTTTGTCTGAGTGTTCCTATGAGTTGTGTGCTTAGTGAGGATGATAGAGAGGTTCTAGATAGGCACTTTACTATGGAAGAGGTGAAAGTTGCAGTGTTTCAAATGAAGAAAAATAAGGCTCTTGGGCGAGATGGTTTACTCACTGAATTTTTTCAGAATTTCTGGCCTTTAGTGTTCAATGATGTCTTGGCTTTATTCCATGAATAGTATCAGGGTAAATTAGACTTGGCTAGATTAATTATGGGGTTTTGACTCTGCTACCAAAAAGTGTACCTGCTAGTATGATTCAACCGTTTAGGCCTATCTGTTTATTAAATGTTATTTTGGATATATACACAAAAGTAGTTAACAATAGAGCTACTGAGGTTGCTGATAAAGTGATAGCTCATGTCCAAACAACTTTCATCGAGGGGAGGTTTATTTTGGATGGGGTAGTGGTGTTAGTGGAAATTATGCATGAAGTAAAGATGAAGAAAATAGATGATGTTTTCTTTAAAGTTGATTTTGAAAAAGCATATGAAAAAATTAATTGGGATTTCTTGAAAAGTTTTTTGATTTAGAAAGGGTTCCGCGTAAAGTTTATAGATATGGTTTTGAGTTCTGTGCTTAGAGGTAAGGTAGCTATTAGAGTAAATGATAGAATTGGCCCTTTTTTGAATCTAGGAAAGGGTCGAGGCAAGGAGATCCCTTGTCTCCATTTTATTTAATACTGCAGTTGATGTGCTAGATTCCTTGATTAGAAATGTTGTAGAAAGTGGTTTGTTGGAAGGTTTGGCAGGAAATTTAGTAGAGAATTGGGTGAGCATGTTACAATATGCGGATGACACCATTTTCATGTTCAAAGATAGCTTAGAAGGAGGTAGGAATATTAAATCCATTTTGTGTATCTTTGAGCAGTTTTCTGGGTTGAAGATCAATTTTCATAAAAGTGAACTTCATTGTTTTGGTGGAGATAAAGAAAAGGTAGTTGAGTACTCTTCTAGGTTTAGTTGTGTTGTGAGAGAGGTACCTTTTAATTATCTAGGGATCCCTGTACATCATAGTAAGATTAGGAATTCTGATTGGGATGTGTTTGTTGGGAATGTAGAGAAAAAGTTGCATGTTTGGGCTGGGAATCAAAATTCTTATGGGGAGAGGTTGGTTCTCATTAGATCCCGTTTGAGTAATGTACCTTATTACATGATGTCAATGTTTGAACTTCCTAAAGGTCCTGGGAATAAAATTAGTCTATTTATGAAAAGGTTGTTCCGGCAAGAAGAGGAGGGTTATATAAAATATCATTTAGTAAATTGGAAGAAAATATGTCAAACTAGAGAATTAGAACATTTGGGGGTGATTGATTTACATGTTATGAATGTATGTTTACTTAGTAAGTGGTTGTGAAAGTTGGAGAACAATGATGATATTTGGCAGGAGATCTTGAGAAATAAATATGTAAAGAAAAGGTCACTGTCTGGGTGTGTAGCTAAACCATGTCAGTCTTACTTTTGGCATGGCTTGATGAAAGTAAAGCATTTTTTTCAATTTTTGTAGGAAAAGCATAGGTAATGGTGAGAGAACTAGATTCTGGGAAGAATTGTGGGTGGGGAGTAAGCCTCTGGGTGTTAGATTTAGTAGATTGTATAACTTAACTTTTATTTCGAATATTTTAGTTATTGAGGTGTTTGACAATGGCTGGGGGTTATCAACTTTAGAAGATCTCTCTATGGTGACACTATAAGAAATGTTTTCATCCACAACGATTTGGCTCGTCGGTCGTCGTAGAAGGTGCATCTTCCGTGACAAATTTCTTCGTTCGACCATGGCAAATGGAATTTTTTTCCGGTTTCGCGGCCCTCTACTATGACAAAATCACTAAAAATGTGGACAAAGCCCAGCCGACGCGTGGCAGAAGTAATATTTTCGGTTCCTCGCGTGATGTTGACTCGCCCAAATCGTTTGAGGTATGTGGGTCCCGGATGTCAGTGTCTTTAGCAGACCATACTTTTCGGTCGCACCTCCTTGATTTGAACTCGATAACGTTGCTCGATGCATTCGTCGTTTATTCAGGCTGCTAGGACCCGCATGCCAGCCTCTCATTAGAAGAATCATGTGTATGATGGAATTTTTTCTTCGCTCGCGCTACCCTATTCTGAACTTGATAGATATGCTCAATGCATCTACCGTTTCTTCAGGCTGCTAGGTCCCACATGTCAGCCTCTTATTAGGTGTGCATGATGGAATTTTTCTTTGGCTCGTGCCTCCCTGATTTGAACTCGATAATGTTGATCGATGCATCAATCATTTATTCAGGCTGTCGGGTCCCCCATGTCAGCCTCTTATTAGAAGAAGCACGTGTATGATGAAACTTTTTCTTCTCTCGTGCTTCCTTGTTCCTGACTTGATAATGTTGCTTGACGCATCTGCCATTTGGTCACGTGGTTGGGCCTCACATGACACATGATGGACCGGTCGCGTCCACTATTTTTACACCTTGGCAACGTTGCTCGATGTAGTAGCCATTTAAGGTCTAGCAGGTGGGTACCATGTGTCAGACTCTCATTCAAAGAAACGTGTATGTTGGACTATTTTTTCTGGTCGAGTTCGCCCTTTTGACCTTAGCAACAGTGCTCGATGCGGCAACCGTTTATCTGGGTCCTAGATGTCAGCCTCCTCTGTACAGAATCCATGTGTATACTGAACTTTTTCTTGTTCATGTCCATTGTTTTGATCTTCCCAACGTTGTTTGTTGCATCCATGTATGGTTTGGCTGTTGGGTCCCAAATGCCAGCCTCCCTATATAAGTATGTTGGATAATTTGTTACGTCTGATTGCTGGCTATTAACTATTTTTTGTTCAAACTAGCCGTTTAAAATCGAGGGACACTACATGCAGGTGGATCCGCGATATCAGCCTCTCCCTAAGGAATTTTGCTACAAGAAAAAAGTAAAAAACTAAGATAAGATATTTATGCATAGAGGTTCGAACTAGATACTTCACACATTTCAACAGAGCGTGTTGCCACTACGGCAAACAGAATTTATATAAAAATTACATTAACCAGCTATAGTAACTATAACTTATGTATTAGTCGTCTTGAATAGACTATGGGCTACACTCTATCCATGGGATCTTCCCGGTGACAAGAGATGGCCTAAGCACCTTCACAGGTGGACTTATAGTAGTAGGATGTGACATATTATCACAAACCAAATAGTAGTGCTGAACCGGGCAGTCTTTAGTAGCATGCAAATTAACCGAACACTTCCAATATTTAACTACATTCTTAACCTTCCCATGTCCCAAAGGCTAAGCAGTATCCTGGTCATTCACCGTAGAGGGCAAAGGCACCGGAGCAGCCGATGTAGGAATCATAGCCACAGAAGTACCAACGCCCGTAAAAGCCGATGTTTGTAGAGTTGTTGTAAAAAATGGATGTACCATCTATGTAGTTACCCGTGACACCCCCGGGATCAGGGTTAAACAAATCGCAGACCTTATCCTGACATAAGCTTAACCTATAGCTCGAGGATATCCAGTGAAGAACCAGTAACACAACAGTAATCCTGCGACACAAAAAGTTAATACAGCAAGCTCATAATTGAGCAGAGAACCAAAATATTATAAGCATAGGTCACTGACCATGAACATCAAACAACGGAAGGCAAATTATGCTATTAAGTATTGCAAACTTAACAAATAGCCTAAGAGGCCTCAAGCATAACGATGACATCCCAACCCATTGATTCCAGGCTGCCGGCCAGGAACCCTACTCGTCGGATCGATGTCGTACCAAACTTGTCTTCATAGGAACACTTACTCTTCTGCAAAAATATCAACAAGTCAAGGGTGAGTACATGATATACTACGCAAGACTTATGGCTGGTGGGGTTATTTTGCATAAAGACATCTTTGTTTAAGAAATAAGGGAGAGAATAAGCTCGTCTAATCAGAATATTTTAAATAGGGATAAGAGAGTGACATCTCCAAAGTATTGATCATCATCTTTTGATATCCACCAAACCATCATCATCACCTCTCAGCTAGGAACCTCTCGTACCCATGAGGAAGCATCCTTAACAAACCTTAGTTGCCAAGTTTTACGATTAGGTTAATGTTTTCTATGATCTCACATTCATTCTCAAGTCGTCCATAATTGTCAACACGGCTCTTTGAAAAGATTTAACCCTGCAGGGAGGTGTACAAGTTTACCCACACATACCAACTAACTCTTAGCGCCACTTGACACACTTCCTTGGTGTGCTGGCAAAGGGTGGTTGGCCACAACCTTTACCTTGCTTTCGCCAAATCCATGAGTCACGTCCTAAGGAGGGTTCCACCATAACGAGTCAAATCACGAAGCCGGTCCCTAGAGGTGTGAGGCGAGGTTGGTTTATCAGGGGCTCTATCGACCCCAAGCAACCCGGTCCATGCTTCCCTACCTGTTATGATGCACCTCTATCTCCTCCTCTTTCAAGCATGTGACTACAAAAACCACATCCCACCGTGGCCTCTCATACAAGCCTTAGCATGTTTACCTCACTTCACCATTGATCTCACCTTATCAGTATACCCCGTTCTCCTATCATACTAGTTTCTCTGCATTTGATACATCATATGGATGAACCAGCACTGACAGCTAAGCATGGCTAAGCAGGACACAGATATAAGCTCTAGCAGTGCACACAAGCCAAACCTAGTTATGCTAGGAGTAGTGGATCAGGTAATATAAGCTCAAAGGGAGTAATGCAACATATAGGATACTCTATCTATCAATAAAATACCATAGTAGAATCGTGTGCATCATGGAAAAAATTGAAATGCCTTCGAAATCGTAGGATTATATAATGGTGGGGCTATGCTTGCCTTTGTCCATTGATAACCAATAAGCAGATCTTCGATAGCCTTCTACTTGACTTGGTTACAGTTGGCCAAGTATTATTCATCGATCTTCGATGGTGTTGATCTCGGTCTTCGATCTTGATCTAGATATCATATTCTACTGGAGAGAACCGAACTCTCGAAAGAAAGGGAAACAATCAACACATGGCATCGGTGTAATGCTCAAGCAAGGATGATGATATGACAAGTTAAATAGAGTTGAAATGTAACCCTAATACATGCTTGTCAATTTAAGCGGCGTCCAAGCGGTGCAAACCCTAAAACAAGGGGAACCTCGGCGTCACCGGTGGGGTTCAATTGGTTCTTCTAATTAAACTTGCAAATTGAAGTTGTTGAAAAATGAATGATTTTGATGCTATGAGATAGATCTCATTTTTTCTGAACATTTTTATGTATTGTTCATATTTGTCTGAGTTATAAATAATTAGTTATGAATTTTGGAGTATCAATTTCTGAAATTAAAAACAAAACCAGGAAACATTTTTTATACCGGGCCAAGACTAGTCGCATAGTGTGAGAGGGCCCTGGGGCCACCTCAGCCACGCTGCAGGTGGGACCCATCCTGTGTTGAGGAGATGACCATGGCTGCGGACGTCACTAGGGACAACACCTCCTAGGTCGACACCGGGGATGGTGGAGGAGGGCGAGCGGGGCTGCGTACGTGGTTGCGTTAGACTCGCTGATGGGGATATGCCAAAGGGGGTATGCCCAGCAGGACGTTCCGATTGGGCCGAAGGGCCTATGAGTGGGCCTGGAGGATGGCGACTGGACTACGACTGAAGGAGAAGCCTAGCGACTAGAAACTGAAGGCCTAGAAGCATATCTGAAGCCCAGTCGAATTAGGTCAAAAAGCCTCCGAGTCCATATCTGGCTTGGTGTAACTTGTAAACCCTAGCGAGGTGACTCCTATATAAACCTCCCTAGGGTATCCTAAGGACTTACGTTCCATCATACACTCCCTTGAGCGACTCGCTGCTTAGACGCCGAGCTCGCCATCCTTGTAACTTGCTCTCCATTAATCCAATCTAGCAGGAGTAGGTCTTTACCCTCCGGGGGGCCGAACCTAGGTAAACCATGTGCATTCGCCCCTATCTCATACCGCAGATAGCCGCCAACTCTTCCTCACGTTACAATCAATCGCTACCAGTAGCAACGACTGACGTGGCCATTTCCACGACAGTGGCGCCCACCGTGGGGCATAGCGGGACTGGCCTGAGTTCTGCGACGAGACCCTACTCGCCGATCGATTGGCCGCTCGCCACTGGCCGCATGACCATTGGCGGGATCTTACAGATCCTGCCAAGCAGCTACATCCCGGCGTCACGCCCGTGTTGGGCCACGCAGAGATAAACAATTTTTTTCCCTAACGCAAAACTCCCAAGATCCAGCTCAGGTTATAGGCCACGAGATTACCGCTAGACGCGCAAATGCGGAAGTTGATGTAGCGCGTCGAAGTAGTGCCGAACGATCCCCGGACATCCCTTGCGAATCCCACGAACTCCTTCATCAGATCCCCACGAGCTTCCCCGTCTCTAGCGCCGCACGTGCAACGCCTCTACCGGTATCCACACATACAGGAAGGAGCTTCAGACAGAGGATTGCTAGATCCTGTCTAGCCCGAAAGGGAAGTGGAGAAAGTGACGGCTAGGTCAGGGACTATCCCTTGTCACTCCACTTATATACACTCCTAGTTGGGCTCAACGCTTGAGGCCCATCTAGGCTGTACTCCAATCTCCATATGGATCTAATCCACATGGGCTCCTTACCCTTAAGTGTGTGACCCTGAAGGTTCACGTGCACCTGGACACGACATGAGATACTCCTCCAAGTATCCCGTCATGGCTTTGAGTCCAACTCACTTCCATGAACACTCGGTCTCAAGTCGATAGATGGTAGCGGCCTCTAGCAAGACGCGTCAACTCCCAAGTGTTGTAAAGTCACAAGACGAACCTTCAATGTGACTTTCGTCCAAGTCCCTTTGCCTCACGATATATCTGTTAAGCTATAGGCGAGTAGTTGCCATCCCTTTAATAGCTTAACTTTCTTCTCGTACCATGATATGTGATTCATTGGACTAACTCTTAGTCTGAATCCTCAGTTAACATAGCGCTTAAGCGCATGTCCATGCTTAGAATCATATCACGAGAGGGCCTAGAGAATATCTCTCTCTATTACGGAGGGCAAATCCCATCTTGGTAATCCATGTCACGCAGCTTGCTTCACAACCAACCCGAACTCTACCTTTATAACCGCCCATTTATGGAACAACGTTTGATAGAACCTAAGTTGGCGATTCACAACTCGGATGATGCAGTCACCTCAGGTCAAAGGATTCCATTGCTTGAGACTGCAAATGACAACATGCTCGTTGCATCTCAACTGTGGGTCGGTCAGGCTAAGCTAAACTCTTTAGCTGAATCGATGTAAGTCAATAGCATCACCATGCCCATGACAAGTGGAACCGTGTCATCAGCCGACTTGCACATTGGTCTAAGTTGTGTGTCCAGCACAACCTCAACGACCAAGGACAATCTAATATGAACAATCATGAATATATAGTTCCACAACTGAATCACGCATTCAGTGATATATATCTGATGTTCATATAAGGACAACTTTACTTTATGAATACTTTGTGAAATATCATCAACAATGATTGCATCTAGGGCATATTCCCATGATCTCCCACTTGCACTAGAGTCAATCATCTGACATCACATGTCTAGGCATCTAATGCCCATGGCTCTTACGTGCGCCTCATGCTTAGGCTGTGGAAGTGGCTTTGTCAACGGATCTACAACATTTGCATCCGTGTGTACCTTGCATAACTTGATATCACCTTGATCCACGAACTGGCGAATCAGGTGGTATCGCATGAGTATATGCTTGTTCTTCTGGTGTTGTCTAGGTTCCTTGGCTTGTGCAATAGCACCATTGTTGTCACAATACCGTCTAACGGATTGGGCCGAGTCACGAACCTCACCAAGATCAATCAGAAATTCTGATCCAAATAGTTTCCTTTTGCCTCGAGGCAGCAATATACTCAACTTCATTGTAGATGCGACAGATCTCTTGCTTGGAACTCTTCCAGCTCACAGCCCCTCCGTTCATAATGAACATGTACCCAGATTGCGAACGAGAATCATTAGAGTCAGTGAGGTAACTCGCATCCGTGTAACCCCTTACACTGAGTTCAACCTCACCTCCATAAACTAGGAACATATCCTTAGTCCTTCTCAAGTACTTAAGAATGTTCTTAACGCCCGATGGATTTCTCCAGGGTCAACCTGGTATCTTCTCACAACACTCAGAGCATAGGAAACATCTGGTCTAGTACAAATCATGGCATACATGATGGACCCGACTACCGAAGCATACGAAATCACACTCATCCTACTTCGCTCATCAGTTGTCGAGGGACACTGAGTCTTGCTAAGTCTTATGCCATGGGACATCGGTAAGAACCCCTTCTTAGACGATTCCATGTTGAACTTCTTCAACACTTTGTCCAAATATGTACTTTGGCTCAATCCAATGAGCCGTCTGGATCTATCTCTATAGATCCTGATTCCTAGTATGTAAGTTGCCTCACCCAAGTCCTTCATTGAGAAACTCCTTTCCAATGACTTCTTGGTTTCTTGCAACATCTAGACATCATTTCCAATCAATAATATGTCATCCACATATAAGATTAGAAAGTTTACTTTGCTCCCACTAAACTTCTTATACAAACAAGAATCATGATCACTCTTGAGGAAGCCAAATGATTTGACTACCTTATCAAAGCGAATGTTCCAACTCCGAGATGCTTGCTTCAACCCATAAATGGATTTCTGAAGTTTGCATACCTTGTCAGCATTATCCGGATCGACAAAACCCTCGGGCTGTATCATATACACGTCCTCAGTTAATTTTCCATTTAGGAAAGCCGTTTTGACATCCATCTGCCATATCTCATAGTCGAAATAGGCTGCTATAGCTAACATGATCCGAACTGATTTAAGCATCGCTATAGGTGAGAAGGTCTCATCGTAGTCAACTCCTTGAACCTGCCAGAACCCCTTCGCGACAAGCCGTGCTTTATAGATAGAAATGTTTCCATCCATATTAGTTTTCCTTTTAAAGACCCATTTGCACTCGACGGGTCTTGCACCGTCTGGCAAATCAACCAAGTTCCAAACTTGATTATCATCCATGGACTTTAACTCGGATATCATGGCTCTAAGCCACGACTCAGAATCAGAACCCATCATCGCTTCCGAATAAGTTGCCAGCTCATCACTGTCAAACAGTAATACATCATGAACACTTCGCAATCTTGCCGATCTTCGCAGTGTAGGTGCAGCTGCCGGCTCAGCTACCACGATTGGCTCAACCTCCAAGGCTTTCACCAAATCGCTACTGACCGGTTCCTCTCGAACTTCTTTGAGCCGCACCGCACTCCCACTGACTTCCCGACTGAGAAACTCTTTCTCAAGGAAGACACCGTTCCAAGCGACAAACACTTTGCCCTCTTCTCGGTTGTAGAAGTAGTAACCCAAGGTTTCCCTTGGATACCCAACAAAAATGCACTTATCCGACTTGGCTGTAAGCTTGTCCGACTGAAGTCGCTTGACAAATGCTTCACAACCCCAAATCTTAAGAAAAGACAAACTCGGCTTCTTGCCTGTCCACATCTCATGTGGTGTCTTCTCTACCGATTTTGATGGTACTCTGTTTAGTGTGAACGCTGCCGTTTCTAGACAATAACCCCAAAATGATAAAGGTAGATCTGACCGACTCATCATTGATCGTACCATGTCCAACAAGGTCCGATTCCGCCGTTCCGACACACCGTTCCTCTGTGGTGTACCCGGCGGAGTGAGCTGAGGAACTATTCCACAACTTTTCAGATGGTCATCAAACTCGTGGCTCATGTACTCGCCTCCTCGGTCTGACCGAAGAAACTTTATTTTCTTGCCGAGTTGATTCTGTACTTCATTCTGGAATTCTTTGAACTTTTCAAAGGCTTCCGACTTATGTTTCATCAAGTAGACATATCCATATCTACTCAAATCATCAGTGAAGGTAATGAAGTACTCATAACCACCTCTGGCTGTCGCACTCATTGGACCACATACATCACTATGTACTAGTCCCAACAAGTCAGATGCCCTTTCACAACTCCTTGCAAAAAGTGTCTTGGTCATCTTGCCCAGAAGGCAGGATTCGCATGTCTCAAACGACTCCAAGTCGAACGAAGTTAGGAGTCCATCACCATGGAGCTTCTTCATGCGTTTCCAACTTATATGACCAAGTTGACAGTGCCAAAAGTAAGTCATATTCAGATCATTTGGTTTTAACCTTTTCACATTTACGTTATAGACCGACCCACCATCAAGATTCAAAATAAATAACCCGTTCTGAACGGGTGCAAAGCCGTGAAACATATCATTCAAATATAAAGAACAACAATTGTTCTTAATATTAGACTCATAGCCTTGTCTCATCAAGCATGAGGCAGAAATGATGTTTCGACTAAGCACTGGAACATAATAACAATTATTGATGGGTTCGTAGCATGGAAAACAAAAAAATTCTACCGCAAGAACGAACAAAACCCAGATCTAATCTAGATAAAAGCCAAGATCTAATCTATTAGACATGTGCAACGAGGTAGATCTGTACTAACCCTCGTAGATTCGATAAGCCTTGTTCGAGATCGGATCTCGTGGTTGATGTAGTCGATCACTTGCCGATCTCAAGATCGAGTAGACGATCCTTCCGTGCAGCGTTAAGCAGCGCTTCCTGATCGGTCCTGCGTCGCGGTCGAAGCAGACCTTCCTCTCCCCGTTCCAGCGAGCAGCGGAGGTAGTAGATGTCTCCACGGAATCCCAGCAGCACGACGGCATGGTGGTGGTGGTGGAGTAGAGAATTCTGCAGGGCTTCGCCTAAGCCAGAGCAGAGGGAAGGAGGAGGAGATAGGCGGCTAGGGTTTGGAGTGTAAGGGGGCAAGGGGGTGGCGCCTCCACCCCTCTATTTAAAGGAGGGAGGCGCCATGGGGAGGTGGAGTCCTTGTAGGACTCCCCTCTCCCTTGGCCGGCGGATCAAGGAGGTGGGGGGAGAGTCCTACTCCCCCATGAATCCTTGTCTTACCCCACATGGATTCCTTGATCCTTTCTTGGTTTTCAAGTAAACTCCAAGAAATCTTCCAGAACCTTCCGGAACATTCCAAAACCTTCTAGAATCCCCATACAAATACTCCAGAACATTTCCTACCTTAGAAAATGATCCCCATTATATGAATCTTACTCCCCGGACAATTCCGGAGCTCCTCGTGATGTCCCGGATCCAATCCGAGACTCCGAATAACATTCGGTCTCCAACGCATATTCCATATATACTTAAAACAACTTCGAACCTTAAGTGTGTCACCCTATGGTTCGTGAATATGCAGACATGATGGAGACACCTCTCCGATCAATAACCATCAGCGGGATCTGGAGATCCATAACGACTCCCACATACTCAACGATGACTTCGTGATCGATAGAACCATTAACATACGAAACCAATTCCCTTTGTCACGCGATACTCTACTTATCCGAGGTTTGATCGTCGGTATCTCCATACCTAGTTCTACCTTCTTGATAAGTACTCTTTACTCGTTCCATGATATGTCATCCCTTGTGACCTAGTCACATGCTTGCAAGCTAACTAGATGACATTCCACCGAGAGGGCCCAGAGTATATCTATCCGTCATATGGATGGACAAATCCCAATCTTGGTCCATGCGCTTCAACACATACTTTCAGAATACCCAATGTCACCTTTATAACCACCCGATTCTGAGCGGCATTTGATGTCATCAAAGTACCCATCCGGTGATGGTGATTAACATAGCCTCATGGTCGAAGGATTAGGTTACTATGCATTTGAAAAGCTTGTAGCAAAACGAACTTAATGACTTGATCTTATGCTATGCTTACTATGGGTGTGTGTCCATCACATCATTCTCCTAATGATATGATCTTGTTTTTAACGACATCCATTGTCCATGATCAGGAAACCATGATCATCCATTAATCAACAAGCTAGTTTAACAAGAGGCTTACTAGGGACTCTTTTATGTTTACAAAACGCACAAGTATTAATGTTTCCTATTAATACAATTATAGCATGGGATGTAAACATTTATCATAAACATAAAGATATAATAATAACCACTTTATTATTGCCTCTTGGGCATATCTCCAACAGTCTCCCACTTGCACTAGAGTCAATAATCTAGTTAAAAATTTGTGCATTCAACACCTATGGCTTTCTGGTGTTGTATAGACACTATTGCTAGTGGTAAACATAATCTTCTGATCTGACAATTCCAGGTCCATGTGTATTTGCATTTCCTTGCGTCTCTACGCATTACTCATTCTCCAATGAGATGGCATTGTATAAATTTGGTCCTTTGGTGAGACCTTTAGTTCCTTGGGATTAAATCATGTTGATACAATTGTCATACAATGTATCTTCATAGTATTATCCCGCTATGAACCACACCTAGTTTGATAACAAACTACTTAACGCAAATGCCCTCATTTGCTGCTACAATAGTAGTCATATACTTAGCCTTTTGTTGTAGTATCTGTCACAATGTTTTAACTTTGGTACTCAACCAAATCCGTTATGGAACTTCCTTTCCATTACATTGTGCCACACATAGTTTAAATTGAGATAAACTTAATTTGTGACAAAACTAGTATCAATGCAACAATTTACAATGAACTATTTGTCACCACTATATAAATAATATATTCTTAGTTCTTCCAAAGATCATAGGAATATCCCTACTATTTTCCAATGATCATCTTATGAGTCATTCTGGTATATGCTCATAACATTTAGAGCATAGGACATATCTGGATGTGTACATCTCAAAGAATGATTGATCAAAATATTCTTGTGATTTCACCAAGTGTCAAAACACTTGAATCTCGTGTCAACACACTTGAATCTTGATTCAGTCCTTTCCGTGCATCAAGAACCTTTCTTGTTGTTTCCATAGTGAACTCATTCAACATCTTATCTATGTACATTTGGCAAAACCATATTAGCGCCTCAATCTATCCATATAGACATTGATGCCTAATTCTTGGGTCATGCCTAAGTCTTTCATCGAAATGAAATTCTTAACCCGTGTCAATAAAAGATACATCATTTCTAATCAACAATATGTCTTTCACATAATGTATTAGAAATATGTCTTAGCGCTCCCACTTAATTTCTTGCAAAACGCAAACATCTTCATCGTCTCTGATGAAATTAAACCTTTTAACGGTTTCATCACGGTGAAGATTCCAACAACGCGATGCTCACTTCAACCATTGAAGTTTTGCATACTCTTTTAGCATCCTTTGAATTAACAAAACCCTTTCGATCGTGTCATGTACACGTCCTAGGTAACCATTCTATTAGAAGAACTTGTTTTGTTTGTTCAACTACCATATACCAAAATATATGTAGTGGTTGCTACATTAATCCGTCCAGACTAAATATCGATATGAAAGATCAAATCTTATCATAGTTAATTCCTTGAACATTGTCGTAAACTCTTTCCGACATGTCGACTATTTCAATGATGTGAAACATCCATGTCTATTTCTTTATAGATCCATATACGACTGTAAGGTCTTGCACCTTTCCAGAGGGTCTTTCAAATTCAAAGCTTGATTTCTCGTGTATGGAATTATCACGGATTTTATGGCTTCAAGCCACTTAAATCAGGCCCATCATTGATTATTTGCATGTAGTCGGTTCATCATTGTCAAACAACAATGATTTAACTCTCAAATCTTGGCATTTGATTACTTACCCGACCTACTTGGTTCAATAGGAACTTAGATCCCCATGACCACATCCTTTGAGGCACGTGAGCCATGAGCATTGTTCTTTGCCTCGGGACACTTACCGACGCTGTGCAACTCAGCACATATTAGCCAAGGTTCAACAACCTTGTCAAAGTTCTATTGTCCTCCCACTTAACTTTTCACCAAAAATTCCTTCTCAAGAAACTCGACATTCTAAGTGACAAACAGTTTCATCTTCGGTGTTATGGAGGAATACCCAATGGTTATTCGAAATAACCTACAAAGACATGCTCATCCGACTTTGGTTGTAAACATTTTACTTATGCCTAGCATACCAAAAATTTAAGAAAGGACAACCTGGGTTTTATCCCAAACCATGACTTATATGGTGTCATTTCGACGGATCACGATGGAGCTCTTTCCAGTGTAAAAGCGGTATTCACTAAAGCTTTAATCTTTAAAATATAATGGCAGTTTTATAAATGACACCTTTGATCTTACCATGTCAAACAAGGTTTCATTACATATCTTGAACACTCCATACTCCTATGGTGTTTTGGGAAATGCAAATCCATGGAACGATTCCTCAAATCTTAGGTGTTTTGCTAAACTTGTAACTCAAACATCTTTCTTTATGATCCAATCATAAACTCTTTTTTTTTATTTTCTTGTTACAATAGTTTTCCACTTCATCTTGAAAGTCTTTGAACATTTTCAAAAGTTTCATACTTCTCCCTTATTGAGTAAGTATATACATATACTCACTCAAATCTTCGGAGAAAGCATATGAAGTTGAAATCCATCGCCCACGACTACACATAATGGACTATATACATCAATATGTACAAATTCCAATCAGTTAGTCGTCCGTTCCTCTTTTGGCCTACGAACGGAGTTTTAATTATCTCCAGGAAAGTATCACAAGTGTCATTTGATCAAAATCAAAGACTCCAAAAAATCCATCAACATGGAGTTTCTTCATGTATCCCTTTCAATATAATTTAAACGGTGATGTCACTTCGCAAGTGATCTTTCAATTATTTGTCTTGCGACATTTTAGCATTAGTTTTATGATCGTTGTTTCTCCAACCAGAATTGTATATCATCCATCTATTATGGAATACGGTAATTATTTGAACAACCTTTTGTCGTCATAATACCTGATCAAAATAACAATTATTGAAACAAATCTTGAAGGCAAGCTTTGATGTTAACGAGCAACACAACAACCCTTTGTTTGTTTTCGATGAACATCATCACATATTCTCTTGCTAGTTACTTAGGCTGTAGTTCATGAATTGTGTTGTCCTGTATGACACTTCATAGCAACCAATTCGGTATCCAATACCGCAGAACTACATTGTTTAACAAGCAAGGAATACAGCCATAAAATGTATCTTCAATATACCTAAGTTGGACATCTCCAATCTTTTCTTTTCTGCCAAATATTTTATAGATTCTCTTTCAACAATTCCTTTTCTTTTAAAAGAATCTATCAACATTAATAGTGGTGTCATTCACATGACACATAGTACAAAGTGTGTATAGTCAAATACTAATACCTTTGGACTTGCACTTTGAAGTGGATCACCTTCATCAAATGTTTGGCATTCTTTCAAAGTTCCATTCTTTAGTAATCTTTTAGTGTAGTAAACATTTTACTTACATATTCTATTCATCCTTATCATGACAACTTTCATGATCAAGCTGCTATATCTTATAAAGGTGAATTACGAGTATAATGTTTCTTTTCCAAAACCTTTTGGAGGATTAGGACGACTAGCGTCTCCAACCTTCATAAATTCTCATCAAATATGAGGACATATACTCTATCATGTTGTAACCAATACATTGTTTTAGATATCGCAATACCTTTCACATATGATGGTTTCTGAAACATTGCTTTCAGCTCTTAGATAAACTTGATAAAAATAATCCTTTGAGTATCAAGAATCATGGAGGCAAACATGATACATTAGATACTAACACTGGAATTATTACTCTTGATTTAATACTGTTTATTAAACTTCACAGAGTAAATGGAGTTTGCTGAAAATTTGCAACACGACTTTTAAACTATAGATTGACACTCAAAACAATACGATACCAGTTCGTAAAGCAAATATCCAGAATTTCTATAGTTCTACTATCTCAACTATAACTAAGCGTAAGGTGGTGAACGGATGCCAATGACTATAACAAACTATGCAAATTCACTTTGATTGTGTTTATGATAAATTGAGTTCGACTAATCCAAATTACAAATGAACTCCCACTCAAAACAACATCCCTCCAGTTGTTTTAGTGATTACACGAACCAAATCCACTACACCAAGTCCGATCATCACGTGAGATGGTGTAGCTTTAAAGGCGAACAATCAACATGTTCATCATATCATCCATATGACTCATGCTTTACCTTTCGGTATTCCGTGTTCCGAGACCATGTCTCTAAATGCTAGGCTCGTCAAGGTTAACCTTAGTATCCGCATGTGCAAATCTGGCTTGCACCCGTCGTATGCACACGTAGAATCTATCACACCCGATCATCAGGAGATGCTTCGAAACGACGAGTCTTAGCAACGGTGGCTACTAAGGACGAACACTTTATTACTTGATATTTAGTGAGATGGATCATCTTATAATGCTACCGTCGCGATCTAAGAAATACAAGATGCATAAAGGATTAACATCACAGGCAATTCATAATTAGTGTGATATGATATGGCCCTTTCTTCTTATGCCTTTGATCTCCATCTCCAAAGCACGAAATGATCTCCATCATCACCAGCATTGCGTCAAGGTCAGTGGCGCCGCTTCATGGTTGTCCATCATCACTAGCAACTATTACAACTACTTGGAATAAAGCTATTACAAGATGAATAGACACGCAGGTCTTAACAGAATTAAAGACAACCATTAGGCCCCTGTCGGTTGCCATATTACAACAAGGATCATTGCATACATCAAATATAATCAAAATCACATGATGGCCATATCACATCACAAAACCCCTGCAAAAACAAGTTAGACGCCTCTAATTTTCTTTGCATGTTTTACGTGGTTTGGGGCTTTCGAATAAGAATGGATCTTACCTACGAAACTGAACCACAACGTTGATACAAGTGCTATCAAGTGCAAAGTGTAGATTGCATCTATACTATGATGGGAGAGACAGACACCCGGAAAGCCACTTGTGCAATACGAGTTGCACGTCAACTGTGGAGCAAGTCTCATGTGCGATGACATGTAAGGTTAGCCCGAGTCGCTTCATCCCACCATACCGCAAGATGCAAAGTACACAAAGCAAAAGACAGCACGAGCACCAACGCCCACAAAACCATTGTGTTCTACTCGTGCAACAGATCTACGCATAGACACGACTCTGATACCACTGATGGGTTTGTATCATGGAAAACAAAAAAATTCTACCGCAAGAACGAACAAAACCCAGATCTAATCTAGATAAAAGCCAAGAT
Organism: Avena insularis; assembly: GCA_023614405.1. Lineage (NCBI taxonomy): Eukaryota > Viridiplantae > Streptophyta > Magnoliopsida > Poales > Poaceae > Avena > Avena insularis. The sequence continues at coordinate 505,249,694 of CM042692.1, read as the reverse complement.
CTAATCTATTAGACATGTGCAACGAGATAGATCTGATTCGATAAGCCTTGTTCGAGATTGGATCTCGTGGTTGATATAGTCGATCACTTGCCGATCTCAAGATCGAGTAGACGATCCTTCCCGTGGCAGCGTTAAAGCGCTTCATGATCGGTCTGCGTGCGGTCGAAGCAGACCTTCCTCTCCCCGTTCCAGCGAGCAGCGGAGGTAGTAGATGTCTCCACGGAATCCTAGCAGCACGACGACGTGGTGGTGGTGGTGGAGTAGAGAATTCTTCAGGGCTTCGCCTAAGCCAGAGCAGAGGGAAGGAGGAGGGGAGAGGCGGCTAGGGTTTGGAGTGTAAGGGGGCAAGGGGGTGGCGCCTCCACCCCTCTATTTAAAGGAGGGAGGCGCCATGGGGAGGTGGAGTCCTTGTAGGACTCCCCTCTCCCTTGGCCGTCGGATCAAGGAGGTGGGGGGAGAGTCCTACTCCCCCACGAATCCTTGTCTTACCCCACATGGATTCCTTGATCCTTTCTTGGTTTTCAAGTAAACTCCAAGAAATCTTCCAGAACCTTCCGGAACATTCCAAAACCTTCTAGAATCCCCATACAAATACTCTGGAACATTTCCTACCTTAGAAAATGATCCCCATTATATGAATCTTACTCCCCAGACAATTCCGGAGCTCCTCGTGATGTCCCGGATCCAATCCGAGACTCCGAATAACATTCGGTCTCCAACGCATATTCCATATCTACTTAAAACAACTTCGAACCTTAAGTGTGTCACCCTACGGTTCGTGAATATGCAGACATGATGGAGACACCTCTCCGATTAATAACCATCAGCGGGATCTGGAGATCCATAATGGCTCCCACATACTCAACGATGACTTCATGATCGATAGAACCATTAACATACGAAACCAATTCCCTTTGCCACGCGATACTCTACTTATCCGAGGTTTGATCGTCGGTATCTCCATACCTAGTTCTACCTCGTTACTGATAAGTACTCTTTACTCGTTCCATGATATGTCATCCCTTGTGACCTAGTCACATGCTTGCAAGCTAACTAGATGACATTCCACCGAGAGGGCCCAGAGTATATCTATCCGTCATATGGATGGACAAATCCCAATCTTGGTCCATGCGCTTCAACACATACTTTCAGAATACCCAATGTCACCTTTATAACCACCCGATTCTGAGCGGTGTTTGATGTCATCAAAGTACCCATCCGGTGATGGTGATTAACATAGCCTCATGGTCGAAGGATTAGGTTACTATGCATTTGAAAAGCTTGTAGCAAAACGAACTTAATGACTTGATCTTATGCTATGCTTACTATGGGTGTGTGTCCATCACATCATTCTCCTAATGATATGATCTTGTTATTAACGACATCCAATGTCCATGATCAGGAAACCATGATCATCCATTAATCAACAAGCTAGTTTAATAAGAGGCTTACTAGGGACTCTTTTATGTTTACAAAACACACAAGTATTAATGTTTCCTGTTAATACAATTATAGCATGGGATGTAAACATTTATCATAAACATAAAGATATAATAATAACCACTTTATTATTGCCTCTTGGGCATATCTCCAACAATTATTTAGTTCCATTAAGAATCCCGAAGGTAAATGAAGTTGCATCGTGCCGACTTCCAACACAGCAACTCTTGCTTTGTTGCCGACCCGAATGTCAACCTCGCCTCTTGCTACGCCCCTAGTTCTTACCAGTCCCTGCAACGAGTTGCAGATATGAATGACTAATCCGGTATCATATACCCAAGAACCACTGGGTGCATCAGCAAGATAAAGGTCTATAACATTGCAAACAAGTGTACCTGAGTTGGAAGTCACACCTCCACTCTTGGCTTTATCCGCCAAATACTTGCTGCAATTCCTCTTCCAGTGGCCATCCGCCTTGCAATAGAAGCAAGCGGATCCGGATGAAGGAGATGACTTAGTCCCTGAGGAAACGCTTGGGATCTCATCCTGAGCATTACCTCCTAACTTAGCCTTCTTCTTCTTAGTCCAAGAACTCTTCTTAAACTTAGCCTTATTCTGTACCACCAACACTTGGTTAGTACCTTTCTTGAGATCAACCTCGGCCTGCTTAAGCATCCATGTAATTCAGTGAGCTTCTTATCCATACCATGCATGTGGTAGTTCGATATGAACTGACCATACACACTAGGAAGAGAGTTCAGAATTATATCCGTAGCGAACTCTTCGCTAATGGGGTAGCCAAGCCTTTCTAGAGACTGCACATAACCAACCATCTTGATTACGTGCGGACTCAGTGGATCACCATCCTTAAGCTTACAACTCAGCAAAGCTTGAGAGACTTGATACCTCTCGATCTTTGCCTGAGCCTAGAACATACTTTTGAGGCTTTCGATCATATCGTAGGCCTCAACATTCTCGAACTGCTGCTGCAAGTCCGGTTCCATGTGAGCAAGCATAAGACAGCTAATTTTCGTAGACTCGTCACATGTTCTACGATAGGCATTGGTTGCTGCGACACTCGCATTCTCATCCGGCACATCTAGAAGCGGGTTGTCTAGAACATGGTCCCTCTTTTCTTGTTTGAGAACAATTCTCAGATTACGATACGAGTTGGTGAAGTTTGTTCCATTAAGTTTATCTTTCTCTAGGATGGTCCTCAAAGCAAAACTGGATAACTGAGGGAGACTGCTACTAGGTGCCATTATCTACAACAGAAATATGCAAGACACTTATGACAAGTATTCATAAAAGAGCAGGCATATTAAACACTTTAATACTTATGCTCCCACTAGAACCAATATCCCTCCGATGGTTACTTAGTGATTCAGGACCCTAAATAAGCAAGCCGACTAGTGAGCTTTAGCATCACCGCTAGCCGTCAAGTGATCTAGGTAGGCAACTCCTTGCCAATCGCATCTCATGCGACTCCTGTTGGTCGGGTGGCATCTCATGCCCCGGCTCCCCACCGCCCTCTCCCCGAGCCCCACAACCGTTGTGATAGACCCATCTAGCTTACCAAGCGCTTCCGCTGTAAGAGTCCGACTCGAACCCATCTAGTCGAAGAGAATTGGTAGCACCTCAATTTTATGAGCCCACTGCCAAGAATGTCCGACTTGTGATGGTGCAGCACTGGCAGGGAGACCGACTAGACCTTCTTTTAGGGATTAAAGTTTAACCACTATCTCATAGGGGTAAAACTAGAGAGATAACAATCACACAAAATAATCCAATTATAATGTGAAATGGTATGGCTCTCTTCATGGCGATCTCCATCTCCATGAACCTGTTCATCACGCCATTGGCTGCAGTGTCCTTCAAGTCCTCCAAACATGCTACACTAGCACTAAGGAATATACAAGAAGATGGCATCTCATGCCGACACGCAGGTCGTTATACAATAACAGTGACATCACTTTGGCTCCAGCCGGCTAACAAACCCGTGATACATAGATCACGTATGGATTACACACATCACATGCACATAAGCCATACCATTCACAACTTCCTGCAAAAACAAGTTATGCATAGATACGATATCTACCGGCGTTGTGAACCTCGCAACGACATCTAATGCGCTACGACAGGGCGAAGCCGGCGGTCCCTGTGTAGATCTGACCAATCACAGATCTAATCTGCATTCCGAACCATGGATTCCTTCATTGGATAAAACACTTTTACCAAAATCTGATCCCTGTGCAGATCTGACCAATCTCATTGATCATCCGCACCTGATCTTCCATGCACCCCCGAGTGCGATTGATCCAATCAATCTTGCACAAAACCGATCTATCTCATAGATCGACCACCGAAACCCTAAGTGGATCTCATCCACCACCTCGTGCATATCATATATGCACAGATCTAGAGCCTAAAACTAGAAGCTTTCGCTCTGATACCACTGTTGAGCCACGCAGAGATAAACAAAACTTTTTCCCTAACGCGGAACTCCCAAGATCCAGCTCAGGTTATAGGCCACGAGATTACCGCTAGACGCGCAGATGCGTAAGTTGATGTAGCTTGTTGAAGCAGTGCCGAACGATCCCCGGACAGCCCTTGCAAATCCCACGAACTCCTTCGTCAGATCCCCACGAGCTTCCCCGTCTCTAGCGCCGCACGTGCAACGCCTCTACCGGTATCCACACATACAGGAAGGAGCTTCAGACAGAGGATTGCTAGATCCTGTCTAGCCCGAAAGGGAAGTGGAGAAAGTGACGGCTAGGTCAGGGACTATCCCTTGTCACTCCACTTATATACACTCCTAGTTGGGCTCAACGCTTGAGGCCCATCTAGGCTGTACTCCAATCTCCATATGGATCTAATCCACATGGGCTCCTTACCCTTAAGTGTGTGACCCTGTAGGTTCACGTGCACCTGGACACGACATGAGATACTCCTCCAAGTATCCCGTCATGGCTTTGAGTCCAACTCACTTCCATGAACACTCGGTCTCAAGTCGATAGATGGTAGCGGCCTCTAGCAAGACGCGTCAACTCCCAAGTGTTGTAAAGTCACAAGACGAACCTTCAATGTGACTTTCGTCCAAGTCCCTTTGCCTCACGATATATCTGTTAAGCTATAGGCGAGTAGTTGCCATCCCTTTAATAGCTTAACTCTCTTCTCGTACCATGATATGTGATTCATTGGACTAACTCTTAGTCTGAATCCTCAGTTAACACTTAACTGAGTAGCGCATGTCCATGCTTCCGAATCATATCACACGAGAGGGCCTAGAGAATATCTCTCTATTACGGAGGGGCAAATCCCATCTTGGTAATCCATGTCACGCAGCTTGCTTCACAACCAACCCGAACTCTACCTTTATAACCGCCCATTTATGGAACAACGTTTGATAGAACCTAAGTTGGCGATTCACAACTCGGATGATGCAGTCACCTCAGGTCAAAGGATTCCATTGCTTGAGACTGCAAATGACAACATGCTCGTTGCATCTCAACTGTGGGTCAGTCCGACTCGCTAAACTCTTTAGCTGAATCAGTGTAAGTCGGAATAGCATCACCATGCCCATGACAAGTGGAACCGTGTCATCAGCCGACTTGCACATTGGTCTAAGTTGTGTGTCCAGCACAACCTCAACGACCAAGGACAATCTAATATGAACAATCATGAATATATAGTTCCACAACTGAATCACGCATTCAGTGATATATATCTGATGTTCATATAAGGACAACTTTACTTTATGAATACTTTGGGAAATATCATCAACCATGATTGCCTCTAGGGCATATTCCCAACAGTCTCCCACTTGCACTAGAGTCAATCATCTGACATCACATGTCTAGGCATCTAATGCCCATGGCTCTTACGTGCGCCTCATGCTTAGGCTGTGGAAGTGGCTTTGTCAACGGATCTACAACATTTGCATCCATGTGTACCTTGCATAACTTGATATCACCTTGATCCACGAACTGGCGAATCAGGTGGTATCGCATGAGTATATGCTTGTTCTTCTGGTGTTATCTAGGTTCCTTGGCTTGTGCAATAGCACCATTGTTGTCACAATACACGTCTAACGGATTGGACGAGTCCTGAACCTCACCAAGATCAATCAGGAAATTCCTGATCCAAATAGTTTCCTTTGCCGCCTCCGAGGCAGCAATATACTCAACTTCTGTTGTAGATGCAGACACAGTCTCTTGCTTGGAACTCTTCCAGCTCACAGCCCCTCCGTTCATAATGAACATGTACCCAGATTGCGAACGAGAATCATTAGAGTCAGTGAGGTAACTCGCATCCGTGTAACCCCTTACACTGAGTTCAACCTCACCTCCATAAACTAGGAACATATCCTTAGTCCTTCTCAAGTACTTAAGAATGTTCTTAGCTGCTGCCCAGTGGATTTCTCCAGGGTCAACCTGGTATCTTCTCACAACACTCAGAGCATAGGAAACATCTGGTCTAGTACAAATCATGGCATACATGATGGACCCGACTACCGAAGCATACGAAATCACACTCATCCTACTTCGCTCATCAGTTGTCGAGGGACACTGAGTCTTGCTAAGTCTTATGCCATGGGACATCGGTAAGAACCCCTTCTTAGACGATTCCATGTTGAACTTCTTCAACACTTTGTCCAAATATGTACTTTGGCTCAATCCAATGAGCCGTCTGGATCTATCTCTATAGATCCTGATTCCTAGTATGTAAGTTGCCTCACCCAAGTCCTTCATTGAGAAACTCCTTTCCAATGACTTCTTGGTTTCTTGCAACATCTAGACATCATTTCCAATCAATAATATGTCATCCACATATAAGATTAGAAAGTTTACTTTGCTCCCACTAAACTTCTTATACAAACAAGAATCATGATCACTCTTGAGGAAGCCAAATGATTTGACTACCTTATCAAAGCGAATGTTCCAACTCCGAGATGCTTGCTTCAACCCATAAATGGATTTCTGAAGTTTGCATACCTTGTCAGCATTATCCGGATCGACAAAACCCTCGGGCTGTATCATATACACGTCCTCGGTTAATTTTCCATTTAGGAAAGCCGTTTTGACATCCATCTGCCATATCTCATAGTCGAAATGGCTGCTATAGCTAACATGATCCGAACTGATTTAAGCATCGCTATAGGTGAGAAGGTCTCATCGTAGTCAACTCCTTGAACCTGCCGGAACCCCTTCGCGACAAGCCGTGCTTTATAGATAGAAATGTTTCCATCCATATCAGTTTTCCTTTTAAAGACCCATTTGCACTCGACGGGTCTTGCACCGTCTGGCAAATCAACCAAGTTCCAAACTTGATTATCATCCATGGACTTTAACTCAGATATCATGTCTCTAAGCCACGACTCAGAATCAGAACCCATCATCGCTTCCGAATAAGTTGCCAGCTCATCACTGTCAAACAGTAATACATCACGAACACTTCGCAATCTTGCCGATCTTCGTAGTGTAGGTGCAGCTGCCGGCTCAGCTACCACGATTGGCTCAACCTCCAAGGCTTTCACCAAATCGCTACTGACCGGTTCCTCTCGAACTTCTTTGAGCCGCACCGCACTCCCACTGACTTCCCGACTGAGAAACTCTTTCTCAAGGAAGACACCGTTCCAAGCGACAAACACTTTGCCCTCTTCTCGGTTGTAGAAGTAGTAACCCAAGGTTTCCCTTGGATACCCAACAAAAATGCACTTATCCGACTTGGTTGTAAGCTTGTCCGACTGAAGTCGCTTGACAAATGCTTCACAACCCCAAATCTTAAGAAAAGACAAACTCGGCTTCTTGCCTGTCCACATCTCATGTGGTGTCTTCTCTACCGATTTTGATGGTACTCTGTTTAGTGTGAACGCTGCCGTTTCTAGACAATAACCCCAAAATGATAAAGGTAGATCTGACCGACTCATCATTGATCGTACCATGTCCAACAAGGTCCGATTCCGCCGTTCCGACACACCGTTCCTCTGTGGTGTACCCGGCGGAGTGAGCTGAGGAACTATTCCACAACTTTTCAGATGGTCATCAAACTCGTGGCTCATGTACTCGCCTCCTCGGTCTGACCGAAGAAACTTTATTTTCTTGCCGAGTTGATTCTGTACTTCATTCTGGAATTCTTTGAAATTTTCAAAGGCTTCCGACTTATGTTTCATCAAGTAGACATATCCATATCTACTCTTCCAGCTCACAGCCCCTCCGTTCATAATGAACATGTACCCAGATTGCGAACGAGAATCATTAGAGTCAGTGAGGTAACTCGCATCCGTGTAACCCCTTACACTGAGTTCAACCTCACCTCCATAAACTAGGAACATATCCTTAGTCCTTCTCAAGTACTTAAGAATGTTCTTAGCTGCTGCCCAGTGGATTTCTCCAGGGTCAACCTGGTATCTTCTCACAACACTCAGAGCATAGGAAACATCTGGTCTAGTACAAATCATGGCATACATGATGGACCCATCACCTAAAAGCATACGAAATCACACTCATCCTACTTCGCTCATCGGTTGTCGAGGGACCTTTGAGTCTTGCTAAGTCTTATGCCATGGGACATCGGTAGAACCCTTCTTAGACGATTCCATGTTGAACTTCTTCAACACTTTGTCCAAATATGTACTTTGGCTCAATCCAATGAGCCGTCTGGATCTATCTCTATAGATCCTGATTCCTAGTATGTAAGTTGCCTCACCCAAGTCCTTCATTGAGAAACTCCTTTCCAATGACTTCTTGGTTTCCATTGCTTGAGACTGCAAATGACAACACGCTCGTTGCATCTCAACTGTGGGTCAGTCCGACTCGCTAAACTCTTTAGCTGAATCAGTGTAAGTCGGAATAGCATCACCATGCCCATGACAAGTGGAACCGTGTCATCAGCCGACTTGCACATTGGTCTAAGTTGTGTGTCCAGCACAACCTCAACGACCAAGGACAATCTAATATGAACAATCATGAATATATAGTTCCACAACTGAATCACGCATTCAGTGATATATATCTGATGTTCATATAAGGACAACTTTACTTTATAAATACTTTGGGAAATATCATCAACCATGATTGCCTCTAGGGCATATTCCCAACAGCCCGGTCACTCATGGCGCGGTGATGCCGGTCGGCTCCATCAACCTCTTCGTCGGCTTCACTGGCGCGGTCGACCCAGCTGCAATGATGATTGTCGGCGGATCGCCACCGCACCGCGACCTGCTCTCGGAAAAGCAGGTCCGCTCCATTAGGAGCCTCGTCACCAAGTACGACTCGGCCGCCAGCGAAGCGGCCGAAACCAACGCCGCCACCAACGACGAGGCCCTAAACGACGACGCCGACTCAGCAACCCCTGCCTCGGTCGATGGATCTATCACCGCCGCATCACGAGAGGACTCCATCACGCGAGTCTCCAACCCGGAGGATTTCGAGGACCCCTCCATCCTCGGGATCTTCGACTCCGACTCCGGACCTCCATCCTCGGGATCTTCAACGCGATCTACATGGCGAGTAGCACGGCCGCCCCGCCAGATCCGTTCTCCACGCTGATCCCGCCGACTGCGACGGCCACAGAGGTGGAGCAAGCCCGCCTGTGGCTCGCGGAGGTGCAACGCAACGAACTCGCCGAGCGGGAGAAATACCGCCTCGAGCGGGAAACGGCGCGGGAGCTATCGCTTTATCACCAGCGCCGCATCAGGACCCGCTTGAACTCCAACGTCCAGGGCCGCGTCCTGAACTTCAACGACGAAAGCGACCCCGCAGGTGCGACCGAGCGCGAATACTGCGAGAACGCGCCGCCAGGCGGAAGCAATCCCGCGAGACCACCACCCGGCGCACCGGCGACCGGGGCCCCTCCACCACCCATCGGCCGCGCATCCCCTTCGGACCAACCGCAGATCATCATCTCGCCTCAAGCCCGCGATACCAACGGACTACCACTCTACTCCACCCCGATGGACAACGTCGTCGCGGCTGATGCGGCGATCGCCAACCTCGACGTCCAAGGCGACGGCGCGCTACATATCTAGTATGCCAAGGCCCTACTCGTTAGGGCCGTCGAGCAACAAGCCGCGGGAGTCGACCCGCGGGGGAGCATGTATTCCCGTTCCTCAGAAAGCAGAGCGGCGTCAAGCGGTCACCCCACCGTAGCCAACGCATTGACTTGCCCCCCACCGCAGGCCCTGGCGAACCAGCCACGGGCCGCCAACCCCGCGCTGTCCACCAATGAGCCGTGACCGGCGAATAACACGGTCGCCACCAACGGGCAGCCCATTGATGCCCGAACGAACATCATCAACAACCAGGCATGGCGGGCGCACTAGCCCAACGACTTGAGTCACACCCTCACCAACCGTGGTGACCCCAAACCAAGAGGCACGCTCAGTCGAGTCGGACCGCAATGCTTCGGGCCCATGATCTGTGGGGGAAAATACCCCACCAACTTCAAGGCTCCCAAAGAGATCGAAAAGTATGACCCGACATACGATTCAGCTGTCTGGCTGGACACATACCTCATGGCAATGGGAATCGCAGGTCACACCGACCTGCTCGCCGCTCGCTACCTTCCCCTGATGATGGAGGGTGCGACCCAACAATGGATCAACACCCTCCCCACCGACAACATCGATTCCTAGGAAGAAATGCGGGACGCCTTCATCTGGCACTTCGAGGGCTCCTACAGCCGCGCCACCACCATAGAAGATCTGGAGCGATGCATCCAGGGACAACGCAAGTCGACTCGCCGTTGGATCCAAAGATGGCAAGAACTATGGATCAACGCCTCCGGCATCCACCCAGATACGGTGATACATTGCTTCAAGAATGCGTGCCGGTATGAACCCCTGGTTGCTAAGATCAAGAGGGTCTATCGGACGCTCGACCATGTCCCTGACCTCCTCGAGATCGCCAAGCGTTACACGGAGGAGGACCCCAACCAAGACTCTGACGACGAGTCGGGAGGATGATGCCGAACAAGCATCCACGACAACGGATGCCTACACGACATGTGCTACATCAACACCCGCATCACCGGCAAGCGCCGCACGAGCGGGAGAGTCGACTTCGTCGCCAATGCCAGCTACGGCCAGCGCGACCCTAAGAGTTACCGCCGCGATGGAGGAAACTACCGCGACAACGGAAACTAGCGCTCCAACAACACAGCGGGGCCGAAATTCGACCCCGCTGCCATGCTCAATCAGCCCTGCATCTACCATAGCAGGGAGGGAAAACCCGCCACCCACACCACCGCTGATTGCCACTCTCTCAAAGAGATTGAGAAGGCGAGGAGATCAAGGGAGGACCCTAATAACAACCCACCTCGGGACAACGGGAACGCTGGCGGCTTCGGCACCGCCATCGGCTCGCTACACACCTTCACCGGAGTTGGCACCAAGCGCGAGAAGAAGGTGCTCGCCCGCGCGGTCGCCGTCAATGCGATGACACAAGTCGACATCCCTCGCTTCGTCAACTGGTCAAAGCAGAGCATCACCTGGAGTCGCCAGGACCACGCGCCAAGAATCGAATACCCAGGGCGAGTCGCCCTAGTAGTCAGGCCCAAGGTGGCCGACTACTGGCTACCTAAGACACTAATGGACGGTGGGAGCTCCATCAACATCATGTACCTAGACACATTCAAGAGGCTCCAACTCCCAGAAGCAGCCATTGAGCCAACCCTGACGACCTTCCACGGTATCGTCCCCGGTCGGAAGGCGTACCCGATCGGAAAAGTGACGCTGCCAGTCACCTTCGGCACTCCGGCAAACTACCGCACGGAGAGGATCATATTCGAGCTGGTGAACTTCCGCAGCCCCTACCACTGCATCCTGGGTCGCCAGGCTTCGCAAAGTTCATGGCGACCCTACACTACGCCTACAACATGATGATGCTCCCCGGGCCAAGCGGCATCATCACCATCCATGGAGACCCCGACATGGCCGTGGAATGCAAGGACAAAGGAGCCGAGCTCGCTGACACCGTCATCGCTGCGGAGACTAATCACGCGGAGGAACTTGCGAAATACGCGGGCAACATCAACAAGGACGACCCCACCATCCTGCAGAAACCAACCGCCACGAACTCCACGTTCGAGGTGACCACGCACACCCGCACCGTCGAGCTCGTCCCGGGCGACTCCAGCCAGACGGTCACCATCGGGGCGCATATGAGCCCCGCATAGGAAAGCGCGCTCATCGGGTTCCTCCGTGAGAACCGCGACATCTTCGCATGGAAGCCATCCGACATGCCAGGTGTCCCGAGGGAACTCGCTGAGCAAAACTCAACGCCGACCCCAAAGTGCGACCAGTAAAGCAGTCGCTACGGCCCTTCAATGAAGAGCGTCGTCGAGCAATCGCGAAGAAGTACAGCGCCTGCTAGCCACAGGCTTCATCCGGCCAATCAAATACTCCAAGTGGCTGGCAAACCCAGTCCTAGTTCTGAAAAAGAACAACACATGGAGAATGTGTATCGACTACACCAACCTCAACAACGCCTGCCCGAAGAAGGAGTTCGTCCTACCGCGCATCGATCAAATCATCGACTCGACTGCGGGATCGGAGTCGCTGTGCTTCCTTGACGCTTACTCTGGTTATAACCAGATCAAGATGGCGGTCGAGGACGAGGAGAAGACGGTGTTCATCACGCCATTCGGCGCCTTCTGCTACACGGCCATGACGTTCGGCCTCAAGAACACCGACGCCACATACCAGCGATGCATGCAGGAGTGCCTAGCGAGCCAAATTGGCCGCAACATCCATGTCTACATCAACGACATGGTGGTAAAATCCACCCGCCAGGATGACCTGCTCGCCGACCTGGCTGAAACCTTCACAAACCTGCGGAGGTACAACATCAAGCTGAACCCCGGAAAATGCACCTTTGGCGTCCCCACCGGACAGCTCCTGGGGTATGTAGTCTCCAAGAGAGGCATCAAAGCCAACCCCACCAAGATCGACACCATCGCGCGACTCGGGAAACCCGAGTGCTGCTGACGTCGAAGTTGGCGAGGCGGTCGCGGCCCTCAGTCGCTTCATCCCCCGACTAGGCGAGAAGGCAATGCCCCTCTACCGCCTGATGCGCAAGAACCCCACATTCCAATGGGACGCGAAGGCCGACGATGCACTCAAAGCGCTCAAAGAAGTGCTACTCGTGGCTCCACTCCTCGCCGCTCCACTCGACAAAGAGCCAATGCTCGTCTATGTCACGGCCTCCACTCGAGTCGTCAGCGCTGTGATGGTCGTCGAACGACCAGAGGAGGGCAAGGAGCGCCTCATACAGCGCCCTATCTACTACATCAGCGAAGTCCTGACGGATTCATGACAGCGCTACCCACATTACCCGATCACGGTTGTCTCCTCCGCACCTCTGCAGGACATAATACGCAATCGCGAGGCGACCGGGCGAGTCGCCAAGTGGGCCGTCGAAATCGGCGTCCACAACATCAAATACGAGCCCCGCAAAGCGATCAAGTCACAAGCCCTAGCTGATTTCCTCGTAGATTGGGAAGAAGCACAGCAGCCGGAGAAGCTCCCGTACCTCCATTACTGGTCGCTCCACTTTGACGGCTCCAAGAACGCCGACGGCGCAGGGGCTGGGGTCATACTAACCTCTCCCAAAGGAGACAAACTCCGCTACGTGTTCCACCTCAACTTCAAGCCCTGGACCAACAACATGGCAGAATACGAGGCCCTCCTTCACGACATGAGAGCCGCTAAGGAGATGAACGTCAACCGCTTACGATGCTATGGAGACTCCGACCTAGTCGCCGACCAGGTCGCCGGGACGTGCGACACCGTCTCTCCAACAATTATCGCGTACCGTCAAGCGGTAGACCAGTTCGAAGGACACTTCGACGGCTATTCCGTCGAGTGGATCGACAGGCGCAAAAATGAGGAGGCAGATGCCCTTTCCCGCATCGGATCGACCCGACAAGCGCCACCAGTAGGCGTCTTCCTCGACATCATCCACAAACCGTCGGTTAGCCCCCCAAAGGAGATTGACATCGGGATACCACTGCAACCAGAACCGGCCTTAGTCGCCATGGTTGTGGAGCCTAGCGACTGGATAACACCATACGTCGCCTTCCTGGAGCACAAGATCTTACCAAGCAACTAGACGGAGGCACGAATGATCATGCGCCGCTGCAAATCCTTCGTCATCATCAACGGCGAGCTCCACAGACGCAGTGTGACCGGCGTGTTCCAGCGCTGCGTACAGCCAGAAGAAGGCCACAAGATCCTCCAAGACATTCACGCTGGCGACTGCGGCCATCACGCCTCCGCCAAGTCGCTAGTCGCCAAGGCCATGCGGCACGGTTTTTACTGGCTCACCGCACACGCCGACGCCACCAACATCGTCCAGCGATGCGTCGGCTGCCAGAAGTATGCCCACCAGACGCACCTTCCTGGTTCAGCACTCAAGACCATCCCCATTACATGGCCATTCGCCGTATGGGGCATGGCATGGTAGGCCCGTTCAAGAAGGCCCCATCTGGCTTCACCCATCTCCTGGTTGTAGTCGACGAGTTCACCAAATGGGTCGAGGCCAAGCCAATAAAAAAGTGCGACAGCAAGACGGCCACCAAGTTCTTACGTGAGCTCATTAACCGATACGGCTACCCGCACAGCATCATAATAGACAATGGCACCAACTTCGTCAAGGGGGCCATGGCGAAATTCTGTGAAGAACATGGCGTACGACTCGACCTCGCTTCAGTCGCCCACCCGGAGTCGAACGGCCAAGCAGAACGCGCCAATCAGAGCGTCCTCCATGGGCTCAAGCCGTGACTCTAGGTGCCCCTCGAGCGCACCCCAGGATGCTGGGTCGACAAGCTCCCCTCCATAATATGGGGGATCCGCACTTCCGTCAATCACTCCACCGGGTTCACACCCTTCTTCACGGTGTACGGCACCGAGGCCGTAATGTCAACTGACCTAGAACACGATTCACCTCGAGTCGCCAACTATGTCGAGGCGACCAACGAGTTCGCCTGCCAAGACAACATCGATCAACTCAACGAGGCACACGACCTGGCTCGCTCTCGCACCACCATCTACCAGCAAGGACTCCACCGCTACCACAGCCGCCGGGTACGGACTCGCACCTTCCAGGAAGGCGACCTGGTCCTACGACTGGCCCAAGACAAGAAAGGCATGCACAAACTCTCCCCCCATGGGAGGGGCCATTCGCCATAGGACGAGTCCTCGGCAATGACGCCTATTACCTCATCGACATACGGGGTGACGGCCAGCTCGAGGTCGGGAGGCCATGGAATGCAAACCTCCTCAGAAAGTTCTATACATAGAACCTCAAATTGTACTCAGCTGGCATATATAACGAAATTCATTCGGATCACACAAATTGTGTCTACTCGCCATATTCTTGTGCCACTCGCACTCGTACATATCATCAATATGCTACTCACGGAAGTTAACCATTGGTCGAGCAACCGGCACGGCTAAGTAGTGCAGCACAAGGGCACCGGAAATACTCGGACCTTGGGTCGTCCATGCAAACGCCAACCCGGAGCTTCCATTGGAGTCGCCTAGCCCGACTGGCCCACTAGGCCAAGACAACCGGTATACGCTTCTCACAGCGACCTGTCCCTCCCATCTTCGTGCAAAGCGACTAGAACGGTTAAGTACCACGCACGGGGACTCCGCAAAACAAGAACCCCCACGCGGCTCGGGAACACACCAAGTAAGAGAGCTGCCTTGGACTCGCCAAGCGACTTGCTCTCCGGGCCAGGGGAGGAGACGCGTTACAAACAACGCATTAACAACCTACAACAGGAACGCGACCAATATGGTTGAGCACCACGCTCGGGGACTCGCCTATAAAACAATCCCACTCGCTCTCAAGGACTCGCCACTCAGAAGACGCGAGAGATAAAACAATGCACAACCAAAACAAAACACAAAAGTATACAATCGAGTTATACCCCATTAAAGGGCGGACGCGCTCGGGGACTCGTTCAATCAAAAATAAACACACCACACAATCCTGGTCACAATACGAGTCGATTTTTCCCCTTGGCATATATTACAAAACACATTACAACAGTCGCCACTTGGCATACATCACAAACTGCCCAACTACATTGTTTATTCCACAGGTCCTGATGAAGAAGCACCACCACCCCCCTTGACACGAACAAAAGGCTGCCACGGGTTCGTCGGGTACGTCGTCAGCAACTTCGACAACACCGATCGGAAGGGCTGCTCCGACTTCATATCGTGATGATCCGGCTCAGGGTCGCCAGGCGCCAACACCGTCTCCTGGTATGGCAGAAGATCCCCCATAGCCAAGACCCGATCGGCGTAAGGCGCTTTTTGCCGGGCTTTCCTCGACATCTCCACCGTGCCGGTCACCGATGGGTAGCCACTCGTCATGTCGTCAAGGTCGAAGTCGTCGGGGAAGTGGGCGAGACCCAAGCTCAATGCCGTGGTGGCCCCGCGCCTGAACGCCGAGCGCGCCATCCACTCCATGATGACAGGCGCCTCCTCCAGATAGCACCACACCTCCGTAAGCCCCCAAGAATAACCTCGGTGGGGGACATGCCTTGAAGAACCGCTTGGACACATAACTCCAAAGCCGTGGCCGCGTTTACCATGGCAGTCACGCATTGCAAAGCGTTGAAGGTCTGAACCACCGGGTCGCTTTGGCCTACCACAGCTACAAAATCAGACGTCAGTGAAACTACGGACCTCCCCTATCAGGGACTCGCCAAACAAGTCAGGCAAAGACGGAGACTCACCAAGGAGTTTGTGGCAGTTCTCCATGACATGCTTCTCCAATGCGGCTTGATCATTGTGCAGCCCCACGATGATCGAATCTGTGGCCTTGCGTTCCTCCTCAGCTGCAGCGACAACAGCCTTCGCTCGGTCCTCCGAAGAAACTGAGGCCTGATGACCCACAAGTATAGGGGGTGTATCGCAGTATTTTCGATAAGTAAGAGTGTCGAACCCAACGAGGAGCAGAAGGTGCTGGCTAGTGGTATGGATCAGGAATTCTCTGCAAATACTTAGCAAACGGATTTTTAGGGGTTTTCGATAAAGCAAGTAAACAAAGTACGAGTAAATAAAAGGATGAGAATAAATGCAGCAAGTGGCCCAATCCTTTGTGCAGCAAAGGACAAGCCGGTTGTATTTCTATAGATGACCAAACGTTCTCGAGGACACATGGGAAGACTGTCAAGTGCTTTCGCTTCATATAGTCGATTAATCTTCTTTAGCTTGCTAAGTGTTGTGTGGGTGAACCTGTGCTAATGTACCGTCCCATCCAAGACTTAATACATACTTGTGATTAAACCCCCTTGCAAACATCCGTAAGTACAAGAAAGTAATTAAGGTAAAACCTAACCACAACTTTAAACTCTAATACCCTTACGTCCCTTGTGCAATGGTTTCCTAACGGGGGTTCAGGTTTCTGTCACTTCGGCAACCCCTATGATTAGTAGCCAAATACACAATGCATTCCCCTAGGCCCTTATAGGTGAAGTGTCATGTAGTCGACGTTCACATGACACCACTAGAAGAAGTACACCACAACTTAAATAACAATCTATTGAATCTTTCTCAACGCAACTCCACTACTAACAACAAGACTTCTCCCATGTCCTCAAGAACAAAACGAACTACTCACAAGACATCATATGGATCATGATCAGAGATGGAATAATGATGTGTAACAATCTGAACATAAACAATAATTCAATGGTTCACTCAATAGCATCAACTACAAAGAGTAATCAACACCGGGAAAGTTTCCCCTATGAACTATAGCAAGATTCAACGCAATTGTTACAGCAATATGGAGATGGTGATGAGGGTGCTGATGGTGATGATGGTGGTGTGATGATGATGATGATCCCGATGAAGTCCAACTTAATGGTGGTGTTGATGGCGACGATCTCCCCTCTCCGGGAAGGAATTCCCTGGTAGAAATCTGCGGAGAGATCTTTCTCTCGGTGTTTCCGCCCATGAGAAATCTTCTGTGGTCGCTCCCAGTCTTAGGGTTTCATGGGATGA
Organism: Avena insularis; assembly: GCA_023614405.1. Taxonomy (NCBI): domain Eukaryota; kingdom Viridiplantae; phylum Streptophyta; class Magnoliopsida; order Poales; family Poaceae; genus Avena; species Avena insularis. The sequence goes on along the minus strand of CM042692.1, from coordinate 505,232,227 downwards.
TATATGCCAGAGGAGAGAGGCTAGAGTGGGCAGGCGGCCACACCACTCCCTGGCGGCCTAGGCCTGCCGCGCCATGGGGTGGTGTGGGCCCCAGCCCACCTCCACTCCATCTTCTAGCATCCTTAGTCTTCTGGAAAAATAGGATTTTCCGTATATTTTCCCGGATTTTCTGATCTTCGCGAATTTTGCCTCCAAACAGCTCCTTTTCCATGAGAATCCTGACTGCAGCGGTCCATGCTCCAAAAAGTCATCAACCATGCAAAAACAGATGAAATAACATAAGTATCACCTCTCAATACAAAATATATCAATGAATAATAGTGAATTAAGACATAGAATAGTGATGCAAAATGGACGTATCAACTCCCCCAAGCTTAGACTTCACTTGTCCTCAAGCAAAACTGAGCTCAATAAACATGGCCTCGGGTTTATGGAGTGAAGAGTTGATAAAAGAATACGAACAAGAAGCATCACATTCATCAAATACATAGATCATAATAGAAGACAACTCACTATTATATAACTCAACTTGCAATGAGTAAATGAAACACAAATAAAGATACATAAAGTGAATCATAATTGGTAATGGCAAACTTAGCTCTTGGTCGAAGAATAGTTGATAATTTGCTGGAGTTCACAAATAGCAGGTTTTTCAATGAAAGATTTCAAAGTAGTAAACATCAAGATAAGAGCAACGTGCAAAGCAAGGAACATAAGAAACATGATTGCATAAATCATCATATGAATGAATGAAACACATCAACTCAAAATACTTGCTGAGATAGAAGGGAATAGGTTTACTGACTCAACTACAAAGTAAAAGAAAGGCCCTTCGCAGAGGGAAGCAGGGATTGCAAGTCTCATAAAGAGCTCCCAAAAATTATGATACTTACTAGCTTTCAGCTCTCATTGCCCCTATCATAGGCATCTTTAGGTGATTAAGGTTAAAGTGATCAAAAATGAGGATATGCATTGACAAGTTGTAAGTTGAGAATCTCATGTCCCTTGAATACGAGGGCCGCTCCTCATGCTACTCAAGTTTAGTCACCGGTAAGTTCTTGTCATCGTAAGCATATGTGTATCATTGAGAACCGCCAACAGGGTACCCCTTGCCCGATGATACAGAAGAATCCCCATATCAAAATGACAAGGCAAGCAGACAACAAGCATCTCAGCAATCTTCTTATTTACCATGGGAATATGGTGCTTTTTTCTCTCTTTCCTCTTTTCATAATATCTCTTTTTTTCTTTTTTATTTTTTTTCTCAATACCGGACTCTTTTTTTATAAGAAGAATGCTTCATAGATACTCGTTATGGTTACGCTGCAGGTTTCCACCATGTCAGTATGGATTATACCAGCGGCCCAGGCGTTTCTCTAACACACATGCATAACTCCATGGACTTACAAGCTCCCCTTTCATTTCACACCGACGACATCCATAGACAAAAGAACATGATATCAACTTTGTACAAAGTACCAGTGCAATGTTGAAAGCGTTCCCCATGACAGCATGGTTCTGCTAATTCACAACTTACAAAGCGCAAGCATATACGCAACATAGGTGAGCACAATGGTTCAAGTTTATTAAATGCAAGAAAGTAAAGTGTGCCATCAAGTTCGTGAGAGCTTTAATCACTAATTTTCACATAACAAGTTTAATTTGGGAGGTAGATAAAACAATAATTTACTTGGAATAGCAATAATGGTACTAGGTAGGTATGGTGGACACAAATGGCAAAGGTTTTAGTTTAAAGGAGATGGATGCACGAGAAGGATTCCCTCTCAGTACAGGTTTTTGGCTAGCAAGGAAACAAACCCTAAACCGTAAACCTAAATTTGGGAGGAGATGGATGCACGAGAGTTGAAGGAAACAAACTAACATACAAGTGATAAAGACAAACATGCAATCTTCCTTGGAAGCACAAAAGATCTTAACTAGAGAATACTATACTTATGAGCAAATCAAGAAAGAAAGATGATGAAATTATTTTTCTTTAGAGTACTTCTATCTTTTTATTTTCAACTCTCAAAAAGGTGTTGCTACTGACTGAGCCAGGTTTGCCAAAACACCCTAAATTAACTCAATGATCCCAGAGTGCTACCAATACTAACAACAAGATCAATCATATAACCACGAATTGAAAACTAACATAAGCTATGCAAAAGAGTGAATGATAGAACTTCTCATTAATATTCCATAACGGAAACTCACACCAAGGGATTCATATCTAACGAGAGAGGGGACACTTCCATAATGCAAACCATACTACATAATAACTCCTTTATTCATGATATGACTATACTAATAAGGTAAAAAGATAGAAGATTGTGATATGATACCACGGCACTCCCCCAAGCTTGGAACAAACCAAGGGGATGCCAAACCCGATGACGAATTACTCCTTAGGTGGTGGTGGTGTCTTCTCATCTTCGTCCATCTTCCAGGGTAAAGGTTTCCCATCAACAAAGGACATCGTGGTTTCCAACATCCTGAAACTTGCAGTAGCACTTATGCGTTTAAATCTAGCCTCATACTCACAGTTTTGATTTTGAGCGTCATAGAACTGTGCTTGCAGTTTGTTGGTTGTTTGGTGGAGTGAGAGGACTTCGTCTTTGAGTTCAGCAGTCTCCTTCTGGTGCTCGGTGATGAGTTCGGAACAAATCTTGTGAATGATATCCACTTCGCGCTCCGCCATCTTCTTGTACCTAAAGACTTCTTGTTCCAATGCTTCCATCCTGTCTTCTAGACTTCCTTCACCTTTAGGGCCTTGAACCTCTTTAATCCGGACCTCCCCACCTTCGAGCAACAACTCCTTGGGATGAATCTTCAATTCTCTCAGGTATGGGTTGATGATATCTTCTAAGGAATCTCCCTTGGATGATCCAGAGGAAGACATTGTTGCTCCAAATCTAGGATTTTTACCTGGCAGAAACAGATCGAAACAAAAGCACGACGAAAACACGATATACGAACCTCGGAAGATCCGGGGGGTTATATATTATGAAGTTTCACATCAAAAAGGAAGGTACTGGGAGAAAACGAGTCGGAGGCAGAGTCCTGGGTGGCCTCACCACCTGGTGGCGCGGCCAGGGGTGGGCCCGTGCCATGGGGTGGTGTGGGCCACCCCGGCTCCGGTTCCATCACTTTTTCGCTTCGAAACTTTCCTTATTGACTGAAAACTGCAAAAATATAGTTGGATTGTACTTTCGTAGAACTTTTCTTACCAGAACTATTACCTAGTTGGAAACGGACTCTGTAGGTCTCTGAATTTGGCCCTCAATGAATTTCTCTAGAGTTATAACTTGAAAGGCATCAACATCTTCATTGTAAGAATCTCCAGCAATATAGTGTTTGAGTCGCTGTCCATTCACTACTTGTGTAGTATTATCTTTTAGAGAAGAAATTTTTATTGCTCCTGAACGGTATACTTCTTCAATGATGAAAGGTCCTTCCTATTTTGATAGTATCTTACCTGCAAAAAATCTGAGACGAGACCTATACAATAGAACTTTCTCACCAACATGAAATTCTCTATTAAGTATTCGCTTGTCATGCCATCTTTTAACTTTTTCCTTAAAGATCCTAGCATTCTCATAGGCTTCACTCCTCCATTCATCTAAAGAACTTAAGTCAAATAATCTTTTCTCACCAGTGAGCTTACAATCTCTATTTAGTTCTTTCACTGCCCAATAAGCTTTGTGTTCTAACTCTAAGGGTAGGTGGCAAGCTTTCCCATAAACCATTTTATAAGGAGACATTCCCATAGGATTTTTATAAGCAGTTATATAAGCCCATAAAGCATCATTCAACTTCTTAGCCTAGTTTTTTCTAGACCTATTAACAGTCTTTTGCAAGATAGATTTAATTTCTCTATTTGATAACTCTATTTGCCCGCTAGTTTGGGGGTGATAAGCTGAAGCAATTCTATGATTAACATCATATTTAGCGAGGGTCTTCCTAAAACCGCCATGAATGAAATGAGAACCCCCATCAGTCATGAGATACCTAGGCACTCCAAACCTAGGAAAGATAACATCTTTAAGCATTTTTAGAGAGGTTTCCCCGTCAGCACTTTTTGTAGGAATGGCTTCTACCCACTTAGTAACATAATCTACGGCAACAAGAATATGAGTGTAGCCTTTCGAAGGAGGGAAAGGACCCATAAAGTCAAATCCCCAACAATCAAAAGGTTTAATAACTAGAGAGTAGTTCATAGGCATTTCATTGCGTCTAGAAATATTACCAACACGCTGACATTCATCACAAGATAAAACAAATTTTCTTGCATATTTAAAAAGGGTAGGCCAGTAGAAACCTGATTGTAGTACCTTTTGTGCAGTTCTATCTCCTGCATGATGTCCTCCATAGGCACTACCATGGCATTTACGCAATATCTCTTTTTGTTCATATTCTGGAACACATCTTCACATAATACCATCAACTCCTTCTTTGTATAAGTGTGGGTCATCCCAAAAATAATGTCTCAGATCATAGAAGAACTTTCTTCTTTGCTGAGCTGTAAAAGTTGGAGGCAAATACTTGGAGACAATAAAGTTAGCATAATCAGCATACCAAGGGCTTCTCATGAGCTCACCCCCACTGCAGCTAACTGTTCATTCGGGAAACTATCATTAACAGGCATAGGGTCAAAAGAGATGTTTTCCAAACGAGATAAATTATCAGCTACAGGATTTTCAGCACCCTTTCTATCTACTATATGTAGACCAAACTCTTGTAAAAGCAGTACCCATCTAATAAGCCTAGGCTTAGCGTCCTTCTTCATCATAAGATATTTAATAGCAGCATGATCAGTATGAATGGTTACTTTTGAGTCCACAATATAGGGCCTAAACTTATCACAAGCAAAAACAACAGCTAGAAATTCCTTTTCAGTAGTAGCATAATTCCTTTGAGCAGCGTCTAGAGTCTTACTAGCAAAATGGATAACGTTTAGCTTTTTATCAATACGTTGCCCAAGGACAGCACCTACAGCAAAATCACTAGCATCACACATTATTTCAAAGGGTAAACTCCAATCAGGTGGTTGAACAATAGGGGTTGTAGTTAAAGCCTTCTTAAGAGTTTCAAAAGCTTCCTTACAATCATCATCAAAAACGAAGGGTACATCTTTTTGAAGAAGATTAGTAAGGGGTTTTGATGTCCTAGAAAAGTCTTTAATAAACCTTCTATAGAAACCAGCATGACCAAGGATACTACGAATACTTTGATGTCTCTTGGGCATGGCATCTTCTCAATTGCCTCAACCTTAGCTCTATCAACTTCTATGCCTCTTTCAGAAACTTTATGCCCAAGAACAATCCCTTCATTAACCATGAAGTGGCATTTCTCCCAATTAAGAACAAGATTAGTTTCTTCACATCTCTGCAAAACTTTATCAAGGTTGTGCAGACAATTATCAAAAGAAGTTCCATAGACAGAAAAGTCATCCATGAACACTTCTACAATTTCCTCACAAAAGCCATGAAACATAGCAGACATGCACCTTTGGAAAGTAGCAGGAGTATTACATAAACCAAAAGACATACGTCTATAAGCATAAGTTCCATAAGGGCAAGTAAAAGTAGTTTTTTCTTGATCTTGTTGTTTAACAGCAATTTGAGAGAAACCAGAATAACAATAAAAGGAAGCGGGTAGTGGTCTTTCTTAGTAACTTTATTGACTTTCCTAAAATCGATGCACATCCTATAGCCTACCACTATTCTTTGAGGAATAAGCTCATCATTATCATTAGGGACAACGGTAATACCTCCCTTTTTAGGAACACAATGAACAGGACTAACCCATTCACTATCAGCAATAGGGTAAATAATACCAGCATCAAGGAGTTTCAATACCTCATTCCTTACCACTTCCTTCATCTTAGGATTTAAACATCGTTGGTGCTCCCACTCACCGCATCTGGTTCTATATTGATAGAATGTTGACATATAGTAGGTGAAATCCCTTTCAAATCATCCAGAGTATAGCCCATAGCTCCTCGGTGTTTCCTCAAAACCTCCAATAATCTTTCTTCTTCCTCCCCTAAAAGTTTAGCGCTAATAATAACAGGATATATCTTTTTATCATCAATAAAAGCATATTTAAGATCATCAGGGAGAGGTTTTAGATCGAAACAGGATATATCTTTTTAGGTGGCATCATGGTACCCAAGTCTTCCACAGGCAAGTCGTGCTTAAGCATCTTAGGTTGATCACGGAGGAAGTTGTCAATCTCATTCCTTTCTTCCAAGAAGATTTCACTTTCATGATCTTCCATAAATTGCTGCAAAGCATTGTTAGGAGCAAGAGAAATAGAAGCAAGTTGTTCAACCCTAAAATCCTCATTATGGGTTTCCTCTTCGCAACGTTCTTTAGTAAATTTCGAAAAATTAAACTCATAAGATTCCCCATCAAACTTAGTCAAGATTTTCTCCCTCTTGCAATCAATAATAGCTCCACAAGTACTCAAGAAAGGTCTACTAAAAATGATAGGGTAGGTTTTACTAGCAGCCGAACCAAGTACTAGAAAATCAGCGGGGTACTTAATCTTACCACAAAGAACTTACATGTCTCGTACAATACCAATGGGAGAGATGGTCTCTCTATTAGCAAGGTGAATAACCACATCAATCTCTTCCAACTCGCAAGGACTGATCTCATGCATAATTTCTCTGTAAAGCTCATAAGGAATAACACTGGAACTTGCACCAATATCACATAAACCATAATAGCAATGATCACCAATTCTAACAGAAAGCACAGGAACACTAGCCTTTTTAGTTCTATTGGGATGTGAAACAAAATTAGAAGCATCCTCACAAAAGACTATGTGCCCATCTTCTACGCTTTTAGTGACAAGGTCTTTCACAATTGCTACCACAGGTTCAATGTTTATTTGTTCATCAGGTTTTACAGTTCTTTTTTCACTTTTGGTGATTACATTAGTTATCATTGGATGGTCCTTTACCTTTTCGGGGAAGGGAATCTTCTCGATATAAGGTTCGGGTAAGATGGGGTCAATAATGCAGTACTCAGCACTTCCAATAGGAGCATAGTCAACAATATCTTTGTAAGGTGCATGGTACTTGTTCCATCCCCTTTTTGGAATTTCGATATAGGAAGCAAAAGCTCTAAAGCAATTCGAAATAACTTGCAAATCAAGACCATAAATATTACTAATATTTTGAAAGTCATCAGTTCCCATAAATGATTCAATGCATTCATAATCATAATTTATACCTGACTTTCTACCTTTGTCATTCTCCCAAGCTTCAGCATTGTCTTGCATACGATCTAGAAGGTCCCATTTAGCTTCTTCTTCCATACGAGTGAATGATCCAGCACAAGAAGCATCCAATAAATCTTTATCATGTAGAGGGAGCCTTGCATAGAAGTTATTGATAATAATATTGTTGGGGAGCTCATGAATGGGACATTTGAGCATTAGTAACTTCAATCTCCCCCAAGCTTGAGCTGTACTCTCTCCATCAAGAGGCCAAAAGTTGTATATTTGATTCCGATCTTTATGAATCTCACTAGGAGGATAAAACTTTGAATAAAAGAGAGGCACATTTCCTCCCATTCCAGAGCTTGACCATTCTTCAGCAGCTTATACCATTCCTCAGCTCTTCCTTTCAGCGACAATGAGAATAATTTCTTCTTAACTTGATCTGTAGTAATACCTGCACACTTGAACAACCCGCATAATTCGTGTATAAAGAGTAAATGATCACCGGGATGGACAGTTCCATCCCCAACATAGTAGTTATCCATAACATGATCAATAATTCTTGTAGGTATTTTGAAAACATCATTCTCAGTAGGTGGTGGCTTATCTACTACCTTAGCAGTGGTAGTAGCATTACCAAATAAGAAACTCAGCGAATTATCCATAACGAAAATAAAGCAACTAGCAGAAGTAAACAATACTCATAGTAGAAGTTTCCTTTACCGGTTCCACTCTCAATAGCGCTTCACTCCGACAGCGGCGCCCAGAAAATAGTCTTGATGACCCACAAGTATAGGTGGTGTATCGCTATATTTTCGATAAGTAAAAGTGTCGAACCCAACGAGGAGCGAAAGGTCTTTGGCTAGTGGTATGGATCAGGAATTCTCTGCAAATACTTAGCAAACGGATTTTTAGGGGTTTTCGATAAAGCAAGTAAACAAAGTACGAGTAAATAAAAGATAGTAGGAATAAATGCAGCAAGTGGCCCAATCCTTTGTGCAGCAAAGGACAAGCCGGTTGTATTTCTATAGATGACCAAACATTCTCGAGGACACATGGGAAGACTGTCAAGTGCTTTCGCTTCATATAGTCGATTAATCTTCTCTAGCTTTCTAAGTGTTGTGTGGGTGAACCTGTGCTAATGTACCGCCCCATCCAAGACTAATACATACTTGTGATTATACCCCTTGCAAACATCGGTAAGTACAAGAAAGTAATTAAGGTAGAAACCTAACCACAACTTTAAACTCTAAGACCCTTATGTCCCTTGTGCAATGGTTTCCTAACGGGGGTTCAGGTTTCTGTCACTCCGGCAACCCCTACGATTAGTAGCCAAATACACAATGCATTCCCCTAGGCCCATATAGGTGAAGTGTCATGTAGTCTATGTTCACATGACACCACTAGAAGAAGTACACCACAACTTAAATAACAATCTATTGAATCTTTTTCAACACAACTCCACTACTAACAATAAGACTTCTCCCATGTCCTCAAGAACAAAACGAACTACTCACAAGACATCATATGGATCATGATCAGAGATGGAATAATGATGTATAACAATCTGAACATAAACAATAATTCAATGGTTCACTCAATAGCATCAACTACAAAGAGTAATCAACACCGGGAAAGTTTCCCCTATGAACTATGCAAGATTCAACGCAATTGTTACAGCAATATGGAGATGGTGATGAGGGTGATGATGGTGATGATGGTGGTGATGATGATGATGATGATCCCGATGAAGTCCAGCTTGATGGTGGTGTTGATGGCGACGATCTCCCCTCTCTGGGAAGGAATTCCCCCAGAGAAATCATGCACGGAGAGATCTTTTCTCTCTCGGTGTTTTCGCCCAACAGAGGCGGAATCTTTCTCGTGATCGCCATGAGTCTTAGGGTTTCGTGGGGATGATATACGCCAGGGGAGAGGTGGAGTGCTGTATGCCCACACCACCTCTAGGCGTGGCCTAGGCCTGCCCGCGCCATGGGGTGGTGTGGGCCCCCTGTGGCCCACCTCCACTCCATCTTCTGGCATCCTTAGTCTTACGGAAAATAGGATTTTCCGTATATTTTCCTGCATTTTCCGATCTTCAATTTTGCCTCCAAACATCACCTTCTCCATCGAATCCTCGACTGACGGTCCATGCTCCAAAAGTCATCAACCATGCAAAACAGATGAAATAACATAAGTATCACCTCTCAATATGAAATATATCAATGAATAATAGTGAATTAAGACATAGAATAGTGATGCATATAGATTGTAGAAGGGATCCATAGTTCACTAGAGGTGGCTCTCCTAAGATAGACAAATTACAAAATTGACAAACATCGAGAATCCTAATCATCTTGACATTACAACAACTAATAATCCACCTTCAAAGTTATCATCAACTCTCCAAAGATAAGTTGCAAGCATATTATTGCTTAATAATCATGGTAAGTAATAATATTTATTGTTCTATGAACAAAGGATTGTTGTTTTCCCTAGTAGCAATACATCTAGTACCTTAGAGATTTCATCTCTCAGACACGTAGAGGCATGAACCCACTATCGAGTATAACATTTAATCTCTGAGTTGCTAGCTTCTCCAAGATAGCTACTAACAACGAAAGCAAGCAAGATCACAGTAAACAAAGACATGATAGAATCAATCAAAATAGCATCTCAATATCCATCGATCTCAAACACAACATGCGTAATTCAAATAGATGATCTTGATCATGAACGAGTTTCACAAGATCTAGACATGAAAGCACAAAGGAGGAGAACCAGCCATCTAGCTACTACATGGATCTCAGAGTCCAAGGATGAACTATCACGATCACAACCGTGAGGCTTGCATTGTGATGAAGAAAGCTCCAAGGTGAATTTCTCCCTGTGGTGCCGAAGAGCTTTTAGATCCCTCCCAATAGGGATGGAGATGATGGCATAGACTTTCCGTGGATTTTTGATCGGTACTTAGGGCTTTACGCCCGAGGGCATCTTATAGTAAGGGGAGGTCGACAGTGCCTTGGCTCACACCACCTCCCATGGTGTAAACCCTCGGGCCGCACGCCACCATGTGTGGCCGGCCGCCCCTCCGCCTCAGATCACTTGATGACTTCCAAAAATAGGTGCACTTGCTTTGTCCCATCCAATTCGAGAATATTCCTCCGATTTTCCCGGAACTAAAAATGTAAAACAGGCAACTCGATGACCGTGGCTCGTTAATAGGTTAGTCCAAGAAATCATATGAAAAAGTACCAAAGTTGGAAATCAGGGTAACACAAGAAAGTGGATAAAACCAAGCATGGAACATCAAAATTATGTATACATTTGCAATGTATCAACATCCACGAAGCTTTCCTGCTTGTCCTCGAGTAGGTAATTGATAAAAGAAAGAATAATTTTAGGTGACATGCACCATCAAAGACTGTTTGTATTTGTAAAACATTCAAAGTCGATCATAAACAATCATAACATGAAAGACAAAGTCTAGCAATAAGCAAAGAAACTATGTTGCAACATGAAAAGGCACAAACAAAGATTCATGAATAATAATTCTTGCAAGACGCTTATGTTTTTCACATAAAGAAAAACATAGCATTGATTCAGCTTGTCCTCAATAGAGTAGCAAATATAAATGCATAAGACACCTTCAAAGTTCATAAGAGTGACTAGATACAAATAGTTTAAAAACAAGCAATATCAAGTTAGCATCAATCAACTAGTCTTGGGACAATGCACATAGAACTAAGAATGGCCACTATGCTCTCAAGTAAGTACAGTTGCAGAAGGTGGAGACTAAGAGAATGGTGAGAAGAAAGGCCTTGTAAAAAGAAGTAGGGATTCAAGTCTCATAAAGAGCTCCATTATGGTACTTATAGCTTAAAACTGTTTCATTGCCCCATCATAAGCATCTTGAAGTGATTATTAAAGTGAAAACTATGGTAATTTGGGCTCTACAAGTTATAAGTCAAAAATCTCATGTCCCTTTTGAATTCATACGAGGAGCCGCCTCTCATGCTACTCAAGTTTAGTTATTTTCTTGTTCTTGTCATCGTAGTAAGTACATGATGTATCATAGAGAACCAAATAATCGGTACCCTCATGATACTTAAGAATCCCCATATCAAAATGACAAGGCAAGGCATAACCCAATCATCTCAAAGAACTCAAACCATGGGAATATGGTTCTTTTTATCTCTTTCCTCTTTCATAGTATCTTTTTTTCTTTTCTTTTTTTCTCAATATAGGACTTTTTTTTATAAGAAGAATGCTTCAATGGACAAAGCTTCATTATGGTTACTCAAGCAGCAAGATGTTCCACCATGTCAAGATGAGATTGACTACTGTATGGGTTTCTAACACATATACATAACTCCATGGACTACAAGTTCCCCTTTCATTTCACAGACAATCCATATACAAAAAGAGCATATGATATCAATTCAGGCACAAAGTGCAATGTTGGTGCTGCCTCTATGAAAGCATGGTTCGCTTAATTCCCAAAAAATAAGTGCAAGCATATACAACATAGAAGACACAATGGTAAGTTTTGCTTATTAAGGGCAAGAAAAGTAAAGTGCCATCAAGTTCGGTGGAGAGCTTTAATCACTAGTTTTCTCATAACAAGTTTAATTTGGAAGGTAAACAAAAGTATAATTATATTGGAATAGCATCTTAGTTAGGCCGGGTGGACCTCTGGAACAACTAACTTGGTCTGAGTTGGATGCATGAGTGAACCTATACTTTTAAAGGAGGCTAGCATAAAGATCGGAGCGACAAACTAAAGAGCAATAATGGCCATAATCATGTGAGCTACAACAACATCACGATCAAAGCATAAAGTGATACCACTAGTTAAAACTAGGATCATAAAGGATATGGTAACTTGAGATAGTCATGAACATGGTTTCATGAGCCAAGTCAAAGCTCTAAAGCATCAAAGGAGAACACCACTATATATGCTTTAATATGCTAAAACAAGGCATGATTCATCCAAGGCACATTAAGCAATCAATTGTTTATAACAAGTCATGCTACGTGAAAGAATATTACCACAAGCTCAAGAACAATATCAAGCATAAGGCAAATGAACAAAAGAATAGGCCACAATCAAAGAAGCTCTTACTGAATGATAAGTATGAACTTTCCTACTTTTTCCAAACCAAACCAAACTATTTTAAACCAATGTATGAAAGAGGGGTCCAAACACCAATTTATTCAGGTAAACTAAGAAACCAAAGCAAACTAAAAACCAAACGAAAACGAAAAGAAGACGCCCAAGAAAACGCACTGGCGAAACAATAAGATGAAGCGCTTGAGAAACTAGATTTTTATTGAGGAAGAAGGGGATGCCTGTATTGATGTACTTCTCTCGACGAGAGCTCATGGGAACCCCAAGGAAGGTATGATGAATACATTTAAGTTTTCCTTAGTTAGAAACCAAGGTTTAATCGAACCAAGAGGGAGCAAGGATAACACCAAAGGTGTTACTTAGAGCTAGGTGCACTCAATGGTGTAGTAGCAACGTGGGATACCGCACACACAACCACAGAACTTTGTCCCAACTTGCATATAGTGGTTGTCAATCTCATCATGTTTTGTGGAAAACAAAGGATTAAACGATCGTAATGGAAAGAAGTAATTGCTGTAAAAGTAAACACAAGCAAAGAAAAGATTGTAGATTGTTACTAAAGACAAGGACCGGATCCATAGTTCACTAGGAGGTGGCTCTCCAAGATAGATAATGCTGGGTGAACAAATTACAATGGGCAATTGACAAAGAAAGTAATCTTATGCATACACTAATCATCTTGACTCCTTTGAGACTTGATTAAGCATTACAACATAATACATGTGACTACCATCCAACCATATCTATGACTAATAATCCACCTTCAAAGTTATCATCCGAACCCCTCCAAGATTAAGTTGCAAGCATTGAGATTATTGCTTTACGAATCAAGGTAAAATAAATACAATTGTTCTATGAATAAAGGATTGTTGTTTTCTCCTAGTAGCAATAAAGACATCTAGTACCTTAGAGATTTCACACTTCCCGATTAGAGGCATGAACCCAATATCGGTAGCATAACATACTATCTCTTGAGTTGCTAGCATCTACTTGGCCAAGATAGCTACTAACAACCGGAAAGTATGCAAGATCACAAATAACAAAGACATGATAGAATCAATAATCAATCTAAATAGCATCTCAATATCCATCTGATCCCCACAAACACAACATGTATGAATTACAAATAGATGATCTCTGACCATGATTATCTGAGCTCACAAGATCTAAACATGAAAGCACAAAGGAGGAGAACCGCCATCTAGCTACTACATGGATCCGTAGTCCAAGGATGAACTATCACGATCACACGGAGGCTTGCATGGTGATGAAGAAGGCCTCCAGGTGAATTCCTCCCAGGGTGCCGGAAGAGCCTGCATCCTCCCGATCTAGGGATGGAGATGACGCCATGCACTCTTTCACTGTGGATTTTTGATTGGCATCAAGGGTTTCACCCGAAGGCATCTTATAGAGAAAGGAGGCCGAGGTGCCGGGAGGGCCACACCACCCTAGCGTGGCTGCCTGCATGGCCAAGTGGTGTGGTGGCTCCCCGCCTCTGCCTCAGATTTTGCACTTGATCACTCCTGAAAAATAGACGGCTTTTGTCCGTCCACCGAGAATATTGATTTTCCGACTTTCCTCGAACCAACAACAGCAGAAAAACAGGCAAACTGGTGGCTCTTGTTAATAGGTTAGTCCAAGAAATCATATGAAAAGTACTCCAAAGTGTGGACAAAACATAAGAAAGTAGATAAAACCAAGCATGGAACATCAAAAATTATGGATACATTTGCAATGTATCAACATCCTCAAGCTTAACTCCTGCTCGTCCTCGAGTAGGTAAGTGAAAAAAAAAGAATAATTTTTGAGGTGACATGCACCATCATAAACTTGATCAAAGTATTTGTAAAACATTGATAGCTGGGATCATAGTACTTCAACATAGCATGAAAGATAAAGTTCTAACAATAAGACATAGAAACTATACTGCAACATGAAAAGGCACAAACAAAAGATTCATGAATAACAATGCTTTGCAAGACATTTGTTTGTTTCACATAAAGAAAACATAGCATAGTAGTATTCAGCTTGTCCCTCATAGAGTAGCAAATATAAATGCATAGGACACCTTCAAAGTTCATAAGAGTGACTAGATACAAATAGTTTAAAACAAGCAATATCAAGTTATGCATCAATCAACTAGTCTTGGGACAATGAACATAGAACTAAGAATGGCCACTATGCTCTCAAAGTAGGTGCATAAAGGTAGAAGGTGGAGACTCAATATATAAGTGGAAGAAAGGCCTTCATAGAAGGAAGTAGGGATTCAAGTCTCATAAAGAGCTTCCAAAAATTATGGTACTTAATAGCTTTCAGCTCTCATTTCCCCTATCATAAGCATCTTGAAGTGATTAAGGTTAAAGTGAACAAACTATGGTGTACATGCTTGACGAAGTATAAGTTAGAAATCTCATGTCCCTTGAATACGAGGGCCGCTCCTCATGCTACTCAAGTTTAGTCACCGGTAAGTTCTTGTCATCATAAGTACATGTGTATCATAGAGAACGCCAACGGGTACCCTTGCCGATGATACTAAGAATCCCCATATCAAAATGACAAGGCAAGCAGACAACGAGCATCTCAACAATCTTCTTATTTACCATGGGAATATGGTGCTTTTTTTCTCTCTTTCCTCTTTTCATAATCTTCTTTTTTTATTTTTTTCTCTTTTTTTCTCAATATAGGACTCTTTTTTATTAGAAGAATGCTTCATAGACAACCCATTAGGGTTACGCTGCAGGTTTCCACCATGTCAGCATGGATTAGACCAGTGGCCCAGGCGTTTCTCTAACACATATACATAACTCTATGGACTTACAAGCTCCCCTTTCATTTCACACCGACGACATCCATAGACAAAAGAGCATGATATCAACTAGGTACAAAGTACCAGTGCAATGTTGAAAGTGTTCCCCATGACAACATGGTTCTGCTAATCCCCAACAAATAAGTGCAAGCATATACAACATAGACGACACAATGGTTCAAGTTTATTAAGGGCAAGAAAAGTAAAGTGTGCCATCAAGTTCGTGAGAGCTTTAATCACTAGTTTTCTCATAACAAGTTTAATTCGGAAGGTAGATAAAAACATGAATATACTTGGAATAGCATATGCTAATAGGTAGATATGGTGGACTCTTTGGAATAACTTGGTTTAAAGAGTTGGATGCTTGAGTGGAACTCATACTTGGTTACGGAGGCTAGCAAAAGACTGGGAGCGACCAACTAAGAGAGCAATAATGGTCATAATCATGCAGAGCGACAAAACATCATTAATCAAAGCATAAAGTGATATTACAAGTCGAAAACTAAAGGATCATAAAGGCTATGGTGACTTGGTATAGTCATAACATGGTGTGAGCATGCGCCAAGTCAACCCAAATAAAGCATTAAAGGAGAATACCACAATACTATGCTTTAATATGCTAAAACAATGCATGATTCTTTCAAGGCACATTAAGCAATACCAATTGTTTATAACATGTCATGCTACAGAAAAGATCACTAAGCATAAAGCCAAAACAATATCAAGAATGGCATGACAAAGCATAGGCCATAGTCAAAAACAAACTCCTTTTACCACTTAAGCATGAACTTTCCTACTATTTTCCAATCCAAACCAAACTATTTGAAAACCAATGCATGAAAGAGGGGGTCCAATCAATTTATTCAGCAAACTAAGCAAACCAAGCAAACAAAAACCAAAACAAAAAAAGAAAAAGAAGACGCTCCAAGAACAACACAACTGTGCATGAAACAATAAAAATGAAGTGTTTAGAAGGAACCTAGAATTTTTATTGATGAAGAAGGGGATGCCTTGGGAATCCCCAAGCTTTGACGCTTGTACTTCTTGGATATTTCTTAGGGTGACACACGTGGCATCCCCAAGATTAAGCTTTAGTCCATTCTTCATCTCATTACATCATTCCTTCCATACACCTGAAATTTTTCCTTCATACAAAACTTCACACAATCTTTATTAGCAACATTAGTGCACTCAAGATAATAGATCTTTAGGTTCATTTCCAACACCAATAAAACTTCCATTAAGACACAAGCTACTGTATCACTTCCCTCAAAAAGCTCAATTCCCCAAAATAACTCAAAAAGGACCAACAAGAAGCAAATGGAGAAAATGACAGAAATCTGTCAAAACAGACCAACAGATAAAGACGAAGTTTTTCGAAGACATTCTGTTGCTTAAATCAAAAAGTGTTGAAATAACGAAAGTTACATAACAACCTGGGGCAGAAGCACAAAATTTCACGCCTCAAAAGGACGTACAGAGATTTTACACGAATTTTACGATGAAGCACAAAAATTTGTTTCACGATAGCAACTTTCCCAATCATTACTTGTCTCTCATTAGAGGTTACTCTTGGCACAAAAAGCAAATAAAAAGGATAAGGAGCGGTTATTACAGATGTAATAACTTCCAAGAGTCATCTAAAACTTTTGGGTTATCTCCCAATAAGTACTTTTCTTTAACGCTTTTAAGTTAGGCTTGATAGTTTGAGAAGATGCTCACATAAGAAATATGAATTGAAGTAAAAGAGAGCATCAAGAAGCAAATTCAAAGCACATTTAAGTCTAACCCACTTCCTATGCATAGGAATCTTATAAAGAAACAAGTCATGAAAGCACAAAGCAACAAGCATAGTAAAGCAAAACAAGTGCAACTTCAAGACTTTCAACATAAAGAGGGGAAACTTAATATTATTGAGATGCATAAAACCATGTTTCCCTCTCTCATAATAACTTTTAGTAGCATCATGAATAAAATTAACAATATAAATATCACATAAAACAGTCTTATCATGAGCCACATGCATATAATAATTATTACTCTCGACATAAGCATAGTCATTCTTATTAATTGTAGTGGGAGCAAATTCAACAAAATAGCTATCATTATTATTCTCATCACCATAATCCTCAAATATAGGAGGCATATTGTAATCATAATTAATTTTCTCATCAATAGTAGGTGGACTGGAAATATCATATTCATCATTGTAATCATCATATATTGGAGGTTTGGTATCATCATAAGCAATAGAATAGCTATCTTCCAAAACTGGGGAACTAAAAAGATCATTTTCATAAAAAACTAGCTTCCCCAAGCTTAGACTTTTCCATAGCATTAGAAATAATGGTGTCCAAAGAATTCATACTAACAACATTGCTATTAGCATGCAAATAAAGTTCCATAGGTATTTTAATTTTCTCTTCAAACACTTCATGTCCTAACTCAAGATAAAGACTATAAAGCTCTCTAATTTTGTTGTTGTTTTCCATTAAGCCTAACTAGTGAAAACAAGAAACAAAAAGACAAAATTGCAGAATCTAAAGGAAATAACTTTGAGCACTCACACCGGAGGATGTGAGTACCTTTTATACCTCCCGACAGCGGTGCGGAAAATAGCTTGATGTCTACGCACTTCTATTCTTGTAGATAGTTGTTGGGCCTCCAAGTGCAGAGGTTTGTAGAACAGCAGCAAGTTTTCCCTTAAGTGGATCACCCAAGGTTTATCGAACTCAGGAAGGAAGTGGTCAAAGGTATCCCCTCTCAAGCAATCCTGCAATCAAGATACAAGAAGTCTCTTGTGTCCCCAACACACCCAATACACTTGTCAGGTGTATAGGTGCACTAGTTCCACGAAGAGATAGTAAAATACAAGTGGTATGGATAATTATAAGTGGTAACGGTGCTCGAAATTAGCTTGATGGAGTGGAAGAGACTAAAGGCAAACTGAAATAAAGAAGGAAGCAAGCAAACATGTAAAAGATCTAGTTGCAAATGGTGTTTCAATGCTTAGAAACAAGGCCTAGGGATCATACTTTCACTAGTAAACACTCTCATATAAATATATTCTCTTTATGATACTTCTCTTAACTACTCTCCGGTTGGACACTCTAATCGATGGTAGGGCTATAATAGCACACCTCAAAGTAAGTCTTTCCCATCTAGATAACCCCACACTGTCACCTTGAGCACTAGATGATTTCAACAAACACCACAATTTCATAAAGACATCCAACTCCAAATATAACTCATAACAAGTATTTGTAATCTCTAGCCTAAGTGCCACCATGGTGTGCACACTGTCGACTTCACACACATGGGGAGGGCAGAGATCTATTAAAGCACTTGAGTAGCAAGGTAGATCTATAGATTACAAGCTCACGATGACAATATGATCATGCATAGAGAGAGAGATGAACACATAGCTACCGGTAGAACCCTTAGCCTCGAGAGAGAACTACTCCCTCATCATCATGGGAATCAGCAACGGTGATGGAGGTGGTGGTGGAGATCGATGGAGATGGCTCAAGGCACTTCTGTCCGTAGGGTGCTTAACAAAGACTTTCATCCCCGAATCTCCCTTCTTGGTGGCGATGTCTTGAACTTTCATGGATTTCTGATTGACGATTTAGGGTTTTCGCATCGGAGGCTTCTTATAGGCGAAAGGGCAAGGTCGGTGGAGGCCGGAGGGGCCCACACCACCTGGTGGCGCGGCCAGGGTGGACCCGTGCCACCCTATGGTGTGGCTGGCCCCTGGCCCCTCTCCGACTCTCCTTCTGGCTCCGTGAGTCTTCCGGAAAAATATCAACTTTGGCTTTTGTCCCATCCAATTCCGAGAATATTCATTTTCTGACTTTCTGGAACAAAAAACAGCAGAAAACAGGCAACTGGCACTGTGGCATCTTGTTAATAGGTTAGTCCAAGAAATCATATGAAAAGTACTCCAAAGTGTGTACAAAACATAAGAAAGTAGATAAAACCAAGCATGGACCATCAAAAATTATAGATACATTTGCAATGTATCAGGGCTGTGCGCGAGCAACATATAACAGGGAGAGAAGGTGGGCTGCGGCTGGGTAGGGTTAGGAAACATATTTTTTCTGCCGAATTCTTTTTCCTTTTCTGTTTTCTCTTTTCTATTTGTAGTTTCAAATCTTTTTCTGTTTTGAATAATTTGAAAATACCCGAGGGATTTTTAAAACATGTGACATACTCAGGGGTCCTTTTAGTCCATTTGGGCTCCACCAATTTTGGTAATTTGCAAAAAGTATCAAAACCATTGAATGCATTTTGAAGAGAGAGAGGGGGATTAGGATTAGGGTTTTATTTTGTTTCTCTTTGCATGCAATTTTATTCTTAGCAAAAATGATGATGCTTATGAATGCGCAATTAAAATCCTAATTAGGATTAGCTAAAACTGGGGTGTTACAGCTCTATCCCCTTGCGAGAATCTCAACCTGAGATTCCAAAGGTAGGAATAGAGAGTAGGAAACATGGACACTCTAAGGACAAGAGGAAAACACACTAAACAACACACCGAGTATCTCATGGTCAACTCATGAAGAAAGTGTTCAGAAATAATTCTGGGATGATGACATGAAACATGACAAGGTAACAGAGAAAACAAAAGGAGAATGTTTCAACTGGTGAGACCGGCGAGGAGAGGACTGGCGACCGCGGCGTGGAGAGGGCCGGCGCGAGTGTAAGCCGGTGGTGACGGCCCGCTCACGTCGGGGCACTTGCTCTTCTTCACGCACCTGGGAATATTTTGTCAGTAATGATGGGGCGGGTTTGAGCGCTTGGAGATGCTCTTAGGCTAGTCATAAGTCAAAAATAACTTAGACTAGTAACATATTACTACCTTCATAGTGAGAACTAACTTATACGTGATAACATGCAATATCAAATTAATTAGGTTGTAGATCACTTTGTCTTGATATGTGTGATGTTACAGTTAGACTACTCACAACGGGAGTATATCACATGTATGCAAAACGCTGACGTGTTGCTACAATTAATGATGAGAGAGCGGGATGGTATCATAGGTAGATACGGCATCATATCATAAAAATAGAAAAAATAATATCAAATAAATCTTGAACACAAATTTGCATTAAGATTCTACAATTCAATAAATATGGTAAGATTATGGTACTACTAGATAATGCCATGCATTGTAGAGGGGACAAGAGGAAAACACCCTAATATCATGTGCATGATTATTCTATATGATATACCCATTATGACCATATAGCTAGTTACTTTATTTGTCTATCTCTTTATTAACTCATTGTCACGTAAGCAAAATTGCTGAGTTGGACATGTTAAGTTGCCCCACTATTACCGGCTTACCGGTCGTCTTTTATACGGAGATATGTGCCGACATCCCGAGTTGGTTGCGGCCGGTCTCACGATTCACACTTCACAGCAGTCGCTGTGAGCCTGTCGCAGTTTTTGTCTTCCCTCATTTCTGAGTAGGTAAACACAAGTACCGACAGCAGCTAGCATGGACAGCCCTGACAGCTCCTGCCACCGTTTCCGCGACGGCGATCGGCGGCTATAGCCGGCACGGCAGAGACGCGCGGACCAGCCGGCCGGCCGGGCCGAGAAAAGGGGTGACGGGCCCACGTGTACGCTTCAACCAGCCCACGTGTAACGGTAACCGCAGGAACAGCCGCGCCACGCGACCAGCGGCGGGACAGGTAAGCCGCCACGCAGGCGCCCGTGGTTTTCGAGAGGCAGACCGATCGCAGCAGAGCAGACTAGCAGGATCAGGAGACAGCGACGGCCGACAACAACTTTTCTTTGTGAGAGGGAGTGAGAGACGGCTGACAACATGAAGAAAAAACAGAACACATTTTTTTTTAAAAAGATCCAGATCTATTTTATAAGTTCATAAGAAGTACAAAGTACCTAAATATACATCGAGATCTTTGGACCACCTAACGAATACTACTGCCGCCAGAGCGACCCGTCGACGCTTACGTCAGCCGCCCATTACCGGAGCCGGATGCCATTTGATGACAATGAAGTCTTCGCCATGCCCCTAAGGACCAGCGCCCCAGAGATGAAGTTGTCGCCATTGAACCCTTGAATTGATCCAAAACTTGTAACACCAAACCTAAAACACACGTAGACTGGACGAGATCCAGAACACACGTAGACTGGACGAGATCCACCACTCCATGGAAACGGCGACCCGACGAATCCCCACCCTCCTCAACGCCAGCAGCAGGATCGTCGCCGATGAGGTGGAAGAGGAGGCGGGTATACCTTATTCTTGTCCCGCACAACGCCGCCATAGCCACCATAACGACGATGCCGGATGACCAAACTCTAACTTTAGGGACCATTTTACACCGCTGAGCGCAGGTCCGAGGTCCCTACCTCCTCCCCCGCCGGAGCGGCAAGCAGAGGAGGCAGGGACCCGTCGATGCTCGGTCGCAGACGGCGAGGACGAAGTAGATCGTGGCGGCTGCTAGGGTTTTTACCCTAGCCGCCGTCTCTTTTTCGGTGGATATAAAAAACAGAACACATTTCGACGAACCCTCTGTTTCTTGTTCGATGGATCTGCACCTCTCGTTCGGCTTCGCATGTTGGCATTACTGCAAACCAAAAAATCGACTTGAACGCGAGTACTCAGGGACACCGGTTTGGATGCCAAGCCAAGCCAGCCCTCGGACAAAATCTTATAAAATTAGTAATCCCGTCCCTCCGTTCACAATTACCTCGTCAAAATCAAACTTTACAAAGTTTGATAAACAATATATAGAAAAATATCAACATCCATAATTTTCAATGCATATAATATGAAAATATAATTTAGAACAATTCTAATACAATAGTTTTTATGTTGTTAGTGTTGATATTTTTTTCTAAATATATGGTTAAATTTTACAAATTTTGACTTTGACTAAACCTAAAATGCGAGATAATTGTGAATAGAGGGAGTACCTCACATCGACACATATGACTGTTTCCAGTACCAGTAAAAAAAGCAAAATACCAGTCGCGTAGAACTATTATTGCGAGGTAATTATATGTACACTTTCACAATCCAAACCTAGGCCATAAAGTGGAGAACTAAAGCCAAGCTTGAAAACGTCACTGGCATGTGGCCCCGGCCCTGGTTTCTGCAGGGGCCAGACGCCTGCTATTGACCTGTAGCATACACAAACCCGATCTCGTTTTCGTACATTTACTACTACACCTTGATGATTAACTGACGAACTGCAGCACTCTCACGCCCACTGTTCTGCTTTCTGCTTCTGCGACGTCCACTGACACGGCCGGACGTACTACTACTACACGGTTAAACGACTTTCTACTAATAGCTAGGAGCCTAGAACCGAAAAGGGAAGGATGCCATGAAGTATATATAATATTTCGGCGGTGCATGGGCATGTCAGATGCTTCTTCCACTCTTCCGGCGCTGGTACGCGGCCGTGGCGCATTGCACCGGCGGGTTGAGCTTGATCAGCTGGCGAAGCGCTTCTGCATGCTCGCCGAGCAGGTGCAGCTCGTCCGCCCGTCGTTCATCACCTTCAGTGAATAACTCCCCATTTGTTAGCAACTTTGACAAGAGGGACAACAAAACCACCATATGTTAGCAACATACTCCGAACTTCTTACAAACATAGATACATTCCACGAACGTTTCTAAATTATTGTTGAAAATAAATTGTATTTCGGGCTAAAAAAATCACAAAAGGGTCGCTCTAAGTAGGCCTTCAAAAAATCTCTAAGTAGGCATCCAAAAAATCATTTTTGATATATTCATATTTGACATTTTTGCAAAAGTCTACTTCCTCCGTTTCAAAATATAAGATGTTTTAGCTTGTGAAATAAATGTATCTAGACCCCTTTTAGTGTGTAGGTTCATGTAAATTTAGAGTGAACCTACACACTAAAAGGGGTCTAGATACAATTTTTTTACAAAGCTAAAATATCTTATATTATAAAACAGAGCGATGAGTACAAAGGTACATATCCACTTGTATATAGTCTCTGGTTCCAAACTAATCGACACGGGTTCATCCAACTTAGACAGATTTAGGTACTCCCTCCAATCCACAATTCATAATAAATGTACTCCCTGCGTCCTGAAATAAGTGACTTGTATTTGTCTAGATTCGTATGTATCAAGACGCATTTTAGTATGTAGATACATACGAATTTAGACAAACTCAAATAACACTTATTTCACGACGGGGGGAGTAGATGATTTAGTACAACGACCCTTAGTAAGGATTAGAGGGAGTAACATTTTGCTTAAATCTCTGTCAATTAATTAGAAAATAATTTGGAACGGAGTGAGTATTTAGCTTAAAAAAATTGAAGTAAAAAAAATTCAGCTTCATAAAAACCAGGCTAACATCTGCTCTGTTTGAGGTTTCCGCTTTGAGAATAACTAATATGTTGCCGGTTTGAGAAATTCCAAAATATGGTCGGGAGGACGAAAAAAAAAGATCACTCGATCAGAGAACTAGGAGAGTGCACGTGAAGGATTTGGATATAGTCCTAATTAATAAAGTTGCCCCCTGCCCTAGTCCACAGGGCAGATCTAGCCGATTATAACATCTCTGGCGAGCACGCAACGCAAC
Source organism: Avena insularis (assembly GCA_023614405.1). Classification (NCBI taxonomy): domain Eukaryota; kingdom Viridiplantae; phylum Streptophyta; class Magnoliopsida; order Poales; family Poaceae; genus Avena; species Avena insularis. Next base: position 505,208,460 of record CM042692.1, on the reverse strand, counting down.
GAGATTACCTACTCGGTCTCACTATCACTAGCTAGGTAGTAAAAATGTAAGCATGGGGCTGGATGGTCGTGTGGCCATACATACATACCTTGACCTGCATCTGGAGTTCCTTGATGTAGTCGACAGCCAGATCCAACATGTCCGACGTGTTTGTTTGCTGCAGTGGTGCCAAGCGAACCAGTGAGTGAGTACCACGGCCGTACCAGTAAAATGGCTTGCTCGAACCAGCGCGCGCGGCGTGGTCCATCCATGGCGCGCGAACCAAATGCGGAAAAGAAATAATCATGCACTGCCCAACGATTTTGCTACTATTGGGGTAAAATCGGTCGTGCAGCGGTCCAGGGTACGGATTTTGGCGTTTGCTCGTACGGCTGATCATCGGAAATTTTACCTTTTCCATGTTGGGGACGAGCTCCTGCAGCTTCCGGATGCGGTCGCTGATCTTCGTCCTCCTCACCTGCATCGACACCGGGGCGTCAGCTCGATCGATCGATCGGCGAGGCAGACGCGCCGTCATGGCACGACCAGGCTCGGGTGATAGCTAGCAAGCAGCGGCAGTTTTATTTTGGTACGTACCCGCTCGGCGATGCTGCGGGGGTGGGTGGCGCAGCCGCGCTTGGCGCGGATCTTGCACGGCACGGAGTCCTGGAACTGGAGGAACTTCTCGATGGCCGCCATCTCCGGCGACGGCTTGCCGCTGGCAGCAGGCAGGCTGAACTGCTGCTTCAGCTGCCGCGACGCGCTGTTCTTGGCGGCGCCGCCGGTGTCGCGGGGCCGCTTCACGGTTCCCGCGGACAGGCCGTCGGAGAGCGGCAGAGACGGCGACGGGGACGGCGAGGGCTCGTCCCAGCCCGCCGGGGAGGCGCCCATCGGGTACCCGGGGATGATGCCGCCGTAGGGGCCGCCGCGCGCGGCGCCGTTGCTGCCGGCCTCGTCGTCGTCGCTGCCGCCGCCGAGATCCTCGCTCACCATCTCCGAGATCTGCGACATCACAGACGCCTGCCGCGACGAGAAGCTCAGCTGCCCCTTGAGCCGCGCGTCGCCGTTCCTGTACCCGCCGCCCATGCCAGTCCTGAGCATGTTCCCGTATCCTACAGGCAGTGGCAGCAGCAGTGTGTCCATTAATTGCGCCACGCGACGGTTCCAGAAGTGGAAAGCTGCTGCTACTCTATCTAGCTAGCTCATGATTGGTGCTGGCTGCTGCGTAAGGCGGGAGAACCAAGAAAGCTCGAACAGTAGAGGAGAAATCAAGTACCAACCGTTGTCCATGTTCAGATGATTGATGAACCCGGCGGGGGAGCTGCTCTGCCGAAGCAGGCCGTTGTTGCCTGCGCCGGTGGCGTCGGCGGGGTCAGTGCCGCCGGAGCTGGCGGTGCGGAACAGGCCCTCCATGGCCGCCATCTGCTGCTGCGACTGGTACATCAGCTGCTGCTGCTGTGAGGCCATGGAGGCGGCCGTGGCAGTCGGAAAGTGGCTGGCCGCTGCAGCGGCAGGGCGGGGCGGGCCAGCGAGGAAGTGGGAGAAGACGGCGTCGGTGGCACGGTCCGGGCTCCCACCCGCACGGCCGTGCGCATCGCCGGCACCGGCGGTCGGGAGGAAGTCCCCGCACACGTCGCCGAGCAGAGTGCTCGGCGCCGACCTGTACCGCAGCAGCCCGGGCGAGCTCATCTGCGGCGGCGTGCGCACACCGGCAACCGGCTGCTGCTGCTGCTGGATTGACAGGTTGAGGTCCTTGGACAGCGGCGCGCCGTACATCACCCGCCTCGATCGACTCCCTAATTTCCACACCAGCCCCGGAACGAAATCAAGCACAGGTGCACAAGCGGCACAGTGTCTCGTCTCGTGCGAGTACGTAGCTGGGAGCAGCAGTGCGCTACTGAAACCCTGTGGTCGTGGTCGGGAGATGGAGGAGTGAAACGTACCGAGGTGGAAGAAAGGTATGGGTACCGGTGCGCTTCCGAGAGTTTCTTCTGGCTAGAGTATTTTAATGGCGCAAAAGCAGAGCGGCTTTTGCTTGGGGCCTCGTAGCGGTTTAGCATTCGGTACCGAAGCTCGGCGGTATTTATAACAGAAGAAGTTACTGGAACCAAGAAGGAAGGATGTGTGCCCTCGTGGACAGGGTAATCAAAGGATCGACCTTTTCAGTATCTATGCCGCCGCCATGGCCACCGCTACCCTCTTTATTTCACTGTCATCACCGGTTAATCGATCTTTTGATCTGAAGTAAATACCAATCCATCCTACTTGTCCTAATTTTCAAGCAATAAAAATCATGCATTATTTAACCCAAAATCTATGAGAAAACATGCCCTCCATAGTCTATCGGAGCACACACAAATATAAGTTTGCCACGACATTTTTTGTTTTTTCCATAGCATTTTTTATTTTATTTTATATGTTTTTTTGCACCAATGGATCGGAATCCTGCGGCCGGCCGGAGCATCGTGAAAAACAATTTAAATCAAGCACATATAGTACGCATATTAGATAATAAAACAATGTTATTTGTTGAAACAAGCTTTTGCCTTACTTTATAAATAAAACGCAACCATCCGAATTCGATACAAGTTTCGAACCAACAAAAAAAGAAAGAGAGTTCCAGCAGCAAAATCACACCAAAGCCCCAAGGGAGAGAAAAGCAAAATAAAATAAAATGGAGTGGCCAGATACAAACTCCCAAGAGCAAAAGTTCAGTGTCTGTGGTGAAGCGTAGTGGCGTGCCGCCACGAGCAAGACCTAAAGAATGTCATCCAAATGCTCCATTTACACCTTCCTAGTAAGCGGGCGCCACTACCATAGAAAAGCAAGAAATTTGAAGATAGAGTCATAAGCACGCCATGGGAATACTCTCTCGATAACCATTTCATTACGAATATTCCATAAGGTCTAGATCATCGCGGCAAATACTAACCAGGAGAGGCGTCGCCTCCTACCTGTACAATTTGCCTCAGTCACAAGAAACTCATCGAGGTCATGGGCTTGCTAGGCAGGCTCTAGAGCCTCTCGGACAAACCTCCACAGAAACTAGGCAGCGGAACAAGTGAAAATAATGTGGGTCCCTATTTTCGGAGTCCCACAGAGCGGACATAAACCATTACCAGGCTCGTGTTGCTTGAACACCTCCATCCCTGAGGATAGACGATCCCGTAGAAATTGTCACACAAAGATCTTGAGATTGAGCGGTAGCGGCGTTTTTCAAAGGTTAGTCGTCCAGGCGAGAAATGGCCCTCGAAAGAGGACTGGAAAGACGATCTAATGGAGAAAGTCCCCGACGGGGACAGAAGCCAGGATACACTACCAGGTGCAGCCGAGAGAGACTAAGAGATGATCCCTCTCATGGCCTCGAAGGTCGTGGTCTCCTCCATGCGAAAGGTTCTCCGGAATAGGATGTTTTAGGTACCCTCATGGCATGCAGCATCCACAAGTAACAACGGATTAGCGCAGATGGCTAAGAGGGAATGGAACTCGGCACTAAGAGGGGTCGCTCAGAGCCAGGGTCAAGTCAGAACAGGGTTCCTTCACAATTGCCAGTGGTGAAGGAGAGCGCAAGGCAGATCTCCTGATTGATGTCCTAGATGGCTCTCTAAAAATGAGAACCCTCCCGCGGTCAAATAATGGATTTAATAATGCACAATTAAACCGCTATTCAAAGGAGAACATATAAGCAAGACTCTATCCCTCCAAATACTTCAGATGACCAAACCCATTTGAATTAACCGTTGATTGGCGTGTACGACAAATTTCTTAATGGTGCCAAGCATACTAAGAGGGTCACCATCCCATCCAAGACATGCAAGCACACCAACATTGTCAGACTAGACCAACGAGCTTGCTCACAAAAGGCTCGAAATAAGATACCGTTAAAGAATACATTTTACGATTCCCTCTCGAAATAGGCTTACACCTGCTAAATTAATATAGCAACCAAACAATACAACAAGCTTATTGGGGCCACAACATAATCAAACCCAAAAGAAATAAGAAAGAAAAAGAAAAGAAACAATGCTGACACATGTGGCCCGATGAAAACGAAGATGAATCGAAACCACCGTGCCCTCCCGGGAATTTCCACCGCGCTCCTAGCACTCCTAAGCGCCACGTACCAAACAACTCCTCCAAGAAGGAAAACGATGATGACGGCGTTGCTGTCTAGACTGGTCCTAGAGTGTCCCCAGGTACACTATGAGGGGTCGGGAAGTGGTACACCCGACGCCCTTCAGAAAGGACAGGGACACCCACCGGTGTCACTGTGTTGGTGCCTAGACGACAAGAATTTCTCCCGAACCCCCAAAAATCACACCTTCGGATGCTCCGTAGCTCTACACAATTCTTGCCACACCCACTAGTACACACCACCACGATCTTGCAATAACCACCACCGACTCATCGTGGCCCACATTGCGAGGCCGGCAAGACCGAGAAGAAGGAACTCCGACGAGGGGCGGCACTAGCACACGTGAGGGAACGATCTTCACCGCCGCCAGCGGTAGCCGACTTAATGCATCAGCACAGACAAACTAGACCCTCACCCGCTCGACCAGGCCTAAATTGGGCTCGTAAAGCCCCACCGTCACACTGCAGCAGGGGTGCCACCGTCTTCGCCATCTCCAGCACAAGGGACCAGTCCTCCGTCCACTATGGGCACAACTACTGTGCCGAAGGCAGCCCGCCCAGACCTAGATGGGGCTTAGGGGCCTAGTTCTATGCTGGGAGGGCGCCGCCGATCACACTCAGGCGACCAGCGGGCCGCGTTCAAGCTACCGCGACTCTTCACTCCCAAACAACTACTCCACTGTCACCGCCACTCCATGCGTGTGGGGAGAGACTGGCCTGCGCAGTCGCGGACACCGCACATGCAACACCCGGCAACGGAGGATAGGGGGATGGGAGAGAGAAAAGGGAGGCGGCAGGGTTAGGGTTTCCCCATTTCTCCTGCGTGGAGGCGAGACAGGGAGAGGGACAACGTTTTCAACTCCGATATTTGATGATTCCAACTAAGCTACGCCAAGCACAACAACAAGAACTACCCCTTGTCCATGAAACGATGGAAAAAACTCACAATCCCCTCGACAACATATAACCAAGCACTACATAGATGAATTTGAGACAATATTCCCTTCTCGTCGGCCACATTATGTCGGAGAGGTCACCGAAGATAGAGAGGAGCGACGCTAGCGGCTAGGTTTTGAAAAAGGAAACAATAGGACTTGCCGTGAAAACATGCACGTTGTAGAAGAACGGATACATCATACGACCTATAGTAAGTGTTGCTGATTTAGTACAACGAGTAGTAAAAAATGCATTGATTTGAAAAAAAAGCATGTATACTTTTTTTAATCTTGTACCATACACCATGCTCTTGTTTTCGGCACGTTGACAGACATCTCCATTCAGCCCACTTTGCATCTAGCCCGGCCTGTCAAGGAACCAGTCGACTACGTGGCCTCACGGGCCACCACAAACTCACGAACGGAACGCCTAAACAACGCGAACGGAAAAGCCTATAAACAACGCGAGGTCATTCACGGGGGAGGGGAGCACATGCGGAGGGCCCGCACATGCGTGCGTGCAAGCAAGGCAGAGGCTGCAGTGCGATCTGTAGGATCTAGGCAGCCTATCGTCCTCCGGCTGCGCTGACACCTGAGAATAATGTACTCCCGATTTCCGAGCCCAAAAATATCACAGTGATAGTAATGCCCAAAAATATCACAGTGATAGTATTTTACTGTGAGCAGAGGATCCCGATTTCCGAGCATGTCTCGCTGATCGGAAATCACTAAATCTGGGTAAACAAACCGAGGAAATCTGATTTTTCTCCGAGGAAGAAAAGAGGACACGAGGAGACACGTGATCGCTGGTAGATACTGCAAACGTAGTACGGTAAACTGTAAACCGTTTGCGGTATAAAATTTGTCGCGGCGGGACAAATATACTAAACTGAACTGCATATTAAAAATCAGACGTTGGCGCCAAATCATACATATGTGGAAGTTTTGATCATCCAAGATCAACATATATATACAACAAAAAATTAGATGCCGCGTTCTACATCCAATCTAGCCTAGCAGCTGTCGACGGTACCTACTCCGAGCCAGACTCCGCCTCCTCCTCGTCGCTCTCCTCGTCGGAGATGTGGCCCTACCGAGCGGGATCGGAGGCAACGACGCGCGGAGGCACGGGCCCGCGCTCGCTGCAGCCCAGGAGCTACTCGCCTCCGCATCGCGCGGTGGGCGTGAACCCGAACCCGGCCCACGCCGGGAGGTCAACCGGGAGCGCGCGAGGGCGCCACGTGCGCCTGCTCGGAGCGGCGCCGATGCACCTCCTCCTCGCTCGGCGATGGCGCCGGAGCTCGGGCGCCGGAGCTCCCTCCGTGCTACGGCGAACGGCCGCCTCTTCCGACCAAATTTTGGCACGATTGGCCGGCCATGGAACGGAAGGGGGGCTGGGAGGTGGTGGGTGGCGGCGATTTGATGGCTGGCGACGGACATGGCCGGAATCGGAGCGGGCGGCGGCGACGACAAGGGTTTCTACGAGGGAAAAAGGGGAAAAATGGGATGCGGTTTACCGCATCCGACCCTTTCCGTCCCGAATATATGCGTGACGGACGGGCCGTTTTGCGGGAAACGACGAAAATTTTTGCGGTTCGGCTCCGTTTGTGGTATCTACAAAAGCCATTTTTTAGCCTCGATATCACATATCGACCCAAAAATTTGCATACCGATTGATATGCGGTATCTGCTAGAGATGCTCTAAAGGGAAAATGTTTCCCGCGGAGCAGAGCAGTGCTACCTTGCAAGACCAAGATTATTTATTAACCTAGGCAGACTCGGTTCATACTTGTCTCAACCCCATCCCATCTGATCCATGATTGTATACTTTCAGGACCGTTCGAACTTTGCAATAAAAATTGATTGTGTCTGTGTGCATCAATTGATGCAGAACCCGAACTTCGTTCCCATTTTAAAAAAATACTCTAATTTTAAAGATTTAGATTGTTGATTTTATACCAGTTAGCAATAAACATAACCTGCGCGGACGGCCGGAAGCCTCTGCCCGAGCAGTAGGGATGCTGCGTCCGTCACTGCCCTGACATTTGTTTCGTCTATGTAATCTCCCATCAAATTCTTCAATCCGAGGCTCTCGAGACTGACTAATCTAATAAAGTGGGTATATAAGATGGGCCATGTATTAATAAAGTTTTTCGTTCGATCTAAATTAGTTGACTTAAATTTTTCTATATTCAAATATATGTAGACTTGTTTTAGTACTAGATACCTCCAAACCTAGATAAAACCAACTCAACTAATTTGAATCGGAGGGATTACTACTTTTTATGTCTAACTATTGTATGTAATGACTATTAGGTTGATCCGGTCAAAAAAAAGACTATTAGGTTGACTCCAATTGAAGTGGTGGTGGATTGTAGCCGGCAGCTGACTTTATTATTAAACTTGCTCTTACTAACTTAGCTTTTCAAGGCCAGCTTGCATCTTAAACTCCCAATCAATGATCAATCTACTAACCACTCCTCTCCCCCCTCTCGCTACACTAGACTAGAACTCTCTTTGCCGGACCGGTTGAACTGAGCTCTCCCATGGCTTTCACGGAGATGGCGAAGGGGAGGCACCGGAAGTAGTCTAGGGCAGGGTCTTGGGCTATATGCCCGTAGTTTGGAGCGTGTTCCAGATCCTGGCCAGATCTGGATCTTAGGGTTCCGCCGACGTCGGCTCTTCCTCCGGCTGGAGGAGCTCGCGCTGACGAGAACTAGCGTCTCCGGTTCAATAAGGCCGTTGTGGGCTTCCCGTTGGTGTAGATCCGCGACCCAGTGTTCTCTGTCCCTGGCCGGCCGTGGCGGCGAAGGCGGAGTGGCGCGAGACTGGTGGGCGTGACGGCGTCGTCTCTGCCAAGGCCGTGGTGGCGAGGGATGGAGGCCTGCTTTCTTCGACTCAGCGAGCCATGGTGGCCCGGTCTCAGGCGTTGGACTCCGAGTTGCTTCCTGGCGGAGAGGTGGTTGGGAGCTTCTCTCCGGCGATCCCCTTGGCGGCAGGTCTCATCATCACGCCAGACTCAATGGCAGTAGGCTGCCGCTCCTCTGCTGCTCGGGCCCTGGTGTTCGTTGCCCTGTGGCGTGGGTGTGGCCGACGCCGGAGCATCGTCGCCGATCTGGAGGAGGATGAGGATGAAGGACTTGATTGCTTTTTCAAGTTTTCTTCTAGGTCCTTAGTGCAAATTTTAGGGCCTCTGAGTAATTTTTCACTTTTTAGGCCTTTTTATACTCCAGCGACTCGATTGCAGCGATATATATCGGGTGCTTTTGCATCCGTTCCCGTTAAAAAAAAGAGATCGATCTACTAGTAGCTTAATTAATCACCACATGATGACACGATCAGCCGCTGCCGGCAGATCAGACCCATATTCCGATTCCGTCTCAGGGGAATTATCGAATGGGAAAACGTAAACCCCCGTCATCCTTTTCGGCCGGGCGCGGGCGCACCACGAGACGATCTCGTGAACCACGTGGCTCCACATGAACCCCATGCTCCTCCTCCTCCTCCTTTGTGCCAAGCTTGCGCTTCACTGTACCCGTTATCCATGGAGAAAAAGTCGATTCTTGTTTGCTCCATCCAACACACAGACAAAAAAACAGCACCGAGCTTTTGTGGTTAACGGCATAAGGTGATGGGCAAAAGTGTGATATGCGGCTGGGTTTGTTTGATTGGCACGGGGGGTACTGGGTGCTGGGTAGGTAGCCCATATGCATCCAGGGGAGTCTTGTCATGAGGTTGACCTTGCAATTTGGAGACGCGGGAATATAGCGTGATCAATAAATTCCTCTTTTTTCACGGGTGTTTCACTTGCCCGAGTTAATTGATATCATAGCCTTTGCCTAAATATTTTCTTTTTTTTAGAATCAGCTTAAATATTTCTCGATAGCGTGCATAATTACTAGTCATTTCTCTCTAAGGCGCTGAGCCGCCATCGCCATCTCGTGCAACACCGTTGCCATGCCGCCCTAGAGCGCCTCCTCCTCGAGCACAGACTGCTCCAAGGCGATGCGGATTGCCTCCTCCGGGTCGAGGTCTGGCAGTTGCAGGGCATCGCCTCGTCCTACTGGACCTCCTGTTTGACCTCGAACGTGGGCTCCTAGTCCGAGTCGGAGCCGTCACCATCACCGGCCGTCATCCATGTCCGACAGCTGGTGGTCGCCGTCCACTGGTAAGTCGTCCATGAAAGATGACCGTTGTTGCGCCTCGTGTTCCCAATCCAGGAACATGATCCATAAGGCGGTGCGGTGGTAGACAGGGTCGTTGTGGAGATGCGGCGACAGTTGGCGGCACCGGCGGCGATCTCAGCGTCCTGTGCTGGCCCTTCCGGTGGCGGTGGCGGCACCCGCACCCTGTCTAGGTGCCAGCCACTAGGGAGGCTGACGTCGCGGTGCCCGCAAAGGTCAGCGTGTAATCCACCGCCTGCGACACTCATCTACTGGCACGTATTCCTGGTCGCTGTGCGGACACAGCGGTCACGGAACTCGCACAATCCATGCGCCAGCTGCGCGGGGCGCAAGGAAGTGCCCCGCACGTGGCCGTTGCGGGAGAGGCGCGCGTGGACAACATGGAGGAGGTGGCGGCGACTGTGGTGGAAGCGACTTGGTGGCAACGATGGCGATCAACGACGGCACCGGCCTAAGGACGAGCCGTCCTCGTGGTCATTCTTCGCGATCTTCTTCCATCAAGACAACATCATTGGCTACGGTGGCTAGCACCGGTGTGGTGTGGCAATGCCAAAGCCCGTGCCCGCGGCCTTGCATAAAAGGATCCTGGCTCCACCTCCCATGGCAATCAATGCAAATGCGCCGGTCATGGAAGCATCACATCGCTTCAATTCAATGGCCGCTGACCGGCAATTAATCTTCGCCACATCACTGGCATGCTATTGTTGCGGGGTATCGATGCCCGTGGTAGTAGACAGGTTGATGGGTCGCTGCCAGGCGGGCTCGATATGGGCGAGGGAGGACGCTAGAGGACACGCGCACGGTCCGTGGCGCGTTCGGCCAGACGCATTTCCAACCCATCAGCCCGGACGCCCATGGTCGTTTGGGTCAAGCCGCTGGATGGATTTTTCGTGTCCGCTTGTCAATTTGGACCATTTCGAAATATAGGTTGGCTCGGTGAAGATGACCTAAGAGCAACTCCAACAGACGCTGGAAAATTCGACGCTGGAAAATGGTTTTACTGCGCGCTGGATCCACTTTTGCAGCGCGAAACAGACAACGCTTCCACCGGATGCGCTAAATGTAGCGCGTAAAATATCACTCCAGCAGAAGCTCTATAATACAGCGTGGTAAATACCTTTTTTTCAGATATGTGTGTCAAAACAAGATCAAAGAAGACAAAAAATAGACTATCACAAAATTTCAGAGGGTCAACATAGAGGCAGCTCAATCGATAGGGATTATGCATCGTGCTAGCTAACTAGCTGAATATGTACCCGCGCATGAAGGAATCAATCGTGCAGCCTGATTGGAGCGGGAGCGGCCGACGTGATTCCGGTCGGCCACGCACGGCCCCGGGAGCCAACACGCGGATCCAGCGGCTGCCGTGGAGCCGAGCCAGCCATGGAGGTGCGCCTCCATCTGGGCCGCACCCTCGCGTCGCTCTGGACGAGCTCCACATCTCCGGGCGAGGGGCGGCGCCGAGGTTCTAGCGGGCGGCAGCGGTGGCCGACAGGCGAGATTCTAGGCGGCGGATGGCGGGCGGCGGCCTGATAGAAACGGCTCCGTGTTCCTATGAAGAGACGCGCGCTAAAATTTCCGAATGGCAGTTGGGAGTGCGCGCGTACGCCAGAGTTTTGCCGCGCATGCTGGACTTTTTGTCGCTGGATTTAACATGCTAAATAATTTTTTATGCGCGGTAGTTTACGGCGGCTGCTAGAGCCTCAATTTTAACCCCCGCGCTAAATTGACGGTTATTTTAGAGCGCGGCATGTTTTCAGCGTCCGTTGGAGTTGCTCTAAAGCCCATCCTTTTCGGCGGGCGCACCAGGACGATCTCGCGAACCATGAGGCTCCACATGAGCCCCATGCTTCTCCTTTGTGCCAAGCTTGCGGATCCGTGTTCCCGATCCCGTTATCCATGCAGGAAAAGTTGGTTCTTGTTTGCTCCAATCAACACAGACAAAAAAACAGCACGGAGCTTTTGTGGCTAACGGCATAAAATGATGGGCAAAACTGTGATGCGGCTGGGTTTGTTTGATTGGCACGGGGCTAGGCATATGCAAGCGGAAGCGGTGGTCACTGGCGCATCCGGGGGAAGGGGAATGATGCTGATCTTTGCAATTTGGAGACACCGGAATACGGAGTATAGTGTGATCGATAAATTACTCTCCTTCACGGCTATTTCCCATCGGTGTCCATGTGTTGCGCTTAATTGCAGGACGAATTAACTTGTCAACGCACGTGATAAGTCGTGTTAATCGACATCATGCTCTTGCCTGATACGATAGCAACTTTCTCGATCAAGTAATTTAGATGTGCACTTTTTTTATAAAATAGAAACTTTCAACTGACGTTGCCGAGGCAATCAAGAGGATGAACACATAATTTGGACAAAAGAGCAAACCAACATGTGGTTGGGTGGCTAGGAGGGTGGTTGTACTCCCAGCCCACTAGACACTACAGGAAACGCTCAAAGCGCCTGCGGCCAAACGCTACGCCGACGGCTAAATGTTGGGGTCGTCGGCGTAGCAGCAGGGCACGGGCGGGCCAACAATCAGGCCGTCGGCCCAGTACAGCCGTCGGCGTAGGCCCAGGAAAGCCGTCGGCGTAATATGGCCGTCGGCCTAAGTAAAGGTGGTAAGACGGCCATCGGCTTGCGTAGCAACACCGTCGGCGAAGGTGGCCAGCACCGGTCGTCATTAGCGACATCGTCGACCCTATGCCTATGGCATCACCGTCGGCCCAGCGTGTGAACTTACGCCGACGGCCCGGCCGTCGGTATAGTCCTTTTTATTTTTTTTGCCATAATGAACCTACAAAAATCATAAATAAATCATTATAATTCAAAAAAATGCATAATATATCAAAATTTGCAGAAAAATAAGATCTATCTATGTAAACTCAAATATTACATATTTTATTAACCGTTTCAAACTATGGTGGAAAGCACCAAAAAACACCCGTCTGCGGTGGGACTTTTCCACCTAGAGTTCCAAGAATCTACTAAGTGTTATCACCCGAATGTGAAAAAGGTCACACCGAGGAGCTATGTCTTGCATCTACGGGACTTTCACATGTATCCTAGGTGGATAGCTTCACACCGGGGAGCTATGCCTTGCATCTATGGGACTTTCACATGTATCCTAGGTGGATAGCTCCCGGGTGTGACAGTCTACGGCGCATGCGCTAACACCTAGAGACGTGTGTTGGATGTACAGGAGGAAACTCCCGCTGCGGTTCGAACGGAGTGAAACCGGTGTAGCCTTGGGCCTAGCCTTGGTATTCCATGTAGATATGACCTAAGCAAACTTAAACCACCATAAAAGAACATTGGCAAGCCCTCGTATGGAGAATGCTATGGGGGTAGACCGTCGGGGCCCTCGGATTAGGGTTTCGCCGGAAAAGGACCGTCCGAGCGCCGAGATGGCACGAGAACATGCGTGTGGCCCTAGCATACATGCACAGGTGTGGTGGATAGCTCCGGGATGGAAAACCTAGCTAGGGGTGTGACCGTCTACGGCGCATGCGATAACACCTAGAGAGGTGTGCTGGACGTGCAGGAGGAAACTCCCGCTGCAGGTCGAACAGCACATTGTTGGAACCTCGTACAAAGAAATCTATAGGGGTAGACCTGCGGGCCCCACTTCCTAGGGTTTATTTGAAAAGGACCACGAGTTCTAATCCCACCTGAAACTTGCATGTGGACCTAGTACATGTGTAAGAGTGCGGTAGAAGGTCCATGGATGCAATGTCTAGATCCCTGGTGTGACCTTTACATGCGTGCGATAACACTTAGTAGAGTCCTGGACGTGCGGGGGTAACAGTCCTACTGCGGGTATACGGGGGCTAGAATGTGTTATTTTGAAGGAAATATGTCCTGAGAGGCAATAATAAAGTTTTTATTATGTATTCCTTATATATGATAGATGTTTATTTTGCATGCTATAATTGTATTGATAGGAAACATCAATACATGTGTGTTTAATAAACAAAGGGTTCCTAGTTATGCCTCTCTTATAGACTAGCTTGTTGATTAACAAGATGATCAAGGTTTCCTGATCATGGACATTGGATGTTGTTAATAACAAGGTCACAACATTTGTGAAATGATGTGATGAACATTCATCCGAAGTATAGCATTACGATCAAGTCATTATGTTTATATTGCTATAACATCATACAAAGTAGTCTTAGTCCTTAGACCATGAGATCATGTTAATTGCTAACACCGGAAGAGTATCTTGATAACATCATACGTCACACCGTAACAGGGTGACCATAAAGGTAGGTTCAGTGCTATGAAGGTGTTATGTTGAGGCTCATGGATCAAGAGTGGAATTTGTCAATCCTGATGACGGATAGATATACTCTGGGCCCTCTCGGTGATATCACATTAAGATAGCTTGCAAGCAAGTGATGTGATCACTAGAATGTTATATCACGGGAACAAGAAAAGAGTGCATGTCGGTAACGAGATCAAACTAGGTATTTGGATACCGATGATCGAATCTCGGACATGTATTATATCATGAGACAAAGGGATTAAATTGTCGGCGTTAAAGGTTCTCACGATCACATAAGTCATCGTTGAATATGCGAGTCGATGGATCTCCGTGTCCCGCTTCGATTATTGATCGAGAGGAGTCTCAATCATGTCTGCATTATTCATGAACCGTAGGGTGACACACTTAAGGGTTGCGGACACCATTTAGGAGCACATATGTTCCAGATAAAAGGTTTGCAAAGCGCGAAATGTTTCGATAGAAACAGGAATTGTTCGCTAGAAACCTAATTGTTTTGGGTGAAATTGCAGAGTGGTTGCATGTGATATTGAAATGTTGCAAGGGGTTTTATGTGAATGTTTGTTAATTAAAGTAATTAACAAAATTCTGAATAAAATAAATAAAAGAGTTTTATTAATTGAGAGTTGCATTTAATTTGGTGGAAATTAAATACATGTGAGTGGGATTTTGGGTGGAGGCCATGTTTATATGAGTGGAAGTTCACCACATGAATGAAGGAGGGGAGGAGTCCCCCCCTCATGCGCCGGCTATGGGAGGGGAGGGGTCTCCCTCCCTCCTATATAAAGCCCCCCTCTACCCTCTCACAAACCACACCTCCTCGTGAAGGATCTCTCTCCCCCTCTAGATATTCCCCCATGGTCTCGGATTAGCGAGATACATGTTCCCGTGGCCTTAAATGCCGAAGGAGTTGTTGCTTCAATGATTCACTGGAGCGAGGAGGTGGAGGTTGTCCGTGGCTTGAACGTGTGCGAGGACGGATCTGGCTGGCGATTTGCGGCGCCGAACTTCCACACGATCTTGAGATCGGCATTTACGACTACATCAACCACGAGTTCCTACTCGTTAACAAAACTCGTTGTCTTCGAGGGTAAGTTCTCCATGGATGTATGTCCACCCGTTGCTCTGTATCTAGTAGATAGATCTTGGCATATAGTTCTCATCGTAGGAAATTTTTTGTTTTCTATGCTGCGGACCCAACATTATTAAGGTTCCAACCTTTGTTTTCTATGTAGATATGAACTAAACAATGCTAAACCAACAAGAAAGCACATTGTTGGAACCTCGTATAAAGAAAGCTATAGGGGTAGACCTACGGGCCCTACTTCCTAGGGTTTCGCTGGAAAAGGACCGCCGGAGCTCCGGAATCCCACTGAAACTTGCATGTGGACCTAGTACATGTGTAAGAGTGTGGTGGAAGGTCTATGGATGCAATGTCTAGCTCCCCGATGTGACCTTATTCACATGCGTGCGATAACACTTAGTAGAGTCCTGGACGCATAAGAATAACCGTCATGTATACTGAGGCTAGAATGTGTTATTAAGGTCTCCAACCTTTGTTTTCCATGTAGATATGACCTAAACAAAGCTAAATCAACAAGAAAGCACATTGTTGGAACCTCGTACAAAGAAAGCTATAGGGGTAGACCCGCGAGCCCCACTTCCTAGGGTTTCGCTGGAAAAGACCCCACATGTACTAGGTCGACATGCAAGTTCCAGTGGGATACCCAAGTGTAGATAGATAGATCTTATTTTTCTGTAAATTTCGGTATATTATTTGTATTTTTGTGAATAAAAATGATTTAGTTATGATTTTTCTAATATTAATGTGGTAAATAAAAAAAAACTATGCCGACTTAGGTAGCTTTTCGAGTGGGCCAAAAGGGCCCACGCCCGTGCGTGCGGGTCAAACCCTCCCGTCCCAACCCACCGCCGCATGCAGCTCCCAGATCCCGACCCGTCGCCGCCGCGCGCAGCTCCCGACCCGCCGCCCCCGCCGCCGCATGCAGCTCCCCTTGCCGCCCCCTGCTGGCCGCCATCTCCCTGCCGCCGCCGCACGCAACTCCCCGCGCCGCCCCTGCTGGCCGCCATCTCCCCGCCTCTGCCCGCGTCGCCCGCACCCCAGCCTCTGCCCGCGTCGTCGACGTCGCCCGCACCCCAGCCTCTGCCCGCTTCGCCGACGTTGCCCGTACCCTAGCCTCTGCCCGCGTCGTCGACGCCGCCCACACCCTCTGTCGCGCCGCCCTCACCCTCCTCAGCCTCTGCCCACGTCGCCGAGCCGCCATCACCCTCTGCTCGCCGCCCTCACGCTCTCCCGGCGCCCCTGCATCGACGCTGCCCCGCCCCGCCCCTTCGCTGCCCCTTCTGTGCCTCCACCATCGGCTCCCTACAGGTATTGCCCCTTCCCCTGCATTTTCGAAATTGTGTCCAAATTACCTCAAATGCAAAATCCAAAGAAAGGGGCACACCAATGTCACTTCCTGGATTGGACCTAGTTAATGTAGGCAAATTTGCTCTTGTATAACCATCTGGTAGTGCTGGTCCTCATTTTGGAACAAAACGGCAATAGTATTAGAGTGAACACTAATATATGCTTTGCTCTTGTGTGTGCACGTGTCATTGCTGCTGACAATTGGTAGTCTTCTGACACAAAACACATTTGGTTCCATCTTTAATTTGGTGGAGTGTATTCATGTACGAGCAAAGCTCTAGTATTTCTTACGTAGACGCCTCTATTTTCGTAACTTAGTGAGCTATCCTTTATTGTCATCACTTACTACATTAAGTATGCTGTATCGGAACAGCAAGTGAGTTAGTGGAGGTTTAGGTCCTGATAATTATGTCTTATGTTTCTTGCTATTCTGGTTGACAAAATCTCCATGGACTGTTGTGATCCATATAACACTCTTATGATAACCTTTTCCAAATTCTGTTCTCCTCCCTATTATGTACATAGATGAGATACCAGGCTGATCTGACCTCATGTTTATGGCCCGTGCCTCCACTGAAGTTTGCGAGACGTATTTAGAAGGGAAGAAGGATAAAGAAAGTTTTTGATTATTTAGAAGGGGATAAAGGATAAAGGGGATTGTTCTTTAGTGAAAGCTAGATGTTTTCTTACATTGAGAGGGTTGTTTATATGTTATGTTCTTATATTGCCTGAGGTATTTAACTTGCTATGCACTTGTTGTTTGGTAGCGTTCAACTGCAGTCATATTTTTCTAACTATTTACATGTATTTGAAAGTAAGAGATATTTGACACTATTTACATGGATTTCACAGTATAATCGGTAAATTTTGTGCATATTGTGCAGGATATGGGTTGACTTTGAGGGGAGGGGCACCGTCGTCGGAGGGGATTTTGCTGGAGGGTCGTTGGTCTTCTTTGCCAGCGTCGATCACACTTCGAGGGTGAGAATCCTTCCGCCTCTCTTGTACCTTGGTTATATTTCGTGTCCAGATCAACAAGGTTGTCACGTTACCTAGGCGTCTCTTCCCGGCCGTAAGAGTTACGCAGATAAATATGCATTAATGGTCTCGCATATTTTGAACCGTAACTCTTACAGCATTTATCGGGACAGTCAGCGGATGTGTAGTTGGGTATGTTTTCCTTGTTCTACTCTAGTCCTAGTCAGGATTTCGGCAGCGCCTCCCCGTTGTTCTCCGGATGCACATCCCTCTCGGCTTTTTGCCGAGACGTGTATCGGGAGAGCAGCGGGGAGGTGCTGCCGAAATTATGACTAGGACCAAAGTAGAATAAGGAAAACGTACTCAATCTACGGATCCGGCAACTGCTAGGACCCTCTATACCTATTAGAGATGTAGGTTGATTCATGCGTTTTGCCCGGTAGAAAATAAAAATATGATGCATTTAATTTCATGCTATTATTTGATATGAAATGCTACCATTGTTGTTTCGCTCCCAATAAAGAAGAGGATGGCTGATAATGGGTGGATGCATAGTGGCCTTATTATAGTGGTACTGAAAGAACAGATGAGTAGATATGGAAGACCAGTTTATTAATGGAGTTAAGACGTGGTTCAAAGGTGGGTGTTCGTCCAAATTGCCCTTGCGCTCATTGCAAGAGGCGTCATCGTCAGGGAAAGGATGAAATGACTAAACACCTTTGGTTGCATGGGTATATGCCTAACTTCGTCACACTGGTCGACTTTTCTCAGTATGATCGTGACAGAGGCGAGGTGATGCGGCAGCGGATCGATGGCAATGAGTACAATGGGATTAACTATTTGCTAGATGATCTCCACGATGCCGACATGCTAGATTCACCACCTCCACGGGAGGAACCGGAGGAACCAGAGGAACCGGGTGAACCGGAGGAACCGGAGCCTACTGTGAAGGCCTTCCTTGATATGATGGCCTTGGCTAAGAGGCCTCTATACTAGGGTGCAAAAATTTCTCAACTCGATGCCATCTCGCAAGTACTAGCCGACAAGGCCCAGTACGATGACACACGAGCAGCATTTGAAGCTCATCTGAAAACATTCGGTAACATGTTGCCTGAAGGGCATTGTCTGCCTAAAAGCATGTACGAAGCGAAGAAAATCATGAGAGCGCTAAGCATGGACTATGAAAAGATAGATTGTTGTCCAAAATATTGCCTTTTGTTTTGGAAACAGTTTGCGGATGACAAGTACTTTTAGCAAGTGTCAGTCATCTAGGTATAGTGAGGTAAAGGGAGCTGATGGTCAGATGAGGCAGACAAACATCGCCATGAAGATTCTTCGTTATCTCCCATTCATAAAAATAATCCAGCGGCTTTACATGACCGAGGAGTCTGCCAAACAGATGATATGGCACAAGAGGGGGAAGAGATACGCGGTTGAGCACGGGCGGGTAAAGATGGGACATCCATATAATGGTAAGGCATGGAAGAACTTCGATGCAAAACACCCCGAGGAGGCAGAAGAAGCTCAGAATGTTAGAATTGCGATAGCAACTGATGGATTCAATCCATATGGTTTGTCGACTGCCTCGTACAGCTGCTGGCGTGTGTTTGTTATCCTGCTCAATCTCCCTCCCGGAGTCGTAAGGCAAAGGAAAAACATATTCCTATCGCTGATCATTCCAGGGCCTGAGTACCCGGGGAAGAATTTGAGTGTCTACATGCAACCGATTGTGGATGATTTGAACCACTCTTGGCACCATGGGACATTGACATACGACCGAGCATCAAAGTGAAATTTCGTCATGAAAGTTTGGTACCACTATTCCATGCATGACCTACCCGGGTATGCCCTATTCTATGGATGGTGTACAGCTGGCAAGTGGCCATGCCCAGTGTGCAGGCACCGACTAAAGTTCCTTTGGCTACAGTCGGGTCGCAAGTATGTAGCCTTTGACACGAACCGACCTTTCCTCAAAAGAGGGCATCGGTTCAGAGAAGACAAAAAGAACTTCATGAAGGGAAAAGTTGTACACGAAGAAAAAGAGATACCAACGTTCGATGGCGCAGCTGTTGATACCGAGCTAAGTGCTCTTGTACCTACTAGGGTTGATGGCCCACAATTTGCGGGATATGGTGTAACACACAACCGGACTCACGTGGCAGGCTTAACGAAGCTCAAATATTACAAGGACCTCAAACTTCCCCATAACATTGATGTGATGCACATCGAAAAGAATGTCGCAGAGTCCCTCTTTCACACAGTCCTGAACATTCTGGAGAGTCAAAGGATAATGTGAAGGCTAGAGTCGATGTTGAGAAGCTATGTGACAGGAAGAGACTACACATGGAGCCTCCTAACCGCAATCGAAAGAATTGGTTCAAGCCGCATGCCAACTTCTGCCTTTATGGTCTCCAAAAGAAGGAGTCATTCAAGTGGCTCAAATACGTCGTGATGTTCCCTGATGGTTATTGTTTGAATATGAGTAAGGGAGTTAATCTTTTAACAGGAAAAGTCCACGGGCTCAAGAGTCACGAATATCATATCTGGCGAGTGCTTGCGGAGTTGAGTCATTTCTTCCGCATGCTCTGTGCTAAGCAGATATGTCCCCTGGTGATCGAGAAGCTGCATGATCTAGTGCCGGAGTTGCTATGCAAGTTAGAGATGATCTTTCCGCCAGGCTTCTTTACTCCAATGTTACATCTCATTGTGCATCTCGCGAATGAGGCACTCTTGGGTGGACCGGTGCAGTATCATTGGCAGTTTTGTATTGAGAGAGAGTTTAAGTATATTCGAAACAAGTGTGGAAATAAAGCTAAGATTGAAGCATGCATAGCTGAGGCAACTATCCTCGGGGAGATGGCTGATGCTATAACAATCCCACTCTATATAACCCGGTCTCTCGGTACAATGTCGATGAGCCCAAGCATGACCCCAAGCTCCTCCTGTTCCAATGTCCTGGTGGCAAGGCCGGTGCCTCCAAAAGGTACACCTTGTAGAAGGAAGAGAAGGATTGCATAATGCTCTATGTGCTTATGAACATGAAGGAAGTGGTCGGTTTCATCAGGTAAAATGGTAAACAAATTACTTTGCAACTAGCTAGGAACTCAGGTTCGGGTTAATAAGTATTTTCTCTTTATAGCCAATTCATGGATGAACAGTGGTCGGGAACGACGGATCCCGATGTCGCGGAGATGGACACTCTTCTGAAAGAGGGTGCCCCCGGAAAGAAAAAATTCACGAGTTGGTTTAGGGAAAAATTAATTTCTAACCTATCCCTCCTACCTTGCAATCCCTGACTTGTCTCTCTTATTACACGTAACTAATGCACAAAACAATTTGAACTGAACTTGTAGGGAGCAGATCCCAACGTTGAGATGACGGATGAGTTGAGATGTGTTTCCCAGGGTTGTACCTGTAAAGTCATGATGTATGAGAATTATGATGTGAATGAGTATTGCTTTCATACGGAGTTTGATTAGAATAATCGGCCTAATCCAAAAACTATAAATACTAGGGTCTTCACCAGAGGAGCCGATAACGTTGATTACTACGGAAGGTTACTGACGAGGGTTTAACTCATCAATGCCCATTGTTATGGACTTGGGTTTTGGAGAAGGAGGGAGCGCCGGAGACATCTATCGGCTAGCAAACAAGCACACAGGGGACTCGAAGATTTACCCAGGTTCAGGCATCGCAGAGGTCCCTACTCCTGCGTGTCTGCTCATGGAATTATCAAAGGAATCGAGGATTATAATGGTGCGCAGATGCAATCTGGCGAGAGTTGTGGAAACTAGGGTTGCGTGTGTCCACCTCGCCGCCCCTCCTAGCCTTTATATAGATAGGCTAGGTCTCGAATAGCAAGTCGAGTCGGTTACAAGTTAGGGTTTTCCCCTTTGAACTTTCTATCTTTAGCTTCTTCTTGTTCTTCAAGAAATCGAGGGTCCGTAGGTCACTCGAGTTCCTCATTTGGACCTTGGCGAGACCATGGGCCTCTACATATTCAGGCCGTATATACCAAGCTCGAGTACCTGTAGGGTATACCCATGTTAGTAGCCCCCGAGTGTCCAGTGGAATCGTAGATTCGACTAGAGACTTTATGAAGCCTTTCGAGTGCATGACTGAGTATGTTTTTCGACTGCCCTGTTTGTGTCATAGGGATTGTTGATGTGCGTGTCTGATTTAACCGATGTATCGGTATCATTTAACTACCTTAGGGTAAAACAACGCCATCTACTTGAACTCGAGTCCCCAGACTCGAATCCAGAAAAGTGCTGGTGTAATTCGACTCAAGCCACGGATGTCTTACATGAGTCGAATTCCAGTGTATGGGTGTGAGCACTCGACGCGTCCGTCAAGGCATGTTCATTGTGCCTGTAGGCACGGTTATATTTCTGGTAGTGCACAAAGAATGTGTTGCCAGGCCTTATTCAGGTCTTATCTTCACGCTGTAAGCACGGCATCCGAATTTTTGTCATCGCGGAGACGATCCGGGTGACCCAGGAGACGCAGTCTCTTTGTAGGGAAAAATTATGAGGCAGTGTTGCCATAAGATTCGAGTGTGGATGTTATCAACACATAGTGTTTTATAGAAATAATCATAGGATGCGCGACCAGCGCTCCCTATGGGAGTAGCCCCCGAGTGCTTGGTGGAGTCAAAGACTCGATCAAGGACTAAAGTAGTCGAAGTCTTCTGCTGTGTAGTTATTGATGACGTCAGTGTTGACGATTCCATGACCTCATTTGCCCGCGTGAGCGAGTTTGACAGGACGTGACGAGCGGTGGGTCCCATTTCGTGACTCTGATTTGACCAGGCGTGCGTAATCTTTAATTTAACTGCGCCTCCTCGATTTCCGCATGTAATGGGAGTAGTGGGGGATGGTTCTCGCTTCAGGTCCTCCACGTGTCGAGCGCGATGAACGCCACACGTCTGATAGGGTTTTTCTGAGCCGTTGGATTGCATCTTCTAGGGGGTTAAGTAGCGATGCAGCGACGGTAAATTTCACATATGCTTCTTTTCATGCTTTGCCTCCATCGCCATTGCCGCTGCTCCTCTGTTTCTTTGCATTCCTTTTCTTCGTGGTGCTGGACCAGCTCCGCGTATTTCCCAGCTACTTCCTTCGGTCACATCGCCGCCGTGGAATGGGGAAGAAAAAGGGAGGTGCTGCGGCCGATTCTGCTGCTGCTGCTACGAAGAAGAAGGGCGGCTCCGTCGCTATGGGCACCAGCACTGCCGCCGGCAGAAAGAAGAAGGGCACAGGCACTCACATCACAAATGGCGCGTGGCGTGCATCTGTGATCAAGTCCTCAGAGCTTCGTGTTCTTTGCCAAGACAGAGTTTTGTCGTCCGCAGTCACTGACGCGCGCGTCCCTGGCAGCGAGGTAATCCCCTCTCCTCCTGCCGGATTTCAGGTGATGTTCCTAGCGTTCATCATCCGCGGCCTCTCGTTGCCCCTGCATCCTTTCTTCAGGGGCCTTCTGCTTTTGGGCTCCAGGCTCCACCGTGTCCCCAATTCCATCCTCCACGTAGCTTGGTACATTACTCTCTGCGAGTGCTCGCTCGGAATCGAGCCACACTTTGGCCTCTTGAAGCGCCTCTTCAAGTTGAAGCGCCAATTGGCGTCTGGCTCCGTAGTCTACGATGTAGGCGGCTGCGGTATCCACGTCGACCCCTCCGTCACGTATTTCGACATTAAGCTGATGATGTCCGTCCAAGGGTGGAGGGACAAGTGGTTCTACGTCCGTGACCAGAAGGCCGACGGAGACCACTACGGACTCGCGCCCTTCGACCCCGCGATGCTGTGTAGGAGGAGGCGCTCCTAGAAGAACATGATTATGCCCGGCAAGTTCGCGGAGACAGAGGTGTTATACACGCGCGTCTGCGACCTCGAGAGTCGCATGGGCAAGGAGGAGGGAGGCTGCGCCCTCATTCGCACATGGCTGCGCCATCGCGTCCAGCCCCTGCAGGCCAGAGTCCACCCTATGTTCCAGTGGGCTGGCGCGGACGATGTCACTCGCATGTCTGCCGATGGCATGTCCGCGAGTGAGGTAGACAAAAGGGTGCGATTGGTCACCAAGTACAGCGTCAAGGATGTGCTCCCTAGTGAACCAGTCGTTCCTTCGTTCGATGCTGCTAACCCTCCTCTTGAGGTACATTTGTGCTACATAGTAGCTTTGTTTGTCGATTGCTTCTTTGCTGTTTCTTGACTTTGTGCTAAATTATTTTCTGTATGTAGGATTGGGCGGTGTCACCCTGTATGCCCCCTCTTCCTGAGGGGGTTATCCCTCGTGAAGCCTTGGAAGAGGACGAGTCGGAGTCGACAGTCCCATTTGATGTGAAGAGGAAGCCCTCGAGTCGAGTAGTCCGGATACTCGCAAGCGTTCACGCAGCGAGGATTCGGATGCGTCGTCCCCTTCGACTCCAGAAGGTGCAGGTGTTGGTGTGGAGTTGCCAATCCCTGCCGTTCCTATGAGTGCCATGGCGCCATCCTCTAGCAAGAAGATGCGGCTGCCGAGGAATCGTCGTCAGAGTCGGGGAATCAAACCTTCGACTTTGATAAGTTTGAGTGGTAAGTATTCGAGTCTTCCTTTTTGGTTCTTCTTTGGAGTTGCCTTTTCTTGATGTTGGTATGGTCTTGCAGTCAGCAGGCGTCGTCATCTTCTGGCGACGTCCAATTTTTGAAAGAATCTAGAGTCGCGACCTCCAGGGCCAAGAAAGAGGTTGAGCGTGCTCCTTCTCCTCCATTGGCGGCCCACTCCAGGCATAACTCATCAAGCTCTCCACATGATGGGGAGCATCGGATGGTTGCTCGGATGACTGCTCATCAATCGACTTCGGAGTCATTGGAGGATCATGTAAGTGTAGTATCTCTTTTTTCTGATGTTGCAGTCGATTTTATCTATGTCATCTGCTGATCCTTTGTTGTTTTCCTTTTACGATAGCTCCTTGTGAAGGAACCCGCTCACCTGGTGGAGCAGGTGCTTGCGATGGGTCGCCAGCATGCAATGCTGGATATGCGCTATCGTGTGGTGGAAAGTAAGTGCCTTTTACTTCTTCTTCTGCATCGTTGTTATGTAGTCGACGAATAGTCTATCCTTTTTGTTTTGTTTTGCAGATGAACATAATGCCCTTCTTCACGATGCCGCCACCATGGAAAAGACGCTCACCGTGGCTGTGAAGAGTCGCGATGAGGCAATCGTGGCGCGTGACGAGGCGCAAAAGCGCGAAGAAGATCTGTGCCACCATCACAGCTAGGGAGAAGTTGTTCGAAGAACAGGTTTTTTCATTTCCAAGGCTCTCTCAGGTATTTGCTGGTCTGCAATTTTACCAACTGCCTCTTTTTCGATTGCCTTCGATGTTGCTATTTGCTGCTGTCGTTGTGCCAATGCTTGATTCTTGTGTAGATGCCGTGATGCGAGCTTTTGACGCATGTGCGCCTCCCCGTGTGATGACGCATGCGCCGCCTTGAAGTCGAAGACCACAATGGCCAGGTGGTAGGCTTGCCAAGGCTAAAGGCGTGCTCGCCTCTTCGGAGGAGATGACACCCAAGGTCGAGTTGATTGAAAATCTTGATGAGGGTGGAGTCACTTGTCGGAGGCGTTCTCGCTGCTTCGTGAACTCGCCCGTCAAAAAGGCGTCAATGTCACTCGCGATGGTGTAAGCCCACGGAGTCAAAGTTGATCCTGATCGCCTCAAGGGCGATGCTGGCTATGACGTCCATCGTGTAGTCTTTGCTCCTTTTACATCGCTTGTGGCAAATATGGGCCACAACCGATCAACACTGCTGAAAGTACTGAGGAGCTACAATGAGCCAAGAAAGCGGCCATGCAAGGCTGGGGCCGGCGGAAAGTCAGTGGCATCTGATACCGCCACGGACTCGATGAGGCCCCCAAAGCCAAAGTCTAAGTCGAAGAAACCTGTTGCTCCTCAGTAGCCTTGTAATAGTTAGATAGCTTATGTCTCTTGTCGAAAACCTGCCTTTTGGCGAGTGTATCTGCTAATACTTTTGCTAATCTTGAATGCACTCGAATCTTTTGTCTGTGCATCACTTTAGTCTTCTTATTGCTTCTTGCTTGGCTTGTGATAGGGCACATCGAGTGAACCACTGAGGGAACCTCAGAATTCGCCACCCCTTGATGACACTTTGGCACCGCCGCTCTCAAGGGTGGATGAGCTGTCTCTGCTCTCGCGACTCCGTGATCGCGTGAAGCAGTTGGAGCGTGAATTTCCCTTGCTCCACGGTAACGCAGATGTATGGAAATCGAAGGCAGAGAAGGCCACCGCCCGAGAACAATATCTGTTGGGGGAGGTGACACAGTTGGGCGACCAATTTAAATGTTAGCTTTCTTACTCTTATCTTTTTCTTGTAGTCACTCGCGATGGTGTGCTGTCCTCATACTTCTGCTTTTGCCTTGTATAGTTGTTAGCACGCGCCATCCGTAGGATGAGAAGGATCGAATTGCCATTCGCATGAATGACCTGACCCAAGAGCAACTTCAGGCGAGTGGGTACTTCTGGGTAGATCATGATCGTGCAATCGCGTTGGCGACCCTGCAGGATCGTGCGTCGCGAGTGCTTCATTTTTTGAAGAAGTCGCAGTCATGCTTGAAGAATATTTATTGGACGATGTTCCCGTTGGATGCCGTTCCATCGAGCCTGCTGGCCCTTCTCGCTAAATTCCATGACCTGAGTGCGGTCCGCGAGTGTGTACGGCAACAGTTGGTGGCTGGTGCCAAGGCTGCTATGTCACTTGTGCGACTGCATAGGCCTAATGTAGACGTTGCAGTGATTGCAGCTGGATCACCTGCACCGCCAGGAGGTTCTGCTTGGAATATGGTGCCGTACTATCAGGCGGTGGATCGCCCAGCAGAGGAGATCGTCGACTTCTTCAAGGAGCAAACCAATGTTCTCTTGCTGCAATAGTAGTTTAGTGTGTATCCTGCACGTAATCGTACCAATGTTGTAAAGTTCGTATATATACTATGTATAACTGATTTTCGATGATGTATAAAAGAGCTTGTTAGCGTGTATGTTTTGTGAGTTCGTTAGCTCGTTGCTATGCGCTTATCTCAGTCCCTTGTCAACCTGTCAAGTGTGTTGCAACTGGGTTGATGTTTGTCAAGGGATTTGATTGGTGTGCCAGCTACTCAGGATATCACGTTTTAGTTCGAGAAACGAGATGTGTGTATGGCGCAATTTCGAAAGTGGATAATTTGCAAAAATAAAGGAAAACATGAGTTTTGGGCACTTAGCTTTATTTATTAGCGGACAAGACGAAGTACAATGTGTGGCTAAGTAGCCTTGGTGAGTAGCCTTATTTGCAATGTAAAAGTAAAAGCGACTAAGGGTAGAAGCATCGCAATGGCGACGCTCAAGGGTTGGAGTATGCGACTCTGCCTCTAAATCTTGAAGGCGATAGGCGCCACCGGATTACTTCTATAATCACGTATGGTCCCTCCTGTGGGGCTCGAGATTGAGATGCCCTTCGCTTGATCGCAGGACCAGTCACCTTCGACTAAGGATCCAGGCGTATCCTCCTCGTGGTAGTTAGACAGTTCTGCTGGTAGATCGTTGATCTTTCCACGGCGATTTCCCTTGCCTCGTCAAGGAGGTCGACAGAGTCTTCGAGTGCCAGAGTTGACTCCTTCTCGCTATAAACGACCACGCGCAGTGCTTTGTATCGTACCTCGGCGGGTAGCACCGCTTCAGCCCCGTGCACCATGAAGAACGGGGTGTACCCCATAGAACTGTTTGGAGTTGTGTGTAGGCTTCAGAGTACTGATTGTAGTTCGTCTGGCCAGCAACCCGCAGCTTGCTCGAGTGGCCAGAGGAGTCGCTTCTTGATGCCGCCACAGACGAGCCCGTTAGCTTTTTCGACCTGACCGTTGGCCTGTGGATGTGCCACCGAGGCATAGCTGACATTGATTCCCAGATTCTCGCAGAATTCTTGGAACTCCTTGGATGTAAAGTTCGTCCCATTGTCTGTGATGATGCTGTGTGGTACTCCGAAGCGGTAGACGATGGACTCGAAGAACTTAACTGCACTGTGCCTTGATTGATTGGTCACTGGCATGGTGTTGAGGCAAACCTCTAGGATGGCCCGATCTTTCACGATTCCCTTTCAAATCGAGGGTGGAGTGCGAGGGAAGGAGGGAAGGATGAACACGACGAACACACGCACGAAGAACACGATGAACATACACACGCAAAACCACGATAAACACCAATAGCTCACACCGACGGTGACCGGTCCGGCGCAATCCCTAGGATCGACGTCGGGCGGAGGACTCTCTCTCAAACCGGCATGGAGAGATGGGAGACTCGGTGAGATCTTGACGTCTAGGCAAAGGGACACCGATGCCTAGGCCTTGTACAACGCGGAGGCACGATGCAAACTCCAACGAGGTTTGGGGATATTGGTGCTCCTTAGTCAAGGAGCATGAGGCAAGAATTAGATAGATCCACAAAGGGGTTTCCACTAATTCCAATATCAAGCCTAGGGTTTACAATGGAGGTGGGGGTCTATATATAGGCCAGCCACAAGTTCAGGGGTACTTCAGGCATTAAAGTAGAGTTCTGGGTGAAGTAGAGGGGTACATGGGCCATAGGGCCCAGCTAGGCTCGTAGGCCCATCGCTTGGGCCAGATAGTCCGGGTCGGCATGGCCGGACAGTCCGGGGTGACCGGACACTCCGGGTGGTGTCCGGGGAGTGTGCGATTTGACCTTCTAAATGTCCATGCCAGGTTCGGGCTTGGGCAGGCCAGACACTCCGGCTAAGTCGCGCCGGACACTCCGGGGTGGCCGGACACTCCGACTGGATTTGGGCGGACACTCCGGCTCAGGTAGCTTCATCTCAGGTGTAGCTTCAGGGCTCGTGGGTCGACGCGGCGGGGGCTCGTACCTGATGATGCACAAAGTAGTGGTATGAAGTAGCACGCCATCCAAGGAGGTATCAAATTGGCACGAAGAGAGGAGCGAGTTCACCTTAGCTTGGAGGAGTTTGGCTCGGGCACGAGTCATGGGTCCACTTGGGGGACTTGTTGGTGTAGATGTAGAAGCGTCCAGAGGGCCAGGCATCGGCTCCCCTTGGGAAAGAGTCGTACTCGACTCTTCATGTGTATCATCTTGAACATCTCCATGGTAGGGTGAGAGATCCTTGACATTGAATGTATTGCTTGCAAGGTACTTGGAGGTCGGGATGTCGATGATGTAGGCGTTGTTGTTGATTCGTTTGAGGACCTTGAAGGGACCATCTCCTCTTGGCTTGAGCTTGGAGTCACGTTCCTTAGGGAAGCGGTCGTTGCTTAGGTGTATCCACACAAGGTCACCGTCTTCAAATATCATCTCCTTCTTGTCCTTGTTTAGCCTTGAAGCTTGGCGAAGGACTTGTTGTTCGATAGTAGCTCTTGTTTCTTCATGAAGCTTCTTCATAGCTTGTGCGCGCTTCTCGACATCCATGTTTGTGCGCTCATGGAGAGGTAGTGGTAGGATGTCGAGCGCGGTGAGGGGCTCGAAACCATAGACGATCATGAATGGACTCATCTTGGTTGTTGAGTGCTTGGCTCGATTGTAGGCGAACTCGGCGTGTGGAATGCATTCCTCCCAATCCTTCAGGTTTTTCTTGATCAACACACGGAGGAGAGTTCCGAGGCTTCGGTTGACAACTTCGGTTTGTCCATCAGTTTGAGGATGTGATGCGGATGAGAAGAGGATCTTGACGCCGAGCTTGGCCATGAGGGTATTCCACAAGTAGCTCATGAATTTGATGTCGCAGTCGGAGACGATTGTCCTTGGCACACAGTGAAGACGGACGATTTCCCTAAAAAACAGATTTGCAACATGTGAAGCCTCGTCGGTCTTATGGCACGATATGAAGTGTGCCATCTTGGAAAAACGATCCACAACAACAAATATAGAATCATGACCATGCTTAGATCTAGGCAATCCTAACACGAAATCCATGCTAATGTCGGACCAAGGTGTATGAGGAATAGGCAATGGCATATAAAGACCATAGGGATTAGCTTGTGACTTAGCTTGAACACATGTCGTGCATCGTTGAACATAGCGCTCCACGTCACGCTTCATATTGGGCCAAAAGTAGTGATTGGAGAGCATGTCCAATGTCTTGTCGCGACCAAAGTGACCCATAAGGCCTCCACCATGAGATTCTTGGAGAAGCAAAAGTTGAAGCGACGACTTCAGAATGCATAACTTGTTTTGTTTAAAAAGAAAGCCCTTATGCAAATAGAAATCATCAACTCCCTTGTCATTAGAGCACTTTGCGAAAATTGGTTCAAAGAACGGGTCGGAAGCATACAACGATTTTATTTCCTCAAGACCCAACACGTTGATTTCAAGTCTCGTAAGAAGGCTTATATGTTTGCGAGACAATGCGTCCGCAACTACATTATCTTTGCCCTTCTTATACTTGACAATGTACGGAAAAGACTCCATGAACTCAACCCACTTAGCGTGTCTCTTGCTCAAGTTAGCTTGGCCTTTGAGATATTTCAACGACTCGTGGTCAGAATGTATGATAAATTCCTTAGGCGAAAGGTAGTGTTGCCAAACTTGAAGGACACGAACTAAGGCAAAAAGCTCTTTGTCATAAATCGGATAGTTAAGGCGAGCACCATCAAGTTTTTCGCTATGGTAGGCTATAGGACATCCGTTTTGCATAAGGACTCCTCCAATGCCAATACCACTAGCATCACACTATCTCAAAAGTTTTTGTGAAATCTGGTAAAGCAAGAAGAGGTGCTTCGGTGAGCCTCTTTTTAAGTTCATCAAAAGCTTTTTGTTGTGCTTTGCCCCACACGAATGTGACATTCTTTTTGGTCAAGTCATTAAGGGGACAAGCAATGGTTGAAAAGTCTTTCACAAAGCGACGATAGAAACCGGCCAACCCATGAAAACTTCGGAGTTCACTCACATTTGTTGGGATGGGCCAATCTCGTATGTGCCCTTCGAAGAAACGACAAATCCAAGAAAAATCAACTTGTCTTTAGCAAAAGTGCACTTGGGAAGATTAGCATAAAGCTTTTCATGTCGAAGGATTTGCAAAACTTCCTTGACATGTATTATATGGTCCTCAAGTGATTTGCTATAAACAAGAATATCATCGAAATAGACAACAACACTTTTTCTAATGAGAGAACACAAGATGTGATTCATAAGGCACATGAAGGTGGATGGGGCATTTGATAAACCAAAGGGCATAACCAACCATTCATAGAGACCAAGTTTGGTCTTGAAGGCGGTTTTCCACTCATCACCTTCAGCCATGCGTATTTGATGGTAACCACTATGAAGATCAATTTTTGAAAAAATAGTGGCTCCACACAACTCATCAAGCATGTCATCGAGACGTGGTATGGGATGTCGATAACGCACGGTGATAGCATTGATTGGATGGCAGTCCATGCATAACCGTAACATATCATCCGTCTTTGGAACAAGAATCACGGGTACGGCACTTGGACTAGTGCTAACTTGGATCAAACCTTTGGAGACGAGTTGGTTGATTTGACGTTCAATCTCCTTTGTCTCCTCTAGGTTCGTGCGGTAAGCGGCACGGTTTGGAAGTGGTGCACCGGGGATGAGGTCGATGCGATGTTCAATGCCGCGAAGAGGAGGTAGCCCATGTGGAAGCTCTTCGGAAACACATCCTTGAATTCCTGCAAAACACTCATCAAAGATGAAGGAACATTGGTTAATTCGTTAGTTCCTTGCGCTAGTCCCTTGCAAAGGAGGACATAGGGCAAGTTGGATGGGTTGTTCCGAACATCTCTCATCTCACTTTTGGTGGCAAGGAGAACATTCTTATTTTTTCCACTCGAATTTGGCTTGTGGCTCTCACTCACGATGAGGTGGTTCTCTCTCTCACCATTCTTCTCACAAGTAGGTGTTGTGCTTTGCGCCCTCGCTAAAGCCTTTGCATTGTCCACAATTATTTGGCTAGGAGTCATTGGTTGCAAAACACAAGTTTTGTTGAGCCATTTGAAGGTGTATATGTTGGTGCGACCATCATGTTGAGCAGCCTTGTCAAATTGCCACGGTCGACCAAGAAGCATGTGGCAAACTGTCATAGGAACCACATGACACTCCACTGTATCTTTGTAAGGACCAATGGCGAAGGAGACCGATACGGTATGCTTGATCTTCACGGACCCTTGGTCACTTAGCCATTGCACGTGGTAGGGGTGCTTGTGTGGATGGAGGGTGAGGTTGAGCTTCTCACACAACTCGGTGCTAGCAAGGTTGTGACAACTCCCTCCATCAATGATCACCTTGATAGATTTGCCATTGATGCCGGCTCATGTTTGGAAGATATTGGAGCGTTGGTCTTCATGCTCTTGTGCTTGAGTGGTCAAGATTCTTGTGACAACAAGCGATGGACTTGCGTCATGTTCACACATGAGGAGTTCTTGATCATCTTCCACTCGTTGCGTTGCCATTGCTTCCATGACACGGGCATCAAACTCATCTTCACTCAAGTACTCTTCATCACCATTGTCATGGATGAACAGGACTTTCTTGTTTCCACATTCGGCCGACTTATGTCCTTTACCTCCACACTTGTAGCATTCACCGTTGAAAGGTGCATCACTCTTTGCTTGCTTGCCACTTGGGGGCGGTTTTCCTTGAGGAAACGTGGGCTTGAAGGAAGGCTTGGAGGTACTTGAGGAGCTACCATTGAAAGTTGTTGGTGTAGCGGTTGAAGTTTGCTTGTAGGTGAAGTACGTCTTGGGCTTGTTGTACTTGATGTCCTCTTGCACTTGACGTTCAGCCTTTGTTGCTATGTGCACAAGCTCAACCATTGTGTTGTATGTTTGGAACTCGACGATGCGCTTGATTGGGTTATTCAAGCCAATAAGGAAACATGCCATTGTTTGCTCCATGTGTTCATCAATGTTGGCGCGAATCAAGTTGAGTTCCATTTCCTTGAAGTACTCTTCCACGGTCTTTGTCCCTTGACGAAGCGCTTGATGATTGTTGAAGAGGTCACGCGTGAAGTGCGCGGGGACAAACCGGGATCTCATGTGAGCCTTCATGTCATGCCAAGTTGTGATTGGCGGTTCATGTCTTACATCTCGAGCAACTTGAACTTGTTCCCACTAAAGATTGGCGTAGTCATCAAACTCAAGCGAAGCCATGGCGACCATCTTCTCGTTGCTATAGTTGTGCATGCGGAAGATCTTGTCGACTTTGAGTGCCCACAAGAGGTATTCTTCGGGGTCATTGGATCCAGTGAACTTGGGCATTGTGAACTTGAGCTTGCCAAAAGTTTCTTCATCGTTGCGGTCATTGCGACGAGCTTGGTGACCTTGTTGATGATCTTGTAGTTGGGGAGGTGGAACTTGGTTCTCGCGTCCTTGTTGCAGAGCTTGCTCTTGATATTGTTGTTGAGGAGGAGATTGTTCTTGCTCTTGGCACGGTTGTTGACGTGGTTGAGGCACTTGGGCCTCATGGTGGTGAAGATGTGGAGCCTCTTGACGCGGTTGATGACGAAAAGGAGGCTCGTTCCTCGGTTGGTGATGTTGGTTAGGCACATGGGCCTCACAGCGAAGAACATGGTCATGAGCCTCTTGACGTGGTGGGCGTCGCTCAACTTGTATCACTTGACGCTCCAAGTTTTGTTGATGTGGAGGAGGCGCCGCGCGATGACCATGGTATCGTGTTGACGTTCATGACGTTGATGACGAGGAGGATGATCTTGGAGAGCTTCACGTCGATGACGAGCTTGATTCTCCAAGTTGGAGTCCTCACTTGTTGTGTCAAGTATGTGTCGCGGTCGATGGTGGTAGACTTGCGGTTGCGGTTCCTCTTGTTGTTGCTCTTGTTGGATCACTAGTGCCCTTGCGTGATGACGATGTGCTTCTTGCCTTGCTCGTGGCCTTGAAGAGAGGTCACCATCATAGCTTGACGTTGTGGCGTGCCGTGGGGAAGGTACATAGTTCGAAGAGATTCCATCTTCAACCACGGGGGCATCATTGCGTCTTTGAGCACTTTGATGTAGATCTTGTGGAAGAGGTGCATGACGATGCGAAGAACTTGCCGAGCTTGATGCGCGTGAACGTGGTCTTGCCATGCCATCGATAAGGCGTCGAAGATTGTCATTTGTTTCGGCGACGGAGCGTTGGAGCGCTTCATTTTCGTGGCCGAAGTTGTGATGCATTGCATGCATTTGTCGTTCGAGGCCGTCGAAGCGGTTGTCGATGTTCTTGAACTCGGCTTGCGTCTCGCCAAATTGTTCATCTTGTCGCGTCTCAAGTGCTTGGAAACGTTCACGGAACTCTTGGCGGACGATGAAGTGACTTGCACGCGTCATGTATGGACCTTGATCTTCTTCTTGGGGGGGTGGTTGGCTCGTCTCACCGTGCCTATCCATCATGCAAAACACACAAGTATTGTATATGGAAGTGAAATATGGTGGTGTTAGCCTTGTACCTCACCTTGGGGATTGCACCAAACTAGAAACCACAAGTGAGAGCTATTAGCATGCAAAGTGGAATTGCAAAGAAAACTCACACTAAAGAAAGAACTAACTCTCAAAAGCTTGTTGGTGGTAGGTTAGGATTTTGGAAAGCCAAAGAACCAACCAAAAGAAAAGGGGTAGTCAAAAGTGGTAAAAATCCAACAAAACTCAAGTCAAAGGCAAAGGTCAACAACTCAAAAGGGTGACGGTAACCTACGACTATGTACACACACGTGGAGAAAGTTGGGATTGACACGACTATGAAAATGAGCAAACCAAATGTCCTAACAAATACTAAGCTCGTTGTCATGCCAATGCAAGGAGAGACCGTGGCTCGTTTGCAAAGAGGAAAAGTGAGCAACGGATTTGTGCACTTGCCTTGGGTGCTCTTCTTTCTCTCTTGCTTACAAGCTTTGAGACTCTCTTTGGCAATGGGAGACTATTTTTCTTTTGCTTTTTCTTTGTATCTTTTTCTTGTTTTTTTGCTCTCCCTTGGTGCTACCTAGTCACACTTGCTATTGCTCTTGCACTCTCACTATCCAAGGACAAATGCACAATGCTCAAGCAAACACAAGATGAGCCACTCTCATGGGGTAGGTACACACAAAGGAAGATGGGGTTTTACAAGGTGACACAAGTTATACGTTCTTTGATGATGAACTTGGCGTCGGTGGTGCGGGATGATGTTCGTGGTCCGTGGTGTCGATGAGCGCGAAAGTTGATGATGCGGAAGCTTGCTGGTAGTTGCTGACACGCACACGGGACACGAGCAAACAAAGGAGATTAGCCAATGCGAAAAATGAGGTAAAATTGTCAAAACCGGCGTTACAGCCGGACACTCTGGTCTGTCTTGGCCGGACACTCCGGTCTGGCCGGACACTCCGGTCTGGTTCAGCCGGACACTCCGGTCGGTATGAGCCGGACACTCCGACGCGGGTTTCCCGCTCATGTTCTTGAGCGGAAATCCTCGCCTTTGGGCCTCAAATCCATGAAACCGCCAAATCAGCCGGGAAACACAGATAAAATTTGGACCAACTCCTTAGATAAGGTTTGGTCGGATCAAAACCACAAATAACACTCCAAATCAAGAGATCGATCCAAAGGCAAATATGGGCTGTTTTTTGTGGGGATTTTCAAATTTTTGGTGGATAGAAGAAAAATTTGTGGGGGAAATCGTGAGCAACGAAGCTCTTGATACCAATATGTTGAGGGCAAACCTCTAGGGTGGCCCGATCTTTCACGATTCCCTTTCAAATCGAGGGTGGTGTGCGGGGGAAGGAGGGAAGGATGAACACGACGAACACACGCACGAAGAACACGATGAACACACACAGGCAAAACCACGATAAACACCAATAGCTCACGCCGGCGGTGACCGGTCCGGTGCAATCCCTAGGATCAGCGTCGGGCGGAGGACTCTCTCTTGAACCGGCACGGCGAGATGGGAGACTCGGTGAGATCTTGACGTCTAGGCAAAGGGACACCGATGCCTAGGCCTTGTACAACACGGAGGCACGATGCAAATGCAACGAGGTTTGGGATATTGGTGCTCCTTAGTCAAGGAGCATGAGGCAAGAATTAGATAGATCCACAAAGGGGTTTCCACTAATTCCAATATCAAGCCTAGGGTTTACAATGGAGGTGGGGGTCTATATATAGGCCAGCCACAAGTTCGAAGTACTTGCATTAAAGTAGAGTTCAGGCGAAGTAGAGGGGTACATGGGCCATAGGGTCCAGCTAGGCTCATGAGCCCATCGCTTGGCAGACGGTCAAGATCGGCCAGACAGTCCGGGGTGACGGACACCGGGTGGTGTCCGGAGTGTCGATTTGACCTTCGAATGTCCATGCTGTGTCCGGGCTCGGGCAGGCGGACACTCCGAGTCGCGTCGGACACTTGGGTGGCGGACACTCCACTGGATTCTGACACTCCGGCTCGAGTAGCCAGGCTCAGCGGCTCAGGCTCATGGGTCGGCGGCGGGGCGTGCGATGATGCACAAAGTAGTGGTATGAAGTAGCACGCCATCCAAGGAGGTATCAAATTGGCACGAAGAGAGGAGCGAGTTCACCTTAGCTTGGAGGAGTTTGGCTTGGGCACGAGTCCTGGGTCCACTTGGGGAACTTGTTGGTGTAGATGTAGAAGCGTCCGTAGGACGGGCTACATCACATGGCCTCTATCCACTTGGTAAATTTGTCGACTGCGACCAGGAGGTAGACGTAGCCTCCTCGTGAGGACCTTGGGAGTTTGCCGACCATGTCGAGTCCCCATTACACAAAGGGCCAGGCCAATGGGATTGGCCGGAGCTCTGCGCCAGGTGCGTACGGCTTGTCCGCGAATCACTGGCAAGCGTTGCATTTTTGTACGATGTCCATGGCGTCACGCATGGCCGTAGGCCAGTAGAATCCAGCGCGTAGAGCTTTGGCAACGAGGGCGCGACTACCGGCGTGGTGCCTACATGTCCCTTCATGGATGTCGAGGAGAACAACTCTTCCATCGGCCGTGGAGACGCATCGCTGGAGTACTCCTGTGATGCTGCGCTTGTATAGTTCGCCGTTGATAACAGCGAATGCCTTGGATCGCCACGCGATGTGCCGTGCATCAGTCGGATCATCCGGTAGCCTCTTGCTGAGAAGGTATGTGATGTACGGTTGAGTCCAGGCTTGCTCGATCATCATGACGCTCATTGGTCCTTTTAGTCCTGTGTCCAGCTCCAAGTCATCGAGTGCCATTGGCTCATTGGGCGGCATAGCCCCCGGGTCAATTGCTGCGCTTGTTTTCTTCTCTGCGGCCTTTGGCTTGATGGAGCATTCGCAGATGCACTCGAGAAATACCCCAGGTGGTATGGGGGCGCAGGTAGAGCCTATATTGGCGAGTGCATCCGCCTCTTCGTTGCTTTCGTGACCTATGTGCTGCAGCTCACAGCCGTCGAATTCCCCTTCGAGTGTGTCGTAGAGGTCGCGGTAGGCGATCATGTTGTCGTTCAGTGCGTCGCACTCATGAATTGTATTGTTTGCGACCAGCTTGGAGTCGCCATATATTATGAGCCTTTTGGCGCCGCAGGATTTTTCCATCCTCATCCCGTGTAGCAGGGCCTCATATTCAGCTTCGTTGTTGGAGGCGGTGAACTGCATTCGCAGGATATATTTCAGCTTGTCCCCCTGGGGCGATGTCAGTATGACACCTGCACCAGCTCCGTCCTTTCGCTTGGATCCGTCGAAGTGCATTGTCCAGAGGTAGGACATATCTAGTTTTTCGGGGAGCTGGGTTTCCATCCAGTGCACGAGGAAGTCAGGGAGAACTTGCGACTTGATTGCGTCACGTTTTTCATATGTGATGTCTCGTGGAGACAGTTCGATTCCCCAAAGTGCGCCTCGTCCGGTGGCGTCGGGATTGTTGAGGATGTGCCCAAGCGGGGCGTCGTTGACTACCACGATTGGGTGTTCCTGGAAGTAGTGGTGCAGTCGCCGAGCCATCATGAAGACGCCAGATGCCGGTTACGGTAGTGGTACCGCCGCTTTTTTTGTTACGTGAGTACCTCGTTGAGGTAGTAGGCCGTATTTGTGCACCGTGGACCTTGTTTTCTTCGGCTTGTTCGACTAAGAGCACTATGCTGACCACCTGGTTGGTAGCGGAGATGTATAGCAACAACGGTTCCCTTTCTCGTGGGGTCACCAGTACTGGTGAGGTGGATAGCAGGTGCTTGAGGTCTTCGAATGCTTCCTGCGCCTCATTGGTCCACTCGAATTTGTCAGCTTTGCGGAGGAGTTGGTAGAAGGGCAGTGCCTTTTCACCCATCCGACTGGTAAATCGACTAAGAGCCGCGATTCCGACCCGAAGAGTGGATGCCCCTTATGTTTTTCGGCTTCTCCATGGCCAGTATGGCTTTTATTTTCTTCGGGTTCGCCTCGATCCCTCTCGTGGAGATAAGATACCCGAGTAGTTGCCCAGATGGTACGCCAAAGGCGCACTTGTCCGGATTGAGCTTGATCCGGTAGCGATCGAGGTTGGCGAAGGTTTCACGCAAATCGTCGATTAGTGAGGCTTCCTCTTTGGTCTTGATTACTATGTCGTCGACATAGACTTGAATGTGGCGACCGAGTTGGTTCTTGAGGCAAGCCTGTATGCACCGCTGGTAGGTGGCTCCTGCGTTCTTTAGCCCGAAGGGCATTGTGTTGTAGCAGAACACACCAAAAGGCGTTGTAAACACTATTTTTTCTTGGTCTTCCTCCTTCATTCGAATCTGATTATAGCCTGAGTAGGCATCAAGGAAACAAAGGCGCTCGCATCCCGCGGTGGAGTCGATGATCTGGTCGATTCGCGGTAGTGGGAAGTGGTCCTTCGGACAATGCTTATTCAAAGAGGTGAAGTCCACGCACATCCGCAGGATATCCGTGTCCTTTTTTGGCACTAGCACCGTGTTGGCGAGCCAAGTGCTTTCCTTGATCTCGCGTATGAATTTGGCGTCGAGGAGTTTGTTGATCTCCATTCTGACTGCCTTTGCTCTTGGTTCAGATAGTCGCCGAATTGTTTGCTTGACTGGCCTTGCGTCTGGGTTGACATTGAGTGCATGCTCGGCGAATTCCGTGGGAACTCCTAGCATGTCCGCTGGACACCAGGCGAAGATTTCCCAGTGCTCACGGAGGAATTCGACGAGCGCGAGTTCCTATGCGGGACTCAAGTTGTTGGCGATGAGAGCCGTCTTGGCAGGATCCGATGGGTGGACCTGAACTTTCTTCGTGTGCACCGATGATTCGAAGGATAGGTCGGGTGAACTTGGCTGGCTCAGGGGAGGCGGGCTATTGTCTGTCGACTCCTTTAATCTTGTGAGTTCCACTCGCATGCCAAGGACCGGAGATTCTGTTGAATTCCTATCGCAGCCGTCGGACCTCTCGAAGCTTCTGTTGATTGTGATGACGCCGTTAGGTCCTGGCATTTTCATCTGCAGGTAGGCGTAGTGTGGCACTGCCATGAACCTAGCGAACACGACACGTCCGAGGATGCAGTGGTACTGCGAGGGCCAGTCGACGACCTCGAAATCGATGCGCTCGTGTCGAAAGTTTTTCGGTGTGCCAAAGATGACGTCGAGGTTGATTTTACCAAGGGAATATACACCCTTGCCTTGGACGATGCCGTGGAATGTTGTGTTTGACGCCTCTAGGCAGGTCAGAGGGATCCTCATTGCTCGCAAGGTACTCGCAAACATAAGGTTGATGCCGCTTCCACCGTCCATGAAGACCCGACTCATGTCGAAGCCTCCAATTTGTGCCTCGAGGACGAGGGGACAATGGCCTGGATGAGGTACTTGGTGCGGGTGGTCGCGCTTGTCGAAGGTGATGCAGGACTCGCTTCCGCTGAGGTACTCAGTGGTAGATGGTGGCGAGTTTGTAGCCAAGTTGACTTGGCGAGTGATGGCCTTCTGCACCCTATTCGAGGGGCGTCCCTTTTGGATCATCATGGTACCCATGGCCCGTGGGTATGGTTCGCCTCCTGGTCTTTGATGCAGTGCCGCATTTGGGGGTAGTCCGGTGGTGGTGGCAGAGCGCCATGTGCCACAACGCTGGAGCGGCTCAGCCCCTTCGATCAAGGCTGCGATTCATCCGAGCCAGTCCCTCATGTAGTTTGAGGAACTCACGGCAGTCCTTGAGGAGGTGGCTGGACTTCTTCTTTCCGTCATGCTTGTCGATGTAGAAGTGCACAACGCATGGCCCGGACAGCTTGTCTTCAATGGATGTTGCGGGTGCCTCATCACGATTGCCACGCTGCCACACTTGCGTGGTCTTTCCCGAGTCGCGGTATCCACCGCTGCGGTAGCCGCTGTTGTGATTGTCGTCATGTCTATCGGCGTAGCCGGATGCGACCACGTTGACGTCGTCGCGGTCATCATAGATGCGCATGGGGCGTTTGCTTCGGCGGTCGCATCTGCGCTCGAGTTCTGCCTCGTCGTCAGAGTGAACACGATTTTTCACTGAATCCTCTCCATCTGCCCAGCGATTCGTGATTTCCATCAGGTGGTCAATGGTTTTGGGCTTCGAGCGACCCAACTCCTCCCTGAGCTCTATGCGGCGTACGCCGCCGTTGAATGCGTCAATCGCGCGATCCTCCGAGATGTTCTCTACGGAATTCTTGATGATGGACCACCTCTGGATGTAGGAGCGTAGCGATTCGCCCGATCTTTGCTGGTAGCATCTCAACTCTTCGATTGATGCGGGCCGTTTGTATGTGCCCTTGAAGTTGCGCACGAAGCTATATACCAGCTCTTCCCAACTGCGAATGGATCCTCGTGGGAGGTTGTTGAGCCAGGCTCGGTGGCACCGCATTTGTATGGTAGGCATTGCATGGCCGTGCTTCGACTTCCACCGTGAAGCCTGACGAATGAGATGTGGTCCTCCAACCAGATCTTCGGGTCATGTAGGCCTTCAAACTTCGGGTTCTCTGACGGGAGTGATGACCCACAAGTATAGGGGGTGTATCGCAGTATTTTCGATAAGTAAGAGTGTCGAACCCAACGAGGAGCAGAAGGTGCTGGATAGTGGTATGGATCAGGAATTCTCTGCAAATACTTAGCAAACGGATTTTTAGGGGTTTTCGATAAAGCAAGTAAACAAAGTACGAGTAAATAAAAGATGAGGAATAAATGCACAAGTGGCCCAATCCTTTATGCAAAGAAAGGACAAGCCGGTTGTATTTCTATAGATGACCAAACGTTCTCGAGGACACATGGGAAGACTGTCAAGTGCTTTCGCTTCATATAGTCGATTAATCTTCTTTAGCTTGCTAAGTGTTGTGTGGGTGAACCTGTGCTAATGTACCGTCCCATCCAAGACTTAATACATACTTGTGATTAAACCCCCTTGCAAACATCCGTAAGTACAAGAAAGTAATTAAGGTAAAACCTAACCACAACTTTAAACTCTAATACCCTTACGTCCCTTGTGCAATGGTTTCCTAACGGGGTTCGGTTTTCATCACTGCAACCCCTATGATTAGTAGCCAAATACACAATGCATTCCCCTAGGCCCTTATAGGTGAAGTGTCATGTAGTCGACGTTCACATGACACCACTAGAAGAAGTACACCACAACTTAAATAACAATCTATTGAATCTTTCTCAACGCAACTCCACTACTAACAACAAGACTTCTCCCATGTCCTCAAGAACAAAACGAACTACTCACAAGACATCATATGGATTATGATCAGAGATGGAATAATGATGTGTAACAATCTGAACATAAACAATAATTCAATGGTTCACTCAATAGCATCAACTACAAAGAGTAATCAACACCGGGAAAGTTTCCCCTATGAACTAATGCAAGATTCAACTCAATTGTTACAGCAATATGGAGATGGTGATGATGGTGCTGATGGTGATGATGGTGGTGATGATGATGATCCCGATGAAGTCCAGCTTGATGGTGGTGTTGATGGCGATGATCTCCCCTCTCCGGGAAGGAATTCCCCTGGCAGAATCTGCACGGAGAGATCTTTCTCTCTCGGTGTTTTCCGCTTGAGGCTGCGTAATCTTTCTATGGTCGCCCAAGTCTTAGGGTTTTGGAGGAAGATATATGCCGAGAGGCTGGAGTGGGCTGGGCCACACACCACTGGCGCGGCTGGGCTTGCCCGTGCCATGGGGTGGTATGGGCCCCCTGTGGCCCACCTCCACTCCATCTTCTGGCATCTTGAGTCTTCTGGAAAAATAGAATTTTCCGTATATTTTCCCGGATTTTCTGATCTTCGCGAATTTTGCCTCCAAACAGCACCTTTTCCATCAGAATCCTGACTGCTGCGGTCCATGCTCCAAAAGTCACCAACCATGCAAAAACAGATGAAATAACATAAGTATCACCTCTCAAAACGAAATATATCAATGGATAATAGTGAATTAAGACATAGAATAGTGATGCAAAATGGACGTATCAGGGAGCTTAAACCGTTTGGGCATTCGCTTTTGCCTGATGGCTCTGCTAAAGCATCTAGCGCCACAGAGCTCCACAGCTTCGTCTTCTGAGTCAGTTGACCGAGCACGTCGTGCCCTTGATTTGTCGATCTTGCGCTTCATGAGGTCATCACACGCATCATAGTCGTGGTCGTGTCGCCGTGAGCGACGACGTCGAGACAGATCGTGACTGTCGTCACTAGATGAGGGCGAGGAGTAGCGTTTTGCCAGAGCCTTGCCTTTCTTAGGTTCTGACACCGGCTCTTTATCGAGGGTAGCTTCTATTAACCCCAAGCCTGCGATCGTAGATCGGTGCATGGCAGCTCGAGGGTCTCCAGCTGGCAGCTGGTTGTTGAGGAGGTACATGGTGGCCGCCGTCACCGCGGCCTGTGGCGTTTTTGGGAGCACATTGCCACGCATATCCACCATCATGGAGCCGAAGTCGAGGACTTTGGCGGCTTCTACACGTTCTTGTTCAGTGAGGTGGGCGAGTCGAGATCGTCTCTTGTTGGCGATGTACTCGTTGCACTTGGAGGAGGATCCTCCGTGGGAGGAGAGCCCGGCTCGTCGGAGGCTTGACTCATCAGCCGCCTTTTTTTCGCGCCTCGAGTTGCGCGATTGTTTGTAGCTGGCGCTTGTATTCCTCTTTTAGGAGCCAGTGGTATCCCATCAATAGTTCTTGTGGGGAACCGAAAGGTAGAGGATGGCCTCGTAGGGCTTCACGGCAACGGGCCCACTCGAGATCGTTGAGCCTGATCACAACGCGTTTGCCAGTTTGCTCGTTTATCATGGTTGGAGGTTCGACTGCTCGTCCATTGTTGACAGGGGCGCCGTTGGTTGGGCCGTCGTTTGGTGGTGGTCCACCATTGGGTATGCCTCCGTTGGTTGGTCCTCCGTTTGGCGGGTCGGCTTCATGGCCACCATTTCCCGTGTTGTCGCGATTGGCGGAGGTGTCGCCCGCGTTGATGACGGCGCACATGAAGTGGTTGGGGAAGCTGCTGCTCCCACAACTTTCAGATGCGGAACCGTAGGCTTCGTCTTCAGTGGCCAGATCGCCCAAATCGGATTCGCGACTACTATCGCTGACCGTATTCTCGACTATTGTCGAGGTATGGGGCTCACTGAGGGTGCCGATCGGCAAAGGGAATCATGATGCTAGAGCAATCGATGGTACCATTGGCTAGTCAGGCATGCGAAGCATGCCCATCTGACCAACTTGGAAGCGGAAGCTCCCGATCGCCAGGCCGATTCCGTCGCCCACGGATTCAAAGGCGTAGTGGTCATGGTGGATGAAGTCGAACGCTACCAACAGTGGCGAATCTCGCTATTGCGGAGTTGTAGATCGTGGTTGATGGGGCCAAGAAGTCGCAACATCGGCACTCCCAATTCTACACAGCCAATGACGAGGGTTTAACTCATCAATGCCCATTGTTATGGACTTGGGTTTTGGAGAAGGAGGGAGCGCTAGAGACATCTATCGGCTAGCAAACAAGCACACAGGGGACTCGAAGATTTACCCAGGTTCAGGCCTCACAGAGGTCCCTACTCCTGCTTGTCTGCTCGTGGAATTATCAAAGGAATCGAGGATTACAATGGTGCGCAGATGCAATCTGGCGAGAGTTGTGGAAACTAGGGTTGCGTGTGTCCTCCTCGCCACCCCCTCCTAGCCTTTATATAGATAGGCTTGGTCTCGGGTAGCAAGTCGAGTCGGTTACAAGTTAGGATTTTACCCTTTGAACTTTCTATCTTTAGCTTCTTCTTGTTCTTCAAGCAATCGAGAGTCCGTAGGTCACTCGAGTTCCTCATTTGGGCCTTGGCGAGACCATGGGCCTCTATGTATTCAGGCCGTATATACCAAGCTCGAGTACCTGTAGGGTATACCCATGTTAGTTACAGAACGTATACGAGTTGATGTTCAATCTTTCGAACGTAGAACTGAGGATCGTTGTGTTCAAATGCCACTGGTTCGACCCACATGGTGGATAGAGAAGTACCCCTTCTATCAGGTTAGTTGAAGTTAGGCCTTCAACTACCTATAGCGGAGCCGATGTCTTTGTTGTTGCCCACCAAGCCAAGCAAGTTTATTATTTGCCCTACCCATGCCAGAAAGAGGAACTCAAGGGCTGGGAAGTCGTGTTCCAGGTATCGCCACATGGTAAGCTACCCATGCCCTCCGACGACGATTACAACAACATTGACCCTATTGTTGGGGTTCGCAGCATAGAAAACAAAAAAATTCCTACAATGAGAACTATACGCCAAGATCTATCTACTAGATACAGAGCAACGGGTGGACATTCATCCATGGAGAACTTACCCTCGAAGACAACGAGCTTTGTTAACGAGTAGGAAATCGTGGTTGATGTAGTCGTACACTTGCCGATCTCAAGATCGTGATGAAGTCCAGCAGGTCCGGCCCAAAGACGTCCATCGATCTAGCTCCAAAGACCACCAAGTCCAAAGCAGC
Source organism: Avena insularis (assembly GCA_023614405.1). NCBI lineage: Eukaryota > Viridiplantae > Streptophyta > Magnoliopsida > Poales > Poaceae > Avena > Avena insularis. The sequence continues at coordinate 505,164,655 of CM042692.1, read as the reverse complement.
AGCGTGCATCCATGATCGCACACACATCCGGTACCCGACAACCTCCATCCTCGCTCTAGCAAAGCAAAGGAAGCAAGAACTCCTTTCCAGATAAAGCCACTGGGAACATGTATCTCGCTAATCCGAGACCATGGGGAATAATACGAGAGGGGGAGAGAGATCCTTCACAAGGAGGTGTGTGTGAGAAGTGAGGAGAGGGTGGCCTTTTATAGGAGGAGGGGTGCCCTCCTTCATGGTTTCGCATGGAGGAGGTGACTCTTCACCTCCTCCATTCATGTGGTGGTAACTCCCTCCACATAAATTTGCCCCTTCACATTCTCTTTTAAAGTCTCCACTTTAAATGCATTAAATTTCTCCAAATTTAATGCTCTCTCATTTAATAAAACTCTTTTATTATTTTTATTCAGAATTTTGTTAATTACTTTAATTAACAAACATTCACATAAAACCCCCTGCAACATTTCAATATTACATGCATAACCAATTCCAGCAATTTCACCCGAAATAGTTTCGGTGTCTATTGAAATAATTCCAGCGCTTTCTTAAATCTTTATCTGAAACATATTTGCTCCAAATGGTGTCGGTATCCCTTAAGTGTGTCACCCTACGGTTCGCTAATAATGCAGACATGATCGAGGCCCCTCTCCGATCAATAATCAGCAGCGGGACCTGGAGATCCATACTGACTCCTACACATTCAACGATGACTTCTGTGATCGTGAGAACCTTTAACGCTAGTAACTAAATCCCTTTGTCTCGTGATATATTACATGTCTGAGATTCGATCATCAGTATCTCCATACCTAGTTTGATCTCGTTACCGACATGCAATCTTTTCTCGTTCCCGTGATATAACATTCTAGTGATCACATCACTTGCTTGCAAGCTATTTCAATGAGATATCACCGAGAGGGCCCAGAGTATATCTATCTGTCACCGGGATGGACAAATCCCACTCTTGATCCATGAGCCTCAACATAACACCTTCGTAGCACTGAACCCACCTTTATAGTCACCCTGTTACGGTGTGACGTTTGATGTTATCAAGATACTCTTCCGGTGTTAGCAATTAACATGATCTCATGGTCTAAGGATAAATATTACTTCGTATGATGTTATAGCAATATAAACATAATGACTTTGATCGTAATGCTATACTTCGGATGAATGTTCATCACATCATTCCACCAATGGTGTGACCTTGTTATTAACAACATCCAATGTCTATGATCAGGAAACCTTGATCATCTTGTTAATCAACAAGCTAGTCTATAAGAGAGGCATAACTAGGAACCCTTTTTGTTTATTAAACACACATGTATTGATGTTTCCGATCAATACAATTATAGCATGCAAAATAAACATTTATCATAAACATGGAATAAGATAATAACCACTTTATTATTGCCTCTCGGGCATACTCCCTTCAGTCTCCCACTTGCACTAGAGTCAATAATCTAGTTTGAAAAACTTTGCGTATTGAACACCTATGGCTTTCTGTTGTTGCATATACGCTATTGCTAGTGGTTAACATAATCTCTGGATCTGACAGTTTCAGTTTCGTGTGTATTTGCATGTCTCTGCGTCTCTACGCATCACTCATTCTCAAATGAGATGGCATTATATAGATTTGGTCCTTTGGTGAGACCTTTAGTTCATTCGGCTCAAAATATGTTGATATTATTGTCACACAATATATCTTCATAGTATTAGCCCACTTTGAACCACACCTAGTTTGATAACAAACTACTTAACACAAATGCCCTCCTTGTCGCCATCAGTAGTCATATATACTTAGCCTTTTGTTGTAGTATCCGTCACAATGTCTCAACTTTAGAACTCATCCAAATCCATCATGGAACATCCTTTCCATTAAATTGTGCCACCCATAGTATAAATTGAGATAAATTTAATTTGTATCTTGTGACAAAACTAGTATCAATGTAACACTTTACAATGAACTACCTTTAACTATTTGTCACTTATACATTATATATTCTTAGTTCTTCCAAAGCTCATAAGAATATCTTCACTATTGTCCAATGATCATCTTATGAATCATTCTGGTATATGCTCATAGCATTTAGAGCATAGGACATTCTGGATATATACATATCATGGTATAATCGATCAAAATCTTCATGTGATTTTACTCACCAAGTGTTGAAACACTTGAATTTTGAAACAATCCTTTCCATGCAGCAAGAACCTTTCTTGTTGTTTCCATATTGAACCTTTCCGGAGGGTCTTCCAAGTTCAGAAACTTGATTTCTCGTGTATGGATACTATCACGGATTCTATGACTTTTAGTCATTTTATGGAGTCAGGGCCCATCATCGCTTCTTTGCATGTAGTCGGTTCATCATTGTCAAAACAATAACGACTTGCTTATCAAATCTTACTATTTGATTCTTACCGACCCACACAGTTCTATAGGAACTCTAATCTCTGAGACCACACCTTTTGTAATCACGAGAGCCATGAGCATTGTGGCCGCCAACCGACACTTTCTCCGGCTACGCTACTTAGCACATATAGCTAAGGTTCAACAACCTTATCAAAGTTCTATTGTCCTCCCACTTAACTTTTCACGAAAAGTTCCTTCTCAAGAAACTTGACGTTCCAAGCGACAAACTCTTTTGTCCTCGGTGTTATGGAGAAATTCCCAACAAATTCTTTGGGATAACCTACAAAGACGTGCTTATCCGACTTTGGTTGTAAACATTTTACTTATGCATAGCATACCAAAATTTAAGAAAAGACAATTCGGTTTTTATCCCAAACCATAACTCATATGGTGTCATTTCAACGGATCACGATGTTGCTCTTTTCAGTGTAAAAGCGGTAGTCTCTAAAGCTTCAATCCTTAAAACATAATGGCAGTTTTATAAATGACACCTTTGATCTTACCATGTCAAACATGGTTTGATTTCATCTCTCGAATATGCCATACTCCTATGGTTTATTGGGGAACACAACTCATGGAACAATTCCTCAAAACTTAGGTGTTTCGCTAAACATGTAACTCAAATATCTTCCTTTATGATCGAATCATAAACTCTTTATTTTTCTTGTTACAATGATTTTCCACTCCATCTTGAAAGTCTTTGAACAATTTTCAAATGTTTCATACTTCTTCCTTATTAAGTAAATATACAAATATATTCACTCAAATTTTCGGAGAAAGCATATGAAGCAAAAAGATCCATCGCATATGGCTACATATAATGGACTATATACATCAACATGCATAATATCCAATAAGTTAGTCATCCGTTCCTCTTTGGCCTATGGACGGAGTTTCAATTATCTCGAGGAAAGTCTCACATGCGTCAATTGATCAAAATTAAAGACTCCAAAAATCCATCGACATGGAGTTTCTTCATGTTTTCTTTCCAATATAATTTAAACAGCGATGTCACTTCATAAGTGATCTTTCAATCATTTGTCTTGCGACATTTTAGCAATAGTGTTTATGGATGTGATTTCTCCAACTAGACTTGTAAAAGTTCATCCATCCTTTATGGAATACGGTAATTATTTGAACAGCCATTGTTCTCATGATACCGGAACAAAATAACAATTATTTAAACAAATCTTGAAGGCTTGGTTTGATGACAACGAAAAACACAATAACACTTTATTTGCTTTCGATGAACATCATCACTCATTATCTTGCTGGTTACTTAGGCCATTGTAGTTCATGAATTGCGTTGTCCTGTATGACACTTCATACCAACCAATTCGGTATCCAATACCGGTATCCAATATCTAAGAACCACATTGTTTAACAAGCAAGTAATATAGCCATAACATGTATATCTTCTATATACCTAAGTTGGACATCTCCAACCTTTTATTTTCTGCCAAATATTTTATAGATTCTCTTCAGAATTCCTTTTCTTTCAAAAGAATCTATCAACATCAATTGTGGTGTCATTCACATGACACATAGTACAAAGCGTATATAGTCAAATACTAATACCTTTGGACTTGCACTTTGAAGTGGATCACCATCATCAAATGTTTGGTGTTCTTTCAAAAATCCATTCTTTAGTAATCTATTAGTGTAGTAAATATTTTACTTACATCTTCTATTCATCCTTATCATGACAACTTTCATGATCAAGCTACTATAGCCTATAAGGAAGAATCATGCCAGTATAATATCGTTCCCAAAACCTTTTTGGTAGATTCGGATGCCTAGCATCTCCATCCTTCACAAATTCTCATACAATATGAGAACATGTATTTTGCTAAATTATACTCTATCATAATGCAACTAAAACATTGTTTCGTATATCACAATATCTTTCACACATGATGGTTTCAAACAATTTCAGCTCCAATATACTCTTGATATTAAAACAACTTTTGAATATCAATAATCATGGAGGCAAACATGATACTTTAGATACTAACATTGGAATTCTTACTCTTGATTTAATACTACTTATTAAACTTCATGGAGTAAATAGAGTTTGCTGAAAGTTTGCAATGGGACTTATAAACTTTAAATTGACATTCGAAACAATACGATACCAGTTCGTAAAGTAAATATCCAGAATTCTATAGTTCTATTATCTCAAATAAAAACTAAGCATAAGGTAGAAAACGAATGCCAATGACTACAACAAACTATGCAAATTCACTTTGATTTAATTTATGACAAATTTGGTTCGACTAATCCAAATTAGAAATGAACTCCCACTCAAAGACGACATCCCTCGTGCCTTTTTGGTGATTACATGAACCAAATCCACTACACCAAGTCCAATCATCACGTGAGTCGGTGTAGCTTCAAAGGCGAGCATCAATATGGTCATCACATCAACTATATGATTCATGCTTAACCTTTCGGTCCATGTTCCGAGGCCATGTCTGTACATGCTAGGCTCGCCAAGTAAGAACCTTAGTATTCGCGTGTGTAAAACTGTCTTACACCCGTTGCATGAAAGCGTAGAGTTGATAACACCCGATCATCACGTGATGTCTCGAAACACGATCCATAGAACGGTGCATACTTAAGGAAGAACACATTTTATCTTCATATTTAAATGAGGGATCATCTTACAATGCTACTAAAAGCGCCAAACTAGCAATATAAGATGCAAACATCTAATGTGTAAAGTGAGATGATATGGTCCATGCATTTGATCACCATCATATGCATCGTGGTATGATCTCTATGATTCCTTTGTGTGTAAGGCCAAGGTCTATGGAACTTACACGTTAAGTGAGTTGTAAGAGTATCTATCATACATCTACTTACAACAATACCATATCAAGACACTAGCCCAGCAACGATCTAAACTAGACGCCTCTAATTTATCAATTGCAAGTTTTACGTGGCTTAGGGCTTTCGGAGATAGAACCGGTCTTACCTACGAACATGAACCACAACGAGGATAACCAAGTTATTAGCAACACGTTGTAAATCAGATATTGACTATAGTAAGAGAGACATACACCCGCTAGCCACTTATGCAAAACTAGTTGCATGTCGTGGAACCGTCTCATGTACGATGACATGTAAGGTTGGTCCGGCAGCTTCATCCCAATATTCCAACAATATCAAAAAAACATAGAAGATGCAATAACATGATCATCATCGCACACATATAAACAAATTTGTAATACACTAGAAAATCACCTATGCATAGATCAGGCTCTGATACCACTTGGGGTTCGCACATAGAAAACAAAAAATTCCTCGATGAGAACTACGCCAAGATCTATCTACTAGATACAGAGCAGCGGGTGGACATACATCCATGGAGAACTTACCCTCAAGACAACAAGCTTTGTTAACAGTAGGAACTCGTGGTTGATGTAGTCGACACTTGCCGATCTCAAGATTGTGATGAAGTCCAAGCAGTCCGGCCCAAAGACGTCCATCGATCCAGCTCCAAAGACCACCAAGTCCAAAGATCATAAGCGGCAAGGCATCCATGATCGCACACATGTCCGGACCCCGACAACCTCCATCCTCGCTCCAAAGAAAGCAGGGCGAACTCCTTTCCAGATAAAGCCACAGGGAACATGTATCTCGCTAATCCGAGACCATGGGGAATAATACTAGAGGGGAGAGAGATCCTTCACAAGGAGGTGTGTGAGAAGTTAGGAGGTGGCCTTTTATAGGAGGAGGGGTTCCTCCTTCATGGCGCATGGAGGAGGTGACTCTTCACCTCCTCCATTCATGTGGTGGTATCTCCCTCCACATAAATTTGCCACTTCACATTCTCTTTTAAAGTCTCCACTTTAAATGCATTAAATTTCTCCAAATTTAATGCTATCTCATTTAATAAAACTCTTGTATTATTTTTATTCAGAATTTTGTTAATTACTTTAATTAACAAACATTCACATAAAACTCGCAACATTTCAATATTACATGCAGAACCAATTTCAGCAATTTCACGAAATAGTTTCGATGTCTATTGAAATAATTCCAGCTTTCTTAAATCTTTATCAAACATATTTGCTCCAAATAGTGTCGGTATCCCTTAAGTGTGTCACCCTACGGTTCACGAATAATGCGAGACATGATCGAGACCCTCTCCGATCAATAATCGCCATGGACCTAGAGATCCATACTGACTCCTACACATTCAACGATGACTTCTGTGATCGTGAGAACCTTTAACGCTAGTAACTAAATCACTTTGTCTCGCGATATATTACATGTCCGAGATTCGATCATCGGTATCTCCATACCTAGTTTGATCTCGTTACCGACATGCACTCTTTTCTCGTTCCCGTGATATAACATTCTAGTGATCACATCACTTGCTTGCAAGCTATTTCAATGAGATATCACCGAGAGGGCCCAGAGTATATCTATCCGTCATCGGGATGGAAAAATCCCACTCTTGATCCATGAGCCTCAACATAACACCTTCGTAGCATTGAACCCACCTTTATAGTCACCCTGTTACGGTGTGACGTTTGATGTTATCAAGATACTCTTCCGGTGTTAGCAATTAACATGATCTCATGGTCTAAGGATAAAGATTACTTCGTATGATGTTATAGCAATATAAACATAATGACTTTGATCATAAAGCTATACTTCGGATGAATGTTCATCACATCATTCCACCAATGGTGTGACCTTGTTATTAACAACATCCAATGTCTGTGATCAGGAAACCTTGATCATCTTGTTAATCAACAAGCTAGTCTATAAGAGAGGCATAACTAGGAACCTTTTTGTTTATTAAACACACATGTATTGATGTTTCCGATCAATACAATTATAGCATGCAAAATAAACATTTATCATAAACATGGAATAAGATAATAACCACTTTATTATTGCCTCTTGGGCATATTCCCTTCACCTATATCATACGAGGGAATTTTCTATCAAGAGGAAGAGGACTTGGGGAACTTTGACTTACAAATGGGTGGTTTTGAGGACCTCGAGAACGATGCACAAACTCGTGGTGAGGCAGTGGTGAATGTAAAGGACATAGAGATGCTGACCAAGTTACATGAGGAAAATGGCAATGATGATGAGCCTCCACCGTGCAATGAGCCTCCAAGTTACTACTCACGTGATAGTGATAGGGAGCATGAGAACCCAATACTTAATTATGAGAGTGATGATTCGAGTTTAGGGTCTATTATGTATTTATGCTCAGTATTATTCTTTGCTTGTATCTTTATGCTTAGTATTCATTTTTTAACATGCTTCTTAATTTTTCAACATGCTTAGTAATATTTTTAATTTCATTAAATATTTTTGTTTATTGTCTACATTTTATTATGTATTTATGATTAATTGTTTACTCTCTCTCAATGCAGGTGATTGACCAATATGAGCCAAGGCAAGGAATCATCGGCCAACTTGCTTAACTCGATGCGCCAAGCGAAGGTTAGGAGAAGTGACAGAGCATCTCGTCCCACGATGCGTAACCGGGACCTAGGAGCCGTCGGTTTGGAGGATGCACCTATCCTGCAGAGAGGACGAGGAAGAGGACGAGGTGCAGGGGGGACGAGGACGAGGTGCAGGGGGAGGAAGAGGACGAGGTGCAGGGGGTGGACAAGGTGCGGAGGATACAGAGTCACTTCCCCCGTGGCGTGTAGCTCTTTTATGTGACATACCCTTCGCTTCTGGCACCATGGCTTCCTAGTTCGCTCGGTCAGAGTCTATTGAGGTTGAGGGGGAGGGGGAGGCGGAGGCGGAGTCTAGGGAGGAGGAGATGGATAGGGAGATGGTGAAGAAGGCGTTGCCAATTCATGGAGAAGCGGGTGTCCCGGAAGCAGAAGATGAACCTAGAACCGAGGAGGAGAAAACCCTCATTAAGCCTAACGACGTTGAGTAAGTGTCTATACTAATTTTGAACATGTAATTTTATTTTTGGTCATAACAATTTGGCATGTACTAATGTTTAATTATTTTGCAGTAATTGGACATATCCTAGGGGGCGGCGTATGCCTAACAGTTTGGTTGGAGTGCTGATTAGGAAGTTTTGGCCGGGCATGTACAATGTGGTCCCAGGTGGCGAGGGGAAGCTAGCCCTATGTTGGGCGGACTATGAGGCCGCCGAGTGCCCGCCATTCGGGAAAGCTTCTGACGCTGTGATCAACAAGTTTTGGGTAAGGGTGCTATAGAGTTTCATTCATAGTTGATGACCCCACCATGCTAACTAATGACTCACAATTTTTTTATGAATAATTTAAGACCCATTTCAGGGTGCTTCCGGAGGATGAGGCCAAGGCGGATAGGACTTTGCTAGGGGCTTGCCAGAAGTTGATACGGGAACAATGGTACAATGAGAAGCATACGACCGTTAATCACTTCAATGCTGAGAAAGGCGAGAGAACCAAGAAGGAAGTCAATCAAGAACCCGCCTAAGATGATGTTGGCCAATTACATGTCGGTAAGTAAATCGTCAATCAGATTCTATGTTGCTACCAAGTTGCAATTGCATTATGGATTTTTCAAGTGAGTATTGGTTTTACAGGTTATGCCCAATTGGGCCGATGAGAAAAAGACGCATGGGAGGCGTTGGCTAAGAGGTGGCTCGGAGAAGACATCGAGTTCAAGGTCGTGAGCAAGCGGAACAAGGCCAACCGCGGGAGCGAGGGAACACATAGTGGGGAAACCGCAACCATGATCGCTTCAAGGAAAAGCTGGTAAATATATACATTGAACAACCTGCATTTGTTTCGCCTCATGTTCTTTCTTCACGCGCATAACATTTCTTTGGTGATGCAGGAGGATGATCTGGAGCAGCCTATTTCCGACATTCGAACGTGGCAGATGATGCACCAGAAGAGGGTCGATCTAAATGAGCCTCAACCCTCTCTCCCCTCGTACTTTGGCCGCACCGAAGATGACTTGAGCAAATACTTCTCGACGGTCCAGGCTTTTCATCCGGAAGTGGATGACCCCATTAACAAGGAGACCGACGAGGTTTCATTGATCATGGCAGGGCACGACAGGGAGCATGGTTGTCTCCGCATTCTTAATGCGGTGACCAGGCCTACCACGAACCTCACGCGTGTCAAGGGTACTGCTGACTCGTGTATTAACGAGCTCGTTGGGGAGCCCCAAGAGGAAGGTATGATGAGTACAGCAGTAGGTTTTCCCTCAGTTATGAAACCAAGGTTACCAATCCAGTAGGAGCAAGGAAACACCTCCAAGGTGTTGCTAGCTGGACTTTGGCGTATGCGACTACCCGGCCAAAGAAGAACGTGGAAACCTGCACAAAACAACCACAAAACTTTGCCCCCAACTTACAGTGAGGTTGTCAATCTCACCGGTTTTGCTGAAAACAAAGGATTAACCATATTGTGTGGAAGACAGTAACAGTTTGCAGAAAGTAAACATAAAGCAGTAAATAGTAGATTGTAGATTGATGATAAAAGAAAGGACCCGAGTCCATAGTTCACTAGTGGTGGCTCTCCTTAAGATAGATGACATGTTTGGGTGAACAAATTATAGCAGAGCAATTGACAAACATCGAGAAAGCAATACATGCATATACTAATCATCTTGACTCTTTTGATATTCGATTGGGCATTGTTTTGAGCAAAACCGGTGAGATTGACAACCTCACTGTAAGTTGGGGGCAGAGTTCTGTGGTTGTGTTATGCAGGTTTCCATTCTTTGCGGCACCGGTAGTGCATACGCCAAAGTTCAGCTAGCAACACCTTGGAGGTGTTTCCTTGCTCCTACTGGATTGATAACCTTGGTTTCATAAGTGAGGGAAAACTTGCTGCTGTGCTCATCATACCTTCCTCTTGGGGTTCCCCAACGAGCTCGATATATTTTGGGCCATCAGTCATTCTTATGAACTTTGAAGGTGTCCTATGCATTTATGTTTGCTTCTATGAGGGACAAGCTGAATGCCACTATGCTATGTTTTATTTATGTGAAACAAACAAATGTCTTGCAAAGCATTGTTATTCATGAATCTTTTGTTTGTGCCTTTTCATGTTGCAACATAGTTGCTATATCTTATTGTTAGAACTTTATCTTTCATGTTATGTTGAAGTACTATGATCCCAACTATCAATGTTTTACAAATACTTTGATCAAGTTTATGATGGTGCATGTCACCTAAAAAATTATTCTTTCTTTTTATCACTTACCTACTCGAGGGCGGGGAGTTACGCTTAGATGTTGATACGTTGCTAACGTATCCATAATTTTTGATGTTCCATGCTTGGTTTTATCTACTTTCTTATGTTTTGCCCACACTTTGCAGTACTTTATATACACTTTCTTGGACTAACCTATTAACAAGAGCCACAGTGCTAGCTGCCTGTTTTCTGCTGTTTTTGGTTCCAGGAAAGTCAGAAAATGAATATTCTCAGAATTGGATTTCTCAGTACGATCATGACAGAGGTGAGGTGATGCGGCAGCGGATCGATGGCAATGAGTACAATGGTATTAACTATTTGCTAGATGATCTCCGCGATGCTGACATGCCAGATTCGCCACCTCCACAGGAGGAACCGGAGGAACTAGAGGAACCGGGTGAAGCGGAGGAACCGGAGCCTAATACGAAGGCCTTCCTTGATATGATGGCCTCAGCTAAGAGGCCTCTATACGAGGGTCCATACATTTCTCAGCTCGATGCCATCTCGCAAGTACTAGCCGACAAGGCCTAGTACGATGACACCTGAGTAGCATTTGAAGCTCATATGAAAACATTCGGTAACATGTTGCCTGAAGGGCATTGTCTGCCTAAAAGCATGTACGAAGCGAAGAAAATCATGAGAGCGCTAAGCATGGACTATGAAAAGATAGATTGTTGTCCAAAAGGTTGCCTTTTGTTTTGGAAACAGTTTGCGGATGACTAGTACTTTTAGCAAGTGTCAGTCCTCTAGGTATAGTGAGGTAAAGGGATCTGATGGTCAGATGAGGCAGAAAAACATCGCCATGAAGATTCTTCGTTATCTTCCATTCATAAAAAGAATCCAGCGAATTTACATGACCGAGGAGTCTGCCAAACAGATGATATGGCACAAGAGGGGGAAGAGATACACGGATGAGCACGGACGAGTAAACATGGGACATCCATCTAATGGTAAGGCATGGAAGAACTTCGATGCAAAACACCTCGAGGAGGCAGAAGAAGCTCCGAATGTTAGAATTGCGATAGCAACTGATGGATTCAATCCATATGGTTTGTCAATTGCCTCGTACAACTGCTGGCCCGTGTTTGTTATCCCGCTCAATCTCCCTCCCGGAGTCGTAAGGCAAAGGAAAAACATATTCCTATCGCTGATCATTCCAGGGCATGAATACCCGGGGAAGAATTTGAGTGTCTACATGCGACCGATTGTGGATGATTTGAACCAGTCTTGGCACCATGGGACATTGACATACGACCGAGCATCAAAGAGAAACTTCGTCATGAAAGTTTGGTACAACTATTCCATGCATGACCTACCCGGGTATGCCCTATTCTACGGATGGTGTACAGCTGGTAAGTGGCCATGCCCAGTGTGCAGGCACTGACTGAAGTTCCTTTGGCTACAGTCGGGTGATACATTGCAAATGTATCTATAATTTTTGATGTTACATGCTTGGTTTTATCCACTTTCTTGTGTTTTGTCCACACTTTGGAGTACTTTTCATATGATTTCTTGGACTAACCTATTATCAAGAGCCACAGTGCCAGCTACCTATTTACTGTTGTTTCTGGTTCCATGAAAGTTAGAAGATGAATATTCTCGGAATTGGATGGGACAAAAGCCAAAGTGCCTATTTTTTCGGAAGTCATCAGATGCCAGAATACGAGACGGAGAGGAGCCAGGGGCCACCACACCACCTAGCCATGCGGGCTAGGCCTGGCCGCGCCAGGGGGTGGTGTGGCCAGCCCAGGCACCCCCTCGGCCTCTCCTTCCGCCTATAAGATGCCCACGGGACGAAAACCCTAAGTACCCAATCAAAAATCCACGAAAGAGTCTGTAGCCTCCGTCATCTCCATCCCTAGATCGGGAGGGATCTGAAGCTCTTCCCGGCACCCTGCCGAAGAGGGGAATTCACCCTAAAGGCCTTCTTCATCACCATGCAAGCCTCTGGTGTGATTCGTGAGTAGTTCATCTCTGGACTACGGATCCATGTAGTAGCTAGATGGCTGGTTCTCCTCCTTTGTGCTTTCTTGTCTAGATCTTGGGAGCTCCGTTCATGATCAAGATCATCTATTTGTAATTCTGCATGTTGTGTTTGCGGGGATCCGATGGATATTGAGATGCTATTTCAGATTGATTATTGATTCTATCATGTCTTTGTTATTTGTGATCTTGCATGCTTTCCGTTGTTAGTAGCTATCTTGTCCAAGTAGATGCTAGCAACTCTAAGAGTTAGTATTTATGCTCGATAGTGGGTTCATGCCTCTGGTAATCTGGGGAAGTGACATAAATCTCTAAGGTACTAGATGTGCTATTGCTACTAGGGAGAAAACAACAATCCTTTGTTCATAGAACAATCGTATTGTTTACTTTACACGCAATTCGTAAAGCAATAATCTATTGCTTGCAACTTAATACTAGAGGGGGTTCGGATGATAACCTGAAGGTGGATTATTAGTCATAGATGCAGTTGGATGGCGGTTTATGTATAATGTTGTAATGCCCAATCAAGTTCCAAAGGAGTCAAGATGATTAGTATATGCATGTATTGCTTTCTCGATGTTTGTAAATTTCCCCACTGTAATTTGTTCACCCAACATGTTATCTATCTTAAGGAGAGCCACCTCTAGTGAACTATGGATCTCGGTCCTTTTCTTTTACATACAATCTACAAATTGTTTACCGCTTTGTGTTTACTTTCTGCAAACTTTCACTTCCTTCCATTCGATACGTTTAATCCTTTGTTTTTAGCAAAACACGGTGAGATTGACAACCTCATCGCAAGTTGGGGACAAAGTTCTGTGGTTGTGTTGTGCAGGTCTCCATGTTGCTACTAGCACCGGTAGTGCGCCCTGCCAAGGCTCAGCTAGCAACACCTTTGGGGTGTTTCCTTGCTCCTACTGGTTCGATTAAACCTTGGTTTCATAACTGAGGGAAACTTGATGCTGTGCTCATCATACCTTCCTCTTGGGGTTCCCAACAAGCTCTACATCAACACCGATCCATCAAAGCATTTTTCTGGCGCCGTTGCCGGGGACTAAAGAACAAGAAGAAGCTCCCACGTCAACCACGCGCCAGCATTTTTCTGGCGCCGTTGCCGGGGAGTCAAGGACATCTTCACAAGGGGAGTCCCTCATAACCAATCTCTTTACTTTGTTATTTTTGTTTTGCTTAGTTTCTTTTTGTTTTGTTTGCTTGTTTCTTTATCAAAAACACACAAAAAATAGTTTTATAAGTTTGCTTTCTTATTCAAAAACACACAAAAAATTGACTACTCTTGAAAACACTAAGTTGTGTGACTTCACTAGCACCAACAACAATGATTTTATGAGCACACCTATTGCTCCACCTATGACTGAAGATACTTTCTTTGAGATAAAACTTGCTTTACTCAATCTTGTTATGAGAGAACAATTTTCATGTATTGGTAATGAAGATGCTGCTGCCCATCTAAATAACTTTTTTGAACTTTGTGAGATGCAAAAGCATAGGGATATAGATGGTGATATTATTAAGCTTAAATTGTTTCCTTTCTCTTTGAGAGGAAAAGCTAAAGAATGGTTAAATTCCTTAACTAGGAATAGTATTGATTCTTGGACTAAATGCAAAGATGCTTTCATTGGAAAATACTATCCTCCTGCTAAGATTATATCTATGAGAAGTGAAATAATGAAGTTTAAACAATCTGATAATGAACATGTTGCTCAAGCTTGGGAAAGAATGAAATCTTTGGTAAAGAATTGTCCCACTCATGGACTGACTGCTTGGATGATCATCCAAACTTTTTATGTAGGATTGAACTATTCTTCAAGGAACCTATTGGACTCTGCTGCTGGAGGTACCTTTATGACCATCACTTTGGGTGCTGCAACAAAACTTCTAGACAATATGATGGTTAATTATTCTGAATGGCATACTGAGAGAGCTCTGATGTCTACGCACTTCTATTCTTGTAGACAGTTGTTGGGCCTCCAAGTGTAGAGGTTTGTAGAACAGCAGCAAGTTTTCCCTTAAGTGGATCACCCAATGTTTATCGAACTCAGGGAGGAAGTGGTCAAAGGTATTCCCTCTCAAGCAACCCTGCAATCAAGATACAAGAAGTCTCTTGTGTCCCCAACACACCCAATACACTTGTCAGGTGTATAGGTGCACTAGTTCAGCGAAGAGATAGTGAAATACCAGTGGTAATGGTGATAGAAAATAGCTTGATGGCGTGGAAAAGACTAAAGGCAAACTGAAATAAAGAAGGAAGCAAGCAAACATGTAACAGATCTAATTTCAAACGGTGTATCAATCCTTAGAAACAAGGCCTAGGGATCATACTTTCACTAGTGAACACTCTCATATAAATATCATCTCTTTATGATACTACTCTTAACTACTCTCCGGTTGAACACTCTAATCGATGGTAGGGCTATAACAGCACACCTCAAAGTAAGCCTTTCCCATCTAGATAACCCCACACTATCACCTTGAGTACTAGATGAGTCCAACAAACACCACAATTTCATAAAGATATCCAACTCCAAATATAACTCATAACAAGTATTTGTAATCTCTAGCCTAAGTGCCACCATGGTGTGCACGCTGTCACTTTCACACACATGGGGAGAGAAGAGATCTATTAAAGCACTTGAGTAGCAAGGTAGATCTATAGATTACAAGCTCACGATCACAATATGATCATGCATAGAGAGAGATGAACACATAGCTACCGGTAGAACCCTTAGCCTCGAGAGAGAACTAGTCCCTCCTCATCATGGGAATCAACAATGGTGATGGAGATGGCGGTGGAGATTGATGGAGATGCCTCTAGGGGCACTTCCCCGTCCCGGCAGGGTGCCGGAACAGAGACTTTCTATCCCCCGAATCTCCCCTTCGGTGGCGGCGGCACTGCGGAACTTTTCGTGGCTGGAGGCTTGACGATTTAGGGTTTTGGCTTCGGGAGGCTTCTTATAGGCAAGAGGCAGGTGTTGGCGGCCAGGGGCCCACACCATGCCTGGCGCTACTAGGTGGACCTGCGCCTAGGGGTGGTGTGGCCACCCTGGCCCTCCCGCTCTCCTTCCGCTCCGTGAGTCTTCGGGAAAATAGTAACTTTGGCTTTTGTCCCGTCCAATTTCGAGAATATTCATTTTCGACTTCACGAACCAAAAACAGAAAACAGTAACCTGCACTGTGGCTCTTGTTAATAGGTTAGTCCAAGAAATCATATGAAAAGTACTCCAAAGTTGGAACAAAACACAAGAAAGTGGATAAAACCAAGCATGGAACATCAAAAATTATAGATACATTTGCAATGTATCAACATCCCCAAGCTTAACTCCTGCTCGTCCTCGAGTAGGTAAGTGATAAAAAGAAAGAATAATTTTTGAGGTGACATGCACCATCAAAGACTTGATCAAAGTATTTGCAAAACATTCAAAGCTGGGATCATAGTACTTCAATCATAACATGAAAGACAAGGTTCTAGCAATAAGACAAAGAAACTATGATGCAACATGAAAATGCACAAACAAAATATTCATGAATAACAATGCTTTGCAAGACGTTTGTTTGTCTCACATAAATAAAACATATCATAATAGTATTCAGCTTGTCCTTCATAGAGTAGCAAATATAAATGCATAGGACACCTTCAAAGTTCATAAGGGTGACTAGATACAATAGTTTAAAACAAGCAATATCAAGTTATGCATCAATCAACTAGTCTTGGGACAATGCACATAGAACTAAGAATGGCCACTATGCTCTCAAAGTAGGTGCATAAAAGGTGGAGACTCAATATAATGGTGGAAGAAAGGCCTTCATAGAAGGAAGCAGGGATTCAAGTTTCATAAAGAGCTTCCAAAAATTATGGTACTTATAGCTTTCAGCTCTCATTGCCCCTATCATAAGCATCTTGAAGTGATTAAGGTTAAAGTGAACAAACTATGGTGTACATGCTTGACGAAGTATAAGTCAGAAATCTCATGTCCCTTGTATACGAGGGTCGCTCCTCATGCTACTCAAGTTTAGTCACCGGTAAGTTCTTGTCATCATAAGTATATGTGTATCATTGAGAACTGCCAACAGGGTACCCCTTGCCTGATGATACGGAAGAATCCCCATATCAAAATGACAAGGCAAGCAGACAACGAGCATCTCAGCAATCTTCTTATTTACCATAGGAATATGGTGCTTTTTTCTCTCTTTCCTCTTTTCATAATCTCTTTTTTTTCTCAATATAGGACTCTTTTTTATAAGAAGAATGCTTCATAGACAGCTCATTATGGTTACGCTGTAGGTTTCCACCATGTCAACATGGATTAGACCAGCGGCCCAGGCGTTTCTCTAACACATATACATAACTCCATGGACTTACAAGCTCCCCTTTCATTTCCCACCGACGACATCCATATACAAAAGAGCATGATATCAACTAGGTACAAGTACCAAGTGCAATGTTGAAAGCGTTCCCCATGAAAGCATGGTTCTGCTAATTCCCAACAAATAAGTGTAAGCATATACAACATAGACGACACAATGGTTCAAGTTTATTAAGGGCAAGAAAAGTAAAGTGTGCCATCAAGTTCGTGAGAGCTTTAATCACTAGTTTTCTCATAACAAGTGGAAGGTAAACAAAAGCATGAATATTATGGAATAGCATAAGCTAGTAGGTTGGTATGGTGGACTCTTTGAAATAACTTGGTTTAGGGAGTTGGATGCATGAGTAGAACTCATACTTTGTTGTGGAGGCTAGCAAAAGACTGGGAGCGACAAACTAAGAGAGCAATAATGGCCATAATCATGCAGAGCGACAAAACATCATTGATTAAAGCATAAAGTGATACTACAAGTTGAAAACTAAAGGATCATAAAGGCTTATGGTGACTTGAGATAGTCATAACATGATGTGAGCATGCGCCAAGTCAACCCAAATAAAGCATCAAAGGAGAATACCACTATACTATGCTTTAATATGCTAAAACAATGCATGATTCATCCAAGGCACATTAAGAAATCTCAATTGTTTATAACAAGTCATGCTACAACAAAGAATACTAAGCATAAAGCCAAAACAATATCAAGCATGGCATGACAGAGCATAGGACGCAGTCAAAAACGAGCTCTTTTTACCACATAAGTATGAACTTTCCTACTCTTTTCCAAACCAAACCAAACCACTTGCAAACCAATGTATGAAAGAGGGGGTCTAACCAATTTATTCAAAAAACTAAGCAAACCAAAGCAAACGAAAAACCAAAACGAAAACAAAAAAGAAGATGCTCCAAGAACAACACAACTGTGCATGAAACAATAAAAATGAAGCGTTTGGAAGAAACCTGGGATTTTTATTGATGAAGAAGGGGATGCCTTGGGCATACCCAAGCTTTGACGCTTGTACTTCTTGGATATTTATTTGGGTGACATGCGTGGCATCCCCAAGCTTGAGCTTTAGTCCATCCTTCATCTCATTACTCATTCCTTCCATACACCTGAAATTTTTTCTTCATACAAAACTTCACACAATCTCATTAGCAACATTAGTGCACTTAAGATAAATAAGTCTCAAGGTTCAGTTCTAATACCAAATAAACTTCCATTAGAACACTAGCTACTGTTGCACTTCCCTCAAAAAGCTCAATTCCCCAAAAGAACTAAAAAAGGAACCCACAAGAAGCAAATGCAGAAAATGGCAGAAATCACAAACAGACAGCGGTAAAGACGAATTTTTCAAAGACATTCTGTTGCTCAAATCAAAAGTGTTGAACTAACGAAAGTTAGATAACAACCTGGGGCAGAAGCACAAAATTACAGCTCAATCCGACATACGTAGCTCTCTCACAATTTTTACGGTGAAGCACAAAAATCTGTTTCGGACAACTTTCCCAATCATTACTTCACTCTCATTAGAGGTTACTCTTGGCACAAAAAGCAAATAAAAAGGATAAAGAGCGGTTATTACTGAAGTAATAACTTCCAAGACTCATCTAAAACTCTTGGGTTATCTCCCAACAATTACTTTTCTTTAACGCATTTAAGTTAGGCATGATAATTTGAGAAGATGCTCACATAAGAAATATGAATTGAAGTAAAAGAGAGCATCAAGAAGCAAATTCAAAGCACATTTAAGTCTAACCCACTTCCTATGCATAGGAATCTTGTAAAGAAACAAGTCATGAAAGCACAAAGCAACAATCATAGGAAAGCAAAACAAGTGCAACTTCAAGACTTTCAACATAAAGAGGGGAAACTTAATATTATTGAGATGCATAAAAGCATATTTCTCTCTCTCATAATAACTTTCAGTAGCATCATGAATAAAATTAACAATATAACTATCACATAAAACATTCTTATCATGATCCACATGCATATAATCATTATTACTCTCCACATAAGCATAGTTATTCTTGCTAATTGTAGTGGGAGCAAATTCAACAAAATAGCTATCATTATTATTCTCATCACCATAATCATCAAATATAGGAGGCATATTGTAATCATTAATTTTCTCCTCAATAGTAGGTGGACTGAAAATAACATATTCATCATTGTAATCATCATATATTGGAGGCATAGTATCATCATAAGCAATAGAATAGCTATCTTCCAAAGCTGGGGGACTAAAAAGATCATTTTCATAAAAACTAGCTTCCCCAAGCTTAGAATTTTCCATAGCATTAGCAATAATGGTGTCCAAAGAATTCATACTAACAACATTGCTATTAGTATGCAAATAGAGTTCCATAGGTTTTTTAATTTTCTCTTCAAACACTTCATCTCCTAACTGAAGATAAATACTATAAAGCTCTCTATTTTTTTTGTTGTTTTCCATTAAGACTAACTAGTGAAAACAAGAAACAAAAAGACAAAATTGCAGAATCTAAAGGAAATAACTTCGAGTACTCACACCAGAAAATAGGCGTTTGCCGTGGGAGGTTCTTCTTCTTTAATCCTCCGGTGTGAATACCTTTTACCTTACCTCCCGACAGGCGCTTAAAAATAGCTTGATGTCTATGCACTTCTATTCTTGTAGACAGTTGTTGGGCCTCCAAGTGCAGAGGTTTGTAGAACAGCAGCAAGTTTTCCCTTAAGTGGATCACCCAAGGTTTGTCGAACTCAGGGAGGAAGTGGTCAAAGGTATTCCCTCTCAAGCAACCCTGCAATCAAGATACAAGAAGTCTCTTGTGTCCCCAACACACCCAATACACTTGTCAGGTGTATAAGTGCACTAGTTCGGCGAAGAGATAGTGAAATACCAGTGGTAATGGTGATAGAAAATAGCTTGATGGCATGGAAAAGACTAAAGGCAAACTGAAATAAAGAAGGAAGCAAGCAAACATGTAACAGATCTAATTGCAAACGGTGTATCAATGCTTAGAAACAAGGCCTACGGATCATACTTTCACTAGTGAACACTCTCATATAAATATCGTCTCTTTATGATACTACTCTTAACTACTCTCCGGTTGAACACTCTAATCGATGGTAGGGCTATAACAGCACACCTCAAAGTAAGCCTTTCCCATCTAGATAACCCCACACTGTCACCTTGAGTACTAGATGAGTCCAACAAACACCACAATTTCATAAAGATATCCAACTCCAAATATAACTCATAACAACTATTTGTAATCTCTAGCCTAAGTGCCACCATGGTGTGCATGCTGTCACTTTCACACACATGGGGAGAGCAGAGATCTATTAAAGCACTTGAGTAGCAAGGTAGATCTATAGATTACAAGCTCATGATCACAATCTGATCATGCATAGAGAGAGAGATGAACACATAGCTACCGGTAGAACCCTTAGCCTCGAGAGAGAACTACTCCCTCCTCATCATGGGAATCAGCAATGGTGATGGAGATGGCGGTGGAGATCGATGGAGATGGCTCCGGGGGCACTTCCCCGTCCCGGCAGGGTGCCGGAACAGAGACTTTCTGTCCCCCGAATCTCCCCTTCGGTGGCGGCGGCACTGCGGAACTTTTCGTGGCTGGAGGCTTGACGATTTAGGGTTTTGGCTTCGGGAGGCTTCTTATAGGCAAGAGGGCAAGGTCGGTGGGCGCCAGGGGGCCCACACCATGCCCTGGCGCGGCCTAGGTGGACCCGCGCCTAGGGGTGGTGTGGCCACCCTGTGGCCCCCCTCCGGCTCTCCTTCTGGCTCCGTGAGATTTCTGGGAAAATAGTAACTTTGGCTTTTGTCCCATCCAATTCCGAGAATATTCATTTTCTGACTTCCTGGAACCAAAAACAGCAGAAAACAGGCAACTGGCACTGTGGCTCTTGTTAATAGGTTAGTCCAAGAAATCATATGAAAAGTACTCCAAAGTTGGAACAAAACACAAGAAAGTGGATAAAACCAAGCATGGAACATCAAAAATTATAGATACTTTTGCAATGTATCAAGCTCCACATGGTAGGAAGGTAAATTCTGTTGAGGAAACCTCCTCCTTGAGTGATAAGATTGATATTATTATGTCTATGCTTGTTAATGGGAAAGCCCACATTGATCCAAATAATGTTCCTTTGGCTTCTTTGGTTGCTCAAGAAGAGCAAGTTGATGTGAACTTCATAACAAAAAACAATTTTGGCAATAATGCTTATAGGAATAATTTTGGTAACAACAATTATAAGCCATATCCTTCCAACAATGGTAATTCTTATGGAAATTCCTACAACAACAATAGGAGTGCTCCCTCTGAACTTGAAGTTATGCTTAAAGACTTTATTAGTAAACCAACCGCTTTCAATAAAACTATTGAGGAAAAACTCTCTAATGCTGAAAGAAATATAGCATATTTGGCTGAAGCTCAATCTTCTTTAAATAAAATGGCTGCTAAACCTGAAACTAATGATAATACCTTTGCAGCTACTAATGCTATACAAGTAAGAATTGATAAAAATGTTAGACTATTAGCTGAATTACATGCTAAGTGGGAAAGAGAAGATGAAATTGCTAGAAACATTAGTGTTTCTACTATCACCACCACTAGTGTTGAGACTAGTAATAGTTCTAATTCTCTAAATGATAATTATGATTTTGATCTTGATGGTTGCAACATCTCTGAAGTTATTAAGTTCCTACAAAAGCTTGCTAAAAGTCCTAATGCTAGTGCTATGAACATGGCCTTTACAAAACACATTACTGATGCTCTCATAAAGATTAAAGAAGAAAAGATGAAACATAAAGCTTCTATTCCTATAAAACAAGAAGATGGTTGGGAACCCATCATTAATATGAAAGTGAATGACTTTGATTTCAAAGCTTTATGTGATCTTGATAGTAGTGTTTCTATTATGCCTAGAAGGATTTATGATATGCTTGATTTGCCTCCACTTGAAGATTGTTATTTGAATGTCCCACTTGATGATAATGCTAAAAAGAAACTCATGGGGAGTCTTAATGATGTTCTTATCATGGTTAACAATGCCTATGTCCCCGTTGATTTCTATGTTTTGTATGTTGAATGCAATGCTTCTTGTCCTATTACTTTGGGAAGACCTTTTCTTAGAACTGTTGGTGCCATTATTGATATGAAATAAGGCACCATTAAATATCAACTTGTTGGAGATATGCCCAAGAGGCAATAATAAAAGTGGTTATTATTATATCTTTGTGTTTATGATGAATGTTTACATCCCATGCTAGAATTGTATTATAAGGAAACACTAATACATGTGTGTTTTGTAAACGTAAAAGAGTCCCTAGTAAGCCTCTTGTTGAACTAGCTTGTTGATTAATAGATGATTATGGTTTCCTGATCATGGACATTGGATGTCATTAATAACAAGGTTGTATCATTAGGAGAATGATGTGATGGACACACACCCATAGTAAGTGTAGCATAAGATCAAGTCATTTAGTTTGTATTGCTACAAGCTTTCAAATGCATAGTAACCTAATCCTTCGACCATGAGGTTATGTTAATCACCATCACCGGATAGGTACTTTGATGACATCAAACACCGCTTCGTAACTAGGTGGTTATAAAGGTGTCATTGGGTATTCTGAAAGTATGTGTTGAAGCGCATGGACCAAGATTGGGATTTGTCCATCCATATGACGGATAGATATGCTCTGGGCCCTCTCGGTGGAATGTCTTCTAGTTAGCTTGCAAGCATGTGACTGGGTCACAAGGGATGACATAACATGGAACGAGTAAAGAGTACTTATCGAACAGGTAGAACTAGGTATGGAGATACCGACGATCAAACCTCGGATAAGTAGAGTATCGCGTGACAAAGGGAATTGGTTTCGTATGTTAATGGTTCTATCGATCACGAAGTCATCGTTGAGTATGTGGGAGCCGTTATGGATCTCTAGATCCCGCTGATGGTTATTGATCGGAGAGGTGTCTCCATCATGTCTGCATATTCACGAACCGTAGGGTGACACACTTAAGGTTCGATGCTATTTAGGTAGATATGGAATGTGCGTTGGAGACCGAATGTTGTTCGGAGTCTCGGATTGGATCTGAGACATCACGAGGAGATCCGGAATTGTCCGGAGAATGAGATTCATATAATGGAGATCATTTTCTAGGTTCGGAAATATCCCGGAGTGTTTATATGGGGATTCTAGAAGGTTTCGGAAGGTTCAAGAAATTTCTATGGAGTTTACTTGAAAACTAAGAAAGAAAAAGGGGAAACTTGGGGGGAAGGAAACTCCCCCAAGCCCCCCTTGTGCGCCGGCCCTAGGAGGTGGGCCTAGGGGTGGGAACCCTAGGCCGCACCCCTCCCTCTATATATAGAGGGGTGGAGGCGCCAGCCCCTTGCCCCTCCACTCTTGCCCTAGCCGCCTCTCTCCTCCTCCTTCCTTCTAGTCAGGCTTAGGCGAAGCCCTACAGAATTCTCTACTCCACCACCACCACCACGCCGTCGTGCTGCTGGGATTCCGTGGAGAGATCTACTACCTCTGCTGCTCGCTAGAACGGGGAGAGGACGGTCTGCATTGACTCCGCACGTGTGACTGACTGCGGAAACGCTGCCGGAACGCGGCGCCGGAAGGATCGTCTACTCGATCTTGAGATCGGCAAGTGATCGTCTACATAAACCACGAGATCTGATCTCGCACAAGGCTTTCGGATCTACAAGGGTTAGTACAGATCTATCTTGTTGCACATGTCTAATAGATTAGATCTTGGCTTTTATCTAGATTAGATCTGGGTTTTGTTCATTCTTGCGGTAGAAATTTTTTGTTTTCCATGCTACGAACCCATCACAACTCCCACTCAAGAAAGGTATAGAACACTTCCCTAAGAAGAGAGAGAAGATTTCTATTGCCTCTCCTATGAAAACAAAATTTGGTCTTAATGCTTCTTCATTTGAGAACACTTGATTCTTTTTCTTGCTTCTTATGCCTAAGTTAAAGGCGTTAAAGAAAAGTACTTATTGGGAGATAACCCAAAAGTTTTAGATGAGTCTTGGAAGTTATTACTTCAGTAATAACCGCTCCTTATCCTTTTTATTTGCTTTTTGTGCCAAGAGTAACCTCTAATGAGAGAGAAGTAATGATTGGGAAAGTTGCTGTCCCGAAACAGATTTCTGTGCTTCACCATAAACATTCGTGTAAAATCTCTGAACGTATTTTTGAGGCGAGAATTTTTGTGCTTCTGCCCAGGTTGTTATGTAACTGTCGTTAGTTCAACACTTTTTGATTTGAGCAACAGAAGGTCTTCGAAGAAATTTGTCTTTTCCTGCTGGTCTGTTTTGACAGATTTCTGCCATTTTCTGCATTTACTTCTTGTTGGTTCCTTTTTGAGTTGTTTTGGGGAATTGAGCTTTTTGAGGGAAGTGCTACAATAGATAGTGTTCTAATGGAAGTTTATTTGGTGTTGGAACTGAACCTTAAGACCTTTTATCTTGAGTGCACTAATGTTGCTAATAAAGATTGTGTGAAGTTTTGTATGAAGGAAAAATTTCAGGTGTATGGAAGGAATGAGTAATGATATGAAGGATGGACTAAAGCTCAAGCTTGGGGATGCCACCGTGTCACCCCAAGAAATATCCAAGAAGTACAAGCGTCAAAGCTTGGGGATGGCCAAGGCATCCCCTCTTCATCAATAAAAATCTCAGGTTTCTTCCAAACGCTTCATTTTTATTGTTTCATGCACAGTTGTGTTGTTCTTGGAGCGTCATCTTTTTCGTTTTCATTTTGGTTTTTCATTTTCTTTGGTTTTCTTTGTTTGCTGAATAAATTGGTTGGACCCCCTCTTTCATACATTGGTTTGCAAATAGTTTGGTTAGGTTTGGAAAAGAGTAGGAAAGTTCATGCTTATGTGTTAAAAAGAGCTCGTTTTTTACTGTGCCCTATGCTTTTTCATGCCATGCTTGATATTGTTTTGGCTTTATGATTAATATTATTTGCTGTAGCATGACTTGTTATAAACAATTGAGATTTCTTAATGTGCCTTGGATGAATCATGCGTTGTTTTAGCATATTAAAGCATAGTATAGTGGTATTCTCCTTTGATGCTTTATTTGGGTTGACTTGGCGCATGCTCACACCATGTTATGACTATCTCAAGTCACCATAGCCTTTATGATCCTTTAGTTTTCAACTTGCAGTATCACTTTATGCTTTGATCAATGATGTTTTGTCGCTCTTCATGATTATGGCCATTATTAATCCACAACCAAGTATGAGTTCCACTCATGCAGCCAACTCCCTAAACCAAGTTATTCCAAAGAGTCCACCATACCTACCTACTAGCTTATGCTATTCCAAGTATATTCATGCTTTTGTTTACCTTCCGAATTAAACATGTTATGAGAAAAAACTAGTGATTAAAGCTCTCACGAACTTGATGGCACACTTTACTTTTCTTGCCCTTAATATACTTGAACCATTGTGTCATCTATGTTGTATATGCTTGCACTTATTTGTTGGGAATTAGCAGAACCATGCTTTCATGGGGAACGCTTTCAACATTGCACTTGGTACTTGTACCTAGTTGATATCATGCTCTTTTGTATATGGATGTCGTCGGTGTGAAATGAAAGGGGAGCTTGTAAGTCCATGGAGTTATGTATATGTGTTAGAGAAACACCTGGGCCACTGGTCTAATCCATGCTGATATGGTGGAAACCTGCAGCGTAACCATAATGAGCTGTCTATGAAGCATTCTTCTTATAAAAAAAGAGTCCTATATTGAGAAAAAAAAGAGATTATGAAAAGAGGAAAGAGAGAAAAAAGCACCATATTCCCATGGTAAATAAGAAGATTGCTGAGATGCTCGTTGTCTGCTTGCCTTGTCATTTTGATATGGGGATTATTCTGTATCATCGGGCAAGGGGTACCCCGTTGGCGGTTCTCTATGATACACATGTACTTACGATGACAAGAACTTACCGGTAACTAAACTTGAGTAGCATGAGGAGCAGCCCTCGTATTCAAGGGACATGAGGTTTCTAACTTATACTTCGTCAAGCATGTACACCATAGTTTGTTCACTTTAACCTTAATCACTTCAAGATGCTTATGATAGGGGCAATGAGAGCTTAAAGCTATAAGTACCATAATTTTTGGAAGCTCTTTATGAAACTTGAATCCCTGCTTCCTTTTATAAAGGTCTTTCTTCCACCATTATATTGAGTCTCCACCTTCTAACTTTATGCACCTACTTTGAGAGCATAGTGGCCATTCTTAGTTCTATGTGCATTGTCCCAAGACTAGATGATTGATGCATATCTTGATATTGCTTGTTTTAAACTATTTGTATCTAGTCACTCTTATGAACTTTGAAGGTGTCCTATGCATTTATATTTGCTACTCTATGAGGGACAAGCTGAATACTATTATGCTATGTTTTGTTTATGTGAAACAAACAAATGTCTTGCAAAGCATTGTTATTCATGAATCTTTTGTTTGTGCCTTTTCATGTTGCATCATAGTTTCTTTGTCTTATTGCTAGAACTTTGTCTTTCATGTTATGATTGAAGTACTATGATCCCAGCTTTGAATGTTTTACAAATACTTTGATCAAGTATTTGATGGTGCATGTCACCTCAAAAAATATTCTTTCTTTTTATCACTTACCTACTCGAGGACGAGCATGAGTTAAGCTTGGGGATGTTGATACATTGCAAATATATCTATAATTTTTGATGTTCCATGCTTGGTTTTATCCACTTTCTTGTGTTTTGTCCACACTTTGGAGTACTTTTCATATGATTTCTTGGACTAACCTATTAACAAGAGCCACAGTGCCAGTTGAGATCGTTTACTCGATCTTGAGATCAGCAAGTGATCGTCTACATGAACCACGAGATCCGATCTTGCACAAGGCTTTCGGATCTACAAGGGTTAGTACAGATCTATCTCGTTGCACATGTCTAATAGATTAGATCTTGGATTTTATCTAGATTAGATCTGGGTTTTGTTCGTTCTTGCGGTAGAAATTTTTTGTTTTCCATGCTACGAACCCGTATCAGAGCCGTGTCTATGCGTAGATCTATTGCAGGAGTAGAACACAATGGTTTTGTGGGCATTGGTGCTCGTGCCGTCTTTTGCTTTGTGTACTTTGCATCTTGCGGTATGGTGGGATGAAGCTGCTCGGGCTAACCTTACATGTCATCGCACATGAGACTTGCTACATGCTTGACGTGTAACTTGCTTTGCACAAGTGGCTTTGTGGGTGTCTGTCTCTCCCACCATAGTATAGATCCAATTTACACTTTGTACTTGATAGCACTTGTATCAACGTTGTGGTTCAGTTTTCGTAGGTAAGATCCGTTCTTATTCGAAAGCCCCAAACCACATAAAACATGCAAAGAAAATTAAAGGCATCTAACTTATTTTTGTAGGGGTTTTGTGATGTGATATGGCCATCATGTGATTGTGATTATATTTGATGTATGCAATGATCCTTGTTGTAATATGGCAACCGGCAGGAGCCTAATGGTTGTCTTTAATTCTATTAAGACCTACGTGTCTATTCATCTTGTAATAGCTTTATTCCAAGTAGTTGTAATAGTTGCTAGTGATGATGGACAACCATGAAGCGGCGCCACTAACCTTGACGCAATGCTGGTGATGATGGAGATCATGTCCGTGCTTTGGAGATGAAGATCAAAGGCATAAGAAGAAAGGGCCATATCATATCACACTAATTATGAACTGCCTGTGATGTTAATCCTTTATGCATCTTGTATTGCTTAGATCGCGATGATAGCATTATAAGATGATCCCTCTCACTAAATATCAAGTAATAAAGTGTTCGTCCTTAGTTGGCACCGTTGCTAAGACTCGTCGTTTCGAAGCATCTTGTGATGATCGGATGTGATAGATTCTACGTGTGCATACAACGGGTGCAAGCCAGATTTGCACATGCGGAAACTAAGGTTGATCTTGACGAGCCTAGCATGTACAGACATGGTCTCGGAACGCGGAATACCTAAAGGTAGAGCATGAATCATATAAATGATATGATGAACATGAAGATTGTTCGCCGATGAAACTACATCTTCTCTCGTGAAGATCGGACTTGGTGTAGTGGACTTGGTTCGTGTAATCACTAAGACAATGTGAGGGATGTTGTTTTGAGTGGGAGTTCACCTAGTTAATTTAAGAATTAAAATTGAACTCAATTTATCATAAACTTAGTCTAAACTACTTGCAAATTTGTTGTAGATTGTGGCGAACCTCTCCATCAATTTCAATGCGTTCCTAGAGAAAGAAAAGCTTAAGAACAATGGAAGCAACTTCACGGACTGGCTCCGTGGACTGAAGATTGTCCTCAGGGCTAGTCAGTTGACCTATGTGCTCGAAGCACCACTAGGTGACCCACCTGCAGAAGATGCCACCGATGACGTAAAGAATGTTTACGCCACTCGGAAAAATCATTACTCCACAGTTCAGTGTGCCATCCTCGCATGTTTAGAAACGGAGCTCAAGCGCTTTGAGCACCATGACCCGTTCGAGATCATTAAGGAGCTCAAGCTCATTTTTGAGACTCACGCGGCCGTGGAGAGCTATGAGGCCTCCGAAAAGTTCTTTAACTGTAAGATGGAAGAGGGAAGCTCCGTTAGCAAGCACGTGCTCACCATGTCTGGGCACGCAAACAAGCTCCAAGAGTTGGGGATAACGATTCCTAATGAGTTAGGGATTCACCGTGTCCTCCAATCACTGCCACCGAGTTATAAGAACTTTGTGATGAACTACAATATGCAATCGCATGAACAAGACGCTGCACGAACTATCGTCCATGCTGAAAACTGCTGAAGTGGAGATCAAGAAGGAGCACCAAGTGTTGATGGTCAATAAGACCACCAATTTCAAGAAACAGGGCAAGCCTAAGAACAAGGGCAACTTCAAGAAGGACGGCAAGAAAGCTACCGCACCTGCTAAGAAGCCCAAGGCTGGTCCTAAGCCTGAAACTGAATGCTTCTACTGCAAGGGTGCTGGTCACTGGAAGTGTAACTGCCCCAAGTACCTGGCGGATCTGAAGAACGGCAACATCAAGAAGAATGGTATATTCGATATACATGTTATTGATGTGTATCTTACTAGTAATTGTAGTAGTGCCTGGGTATTTGATACTGGTTCGGTTGCTCATATTTGTAACTCAAACAGAGCATGAATAAGCAAAGACTAGCGAGAGACGAGGTGACGATGCGCGTTGGAAATGGCTCCAAGGTTGATGTGATCGCCGTCGGCACGCTCCCTCTACATCTACCTTCGGGATTAGTTTTAAATTTGAATAATTGTTATTTGGTGCCTGTGTTAAGCATGAACATCATATCTGGATCTTGTTTATTGTGAGACGGTTACTCTTTTAAGTCCGAGAATAAAGGTTGTTCAATTTATATGAGTAATATCTTTTATGGTAATGCACCTGAGATGAATAGTTTATTCTTACTGAATCTCGATAGTAGTGATACACATGTTCACAACATAGATGCTAAACGAACAAAATTGAATGATAATTCTACATACATGTGGCACTGTCATCTTGGTCACATTGGAGTGAAGCATATGAAGAAGCTCCATTCTGATGGACTTCTTGAATCACTTGAAAGATGCGAAGCATGTCTAGTGGGAAAAATGACTAAGACTCCATTCTCTAGAATAATGGAGCGAGCTAAAAACTTATTGGAAATAATACATACCGATGTGTGCCGTCCAATGAGTGTAGCATCGCAGGGTGGATATTGTTATGTTCTCACTTTCACGGATGACTTAAGTAGATATGGGTATGTCTACTTTATGAAACATAAGTCCGAAACTTTCGAGAAGTTTAAGGAATTTCAAAGTGAAGTGGAAAATCATCGTAACAAGAAGATTAAGTTTCTGTGTTCTGACCGCGGAGGTGAATATCTAAGTTATGAGTTTGGCATGCATTTAAAGAAATGTGGAATTCTTTCGCAGTTGACACCGCCGGGAACACCACAGCGTAATGGTGTGTCCGAACGTCGTAATCGAACTCTCTTAGATATGGTTCGGTCTATGGTGTCTCTTACAGATTTACCGCTATCGTTTTGGGGCTATGCATTAGAGACAGCCGCATTCACTTTAAATAGGGCACCATCTAAATATGTTGAAACGACACCGTACGAATTGTGGTTTGGAAAGAAACCTAAGTTGTTGTTCCTTAAAGTTTGGGGTTGTGAAGCGTATGTAAAGAAGTTACAACCTGATAAGCTTGAACCCAAAGCGGAGAAATGCGTCTTCATAGGATACCCTAAAGAAACAATTGGTTATACCTTCTATCATAGATCCGAAGGCAAAGTTTTCGTTGCCAAGAATGGATCCTTTCTTGAGAAGGAGTTTCTCTCGAAGGAAGTGACTGGAAGGAAAGTAGAACTCGACGAGATTATTGAACCTTCTCTCGGAGTTGAGAGTAGCGCAGCACCGGAAGATGTTTTTGTGCCGCCTGCACCAATTAGAGAGGAAGCTAATGATGGTGATCATGAAACTTCGAACGAAGTTGCCACTAAACCTTGCAGGTCAACAAGGGTTCGTGCCACTCCTGATTCGTATGACCCTGCCTTGAATGTCATGTTGGTGGACAACACTAATGACCCTGCGACGTATGAAGAAGCTATGGTGAGCCCAGATTCTGACAAATGGCTAGAAGCCATGAAATCCGAAATGGGATCCATGTACGAAAACCAAGTATGGACTTTGGTGGACTTACCGAATGGCCATAAGGCTGTCGAGAACAAATGGATTTTCAAAAGAAAAACAGATGCTGATGGTAATGTTACCGTCTATAAAGCTCGACTTGTCGCGAAAGGGTTCCGACAAATTCAAGGAGTTGACTATGATGAGACATTCTCACCAGTAGCGAAGCTAAAGTCTATGAGGATTTTGTTAGCAATTGCTGCATATTTCGATTATGAGATTTGGCAGATGGATGTCAAAACGGCGTTCCTTAATGGTGACATGGAGGAAGAGTTGTATATGGTACAACCCAAGGGTTTTGTCGATCCTAAAGATGCTGACAAGGTATGCAAACTTCAGCGCTCCATTTATGGACTGAAGCAAGCATCCCAGAGTTGGAATCAACGTTTTGATAAAGTAATCAAAAACTTTGGATTTATACAAACTTATGGAGAAGCTTGTATTTACAAGAAAGTGAGTGGGAGCTCTATAGCATTTCTAGTACTATATGTAGATGACATATTGTTGATTGGGAATGATATAGAACTTCTTAATAGCATCAAAGCCTATTTGAATAACAGTTTTTCAATGAAGGATCTTGGCGAAGCGGCATATATTCTAGGCATCAAGATTTATAGAGATAGATCAAGATTCCTAATAGCACTTTCACAAAGTACATACTTGGACAAAGTTCTAAAGAAGTTTAGAATGGAAGAGAGCAAGAAAGGGTTCGTCCCCATGTTGTCAGGTAAGACCTTGAGTAAGACTCAAAGTCCAGCTACGACAAAACATAGAGAGAAGATGAATAATATTCCCTATGCCTCGGCCATAGGTTCTATCATGTATGCCATGCTGTGTACAAGACCAGATATAACACATGCTATTAGT
Organism: Avena insularis; assembly: GCA_023614405.1. Classification (NCBI taxonomy): domain Eukaryota; kingdom Viridiplantae; phylum Streptophyta; class Magnoliopsida; order Poales; family Poaceae; genus Avena; species Avena insularis. The sequence goes on along the minus strand of CM042692.1, from coordinate 505,133,085 downwards.
TTGACTAGCAGATATCAAAGTGATCCTGGAATGGAGCACTGGACAGCGGTCAAAAATATCCTAAAGTACCTAAATAGGACTAAGGATATGGTTCTTTCTTATGGAGGTGATGAACAGCTTGTTGTAAACAGTTACACTGATGCTAGTTGGAACACCGATCCAGATGACTCGAAGTCACCGTCTGGATACGTATTTATTTTGAATGGTGCTATAGTGAGCTGGAGGAGTGCCAAGCAAAGCGTTGTGGCGAAATATTCAACTGAATCAGAATACATAGCTACTTCGGAGGCTGCACAAGAAGCCATATGGATGAAGGAGTTCATTACTGAACTTGGCATGGTTCCTAGTGCGTTGGACCCGATGGCCATCTACTGTGACAACACAGGTGCCATAGCTAATGCATAGGAGCCAAGGTCACATAGCAAGCTGAAGCACATCAAGCTACGTTTCCATGCTATTCGCGAGTATGTCCGAGATGGTGACATAAAGATTTGCAAAGTACATACTGATCTGAATGTAGCAGATCCGTTGACTAAACCTCTCCCTAGAGCAAAGCATGACCAACACCAGAACGCCATGGGTGTTAGGTATATTACCATGTAATCTAGATTATTGACTCTAGTGCAAGTGGGAGACTGTTGGAGAAATGCTCAAGAGGCAATAATAAAAGTGGTTATTATTATATCTTTTTGTTTATGATGAATGTTTACATCCCATGCTAGAATTGTATTATAAGGAAACACTAGTACATGTGTGTTTTGTAAACGTAAAAGAGTCCCTAGTAAGCCTCTTGTTGAACTAGCTTGTTGATTAATAGATGATTATGGTTTCCTGATCATGGACATTGGATGTCATTAATAACAAGGTTGTATCATTAGGAGAATGATGTGATGGACACACACCCATAGTAAGTGTAGCATAAGATCAAGTCATTTAGTTTGTATTGCTACAAGCTTTCAAATGCATAGTAACCTAATCCTTCGACCATGAGGTTATGTTAATCACCATCACCGGATAGGTACTTTGATGACATCAAACACCGCTTCGTAACTAGGTGGTTATAAAGGTATGATTGGGTATTCTGAAAGTATGTGTTGAAGCGCATGGACCAAGATTGGGATTTGTCCATCCATATGACGGATAGATATGCTCTGGGCCCTCTCGGTGGAATGTCATCTAGTTAGCTTGCAAGCATGTGACTGGGTCACAAGGGATGACATAACATGGAACGAGTAAAGAGTACTTATCAGTAACGAGGTAGAACTAGGTATGGAGATACCGACGATCAAACCTCGGATAAGTAGAGTATCGCGTGACAAAGGGAATTGGTTTCGTATGTTAATGGTTCTATCGATCACGAAGTCATCGTTGAGTATGTGGGAGCCGTTATGGATCTCCAGATCCCGCTGATGGTTATTGATCGGAGAGGTGTCTCCATCATGTCTGCATATTCACGAACCGTAGGGTGACACACTTAAGGTTCGATGCTATTTAGGTAGATATGGAATGTGCGTTGGAGACCGAATGTTGTTCGGAGTCTCGGATTGGATCTGAGACATCACGAGGAGATCCGAAATTATCCGGAGAATGAGATTCATATAATGGAGATCATTTTCTAGGTTCGGAAATGTCCCGGAGTGTTTATATGGGGGTTCTAGAAGGTTTCGGAATGTTCCGGAAGGTTCTAGAAATTTCTATGGAGTTTACTTGAAAACTAAGAAAGAAAAAGGGGAAACTTGGGGGGAAGGAAACTCCCCCCAAGCCCCCCTTATGCGCCAGCCCTAGGAGGTGGGCCTAGGGGTGGGAACCCTAGGCCGCACCCCTCCCTCTATATATAGAGGGGTGGAGGCGCCAGACCCTTGCCCCTCCACTCTTGCCCTAGCCGCCTCTCTCCTCCTCCTTCCTTCTGCTCAGGCTTAGGCGAAGCCCTACATAATTCTCTACTCCACCACCACCACCACGCCGTCGTGCTGCTGGGATTCCGTGGAGAGATCTACTACCTCTGCTGCTCGCTAGAACGGGGAGAGGAAGGTCTGCATCGACCAAGACGCAGGATCGATCAAGGAAGCGCCGAACGCTGCACCGAAGGATCGTCTACTCGATCTTGAGATCGGCAAGTGATCGCTCATATCAACCACGAGATCCGATCTCGCACAAGGCTTTCGGATCTACAAGGGTTAGTACAGATCTATCTTGTTGCACATGTCTAATAGATTAGATCTTGGCTTTTATCTAGATTAGATCTGGGTTTTGTTCATTCTTGCGGTAGAATTTTTTTGTTTTCCATGCTACGAACCCATCACAACTCCCACTCAAGAAAGGTATAGAACACTTCCTTAAGAAGAGAGAGAATATTTCTATTGCCTCTCCTATGAAAACAAAATTTGGTCTTAATGCTTCTTCATTTGAGAACACTTGATTCTTTTTCTTGCTTCTTATGCCTAAGTTAAAGGCGTTAAAGAAAAGTACTTATTGGGAGATAACCAAAAAGTTTTAGATGAGTCTTGGAAGTTATTACTTCAGTAATAACCGCTCCTTATCCTTTTTATTTGCGTTTTGTGCCAAGAGTAACCTCTAATGAGAGAGAAGTAATGATTGGGAAAGTTGCTGTCCCGAAACAGATTTCTGTGCTTCACCATAAACATTCGTGTAAAATCTCTGAACGTATCTTTGAGGCGAGAATTTTTGTGCTTCTGCCCCAGGTTGTTATCTAACTGTCGTTAGTTCAACACTTTTTGATTTGAGCAACAGAAGGTCTTCGAAGAAATTTGTCTTTTCCTGCTGGTCTGTTTTGACAGATTTCTGCATTTACTTCTTGTTGGTTCCTTTTTGAGTTGTTTTGGGGAATTGAGCTTTTTGAGGGAAGTGATATAGTAGATAGTGTTCTAATGGAAGTTTATTTGGTGTTGGAACTGAACCTTAAGACCTTTTATCTTGAGTGCACTAATGTTGCTAATAAAGATTGTGTGAAGTTTTGTATGAAGGAAAAATTTCAGGTGTATGGAAGGAATGAGTAATGATATGAAGGATGGACTAAAGCTCAAGCTTGGGGATGCCACGCGTGTCACCCCAAGAAATATCCAAGAAGTACAAGCGGCAGAGCTTGGGGATGGCCAAGGCATCCCCTCTTCATCAATAAAAATCTCAGGTTTCTTCCAAACGCTTCATTTTTATTGTTTCATGCACAGTTGTGTTGTTCTTGGAGCGTCATCTTTTTCGTTTTCATTTTGGTTTTTTTTCTTTGGTTTTCTTTGTTTGCTGAATAAATTGGTTGGACCCCCTCTTTCATACATTGGTTTGCAAATAGTTTGGTTTGGTTTGGAAAAGAGTAGGAAAGTTCATGCTTATGTGTTAAAAAGAGCTCGTTTTTTACTGTGGCCTATGCTTTTTCATGCCATGCTTGATATTGTTTTGGCTTTATGCTTAATATTATTTGCTGTAGCATGACTTGTTATAAACAATTGAGATTGCTTAATGTGCCTTGGATGAATCATGCGTTGTTTTAGCATATTAAAGCATAGTATAGTGGTATTCTCCTTTGATGCTTTATTTGGGTTGACTTGGCGCATGCTCACACCATGTTATGACTATCTCAAGTCACCATAGCCTTTATGATCCTTTAGTTTTCAACTTGTAGTAACACTTTATGCTTTGATCAATGATGTTTTGTCGCTCTTCATGATTATGGCCATTATTGCTCCACAACCAAGTATGAGTTCCACTCATGCATCCAACTCCCTAAACCAAGTTATTCCAAAGAGTCCACCATACCTACCTACTAGCTTATGCTATTCCAAGTATATTCATGATTTTTTTTACCTTCCGAATTAAACATGTTATGAGAAAAAACTAGTGATTAAAGCTCTCACGAACTTGATGGAACACTTTACTTTTCTTGCCCTTAATAAACTTGAATCATTGTGTCATCTATGTTGTATATGCTTGCACTTATTTGTTGGGAATTAGCAGAACCATGCTTTCATGGGGAACGCTTTCAACATTGCACTTGGTACTTGTACCTAGTTGATATCATGCTCTTTTGTATATGGATGTCGTCGGTGTGAAATGAAAGGGGAGCTTGTAAGTCCATGGAGTTATGTATATGTGTTAGAGAAACACCTGGGCCACTGGTCTAATCCATGCTGATATGGTGGAAACCTGTAGCGTAACCATAATGAGCTGTCTATGAAGCATTCTTCTTATAAAAAAAGAGTCCTATGTTGAGAAAAAAAGATAAAAGGAAAAAAGAGATTATGAAAAGAGGAAAGAGAGAAAAAAGCACCATATTCCCATGGTAAATAAGAAGATTGCTGAGATGCTCGTTGTCTGCTTGCCTTGTCATTTTGATATGGGGATTCTTCTGTATCATCGGGAAAGGGGTACCCCGTTGGTGGTTCTCTATGATACACATGTACTTACGGTGACAAGAACTTATCGGTAACTAAACTTGAGTAGCATGAGGAGCGGCCCTCGTATTCAAGGGACATGAGGTTTCTAACTTATACTTCGTCAAGCATGTACACCATAGTTTGTTCACTTTAACCTTAATCACTTCAAGATGCTTATGATAGGGGCAATGAGAGCTGAAAGCTATAAGTACCATAATTTTTGGAAGCTCTTTATGAAACTTGAATCCCTGCTTCCTTTTATAAAGGTCTTTCTTCCACCATTATATTGAGTCTCCACCTTCTAACTTTATGCACCTACTTTGAGAGCATAGTGGCCATTCTTAGTTCTATGTGCATTGTCCCAAGACTAGTTGATTGATGCATATCTTGATATTGCTTGTTTTAAACTATTTGTATCTAGTCACTCTTATGAACTTTGAAGGTGTCCTATGCATTTATATTTGCTACTCTATGAGGGACAAGCTGAATACTATTATGCTATGTTTTCTTTATGTGAAACAAACAAATGTCTTGCAAAGCATTGTTATTCATGAATCTTTTGTTTGTGCCTTTTCATGTGGCATCATAGTTTCTTTGTCTTATTGCTAGAACTTTGTATTTCATGTTATGATTGAAGTACTATGATCCCAGCTTTGAATGTTTTACAAATACTTTGATCAAGTATTTGATGGTGCATGTCACCTCAAAAAATATTCTTTCTTTTTATCACTTACCTACTCGAGGACGAGCAGGAGTTAAGCTTGGGGATGTTGATACATTGCAAATATATCTATAATTTTTGATGTTCCATGCTTGGTTTAATCCACTTTCTTGTGTTTTGTCCACACTTTGGAGTACTTTTCATATGATTTCTTGGACTAACCTATTAACAAGAGCCACAGTGCCAGTTGCCTGTTTTCTACTATTTTTGGTTCCAGGAAAGTCAGAAAATGAATATTCTCGGAATTGGACGGGACAAAAGCCAAAGTGCCTATTTTTCCGGAAGTCATCAGATGCCAGAATACGAGACAGAGAGGAGCCAGGGGGCCACCACACCACCTGGCCGCGTGGGCCAGGCCTGGCCGCGCCAGGGGGTGGTGTGGCCAGCCTAGGCACCCCCCTCGGCCTCTCCGTCTGCCTATAAGATTCCCTCGGGACAAAAATCCTAAGTACCCGATCAAAAATCCACGAAAGAGTCTATAGCCGCCGTCATCTCCATCCCTAGATCGGGAGGGATCTGAATCTCTTCCCGGCACCCTGCCGGAGAGGGGAATTCACCCTGGAGGCCTTCTTCATCACCATGCAAGCATCCGGTGTGATGCATGACTAGTTCATCTCTGGACTACGGATCCGTGTAGTAGCTATATGGCTGGTTCTCCTCCTTTGTGCTTTCATGTCTAGATCTTGTGAGCTCCGTTCATGATCAAGATCATCTATTTGTAATTCTGCATGTTGTGTTTGCAGGGATCCGATGGATATCGAGATGCTATTTCAGATTGATTATTGATTCTATCATTTCTTTGTTATTTGTGATCTTGCATGCTTTCCGTTGTTAGTAGCTATCTTGGCCAAGTAGATGCTAGCAACTCCAAGAGTTAGTATTTATGCTCGATAGTGGGTTCGTGCCTCTGGTAATCTGGGGAAGTGACAGAAATCTCTAAGGTACTAGATGTGCTGTTGCTACTAGGGAGAAAACAACAATCCTTAAGGAGAGCCACCTCTAGTGAACTATGGATCCCGGTCCTTTTCTTTTACAGACAATCTACAAATTGTTTACCGATTTGTGTTTACTTTCTACAAACTATTACTTCCTTCCATTCGATATGTTTAATCCTTTGTTTTCAGCAAAACACGGTGAGATTGACAACCTCATCGCAAGTTGGGGACAAAGTTCTGTGGTTGTGTTGTGCAGGTCTCCACGTTGCTACTAGCACCGATAGTGCGCCCTGCCAAGGCTCATTAGCAACACCTTTGGGGTGTTTCCTTCTTCCTACTGGTTCGATTAAACCTTGGTTTCATAACTGAGGGAAACTTGCTGCTGTGCTCATCATACCTTCCTCTTGGGGTTCCCGACGAGATCTACATCAACACCGAGCCATCATCGGGTCGCAAGTATGTAGCCTTTGACACGAATCGACCTTTCCTCAAAAGAGGGCATCGGTTCAGAGAAGACAAAAAGAACTTCATGAAGGGAAAAGTTGTACACGAAGAAAAAGAGATACCAACGTTCGATGGCGCAGCTGTTGATACCGAGCTAAGTGCTCTCGTTCCTACTGGGGTTGATGGCCCACAATTTGCGGCATATGGTGTAACACACAACTGGACTCACGTGGCAGGCTTAACGAAGCTCGAATATTACAAGGACCTCAAACTTCCCCATAACATCGATGTGATGCACACCGAAAAGAATGTCACAGAGTCCCTCTTGCACATAGTCCTGAACATTCTGGAGAAGTCAAAGGATAATATGAAGGCTAGAGTCGATGTTGAGAAGTTATGTGACAGGAATAGACTACACATGGAGCCTCCTAACCGCAATCGAAAGAATTGGTTCAAGCTGCATGCCAACTTCTGCCTTGATGGTATCCAAAAGAAGGAGTCATTCAAGTGGCTCAAATACGTCGTGATGTTCCCTGATGGTTACTGTTTGAATATGAGTAAGGGAGCAAGAGTCACGACTATCATATATGGATTGAGCGGCTGATGTCAGTGATGGTTCAAGGGTATCTCCCCGAGCATGTCTGGCGAGTGCTTGCGGAGTGGAGTCATTTCTTCCGCATGCTCTGTGCTAAGCAGATATGTCCCCTGGTGATCAAGAAGCTGCATGATCTAGTGTCGGAGTTGCTATGCAAGTTAGAGATGATCTTTCCGCCAGACTTCTTTACTCCGATGTTACATCTCATTGTGCATCTCGCGAATGAGGCACTCTTGGGTGGACCGGTGCAGTATCGTTGGCAGTTTTGTATTGAGAGAGAGTTTAAGTATATTCGAAACAAGTGTGGAAACAAAGCTAAGATTGAAGCATTCATAGCCGAGGCAACTATCCTCGGGGAGATGGATGATGCCATAACAATCCCACTCTACATAACCTGGTCTCTCGGTACAATGTCGATGAGCCCAAGCATGACCCCAAGCTCCTCCTGTTCCAATGTCCTGGTGGCAAGGCCGGTGCCTCCAAATGGTACACCTTGCAGAAGGAAGAGAAGGATTGCATAATGCTCTTTTTGCTTATGAACATGAAGGAAGTGGTCGGTTTTATTAGGTAAAATGGTAAACAAATTACTTTGCAACTAGCTAGGAACTCGGGTTCGGGCTAATAAGTATTTTCTCTTTATAGCCAATTCATGGATGAACAGTGGTCAGGAACGACGGATCTCGATGTCGCGGAGATGGACACTCTTCTGAAAGAGGGTGCCCCCCGAAAGAAAAAATTCACGAGTTGGTTCAGGGAAAAAGTAATTTCTAACCTGGCCCTCCTACCTTGCAATCCCTGACTTGTCTCTCTTATTACACGTAACTAATGCACAAAACAATTTGAACTAAACTTGTAGGGAGTTGATCCCAACGTTGAGATGACGGATGAGTTGAGATGTGTTTCCCAGGGTTGTACCAGTAAAGTCATGATGTATGAGAAGTATGATGTGAATGAGTATCGCTTTCATACATAGTTTCATTAGAATAATCAGCCTAATCCAAAAACTATAAATACTGGGGTCTTCACTAGAGGAGCCGATAACGTTGATTACTACGGAAGGTTACAGAACATATACGAGTTGACATTCAATCTTTCAAACGTAGAACTGAAGCTCGTTGTGTTCAAATGCCACTGGTTCGACCCACACGATGGATAGAGAAGTACCCCTTCTATCAGGTTAGTTGAAGTTAGGCCTTCAACTACCTATAGCAGAGCCGATGTCTTTGTTATTGCCCACCAAGCCAAGCAAGTTTATTATTTGCCCTACCCATGCCAGAAAGAGGAACTCAAGGGTTGGGAAGTCGTGTTCCAGGTATCGCCACATGGTAAGCTACCCATGCCCTCCGACGACGATTACAACAACATTGACCCTATATCATACAAGGGAATTTTCTATCAAGAGGAAGAGGACTTGGGGAACTTTGACTTACAAATGGGTGGTTTTGAGGACCTCGAGAATGATGCACAAACTTGTGGTGAGGTAGTGGTGAATTTAAAGGACATAGAGATGCTAACCAAGTTACATGAGGAAAATGGCAATGATGATGAGCCTCCACCGTGCAATGAGCCTCCAAGTTACTACTCACGTGATAGTGATAGCGAGCATGAGAACCCAATATTTAATTATGAGAGTGATGATTCGAGTTTAGGGTCTGTTATGTCTTTATGCTTAGCATTATTCTTTGCTTGTATCTTTATGCTTAGTATTTATTTTTTAACATGCTTCTTAATTTTTCAACATGCTTACTAATATTTTTAATTTCATTAAATATTTTTGTTTATTGTCTACATTTTATTATGTATTTATGATTAATTGTTTACTCTCTCTCAATGCAGGTGATTGACCAATATGAGCCAAGGCAAGGAATCATCGGCCTCCTTGCTTAACTCGATGCGCCAAGCGAAGGTTAGGAGAAGTGACAGAGCATCTCGTCCCACGATGCGTAATCGGGACCTAGGAGCCGTCGGTTTGGAGGATGCACCTATCCTACAGAGAGGACGAGGAAGAGGACGAGGTGCAGGGGGGACGAGAATGAGGTGCAGGGGGTGGACGAGGACAAGGTGCAGCGGGTGGACAAGGTGCGGAGGATACCGAGTCACCTCCCTCGCGGCGTGTAGCTCTTCTGTGTGACATACCCTCCGCTTCTGGCACCATGGCTTCCTAGTTCGCTCGGTCAGAGTCTACTGAGATGGAGGGGGAGGGGGAGGCGGAGGCGGAGTCTAGGAAGGAGGAGACGGATAGGGACATGGCGAAGTAGGCGTTGCCGATTCATGGAGAAGCGGGTGTCCCGGAAGCAGAAGATGTACCTAGAACCGAGGAGGAGAAAACCCTCATTAAGCCTAACAGCGTTGAGTAAGTGTCTATACTAATTTTGAACATGTAATTTTATTTTTGGTCATAACAATTTGGCATGTACTAATGTTTAATTATTTTGCAGTAATTGGACATATCCTAGGGGCGGCGTATGCCTAACTGTTTGGTTGGAGCGCTGATTAGGAAGTTTTGGCCGGGCATGTATACTGTGGTCCCCGGTGGCGAGGGGAAGCTAGCCCTACGTTGGGCGGACTATGAGGCCGCCGAGTGCCCTCCATTCGGGAAATCTTCTGACGCTGTGATCAACAAGTTTTGGGTAAGGGTTCACTAGAGTTTCATTCATAGTTGATGACCCCACCGTGCTAACTAATGACTCACAATTTTTTATGAATGATTGAAGACCCATTACAGGGTGCTTCCGGAGGATGAGGCCAAGGCGGATAGGACTTTGCTAGGGGCTTGCTAGAAGTTGATATGGCAACAGTGGTACAATGAGAATCATACGACCATTAATCACTTCAATGCTGACAAAGGCGAGAGGACCAAGAAGGAAGTCAATATCAAGAACCCGCCTAAGATGACGTTGGCCAATTACATGTCGGTAAGTAAATCATCAATGAGATTCTATGTTGCTACCAAGTTGCAATTGCATTATGGATTTTTCAAGTGAGTATTGGTTTTACAGGTTATGCCTAATTGGGCCGATGAGAAAAAGATGCATGGGAGGCGTTGTCTAAGAGGGGGCTCGAAGAAGACATCGAGTTCAAGGTTATGAGCGAGCGGAACAAGGACAACCGCGAGAGCGAGGGAACACACAGTGCGGGAAACCGCAACCATGATCGCTTCAAGGAAAAGCTGGTAAATGTATACATCGAACAACCTGCATTTGTTTCGCCTCATGTTCTTTCTTCATGCGCATAACATTTCTTTGGCGATGCAGGAGGATGATCGGGAGCAGCCTATTTCCGACATTCGAACGTGGCAGACGATGCACTAGAAGAGGGTCGATCTAAATGATCCTCAACCCTCCCTCCCCTCGTACTTCGGCCGCACCGAAGATGACTTGAGCAAATACTGCTCGACAGTCCGGGCTTTTCATCCGGAAGTGGATGACCCCATTAACGAGGAGACCGGCGAGGTTTCGTTGATCATGGAAAGGCACGACAGGGAGGATGGTTGTCTCCACATTCTTAATGCGGTGACCAGGCCTACCACGAACCTCACGCGTGTCAAGGGTACTGCTGACTCGTGTATTAACGAGCTCGTTGGGGAACCCCAATTGGAAGGTATGATGAGTACAGCAGTAAGTTTTCCCTCAGTTATGAAACCAAGGTTATCAATCCAGTAGGAGCAAGGAAACACCTCCAATGTGTTGCTAGCTGGACTTCGGCAAGGCGCACTATCGGCGCCAGCAGCAACGTGGAAACCTGCACAACACAACCACAGAACTTTGCCCCCAACTTACAGTGAGGTTGTCAATCTCACCGGTTTTGCTGAAAACAAAGTATTAACCATATTGTGTGGAAGAGAGTAAAAGTTTGCAAAAAGTATCGAGAAAGCAATACATGCATATACTAATCATCTTGACTCCTTTGAGATTCGATTGGGCATTACAACATTATACATAGTCCGTAATCCAACTGCATCTATGACTAATAATCCACCTTCAGGTTATCATCCGAACCCCCTCCAGTATTAAGTTACAAGCAACAGATAATTGCTTTACGCATTGCATGTAAAGTAAACAATACGATTGTTCTATGAACAAAGATTGTTGTTTTCTCCCTAGTAGCAACAACACATCTAGTACCTTAGAGATTTCTGTCACTTCCCAGATTACTAGAGGCATGAACCCACTATCGAGCATAAATACTAACTCTTGGAGTTGCTAGCATCTACTTGGCCAAGATAGCTACTAACAACAGAAAGCATGCAAGATCACAAATAACAAAGACATGATAGAATCAATAATCAATCTGAAATAACATCTCAATATCCATCGGATCCCCGCAAACACAACATGTAGAATTACAAATAGATGATCTTGATCATGAATGGATCTCACAAGATCTAAACATGATAGCACAAAGGAGAAGAACCAACCATCTAGCTACTACATGGACCCGTAGTCCAGAGATGAACTACTCACGCATCACACCGGAGGCTTGCATGGTGATGAAGAAGGCATCTAGGGTGAATTCTCCCCTCCGGCAGGGTGCCGGGAAGAGCTTCAGATCCCTCCCGATCTAGGGATGAAGATGACGGTGGCTACAGACTCTTTCATGGATTTTTGATTGGGTACTTAGGGTTTCTGTATCGGAGGCATCTTATAGGCGAAAGGGGAGGCCGAGGGGGTGTCGGAGGCGGCCAGACCACCCCTAGCGCGGGCCAAGCTGGACCGTGCGGCCAGGTGGTGTGGCGGCCCTCTGGCCCCTCTCCATCTCGTACTCTGGCTCCTTGTGTCCCTCGGTGAAAAACTGACTTTGTCTTCTGTCCCGTCCAATTCCGAGAATATTCATTTTCTAACTTTCCTGGAACCAAAAACAACAGAAAACAGGCAGCTGGCACTGTGGCTCTTGTGTATAGAAAGTACTAAGTTGGAACAAAACATAAGAAAGTAGATAAAACCAAGCATGGAACATCAAAAATTATGGATACATTAGCAACGTATCAACATCCCCAAGCTTAACTCCTTCTCATCCTCGAGTAGGTAAGTGATAAAAAGAAAAATAATTTTTGAGGTGACATGCACCATCATAAACTTGATCAAAGTATTTGTAAAACATTGATAGCTGGGATCATAGTACTTCAATCATAACATGAAAGACAAAGTTCTAACAATAAGACAAAGCAACTATTGTTGCAACATGAAAAGGTACAAACAAAAGAGTCATGAATAACAATGCGTTGCAAGACATTTGTTTGTTTCACATAGAGAAAACATAGCATAGTGGCATTCAGCTTGTCCCTCATAGAGTAGCAAACATAAATGCATAGGACACCTTCAAAGTTCATAAGAGTGACTAGATACAAATAATTCAAAACAAGCAATATCAAAGTTATGCATCAATCAACAAGTCTCGGGACAATGCACATAGAACTAAGAATGGCCACTATGCTCTCAAAGTAGGTGCATAAAGATAGAAGGTGGAGACTCAACATAAAAGTAAAAGAAAGGCCTTCATAGAAGGAAGTAGGAATTCAAGTTTCATAAAGAGCTTCCAAAAATTATGGTACTTGTTAGCTTTCCGCTCTCATTGCCACTATCATAAGCATCTTGAAGTGATTAAGGTTAAAGTGAACAAACTATGGAGTATATGCTTGACGAAGTATAAGTTGGAAATTTCATGTCCCTTGAATACGAGGGTCGCTCCTCATGCTACTCAAGTTTAGTTACCGGTAAGTTCTTGTCATAGTAAGTACATGTGTATCATAGAGAACCGCCAACGGGGTACCCCTTGCCCGATGATACGGAAGAATCCCCATATCAAAATGACAAGGCAAGCAGACAACGAGCATCTCAGCAATCTTTTTATTTACCATGGGAAAATGGTGCTTTTATCTCTTTCCTCTTTTCTCATATCTCTTTTTTTTCTTTTTCTCTTTCCTTTTTTTCCTCAGTATCTAACTCTTTTTGTTTTATAAGAAGAATGCTTCATAGACAACTCATTATGGTTACGCTACAGGTTTCCACCATGACGGCATGGATTAGACCAGTGGCCCAGACATTTCTCTAACACACATACATAACTCCATGGACTTACAAGCTCCCCTTTCATTTCATACCGACGACATCCATAGACAAAAGAGCATGATATCAACTAGGTACAAAGTACAAGTGCAATGTTGAAAGCGTTCCCCATGACAGCATGGTTCTGCTAATCCCCAACATATAAGTGCAAGCATATACAACATAGATGACATAATGGTTCAAGTTTACTAAGGGCAAGAAAAGTAAAGTGTGCCATCAAGTTCGTGAGAGGTTTAATCACTAGTTTTCTCATAATAAGTTTAATTCGGAAGGTAGATAAAAACATGAATATACTTGGAATAACAATTGCTAATAGGTACGTATGATGGACTCTTTGGAATAACTTGGTTTTAGGAGTTGGATGCATGAGTGGAACTCATACTTGGTTGTGGAGGCTAGCAAAAGACTAGGAGCGACCAACTAAGGGAGCAATAATGGTCATAATCATGCAGAGCGACAAAACATCATTAATCAAAGCATAAAGTGATACTACAAGTCGAAAACTAAAGGATCGTAAAGGCTATGGTGACTTGGGATAGTCATAACATGGTGTGAGCATGTGCCAAGTCAACCAAAATAAAGCATCAAAGGCGAATACCACAATATTATGCTTTAATATGCTAAAACGACGCATGATTCTTCAAAGGCACATTAAGCAATCTCAATTGTTTATAACATGTCATGCTACAGAAAAAATCACTAAGCATAAAGCCAAAACAATATCAAGCATGGCATGACAAAGCATAGGCCAAAGTGAAAAACAAGCTCTCTGTTGGGGGGATAACCCCGGGTAGGGTCACTCCGGGGTATAAGGGCCGAGTTAGCCGTGGGTCGGCAAGGTCAAAGCGGATGCTGGCCGAGTCACCTCAAGGCAGGCCGGATCACGGAGTAACCCGGACCAGGGGCCGCCTAACATTGTCTCGTCCGACTTAAGGAGTAAGTCGGAAATGTTTGTCTAGCTTGTATGCAGGAACAGGTGTGGCCGGATCAACTTTGATCCGGATCGTTGCTTGGCTTCTAGGAGAAGGAAGGAATCTCTTTGGTCAAAAAAGAAGGTCCGATGCGTACTGAATGAGCGAATAAAGCAAGGGCAGGACCACCAGATCGTGGCCGACAAGGGTGACGACGCTCACGTCGGCTGACGCGGGCGCTGCAGAAGATACGTCGCTAAAGCAAGTGTGACGCGGGGGAAAAGCACCCCTATCGGGTTACTACTTTGGGACGGGGCATATTCTTAGGAATATGCCTCCACGTATGCCCTAGGCCAGGACCGAACCACCTCTATATAAGGGGGGGTTAGGGTTCTGGTAAGGGGGTTGGGTCTTTTCTGATTGGGAGCAAGGGGAATTCTAGTTAGTTGAGCTCTAGTGGATCTAGGGTTCTTGGGATAGTTGGTAGGCCAGAGTAAGAGAGTTTCTTCTTCCTCCTCTTGTCAATACAGCTCGAGGAGCACTTGTAATCTCGGAGATTGAACATCAACACAAAGCTTCTGTGTAGAGAATCACTCTACTATCCCTCCCTGGATTCCCCTAGCGCATATTAGTCCCCACCATTAGCCTATCCATGGCATCTGCCGTGACACCACCGCTTGGCGCCACTGGGCTAGCGGGCGCTAGCAGGTGAAGATCCGGACGGAAACTTCATCGCACCGCCAACGATCGTCTTCGGGCTCGTTCAGCGCTTTGGAGCGCTGGACTACGTCAGCGACAACGCTGGCTGCTTCGGCACGCGCCCCCTTCCACGCAACGGCATCTTCGTCAAGCTCGGTGCGCACAAGGTCTACGTTGCTGTGGACATGTCGTGCGTTCATCCACGTCGCGTCGTCGATGCAGGAGAACCACCCCTCACTGTGGCTCGCGGGGCGCGTATTGCTCGCTCCCCGGACCATGCAGAGGTGATGATGACTGCGCCAGGCGCGGGCATGAGCAAGGATCCAGCGCCAGACCCGGAGGTAACGCCTAAGGCACCGAGGAAAGCTAGGGGTCCTCCGCTAGAGAGGCCTGAGAACGTGCTGAGGGAAGCTATGGATAGCTTGGCGAACCCAGTGGCAGCAGTGGTAGATCCGGTTCAGGCACAGGCCGAGCTAGAGGAGACCCGACAAAAGATACTGGAGGGCGCAAAGAAGATAGCAGCGGCTCAGCAGTCATTGAACATGACGCTGCGTGAGTACGCGAAGGCAAACAAGGTTGATGTAGTAAGGGTAAAAGGGAAAAATCTCATAAGTGAGATGAACAGAGAAGGTGATGACGGACCAGAAGGGTCGGAAAACAATCTGTTTGTAGGGTTGCCGAAGTATAGTACCCCAGCGAAGAACCTCAGAGCAGCAGATGCCGCGGCGTCCGAGCTAGAGGGTCTGACAGGTGAAGCCCGTCAAAGACAGCAAGACCGGGTTAACGAGCTGGTTCGGATCGTGAACAGGCAGAACGAGGAGCTGTTGAGAGGTAACCCGGAGAGAGTTGGAGCTTCTAAGATCGTCCATTCGGCGATGGGTAACCCGGAGAAATCCGCTGGAGCCGCATCATCGCCTCATGGTGGCCCTAGGAGAGAAGAGGTAGTAACCTCGGCCAGACGGAACAAGCAGATCGTTCCGTATGACCCAACACGTGCGGGAAAAGAAAAAGAGATGCGAAAAAACGACGATCGACGAAGTGTGAGCCGAGGTGAAGCTGGCCGAGGTAACCATGACCAAGGCAATGCCGGTCAAGGGAATACTGCCAACGGCAATGCCGGACAGTGAAACTCGGCAGGAGCGGGTCAACCGTGCAAATGAATGCACCAAGGCAAGAGCAAAGTGCCGGCCGTGGTATGCAACAGAGAGGAGCACAACGAGAGCAAGACCGATACAATGATGGAGACTCGGAGATGATGAATGTGGGATACGCAAGACCGAACTATCATGTGATAGGGTCGAGATTGGGAAGCAGAGGTTTGATGCCGGATGACGCCAGGCTAAAACTGGATCGCCTGTATAGGTCGGAACAGATCGAATGTCAAGGTCCTCCGGGTCCAGCGTGCTTCGGACCCCGGATCATGAAGGAACTGCCAGTACCCAATTTCCAATTACCCAGGGGCACGAAGACGTATGACGACAGTACAAAGCCGGAGGATTGGCTGATAAACTATGCAACAGCTGTGAAAATTGCAACTGGCAACTTGAGATGGGTTGTATGATATGTACCCCAAATGTTGGAAGGTCCGGCTAGGGTTTGGCTGAATAATTTGCCACCCGGAAGCATCAATTGCTGGATAGATTTCGAAGAAATGTTTATCAGCAACTTCTCAAGTACACATCAGAGACCGAATAGACCGCAGACCCTGGCAATGTGCAAGCAGAGATCTAACAAAACGGACCGTGAATTCTTGACCCGGTGGTGTACCGTGAGAAACTCGTGTGAGGGAGTCATAGAGTCACAGGCTATAGCATGGTTCGCACAAGGGTGCAGATATGGCAGCGAGTTGTGGATGAAATTGCAAAGGAAAATTCCAGTCACATTGGCAGAGATGATCCGGATCGCGGATTCTTATGCTTTGGGTGATCCGACTCAACCTAGTATCGCGTCGAACGAGTCAAATGAGGAGTACTATCCGAGGGACGGAGCCGGGTCATCCCGGAGGAACGATTACAGGGGAAAAAGGAGAGACGATAGACCAGACCATCGATATGGTTCGCAATAAGTTGCATCCGTGAATCAAGATCAGCCTGGAGCAGGGAGCAACCAACGCCAGAAAACGGGAGGGCAATGGACTCCTCGAAATGATGGCAAGAAAACATGGACTCCGGAGCAGAAGAAGCAATGACAAGAAAAGAAAGATCGTCCGAGGTATACCTATTAGTCAATGTTGGACCAGCCGTGTAAATTTCACACGTCAAATCCAAACAGTCCGGCGGGTCACACAACGAGGCAATGTGAGTGGATGCGTAAGATAGAACAAGGTGGTTCGGGGAATGCTCAGGCACCCCGGAATGATCAACCTCGGCAGGAGTTACCCCAGCAGCAATTGCTTTCTGGAGCGAACACGCAGCAACTGATGTTACCTCCCCCTCCACCGAGGTATGACAACAGCGAGAGAAGGGATGCAGTGCATCAAGTGGAAAACCAGCAACCACCAGATCAGAGGTACTCCGGAAACGAGGGAAGAAATGAGTACAGGGAACATCACTAGAGCTATTGTGTGTTCACAATAGAGGAAACAGATAGGAAGAGCTTGCAGCGCCGACATATGGAGGTTAACGCAGTTATGCCTGCAGTGACAAGGTACATGTCTTGGTCGGACCAGGAAATTACCTGGAGCGCCAAAGATCATCCCAAGCTTATGCCAAGTCCGGGCTCGTATGCACTAGTGTTAGATCCGACGTTCATTGGACCAAACATTAATGTGAGGTTCTCCAAGGTACTAATCGACAATGGCAGTAGCATTAACATCATGTATGCGGATACGTTGCGCAAATTGGGCATCTCGGAGAACATGCTCCAGGCTACAAGAACAACTTTCCATGGTATCATACCAGGCATATCCTGTGAGCCCATAGGCAAAGTCCGGGTCGACGTGCTATTCGGTACGAGGGATAACTGCTGAACTGAAAATCTGGAGTTTGAGGTGGTGAACTTGGAGAGCGCGTATCATGCATTACTTGGGAGACCAGCACTGAGTAAATTCATGGCGAGTTGCCACGTTGGTTATCTGAAGATGAAGTTGCTCGGACCAAATGGAGCAATTACTATCGCTCGGGATTTCCGACGTTCTATTGAGTGCGCCTCAATCGGGTCTAACCTAGCCGAGTCGCTCGTAATTGCCCAAGAGAAAAGAAAAATTCAAGAGGTGGCGGCTTTAGCTCAGTCCGCGCAGCAGTATATGCCGGCGTTAAGCAACCCGCATGGGAGCGTTTCATTTCAAGCCGCGAAGGACACCAAGAAGATTCCAGTGGATAACCTGTTTTCGGAGCGTACCGTAACAATTGGTGCCGGGTTAACTGACAAATAGGAAAGCGAGCTCGTCAACTTCCTCCGTGAGAATCGGGACATTTTTGCTTGGTCCACACAGGACTTGCAAGGTGTTCCGAGGGAGTTGGCCGAGCACTCTTTGAACGTAAGACCCGGAGCAAGGCCGGTGAAGCAGCCTCTCCGACGCTTCGCCGAGGATAGGAGAAAGGTCATTGGTGACGAGATAGCTCGGTTGCTAGCAGCAGGATTTATCATGGAAGTGCTGTATCCAGATTGGCTCTCTAATCCGGTGCTGGTAGAAAAGAAGAAGGATGATCCGAACGTGGCAGTGGTTTGGCGTATGTGTATCGATTACACGAACCTGAACAAGGCGTGTCCAAAAGATCCATTTCCACTGCTGAGGATAGATCAGGTCATCGACTCTACCACGGGATGTGAACTGTTGTCATTTATTGACGCTTATTCTGGTTTCCACCAGATACCTATGAACCCGGATGATCAAATAAAAACCGCCTTTATTACCCCGTACGAGGCTTATTGCTATCGCACTATGCCATTTGGTTTACGAAATGCAGGAGCAACGTACCAAAGATGTATGCAAAAATGTTTGCACGATCAAATAGGTCAAAACGTACAAGTCTACGTGGATGATGTGGTTATTAAGACCAAGGAAAGCGCAACGCTCCTTGACGACATAAGGCAAACATTCGCGAACTTGAGGAGATTCCAGATGAAGCTTAACCCGGAGAAATGTACCTTCGGTGTCCCGGCTGGGAAATTACTCGGTTTTCTCGTCTCTAGCCGAGGTATCGAGGTTAATCCAACTAAGATCCGAGCCATCGAACGAATGGAGCTGCCGAAGTGTCTCAACGACGTCTAGAAGTTCACTGGATGCCTGGCGTCGTTGAGTCGGTTTATATGTCGGTTAGGGGAAAAGGCACTGCCTCTCTACCAACTCATGAAAAAATCAGATAAATTCATTTGGACGCCGCAGGCCGATGAAGCTTTTGCCCACTTGAAAAAAATGTTGGCCAGTGCACCAGTGTTAGCTTCTCCACTGTCAAAGGAGCCAATGTTGCTCTACATAGCCACAACCAACCGAGTTGTAAGTGCAGTGATCGTAGTGGAGCGAGATGAAGCGGGTAAGTCGGTGCAGAGGCCAGTGTATTACTTGAGCGAGGTATTGTCTGCCTCAAAACAGAACTACCCGCATTTTAAAATGGTGGCATACAGAGTTTATATGGCGGCAAAGAAGTTAAAGCACTACTTTGAGGATCATCCCATCAAAGTGATATGCGAAGCCCCTATATCCGAGATAATGGGTAACAAAGATGCGAATGGCAGAATTGCGAAATGGGCAATTGAGCTAGCACCATACATGCCCCAGTATGATAGGAGAGAAGCGATCAAGTCCCAGGTTGTGGCGGACTTTTTCGTGGATTGGGCCGAGGTACAATACGAACCGCCGCCACCAGATCCGAACTACTGGAAGATGCACTTTGACGGATCGAAAACCAAAACCGGGTTAGGCGTCGGGGTTATGCTTACCTCGCCAAAGAAGGATCAGCTCAAATACATATTGCAGATCCATTTCGCGGCATCAAACAATGTCGCTGAGTACGAGGCTCTTGTGCATGGTCTCAAAGTGGAAAAGGAGATCGGCATACGTCGGATAATCTGCTTTGGCGACTCGGATCTAGTAATACAACAAGTGTCCGGAGTGTGGGACGCCCTGGATCCAAACATGGCGCTATACAGGTTTCATGTGTAGAAGATCTCGGGTTACTTTGAGGGATGCGAATTTCACCATGTACCTCGCGTGGAAAACGAAGCTGCCGACATGCTGTCAAAGCTTGGATCGACCCGACAGGCAATTCCACCGGGCGTAGCATTGGAGCACCTCAGAAAACCATCTATCAGGCCGTCCCCAGGAACCGATTCAATCTATGTCCCGGAAAACGAGGAATCCGGAGTTGAGCCCATGGACATTGACATGGGAGGTAGCACGCCGAACCCGGGGACTACCACGGTGAACCCGGGGACTACCTCTCTAGACCCGGGGACTGTTCAGCGTGATCCGGCTGAAGTTATGCCGGTGGATCGGATGGAAGTTGATGAGGAGATGTTCTCATGAAAGCAATACCAGCTTGGGCACTGCCTATATACCAGTTCTTGAAAGATGGAACGTTACCCACTGAGGAAGTGCTAGCCAGGCAAACTCAGAGGAGAGCCAAAGCTTACACAATCATCAATTCCGAGCTGTACAAACGGAGTGTAACCGATGTCCTCCAGCGGTGTGTTGACCCGGAAGAAGGACTCGACATCCTCCGGGATATACACCAAGGAGAATGCGGGCATCATGCCTCATCCCGGGCCTTAGTGGCAAAGGCATTCCGGCATGGATTTTATTGGCCAAACGCCTTGGAGCAAGCGGAAGATCTGGTGAGAAAATGCAATGGTTATCAAAGGTACGCCACCAAGACTCATATGCCTATGTCGGAACTTAAAACCATACCAATTACATGGCCATTTGCTGTGTGGTGCTTGGATATGGTTGGCCCGTTCAAACCAGCAAGAGGAAACATGACACACATTCTGGTCATGGTGGACAGTTTACAAAATGGATCGAAGTGAAACCTATAAGAAAATGTGATGGAGCTACTGCCGTGACATTTCTCAAAGACATCATCTTGAGATACGGTTATCCGCACAGCATTATAACTGATAACGGCACAAATTTCGCTGAAGGAGCATTTGCACGATTCTGCCAAGATAAGAAAATCTGACTCGATGTCGCCTCGGTAGCCCACCCCGCATCGAACGGACAAGTGGAAAGATCCAACGGATTAGTATTATCCGGGATAAAACCCCGGCTCATTGAGCCGCTGCAAAGATCAGCGGGGTGCTGGATAGAAGAATTGCCAGCGGTATTGTGGAGTTTAAGAACAACTCCGAATCGATCAACAGGCTACACGCCGTTCTTTCTGGTATATGGGGCAGAAGCTGTATTACCAGCCAACATAGAGCATGATTCGCCTAGGGTCACCCAATACACGTAAGTGCAAGAAGCCCGCAAAATGATGTTGATCTGCTAGAAGAAGCGAGAGAACTGCATCGCCCGTATCCGCCATATATCAGCAAAATCTCCGACGTTATCATAGCCGGAAAGTGTGCCCCCGAGTCTTCCGGGAAGGCGATCTGGTGCTCCGGTTGGTACAGCGTACCACTGGCATGCATAAATTATCCCCCCCATGGGAAGGGCCATTCATCGTGAGCAAAGCATTGCACAATGATTCTTACTATCTCGTAGATGCAAAGCCACAGGAAAAGAACAAGGCGGACAGGTCCGGAGAGGAATCCAAACGACTGTGGAATGTAGCACTACTTCGTCCCTTCTACACTTAGCTAAGAAGTGTATGTATCCGAGTCGTCTCATATGTCGGTATGTATGTCGGCAATGAGCTTATCAATGAAATAGCGGAGCCTCGAGCAGTAACTCGGGGGCTGCCCTAATAAATGATTGTTGTTACTTTTTATGCGTTAGCTAGAATGGCTCGTTTCACTTAACCCGGATTAGTAATGTGTGAGCACCAAAAACCCAACTCTTTGACTTGTTGCTGTCCAACAAGAATTGGCTTCATGGCAAGCACGGGAACAAGTTTGGAATTGCGTAGCACATGAAAAACTACTAAGGAAACGATCCTATTCCAGCTAACGTTTGTTTTTTTCGGACTAACCCCGTATTTACTTTCAAGCTATTATGTTGAATTATTTTGAGCCAAGCCTCAAAGTTTCTCAGTATTGTTAAAACGATTCTTGAGGCTCGGATTCGTAAGTCGTAAAACCGAGTCAAGGTAGACACGGATCGAGCCAGAGAATTGGACGAACAAGAAAATGAAACTCGGGGACTACGCCCAAGTTAATCCGGCATACAAGCATAGTAGCAAAATATCATGTATTCAGCATACAATTGCACCCAGCATATCGGGGATCTGATAAATTTTCAAGTTTTTTCAATTAAGGAGTGGCAGGAGGAGGAAGTTCGGCGTCATCATCACTGTCTTCAATATCTGAAGCAGCATCTTCTCCATCATCGCCCGATCCATCCTCCACGTTCTCCATCTGCTCCTCCTCGCCGGATTCCAGAAAGCTCGGCCCCTCAACCTAGTCATGGACTAGAGAATATTCGACGAGGTTGTAGGCGCAAGCCTGGCGCCGAGCTACCCACTCCGGATCATTGGTCCATTTGGATCCGGTGCGCCGACGGGTGAGGAGGCTCAGATTGATCTTCTCGTACCATGAAAGGATATGATGGAGGAGGGTATCTGTTGCGGCACGCCCGGCGGATTCTCTCTAGAGGTCAAGCTGAGTCTCAACCTCCATCAGTTTTTCGGCAAGGAGCGTGATCCTTTCCAGAGCACTCTCGCTGGGCCAGAAAGCATTGAAGATCCGGACAGCAACGTCGAGGAGATCTTTCCCATAGTTCTTGATGGTTTCCACCCGAGCTGACACGCTGACCAACAGGTCCTCCATGTTTAAGGGGATGCTCTCACCATCCGGAGCGATGGGAGTACCCCTCTCTTGGCGAATTTGGCAACGGCAGCACTCGCAATGGCGGTACCCTCCGGAAAGTGATCTGAAAATAAGGAAAAGGAAGATGCTGAAGCAAAGGCATATGAGCTAACCCAGAAAACTAGGTCGGACAAGGGGAAGAAACTTACGTGAGATATGACGATGGATCCGGGTCAACTCCGTGATACAACTGTCACGTCTCTGGCGAAGTTGTTCAAGCTTGGCGAGCACCGACCCAAGCTGGACCTCGGATTCCTTAAGCAGGTCCTTGTCCTTGGAGATCTGGAGGGTAAAGCACTCACGCTCTTCGGTGAAGTTCTGGCCAACTTTTTGGAGCTCGGTTTTGTGTTGGGCCTTCATCTTCTCCATCTCGGCCTAGAGTTTGGCTATTTCGTCGTCCTTGGTCCGGAGGAGGGCGAGCTCATCGTTCTTCTTCTTCAGCTCGGCTTGATGCTGTCCTGCTTGTTCGAGAAAATGCAGCATCATATCAGCACGGCACACTATCCTCAAGCGATGCTGAAATAGGTGTTGACTCGGCAAAGCCGAGGAGTGAATGTTTGCCGAGCCAAGGAGAAGAAAGAAGGAAAACACAACGACGTTGGCTGAAAGAGGACATACCTTGATTTCCTCCAAGTTCTTCCAGATAATCTTGTTTTCAGCCTCCACCCCACTGCAAAAACTGAATAAAGAGGTTAGTCCGCAGAAACAAATGAAACGGAGAGGTGTTAAGAAAGGAAATTACCCTCTTTCATGCTCCGCCAAGTGCAACATGTTTTGCGCAAGATCTTGTGGGTATCAGGTAAAGCTGAAACTCAAGCGCCCGGCGATTGGTGGTTACCTGACAAAGGTACAGGCATGTAAAATTAGTTCGTTGCATATTTGAAGTGTACAAGATCCGGGCCAAACGGAACTTCACCCGGCTCTAGGTGTGTGCATATTCGAAGTATATGAAATCCGGGCCAAGCGGAACTTAACCCGGCTCTAGGTGTGTGCATATTTGAAGTGTACAAGATCCGGGCCAAGAGGAACTTCACCCGGCTCTAGGTGTGTGCATATTCGAAGTATACGAAATCCGGGCCAAGCAGAACTTAACCCGGCTCTAGGTGTGTGCATGTTCGAAGTGTATAAGATCCGGGCCAAGCGGAACTTAACCCGGCTCTAGGTGTGTGCATATTCGAAGTATACGAGATCCGGGCCAAGCAGAACTTAACCCGGCTCTAGGTGTGTGCATATTTGAAGTTTACATGCAGCTACGTTGATCTTCTAATGAGCATCCGGCCGAGTAACAAGTTACTCCGCCGGAGGCTCGGGGACTAATGGTTATTATCTACAGCATGTAAAGAGGAAACGACGTACCTCCATCATACGCCCAGCGAGGTTAATGGCCTTGGCGGCGGTATTCATCTGAGCAGAAAATTCAGCTGGGCCGAACTTTTTCGGGAGATCGTCGTTGTAGACGAACTCCGCCTTATTCCAGTTCATGACGAACTCGATGAGGCTCGGAGGGTACCGTTCGCCAGTGGGCATGTGGGGCGCCACCAAGCCCTTTGCGTGAGCTTCTTTCCTTTCAATCAGGGCAAGAGCTGGGCTAGTGTGAAGAACCATCTGCTGCGAATCGGCTAGCTCGGCAGGAGGATCTATCGCTGCTGGTGACTTCTTTGGAAGCATTGATGACAAAGTTCGCTGCCCAGCCTCGACGGAGGTAGACTTGCCTTTGGCTTGCTGGGAGGATGTGACCACAGTGGATTTGCCCTTGGAAGCAGCTGGAGTGGGTCCTCGCCGAGCTTGAGATGAGTCGGACGAGGCAGATGAACTTGGCATGGGAGCTTTGGTGGCTGGTGCTGGAGCTGCTGTTGGTTTCTTCGGAGCAGGGACAGGCGCTGGTTCGGTGGCTGGCGTTGGAGCTGCTGCTGGTGCTGGAGTTGCGGTAGACTTGGTGGTTGCTGGTTGCGGCAATGCCGAAGTAACGGACGCCGCTGCCTCGGCCGATCCGACCCCTCCTGGTCCGAGGTCACGTTCCTCTGAAGGAGGTATCATGGAACCCGAGCGCCGCAGAGCCTCCTAATAGGGCTCAGCGAGCGTGACTCATCGTCACGAGGAGGGAAAGGACTAGACCGAAGGGGAGAGGAGATGCTCGATCCGCTCTAAGGGACCTCCACAGGAGCCTTGCAAAAGAAAATAATATCAGGAGTGAAATTACCCCGATGCAGGGAGAAGTGTGTTGCACAGTGAAAAATGACTTACACGTCCGAGGTCTCGGCCTCCTTGGGTTTCCGGGACCTCCGTGTCGGGGCTTTGCCGGCCCGTTTGGAGGCAGTCTTGTCTCCGGCCTTCTTTTGCCTTTTGGTAGGCTGAGAAGGTTCAGAAGAAGAACTTGACGCGGATCCGTGCTTCTTCTTCGACGCCAGCGGAACAGGCTCGCCCGTGGCAAGTGGAGAATCCTCGTGGATGTGCCCACCGGGGTTAGCTGATGCCAAGAAGGCAAAAGAAAGAGGGACAGCCTCAACGGGTTCAATCACGTCGATATTCGAGTCATCCTCATCGTCGGGCCAATCTCTAAGAGAAGAGAATTTACCGCTGGGTTGTTTGGTGGTGTCGGTTGTGGGGAGGAACATCTCCTGGTCCGGTTCCTCCTCATCCGGGATTTCTCGGTCCGGGGCCCACTTAAGGGTCGGGTCCGAGCCATCCTCAAGTGTTTGCTGGAGAAACAGCTGAGAAAAAAGCACAAAGAGCAGAGTCAAAAATATGATAAGAACCAACATGAAATTGATCCGAAATAAATTTACCCCGCGAAGCTTACCACGGGAGGGAGCCTGTCACGGCAGTAATGCTCGATTCCCCACGTCCATTCGGTGGAGAAGTCCTTATGGGTGGTGAAAAGAGCCTTGACCCAGCGGAAGATCTCCGTATTGCTCAACTCGAACGAGGAGGTTCGGTTGGGGTCGCGGCTGAAGCTCATGTGGCACAACTTGTGAGTGCGCCACCGAGGGGAGAGATTCGGTGCGCATTTAATGTGATCATGGCATCCTCGTTGCGCAATCCGAGCTTCTTCAGCTCCGCGAACCTTTTGTTGACTTGGTTGGCCAGAGCTGTAGGTTTCTTGGCAACCTCCTCCCAGAAATCCGTGTCAGGGGGACCCGGAGCGTAGGGCAGCAACCGGATCAAGTCTTCCGTGCCTTCGTTCCGGACGTAGAAGAAGGTCCGGGCCCATCCTTTGCAGGAGTCAAGACTAGTGACCCGGGGAAAGATTGAAAATCTCCGGGGTGAGATCGAGGCAGCTCCGAACTGAGTGAGCTGCTTGTCCTCCAAATCGACGTGGATGTTGGGGACGACGTTGCGGCGGAGGCCGAAGAACCGGATCCACAGCTCCTTCGTGGGCCATAGTCCGGTGTAGCCCTCGATCGAAGAGATGAAAGCAGACAGAGAGGTGATGGCGTTCGCCGGGAGATGGTGTGGTTGCAGGTGATAGGTCCGGACCCAGTCCCGGAAGAAATCACTCACCGGAAGACCAAATCCCCGTTGGAAATGGGATAAGAAAACGACGAACTCACCCGGATTGGGTGAGGGGGCCAATTCCGAGGAGGGGAGACGAGCGGCGACACCGGCGGGAATACGCCGGGTCCGGTAGAGCCAGTCGATGTCATCCTGGTAGACCCACGAACCAGCCCACGCGCCGCGTCCGGCCAGGCTCCTCCTCCGCTCTCGCCGACGATGACGAGCTCCTCCGCTATCTCGAACCCGCTGTCCGCGCTGCAGCTGGCGGCGGCTGGGCTCTCCGGTCGAGATTGACGAGGACCGTGGCTACAGCAGCGGTGCGGCGGTGGCGTATGAGGCACGGAGAAGGTGCGGCGGCGGCGCTGCTGCAACGGGCACGGGCGGCGGCACGGTTGCGAGGAAGAAGAAGAGGAACGGGCGAGGGGGCGCGGAGATGGAAAAGTGCTAAGGAGCACGCCCCTCCCCTATTTAACTGCCTCCAGTAATCGAAAGGTGGGATCGCGCTGCGCTGGAGAGCCACACGCTGTGGCCGTGTATCACCGGCATTAGCCAATCAGAGAGAAGCCACAGCGGAGGCCACAGAGTAAATATGATCCCGTGACACGACGTGCAGTTGCGGTAAACGAGGAGACAGGCGTGACGTAACCCACGCACAGTAATCACTGACAGTAACTGCAGCAGTTACAGTGCAGGCCCTTAAAATAAGGCAACGTAATGATTAACCCTTACGTGGGTTGGCGTACGAGAGAAGGAAGCAGAGCCCGGATCCGAGCCTCCATGGTAACCCGGCCGATAAGTGAAAACTGGAAATGTGCAGAGGGAAGGTAAAACCATAGGATCCGAGCTACAATGGTAACCCGGCCGGCAAGTGAAAACTTGGAACGTGCGAAGGGAACGTAAATCCATATAATCCGAGACAAGAAGTTAACCCGGAACTAAAACATCCGAGGCTTAAATACGAATGAACCTGATGTGGCCTTAGCGACCAAGGCCGCTAAGGCCGCACTAGCTTTGGGGACTAATGTTGGGGGGATAACCCCGGGTAGGGTCACTCCGGGGTATAAGGGCCGAGTTAGCCGAGGGTCGGCAAGGTCAAAGCGGATGCTGGCCGAGTCACCTCAAGGCAGGCCGGATCACGGAGTAACCCGGACCAGGGGTCGCCTAACATTGTCTTGTTCGACTTAAGGAGTAAGTCGGAAATGTTTGTCTAGCTTGTATGCAGGAACAGGTGTGGCCGGATCAACTGTGATCCGGATCATCGCTTGGCTTCTAGGAGAAGGAAGGAATCTCTTTGGTCAAAAAAGAAGGTCCGGTGCGTACTGAATGAGCAAATAAAGCAAGGGCAGGACCACCGGATCATGGCCGACAAGGGTGACGACGCTCACGTCGGCTGACGCGGGCGCCGCAGAAGATACGTCGCTAAAGCAAGTGTGACGCAGGGGAAAAGCACCCCTGTCGGGTTACTACTTTAGAGGGGCATATTCTTAGGAATATGCCTCCACGTATGCCCTAGGCCAGGACCGAACCACCTCTATATAAGGGGGGGTTAGGGTTCTGGTAAGGGGGTTGGGTCTTTTCTGATTGGGAGCAAGGAGAATTCTAGTTAGTTGAGCTCTAGTGGATCTAGGGTTCTTGGGCTAGTTGGTAGGCAAGAGTAAGAGAGTTTCTTCTTCCTCCTCTTGTCAATACAGCTCGAGGAGCACTTGTAATCTCGGAGATTGAACATCAACACAAAGCTTCTGTGTAGAGAATCACTCTACTATCCCTTCCTGGATTCCCCTAGCGCATATTAGTCCCCACCATTAGACTATCCATGGCATCTTCCGTGACACCACCACGACACTCTCTTTACCACTTAAGCATGAACTTTCCTACTCCTTTCCAATCCAAACCAAACTATTTGAAAACCAATGTATGAAAGAGGGGGTCCAATCAATTTATTCAGCAAACTAAGAAAACCAAGCAAACAAAAACGAAAAAGAAGACGCTCCAAGAACAACACAACTGTGCATGAAACAATGAAAATGAAGTGTTTGGAAGAAACCTGGAATTTTTATTGATGAAGAAGGGGTGCCTTGGGCATCCCCAAGCTTTGACGCTTGTACCTCTTGAATATTTCTTGGGGTAACACGGGGTGGCATCCCCAAGCTTGAGCTTTTGTCCATTCTTCATCTCATTATATCATTCCTTCCATACACCTGAAATTTTTCTTCATACAAAACTTCACACAATCTTTATTAGCAACATTAGTGCACTCAAGATAATAAGTCTTTAGGTTCAGTTTCAATAACAAAAAAACTTCCATTAAAACACAAGATACTGTAGCACTTCCCTCAAAATCTCAATTTCCCCAAAAGAACTCAAAAAGGAACCAACAAGAAGCAAATGCAAATAATGGCAGAAATCTATCAAAACAGACCAGCAGGTAAAAACCAATTTTTTAGAAGACCTTCTGTTGCTCAAATCAAAAAGTGTTGAACTAACGAAAGTTAGATAACAACCCGGGTCAGAAGCACAAAAATTCACGCCTCAAAACGACGTACAGAGATTGTACACGAATTTTTACGGTGAAGCATAGAAATCTGTTTCGGGATAGCAACTTTCTCAATCATTACTTCTCTCTCATTAGAGGTTACTCTTGGCACAAAAAGCAAATAAAAAGGATAAGGAGCGGTTATTACAGAGGTAATAACTTCCAAGACTCATCTAAAACTTTTGGGTTATCTCCCAATAAGTAATTTTCTTTAATGCCTTTAAGTTAGACATAAGAAGCAAGAAAAAGAATCAAGTGTTCTCAAATGAAGAAGCATTAAGAGCAAATTTTGTTTTCATAGGAGAGGCAAAAGAAATATTCTCTCTTCTTAGGGAAGTGTTCTATACCTTTCTTGAGTGGGAGTTGATATTTAATGGTGCCTTCTTTCATATCAATAATGGCACCACCAGTTCTAAGAAAAGGTCTTCCCAAAGTAATAGGACAAGAAGCATTGCATTCAACATCCAAAACATAGAAATCAACAGGGCCATAGGCATTGTTAACCATAATAAGAACATCATTAATACTCCCCATGAGTTTATTTTTAGCATTATCATCAGGTGGGATATTCAAATAACAATCTTCCAATGGTGGCAAATCAAGCATATCATAAATCCTTCTAGGCATAATAGAAACACTACTATCAAGATCACATAGAGCTTTGAAATCAAAATCATTCACTTTCATATTAATGATGGGTTCCTAACCATCTTCTTGTTTTGTAGGAATAGAAGCTTTATGTTTCATCTTTTCTTCTTTAATTTTTATGAGAGCATCAGTAATGTGTTTTGTAAAGGCCATATTCATAGCACTAGCATTAGGACTTTTAGCAAGCTTTTGTAGGAACTTAATAACTTCAGAGATGTTCCAACCATCAAGATCAAAATCATAATTATCATCTAAAGTAGTAGAGATATTACTAGCCTCAACACTAGTGGTAGTGATAGTAGAAACACTAATGTTTCTAGCAATTTCATCTTCTCTTTCCCACTTAGCATGCAATTCAGCTAACAATCTAACATTTTCATCAATTCTAACTTGTATGGCATTAGTAGTTGCAATGGGATTCTCATTAGTTTCAGGTTTAGCAGTCATTTTATTAATCAAATAGGATTGTGCTTCAGACAAAGATGATATATTTCTTTCAGCATTAGAAAGTTTCAATTGCAAACTAGGAATTTCCCTATTCAAACTCTCAAGTTGATGACTAATATTCTTCAAAAGGGTAGATTGTTCCTCCATTGTTTTAGTAAATAATTTATTTTGTTCATATTGCATTTGAATGAAGTTTTTAGTGGATCTTTCAACTTCTAAAATTCTTCCTTCACTAGGTATTCCAGGTTTGCCATTATAACCATAAGTACTATTAGGAGGGTAGGGCCTATAATTGTTATTGCCATAAGCATTATTGCTAAAATTATTATTTCTTATAAAGTTCACATCAACTTGCTCTTCTTGAGTAACCAAAGAAGCTAAGGGAATATGATTTGGATCAATATGGGCTTTCCCATTAACAAGCATAGACATAATAACATCAATTTTATCACTCAAGGAGGAGGTTTCCTCAACATAATTTACCTTTTACCTTGTGGAGCTCTTTCAGTATGCCATTCAGAATAGTTAACCATCATATTATCCATAAGCTTTGTTGCAGCACCCAAGGTAATGGTCATAAAGGTACCTTCAGCAACATAATCCAATAGATTTCTTGAAGAATAGTTCAATCCTGCATAAAAGGTTTGGATAATCATCCAAGCAGTCAGTTCATGAGTGGGACTATTCTTTACCAAAGATTTCATTCTTTCCCAAGCTTGAGAAACATGTTCATTATCATATTGTTTAAACTTCATTATTTCACTTCTCATATATATAATCTTAGCAGGAGGATAGTATTTTCCAATAAAAGCATCTTTGCATTTAGTCCAAGAATCAATACTATTCCTAGTTAAGGAATTCAACCATTCTTTAGCTTTTCCTCTCAAGGAGAAAGGAAACAATTTATGCTTAATGATATCTCCATCTATATCCCTATGCTTTTGCATCTCACAAAGTTCAACAAAGTTATTTAGATGAGCAGCAGCATCTTCATTACCAATACCAGAAAATTGTTCTCTCATAACAAGATTGAGTAAAGCAGGTTTAATTTCAAAGAAAGTAGCTTCACGAACAGGTGGAGCAATAGGTGTGCTCATGAAATAATTGTTGTTGGTGAGTCACACAACTTAGTATTTTCTAGAGTAGTCATTTTTTGTGTTTTCAATAAAGAAAGCAAACTAGTAAAACTATATTTTTTGTGTTTTTGATAAAGAAACAAGCAAACAAAGCAGAAAGTAAACTAAGCAAAACAAAAATAACAAAGTAAAGAGATTGGTTTTGAGGGACTCCCCTTGTGAATATGTCCTTGACTCCCTGGCAACAGCGCTAGAAAAATAGCTTGATGGCCCAAAATATTTCGAGCTCGTTGGGGAACCCAAAGAGGAAGGTATGATGAGCACAGCGGCAAGTTTTCAATAGTTATGAAACCAAGGTTATCAATCCAGTAGGAGGAAGGAAACACCTCCAAGGTGTTGCTAGCTGAACTTTGGCAGGGCGCACTACCGGTGCCAGCAGCAACGTGGAAACTTGCACAACACAACCATAGAACTCTGCCCCCAACTTATAGTGAGGTTGTCAATCTCACCGTTTTTTCTGAAAACAAAGGATTAAACGTATTGTGTGGAAGAAAGCAATAGTTTGTAGAAAGTAAACAAAAAACAGTAAACCGTTGATTGTAGATTGATGATAAACGGAAGGACCAGGGTCCATAGTTCACTAGTGGTGGCTCTCCTTAAGATATATGACATGTTGGGTGAACAAATTACAGTGGGGCAATTGACAAACATCGAGAAAGCAATATGCATATACTACTCATCTTGACTCCTTTGATATTTGATTGGGCATTACAACGTTGTACATAGACCGTAATCCAACTATCGAGCATAAATACTAACTCTTGGAGTTGCTAGCATCTACTTGGACAAGATAGCTACTAACAACGGAAAACATGCAAGATCACAAATAATAAAGACATGATAGAATCAATAATCAATATGAAATAGCATCTCAATATGCATCGGATCCCCGCAAACACAACATGTAGGAATTACAAATAGATGATCTTGATCATGAACAGATCTCTCAAGATCTAAACATGATAGCACAAAGGAGAAGAGCCAGCCATCTAGCTACTACATGGACCCGTAGTCCAAGGATGAACTACTCACGCATCACACCGGAGGCTTGCATGGTGATGAAGAAGGCCTCTAGGGTGAATTCTTCTCTCCGGCAGGGTGCCGAGAAGAGCTTCAGATCCCTCCCCATCTAGGGATGGAGATGACGGCGGTTGATGGCTCGGTGTTGATGTAGAGCTCGTTGGGAACCCCAAGAGGAAGGTATGATGAGCACAGCAGCAAGTTTCCCTCAGTTATGAAACCAAGGTTTAATCGAACCAGTAGGAGCAAGGAAACACCCCAAATGTGTTGCTAGCTGAGCCTTGGCAGGGCGCACTACTGGTGCTAGTAGAAACGTGGAGACTTGCACAACACAACCACAGAACTTTGTCCCCAACTTGTGATGAGGTTGTTAATCTCACCATGTTTTGCTGAAAACAAAGGATTAAACGTATCGAATGGAAGGAAGTAATAGTTTGCAGAAAGTAAACACAAAGCAGTAAATAGTTTGTAGATTGTATGTAAAAGAAATGGACCGAGATCCATAGTTCACTAGAGGTGGCTCTCCTTAAGATAGATAACATGCTGGGTGAACAAATTACAGCGGGGCAATTGACAAACATCGAGAAAGCCATACATGCATATACTAATCATCTTGACTCCTTTGGAACTTGATTGGGCATTACAACATTATACATAGACCGCCATCCAACTGCATCTGTGACTAATAATCGACCTTCAGGTTATCATCCGAACCCCCTCCAGTATTAAGTTGCAAGCAACAGATTATTGCTTTATGAATTGCGTGTAAAGTAAACAATACGATTGTTCTATGAACAAAGGATTGTTGTTTTCTCCCTAGTAGCAACAACACATCTAGTACCTTAGAGATTTCTGTCACTTCCCCAGATTACCAGAGGCATGAACCCACTATCGAGCATAAATACTAACTCTTTGAGTTGCTAGCATCTACTTGGCCAAGATAGCTACTAACAATGTAAAGCATGCAAGATCACAAATAACAAAGACATGATAGAATCAATAATCAATCTGAAATAGCATCTCAATATCCATCGGATCCCCGCAAACACAACATGTAGAATTACAAATAGATGATCTTGATCATGAACGGAGCTCACAGGATCTAGACATGAAAGCACAAAGGAGGAGAACCAGCCATCTAGCTACTACATGGATCCGTAGTCCAAGGATGAACTACTCACGCATCACACCGGAGGCTTGCATGGTGATGAAGAAGGCCTCCAGGGTGAATTCCCCTCTCCGGCAGGGTGCTGGGAAGAGCTTCTGATCCCTCCTGATCTAGGGATGGAGATGACGGCGGCTACAGAATCCTTCGTGTATTTTTGATTGGGCGCTTAGGGTTTTCGTCCCGAGGGCATCTTATAGGCGGAAGGAGAGGCCGAGGGGGTGCCTGGGCTGGACACACCACCCCCTGGCGCGGCCAGGCGGTGTGGTGGCCCCCTGGCTCCTCTTCGTCTCGTATTCTGGCATCTGATGACTTCCCGAAAAATAGGCACTTTGGCTTTTGTCCTGTCCAATTCCGAAAATATTCATTTTCTGAATTTCCTGGAACCAAAAATAGCGTAAAAAGCAGGCAATCGTGGCTCTTGTTAATAGGTTAGTCCAATAAATCATATGAAAAGTACTCCAAAGTGTGGACAAAACACAAGAAAGTGGATAAAACCAAGCATGGAACATCAAAAATTATATATATATTTGCAATGTATCAACATCCCCAGGCTTAACTCCTGCTCGTCCTCGAGTAGGTAAGTGATAAAAAGAAAGAATAATTTTTTAGGTGACATGCACCATCATAAACTTGATCAAAGTATTTGTAAAACATTCAAAGCTGGAATCATATTACTTCAATCATAACATGAAAGACAAAGTTCTAGCAATAAGACAAATAAACTATGATGCAACATGAAAAGTCACAAACAAAAGATTCATGAATAACAATGCTTTGCAAGACTTTTGTTTGTTTCACATAAAGAAAACATAGCATAATAGTATTCAGCTTGTCCCTCATAGAGTAGCAAATATAAATGCATAGGACACCTTCAAAGTTCATAAGAGTGACTAGATACAAATAGTTTAAAACAAGCAATATCAAGTTATGCATCAATCAACTAGTCTTGGGACAATGCACATAGAACTAAGAATGGCCACTATGATCTCAAAGTAGGTGCATAAAGGTAGCAGGTGGAGACTCAATATAATGGTGGAAGAAAGGCCTTCATAGAAGGAAGTAGGGATTCAAGTCTCATAAAGAGCTTCCAAAAATTATGGTACTTATAGCTTTCAGCTCTCATTGCCCCTATCATAAGCATCTTGAAGTGATTAAGGTTAAAGTGAACAAACTATGGTGTACATGCTTGACGAAGTATAAGTTAGAAATCACATGTCCCTTGAATACGAGGGCCGCTCCTCATGCTACTCAAGTTTAGTCACCGGTAAGTTCTTGTCATCGTAAGTACATGTGTATCATAGAGAACCGCCAACGGGGTACCCCTTGCCCGATGATACAGAAGAATCCCCATATCAAAATGACAAGGCAATCAGACAATGAGCATCTCAGCAATCTTCTTATTTACCATGGGAATATGGTGCTTTTTTCTCTCTTTCCTCTTTTCATAATCTCTTTTTTTTCTTTATCTTTTTCTCAATATAGGACTCTTTTTTTATAAGAAGTATGCTTCATAGACAGCTCATTATGGTTACGCTGCAGGTTTCCACCATGTCAGCATGGATTAGACCAGCGGCCTAGGCGTTTCTCTAACACATATACATAACTCCATGGACTTACAAGCTCCCGTTTCATTTCACACCGATGACATCCATATACAAAAGAGCATGATATCAACTAGGTACAAAGTACCCGTGCAATGTTGAAAGCGTTCCCCATGACAGCATGGTTCTGCTAATTCCCAACAAATAAGTGCAAGCATATACAACATAGACGACACAATGGTTCAAGTTTATTAAGGGCAAGAAAATTAAAGTGTGCCATCAAGTTCGTGAGAGCTTTAATCACTAGTTTTCTCATAACAAGTTTAATTCGGAAGGTAAACAAAAGCATGAATATACTTGGAATAGCATAAGCTATTAGGTAGGTATGGTGGACTCTTTGGAATAACTTGGTTTAGGGAGTTGGATGCATGAGTGGAACTCATACTTGGTTGTGGAGGCTAGCAAAAGACTAGGAGCGACAAACTAAGAGAGCAATAATGGCCATAATCATGCAGAGCGACAAAACATCATTGATCAAAGCATAAAGTGATACTACAAGTTGAAAACTAGAGGATCATAAAGGCTATGGTGACTTGAGATAGTCATAACATGGTATGAGCATGCGCCAAGTCAACCCAAATAAAGCATCAAAGGATAATACCACTATACTATGCTTTAATATGCTAAAACAACGCATGATTCATCCAAGGCACATTAAGTAATCTCAATTGTTTATAACAAGTCATGCTACAGCAAAGAATACTAAGCATAAAGCCAAAACAATATCAAGCATGGCATGACAAAGCATGGGCCACAGTCAAAAACAAGCTCTCTTTACCACATCAGCATGAACTTTCCTACTCTTTTCCAAACCAAACCAAACTATTTGCAAACCAATGTATGAAAGAGGGGGTCCAACCAATTTATTCAGAAAACTAAGAAAACCAAAGAAAACGAAAAACCAAAACAAAATCAAAAAAGAAGACGCTCCAAGAACAACACAACTGTGCATGAAACAATAAAAATGAAGCATTTGTAAGAAACCTGGGATTTTTATTGATGAAGAGGGGGATGCCTTGGGAATCCCCAAGCTTTGACGCTTGTACTTCTTGGATATTTCTTGGGGTGACACGCGTGGCATCCCCAAGCTTGAGCTTTAGTCCATCCTTCATCTCATTACTCATTCCTTCCATACACCTGAAATTTTTCCTTCATCTCATTAGAACACTAGCTACTGTAGCACTTCCCTCAAAAAGCTCAATTCCCCAAAAGAACTCAAAAAGGAACCAACAAGAAGCAAATGCAGAAAATAGCAGAAATCTGTCAAAACAGACCAGCAGGTAAATACGAATTTTTTCGAAGACCTTCTGTTGCTCAAATCAAAAAGTGTTGAACTAACGAAAGTTAGATAACATCCTGGGGCAGAAGTACAAAAATTCACGCCTCAAAAAGACGTTAAGAGATTTTACACGAATTTTGACGGTGAAGCACAGAAATCTGTTTCGGGACAGCAACTTTCCCAATCATTACTTCTCTCTCATTAGAGGTTACTCTTGGCACAAAAAGCAAATAAAAAGGATAAGGGGCGGTTATTACTGAAGTAATAACTTCCAAGACTCATCTAAAAGTTTTGGGTTATCTCCCAATAAGTACTTTTCTTTAACGCCTTTAAGTTAGGCATAAGAAGCAAGAAAGAATCAAGTGTTCTCAAATGAAGAAACATTAAGATTAATACCAGAAATATCTTCAACAAGGCAAGGTATATCATCCAAATAAGTTCTAGAGGATCCTCTCTCAATGCTCTTAGGTTCACTACTTTCATCAAAAGGGTTTTCAGGAACGATCCAATCAAGATTCTTTTCTATGGATTCATGCATTGCTACTAGTTTAAAGGGTATTGGTATCTTAGGTTCCTCCCCATTAGGTTCGGTTTTGTTCATCTTTTCTCGTGTACCAACAACATCTACACATGAGTCTAGCATATTGAAACATTCAAAGACTTTCCTAGCTTCCTTGGCAACATCATAGAACTCCTTAAACAAAGTTTCTAGAATAAAATCCCTCTTTTCAGGGTCCTCAATTTCTTTAAGCTTAAGAAACATTACTTGCATTAAGGGGTTGAGGTTAACAAACCTAGCTTCTAACATGTGAATTAAAGAAGCTGTAGCAATCTCATAGTTTGGAGCAAGTTCTGCAAGGGATCTATCCTCAGTATCCTCATGTTTACTAACATGATTAAAGAATTCTTCAATATTATCTTTCCCAATTATAGAACCACTACCAATTGAAAGGTCTTTCAGGGTGAATTTATGGATCAACATGGTGAGCTAAGGAAGAGGTGACAACTAAAGGAGACTTAATTTTTGTGTGTTTTTGAATAAGAAAGCAAACTAGCAAAACTAATTTTTTTGTGTTTTTGATAAAGAAACAAGCAAACAAAGCAAAAAGAAACTAAGCAAAACAAAAATAACAAAGTAAAGAGATTGGTTATGAGGGACTCCCCTTGTGAAGATGACCTTGACTCCCCGGCAACGGCGCTGGAAAAATGCTTGATGGCTCGATGCTGATGTAGAGCTCGTTGGGAACCCCAAGAGGAAGGTATGATGAGCACAGCAGCAAGTTTCCCTCAGTTATGAAACCAAGATTTAATCGAACCAGTAGGAGCAAGGAAACACCCCAAAGGTGTTGCTAGCTGAGCCTTGGCAGGGCGCACTACCGGTGCTAGTAGCAACGTGGAGACCTGCACAACACAACCACAGAACTTTGTCCCCAACTTGCGATGAGGTTGTCAATCTCGCCGTGTTTTGCTGAAAACAAAGGATTAAACGTATCGAATGGAAGGAAGTAATAGTTTGCAGAAAGTAAACACAAAGCAGTAAACTTCCAATTGGAAGGAAATGCAAATAATGGCAGAAATCTGTCAAAACAAAAATCATTTTTTTTGAAGACCTTCGGTTGCTCAAATAAAAAAATGTGGAACTAGCGAAAGTTAGATAACAACCTGGGGAAGAAGCACAAAAATTCATCCATCAAAACGACATACAGAGATTTTACACGAATTTTTACGGTGAAGCACAGAAATCTGTTTCAGGACAACAATTTCCCCAATCATTACTTCTCTCTCATTAGAGGTTACTTTTGGCACAAAAAGCAAATAAAAAGGATAAGGAGCGGTTATTACAGAAGTAATAACTTCCAAGACTCATCTAAGACTTTTGGGTTATCTCCCAATAAGTACTTTTCTTTAACGCCTTTAAGTTAGGCATAAGAAGCAAGAAAAATGATCAAGTGTTCTCAAATGAAGAAGCATTAAGAGTAAATTTTGTTTTCATAGGAGAGGGAAAAGAAATCTTCTCTCTCTTCTTAGGGAAGTGTTCTATACATTTCTTGAGTGGGAGTTGATATTTAATGGTGCCTTCTTTCATATCAATAATGGCACCAACGATTCTAAGAAATGGTCTTCCCAAAGTAATAGGACAAGAAGCATTACATTCAACATCCAAAACATAGAAATCAAGGTGGACATAGGCATTGTTAACCATAATAAGAACATCATTAATACTCCCCATGAGTTTCTTTTTAGCATTATCATCAAGTGGGACATTCAAATAACAATCTTCCAATGGTGGCAGATCAAGCATATCATAAATCCTTCTAGGCATAATAGAAACACTACTATCAAGATCACATAAAGCTTTGAAATCAAAATCATTCACTTTCATATTAATGATGGGTTCCCAACCATCTTCTTGTTTTATAGGAATAGAAGCTTTATGTTTCATCTTTTTTTCTTTAATCTTTATGAGAGCATCAGTAATGTGTTTTGTAAAGGCCATATTCATAGCACTAGCATTAGGACTTTTAGCAAGCTTTTGTAGGAACTTAATAACTTCAGAGATGTTGCAACCATCAAGATCAAAATCATAATTATCATCTAACATAGTAGAGCTATTGTTAGCCTCAACACTAGTGGTAGTGATAGTAGAAACACTATTGTTTCTAGCAACTTCATCTTCTCTTTCCCACTTAGCATGCAATTCAGCTAATAGTCTAACATTTTCATCAATTCTAACTTGTATGGCATTAGTAGCAGCAAAGGGATTATCAATAGTTTCAGGTTTAGCAGCCATTTTATTCAAAGAAGATTGAGCTTCAGCCAATGATGCTATATTTCTTTCAGCATTAGAGAGTTTCTCCTCAATAGTTTTATTGAAAGATGTTTATTTACTAATAAAGTCTTTAAGTATAACTTCAAGTTTAGAGGGAGCACTCCTATTATTGTTGTAGGAATTTCCATAAGCATTACGTTTGTTGGGAGGATATGGCCTATAATTATTGTTACCAAAATTATTCATGTAGGCATTATTGCTAAAATTGTTATTTCTTATAAAGTTCACATCAACTTGCTCTTCTTGAGCAACCAAAGAGGCTAAAGGAACATGATTCTAATCAATATGAGCCTTCCCATTAACAAGCATAGACATAATAACATCAATTTTATCACTCAAGGAGGAGGTTTCTTCAACATAATTTACCTTTTTACCTTGTGGAGATCTTTCAGTGTGCCATTCAGAATAGTTAACCATCATATTATCCAGAAGCTTTGTTGCAGCACCCAAAGGAATTGTCATAAAGGTACCTCCAGCAGCAGAATCCAATAGATTTCTTGAAGAATAGTTCAATCCTGCATAAAAGGTTTGGATAATCATCCAAGCAGTCAGTCCATGAGTGGGAGAATTCTTTACCAAAGATTTCATTCTTTCCCAAGCTTGAGCAACATGTTCATTATCAGATTGTTTAAACTTCATTATTTCACTTCTCATAGATATAATCTTAGCAGGAGGATAGTATTTTCTAATGAAAGCATCTTTGCATTTAGTCCAAGAATCAATACTATTCCTAGTTAAGGAATTCAACCATTCTTTAGCTTTTCCTCTCAAAGAGAAAGGGAACAATTTAAGTTTAATAATATCTCCATCTATATCCCTATGCTTTTGCATCTCACAATGTTCAACAAAGTTATTTAGATGAGCAGCAGCATCTTCATTACCAATACCAGAAAATTGTTCTCTCATAACAAGATTGAGTAAAGCAGGTTTAATTTCAAAGAAAGTAACTTCAGGAACACGTGGAGCAATAGGTGTGCTCATGAAATCATTGTTGTTGGTGCTAGTGAAGTCACACAACTTAGTGTTTTCAAGAGTAGTCATTTTTGTGTGTTTTTAATAAAGAAAGCAAACTAGTAAAACTAATTTTTTTGTGTTTTTGATAAAGAAACAAGCAAACAAAGCAAAAATAAACTAAGCAAAACAAAAACAACAAAGTAAAGAGATTGGTTATAAGAGACTCCCCTTGTGAAGATGTCCTTGACTCCCCGGCAACGGCGCCAGAAAATATACTTGCTGACTCGTGTATTAACGAGCTCGTTAGGGAACCCCAAGAGGAAGGTATGATGAGTACAGTAGTAAGTTTTCCCTTAGTTATGAAACCAAGGTTATCAATCCAGTAGGAGCAAGGAAACACCTCCAAGGTGTTGCTAGCTGGACTTTGGCAGGGCGCACTACCGGCGCCGGCAGCAACGTGGAAACCTACACAACACAACCACAGAACTTTGCCCCCAACTTATAGTGAGGTTGTCAATCTCACCAGTTTTGCTGAAAACAAAGGATTAACCATATTGTGTGGAAGAGAGTAACAGTTTGCAGAAAGTAAACAGAAAGCAGTAGATAGTAGATTGTAGATTGATGATAAAAGAAAGGACCGGGGTCCATAGTTCACTAGTGATGGCTCTCCTTAAGATAGATGACATGTTGGGTGAACAAATTATAGCGGGGCAATTGAGAAACATCGAGAAAGCAATACATGCATATACTAATCATCTTGACTCCTTTGAGATTCGATTGGGCATTACAACATTATACATAGACCGTAATCCAACTGCATCTATGACTAATAATCCACCTTCAGGTTATCATCCGAACCCCCTCCAGTATTAAGTTGCAAGCAATAGATAATTGCATTACGCATTGCATGTAAAGT
This sequence comes from Avena insularis, assembly GCA_023614405.1. Classification (NCBI taxonomy): domain Eukaryota; kingdom Viridiplantae; phylum Streptophyta; class Magnoliopsida; order Poales; family Poaceae; genus Avena; species Avena insularis. Next base: position 505,092,395 of record CM042692.1, on the reverse strand, counting down.
AAACAATACGATTGTTCTATGAACAAAGGATTGTTGTTTTCTCCCTAGTAGCAACAACACATCTAGTACCTTAGATATTTCTGTCACTTCCCCAAATTACTAGAGGCATGAACCCACTATCGAGTATAAATACTAACTCTTGGAGTTGCTAGCATCTACTTGGCCAAGATAGCTACTAAGAACGGAAAGCACGCAAGATCACAAATAACAAAGACATGATAGAATCAATAATCAATCTGAAATAGCATCTCAATATCCATCGGATCCCCGCAAACACAACATGTAGAATTACAAATAGATGATCTTGATCATGAACGAAGCTCACAAGATCTAAACATGAGAGCACAAAGGAGAAGAACTAGCCATCTAGCTACTACATGGACCCGTAGTCCAGAGATGAACTACTCATGCATTACACCGGAGGCTTGCATGGTGATGAAGAAGGCCTCCAGGGTGAATTCTCCCCTCCGGCAGGGTGCCGGGAAGAGCTTCAGATCCCTCCTGATCTAGGGATGGAGATGACGGCGGCTACAGACTCTTTCGTGCATTTTTTATAGGGTACTTAGGGTTTCTATATTGGAGGCATCTTATAGGCGAAAGGGGAGGCCGAGGGGGTGCCCGAGGCGGCCAGACCACCCCTGGCGCGGGCCAGGCTTGGTCGCACCGCCAGGTGGTGTGGCGGCCCCCTGTCCCCTCTCCGTCTCATATTCTGGCTCTATGTGTCCCTTGGTGAAAAACTGACTTTGCTTTTGTCCCGTCCAATTCCAAGAATATTCATTTTCCGACTTTCCTAGAACCAAAAACAGCAGAAAACAGGCAGCTGGCACTGTGGCTCTTGTTAATAGGTTAGTCCAAGACAGTGTATAGAAAGTACTCCAAAGTGTGGACAAAACATAAGAAAGTAGATAAAACCAAGCATGGAACATCAAAAATTATGGATACGTTAGCAACGTATCAGGTACCCTCCCCACCGACGGTCCCTCTATCCAGCCTCCTCATCGGCCGTGTCGATCCACTGATGTAAGTTTTTCGCCTTTTCATCCTATTTTCGACATTTGTTCATGAATGGCTAAGTTCACGATATTCACTATTTTTGAAATTGTTGCCTGCATTGGACACGGCCTACGATGAAAATCATGCGGAGTATAAGGTGGCCGTTCAGGAGTGGCAGCAGAGGAATGATGCATACCAGGTGTACCAAGAAACCATGAATGCGGTATGTCCCTCTCCCCACAGAGTGCTAGTTTGAACCTTTATTTCTACATCTAAACCATCTTGCAGACGTTCACGAGGTTTATGGCCACTGGAGAGCGGGATTCGACAGGGTTTCCAGAACCAGTACCTAGGCCAGGGTTGTTGCCTATGATGCCATCAAATGAAGAATTCATTGTGACCTACTACGTAGGCACCCCAGTAAGATCTTTTGCTTGTCTACTTGTTACCTGCTACTATCTAGGCCAACATGTCTCTCAGATTGCTAACGCTTGCTCAAACATGTAGGGAACGGGAATTTTCGGGAACCAGCCATTTGGTCATGCTTCTCCAACGCCGGATTCGTCACACGAGATCACACCGCTGCATATCAGTGACCATTCTCCTGGTGCTTCTCCTCATGCCACATCGCGCCCTCCTTCTATTGGTGATCAGCAGCCACCTAGACGTAGGACGTCTGACTTCACGCGGGGAGATCTCGGGTTGTCGAGCTCTTCACGTCGTTAGAGATAGATTTAGGGTTCCATGACGGGCACTCTATATGTATGATGATGATACATATACATGTATTGTGTATGCACTTGATGTCAGGCACTTTTGGATGATATATATGTTTTGTGTATGCACTATATATATGTCTTGTGTATGCATGGTATAAATGCACTATATATTGTGATTTTGGTGTGCAGGGAAGCAGGAAAACAAATATAAAAAAATTCTTGTAGGGACCTATGCCGACGGCATAGCCGTCGGCGTAGAAATGACCATATGGTCCAATGGCATGGGTTGTGCCGACGGTTTAACCGTCGGTGTAGATGCAGGCCGGCCCACCACCAGGTCCTGCCACGTGGAGATCTGGGCCGATGGCTTAGTCGTCAGCGTAGATGCAGGTCAACCCACCACCAGGTCGTGCCACGTGTAGAGTTGGGCCGACGGCTTAGCTGTCGGCGTAGAGCTTCATCCGTTAACAACGTCACAAGAGCGAAGCGGTGCCCACGCGGGCTTTGCCGATGGTTGCCCTATGCCGACAGCTACATATGCCCGTCGGCAAAGCCTACGCCCGACGCCGATGCCAGCCGCCGGCGTACTCCTATGTCGACGCTTTGTGGCCTATGCCGACGGGTAATTACCATCGGTGTAGTGGGTAATTCCTGTAGTTAGGGTTCAAGACCCAATCTGCTAGCTTACTCTCTCGGAGGTGCTCATAGGGGTAGTGACATGGGTATACCCTACAGGTACTCGAGCTTGGTATATACGGTCTAAATACGTACAGGCCCACGGTGTTGAAGGAAATATGCCCTGAGAGGCAATAATAAAGTTGTTATTATGTATTCCTTGTATATGATAGATGTTTATTTTGCATGCTATAATTGTATTGATAGGAAACATCAATACATGTGTGTTTAATAAACAAAAAGGGTTCCTAGTCATGCCTCTCTTATAGACTAGCTTGTTGATTAACAGGATGATCAAGGTTTCCTGATCATGGACATTGGATGTTGTTAATAACAAGGTCACACCATTGGTGGAATAATGTGATGAACAATCATCCAAAGTATAGCATTACGATCAAGTCATTGCGTTTATATTGCTATAACATTATACGAAGTAATCTTTATCCTTAGACCATGAGATCATGTTAATTGCTAACACCGGAAGAGTATCTTGATAACATCAAACGTCACACCGTAACAGGGTGACTATAAAGATGGGTTCAGTGCTACGAAGGTGTTATGTTGAGGCTCATGGATCAAGAGTGGAATTTGTCAATCCATATGACGGATAAATATACTCTGGGCCCTCTCGGTGATATCACATTAGGATAGCTTGCAAGCAAGTGATATGATCACTAGAATGTTATATCACGGGAACGAGAAAAGAGTGCATGTCGGTAACGAGATCAAACTAGGTATGGAGATACCGATGATCGAATCTCGGACATGTAATATATCGAGAGACAAAGGGATTTAGTTACAAGCATTAAAGATTCTCACGATCACAGGAGTCATCGTTGAATGTGTAGGAGTCAGTACGGATCTCCAGGTCCCGCTGCTGATTATTGATCGGAGAAGGGTCTTGATCATGTCTGCATTATTCGCGAACCGTAGGGTGGCACACTTAAGAGTTACCGGACACCATTTTGGAGCACATATGTTTCAGACGAAAGAATTGCAAAGCGCAGGAATTGTTTCAATAGAAACCGGAAATTGTTTGGTGAAATTGCGTAGGTGGTTACGCATGTGATATTGAAATATTGAAAGGGTTATGTGAATGTTTGTTAATTAAAGTAATTAACAAAATTCTGAATAAATTTAATAAAAGAGTTTTATTAAATGAGAGAGCATTAAATTTGGAGAAACTTAATGCATTTAAAGTGGAGACTTTAAAAGGGAATGTGAAGAGGCATTTTAATGTGGAGGAGTTACCACCACATGAATGGGGGAGGTGAGGATCACCCCCATGCGCCGCCATGGAGAGAGGGCACCCCCTCCTCCTATAAAAGGCCACCCATTCCTCCTTCATCCTCACACCTCCTTGTGAAGGATCTCTCTCCCCTCTAGAATTATTCCCCATGGTCTCGGATTAGCGAGATACATGTTCCAGTGGCATTTCGTCTGAAGGAGTTGTTGCTTCCACTGGATCTGGAGCGAGGAGGTGGAGGTTGTCCGATGGCTTGAATGTGTGCAGTGCGGATGCGCTGCTGAGTTGCGGCCTCGGACTTCCTCACGATCTTGAGATCGGCAAGTGTCGACTACATCAACCACGAGTTCCTACTGCTAACAAAGCTCGTTGTCTTCGAGGGTAAGTTCTCTCTGGATGTATGTCCACCCGTTTGCTTTGTACCTAGTAGATAGATCTTGGCGTGTAGTTCACACCGTAGGAAAAATTTTGTTTTCTATGTTGTGGACCCAACAGTGGTATCAGAGCCTGATCTATGCGTAGGTGCTTTGCACGGGTAGTACACATATGTTTATATGTCGGCGATGATGATCATGTTATTGCATCTTCTATGTACTTTGGATATTGGTGGCATAGTGGGATGAAGCGGCCGGACCAACCTTACATGTCATCGTACATGAGACCGGTTCCACGACATGCAACTTGTTTTGCATAAGTGGCGGGTGTCTGTCTCCTACTATAGTCAATATCTTATTTACAACGAGTTGCTAATAACTTGGTTATCCTCATTGTGGTTCATGTTAAAGGTTAGATGTGTTCTATCTCCGAAAGCCCTAAGCCACGTAAAACTTGCAATTGATAAATTAGAGGCGTCTAGTTTAGATCGTTGCTGGGCTAGTGTTTTGATATGGTATTGTTGTAAGTAGATGTATGATAGATACTCTTACAACTCACTTAAAGTGTAAGTTCCATAGACCTTGGCCTTACACACAAAGGAATGATAGAGATCATACCACGATGCAAATGATAGAGATCAAATGCATGGACCATATCACCTCACTTCACACATTAGATGTTAGCATCTTATACTGCTAGTTTGGCGTGTTAGGTAGCATTATAAGATGATCCCTCATTTAGATATCAAGATAAAATGTGTTCTTCCTTAAGTATGCACCGTTTTGTGGATCGTGTTTTGAGGCATCACGTGATGATCGGGTGTTTTCAACTCTACGCTTTCATACAACGGGTGTAAGACAATTTTACACACGCAAATACTAAGGTTCTTACTTGACGAACCTAGCATGTACAGACATGGCCTCGGAACACGGACCGAAAGGTTAAGCATGAGTCATATAGTTGATATGATGCCCATATAGATGCTCGCCTTTGAAGCTACACCGACTCACGTGATGATCGGACTTGGTGTAGTGGATTTGGTTCATGTAATCACCAAAAGGACACGAGGGATGTCGTTTTTGAGTGGGAGTTCATTAGTAATATGGATTAGTTGAACTCAATCTACCATAAACTTAGTCTACATATACTTTACAAATTCTGTTGTAGATGGCACCACCTTCTTTTAATTTCAATGTGTTCATGGAGAAAGAGAAACTTGTTGCGAATGGTAGCAACTTCACCAACTGGGCTATGAATTTGAGGATTCTCCTCATGCACAAAAGCAATATGTGCTAGATGCTACCGCTAGGCCCCCACCAGCTCCTGATGCCCCGACAAAGGAAAAGAACGCCTATATCACTCGTCAGAGGACCACAACTTAGTTCATTATGCATACCGTATGGGCTAGAGCCGAACTTCAAAGCATTTTAAAATGGCAATGCCTTTGATACCATGGGAGAATTGAAAATGATTTTCGATACCCATGCTTAGAGAGAGTTATAATGCTACAAAAGTTCTTTAACGCATGATGGAGGCAGCTCCGTTAGTGAGCACGCATCAAAATGTCCTGGTACACCGATAAGCTTGTGTCCTTGGGAATAACGATTCCCATTGACTTAGGCATACATCGTTCTCCAATCTCTGCCACCTAGCTACAAGAGCTTCATGATGAACTATAATATGCAGGGCATGAAGAAGTCTCTTCCCGAGCTTCTGTCAATGCTTAAGACCGAAGTGGAGATTAGGAAAGAACATCAAGTGTTGATGATCAATAGGACCACCGGTTTCAAGAAGGAAAAGAAAGGCACAAGGGAAAGAAGGGTGGCAAGTCTGTTGCCACGCCTGAAAAAGAAACCCCGAGCTGGCCCTAAGTCCGACAATCGAGTGCTACTATTGCAAGGGCCAGCCATTAAGCATAATCGCCCCTAAGTATTTGGCGACAAGAAGTCCAGCAAGGCAAACAAAGGTATATGTGATATACATGTTATTGATGTGTACTTGACTAGTACTGCAGAGCACCGGTATTTGATACGGGATCGGTTGCTAATATATGTAACTCGGTTCAGTAATGGAACAAGCGACAACTAGCAAGGGATGAGGTCACGATGCGGTCGACAATGGATCAAGAGTTGATGTGATCGCCGTCGGAACGCTGCCTCTCCATATGCCATCGGGATTAGTTATAAACCTAAATAATTGTTATTTGGTGCATGCACTGAGCATGAACATTGTATCCGGATCGTGTTTGATGCAAAGTGGTTATTCATTTAAGTCTGAAAACAATGGTTGTTCGATTTATATGAATAATATCTTTTATGGTCATGCACCTATGTTGAATGGTTTGTTTCTGTTGGATCTCGATAGTAGTATTATGCATATTCATAATGTTGATGCTAAAAGGATTAAACTTGATAATGATATATCTACATATATGTGGCACTGCCGTCTAGGTCATATTAGCGTTAAACGCATGAAGAAACTCCATTCTGATGGACTTTTGGAATCACTTGATTTTGAATCATTTGATACATGTGAGCCATGCCTTATGGGCAAGATGACTAGAACGCCGTTTTCCGGTTCAATGGAACAGGCGACAGATCTATTGGAAATCATACATACTGATGTGTGTGGACCAATGAGTGTGTCAGCGCGAGGTGGATATCGTTATTTTGTTACTTTCACGAATGATTTGAGTAGATACGGGTATATCTATTTGATGAAACACAAGTCTGAAATTTTTGAAAAGTTCAAAGAATTTCAGAATGAAGTGGAAAATCATCGTAACAGAAAAATCAAATTTCTGCGGTCCGACCGTGGAGGAGAGTATCTTAGTTACGAGTTTAGCACACATATGAAAGACTGTGGAATAGTTTCACAACTCACGCCTGTCGGAACACCACAACGTAATGGTGTGTCAGAACGTCGTAATCATACTTTATTGGATATGGTTCGATCTATGATGTCTCTGATTGACTTGCCATCGCTATTTTGGGGTTATGCACTGGAAACAGCTGCATTCACTTTAAATCGGGCACCATCTAAATCCGTTGAAACGACACCGTATGAATTATGGTTTGGAAACAAACCTAAGCTGTCATTTCTTAAGGTTTGGGGATGCGATGTTTATGTGAAGAAACTTCAACCAGATAAACTCGAACCCAAAGCGGAAAAATGCGTCTTCATAGGATACCCTAAGGAAACGACTGGGTATACCTTCTATCACAGATCCGAGGGCAAGGTTTTTGTTGCCAAGAATGAATCCTTTCTTGAGAAGGAGTTTCTCGCGAAAGGTGTGAGTAGTCGGAAGGTAGAACTCGAAGAGGTTATTGAACCTTCTCTTCCTGAAATTGCGAGTAGCAATCCGGAAGTTGTTTCGAGTTGACTTCACCTAATGAAGAGAGAGCTAATGATATTGATCAGAAACTCCAAAAGAGGACACTACCAACCTCGCAGGGTCAAGCAGACACGCAGCCTCCGAATCTGACGGCAATCCTGTTATGAATTTCATGATTGATGAAATGGATGACCCTGCGACGTATGAAGAAGCGATGATGAGCCCGGATTCCAACGAATGGCTAGAAGCCATGAAATCCGAGATGGAATCCATGTACGAGAACCAAGTTTGGAACTTGGTGGACTTACCTCACGACCGAAAGGCCGTTGAGAATAAATGGATTTTCAAAAGGAAAACTGATGTTGATGGTAATGTGACCATCTATAAGGCTCGACTTGTCGCAAAGGGGTTTCGACAAATTCAAGGAGTTAACTACGATGAGACATTCTCTCTCGTAGCGATGCTTAAGTCGGTTAGGATTATGTTAGCAATTGCTGCATATTTCGATTATGAAATATGGCAGATGGATGTCAAAACTGCGTTCCTCAATGGTAAGATTGCAGAAGAGTTTTATATGATACAACCTAAGGGTTTTGTCGATCCTAAGGATGCTAATAAGGTGTGCAAACTTCAGCGATCCATCTATGGACTGAAGCAAGCATCACGAAGTTGGAATCTCCGCTTTGATGAGGTGATCAAAGAGTTTGGATTTGTCCAAACTTATGGAGAGGCTTGTATTTACAAGAAAGTGAGTGGGATCAATGTGGCATTTCTGATATTATATGTGGATGACATATTATTGATTGGAAATGATTTAGATCTTTTAAACAGTGTTAAAAGTTATCTAAACAGCAAATTTTCGATGAAGGACCTTGGTGAAGCTTCATATATATTAGGCATTAAAATCTATAGAGATAGATCAAGACGCCTAATTGCACTATCGCAGAGTACATACCTTGATAAGATATTAAATAAGTTTAATATGGACGGAAGTAAGAATGGGTTCTTACCTATGTTGCAAGGCAAGACATTGAGTAAGACTCAAAGTCCGGCTACGGCGTACGAAAGAGAGATAATGGATAGGATCCCCTATGCCTCAGCCATAGGCTCTATAATGTATGCCATGCTATGTACAAGACCGGATGTGGCACATGCTATTAGTTTGACTAGTAGGTACCAATCTGATCCAGGTTCGGAACACTGGATAGCGGTCAAGAATATCCTTAAGTACTTGAGAAGAACTAAGGATATGTTTCTTATATACGGAGGTGAAGAAGAGCTAGTCGCTAAGTGTTATGTCGATGCTAGCTTTAACACTGATCCGGATGACTCTAAGTCTCAATCCGGATACGTATTTCTCTTGAACGGAGCAGCAGTTAGTTGGAGGAGCTCCAAACAACCTGTGGTGGCTGGATCAACAACGGAGGCGGAATATGTTGTCGCTTGAAGCGGTAGCGAGAGTTTGGATGAAGGAGTTCATAACGGGCTGGGTGTGGTTCCGGTCGTTGGACCCGATGGTGATCAATTGTGACAACAATGGAGCCATAGCCAGCAAAGGAACCAAGGTCTCACAAGAATTCCAAGCATATTAAGCGCGGTTTCACTCCATCCATGAGCATGTCAAGGATGGAGATATAAAGATTTGTAAAGTGCACAGAGCTGAATGTAGCAGATCCATTGACTAAAGTACTCCCTAGGGCAAAACATGATCAACACCAGAACTCCATGGGTGTTAGATTTATCACTATGTGAACTAGATTATTGTCTCTAGTGCAAGTGGGAGACTGAAGGAAATATGCCCTGAGAGGCAATAATAAAGTTGTTATTATGTATCCCTTGTATATGATAGATGTTTATTTTGCATGCTATAATTGTATTGATAGGAAACATCAATACATGTGTGTTTAATAAACAAAAAGGGTTCCTAGTCATGCCTCTCTTATAGACTAGCTTGTTGATTAATAGGATGATCAAGGTTTCCTGATCATGGACATTCGATGTTGTTAATAACAAGGTCACACCATTAGTGGAATGATGTGATGAACATTCATCCGAAGTATAGCATTACGATCAAGTCATTGTGTTTATATTGCTATAACATCATACGAAGTAATCTTTATCCTTAGACCATGAGATCATGTTAATTGCTAACACCGGAAGAGTATCTTGATAACATCAAACGTCACACCGTAACGGTGACTATAAAGATGGGTTCGATTACTGAAGGTGTTATGTTGTGGCTCATGGATCAAGAGTGGAATTTGTCAATCCAGATGACGGATAGATATACTCTGGGCCCTCTCAGTGATATCACATTAGGATAGCTTGCAAGCAAGTGATGTGATCACTAGAATGTTATATCACGGGAACAAGAAAAGAGTGCATGTCGGTAACGAGATCAAACTAGGTATGGAGATACCGATGATCGAATCTCGGACATGTAATATATCGAGAGACAAAGGGATTTAGTTACAAGCGTTGAAGGTTCTCACGATCACAGGAGTCATCGTTGAATGTGTAGGAGTCAGTACGGATCTCCAGGTCCCGCTGCTGATTATTGATCGGAGAAGGTCTCAATCATGTCTGCATTATTCGCAAACCGTAGGGTGGCACACTTAAGAGTTACCGGACACCATTTTGGAGCACATATGTTTCAGACGAAAGAATTGCAAAGCGCAGGAATTGTTTCAATAGAAACCGGAAATTGTTTCGGGTGAAATTGCAAAAGGTGGTTCTGCATGTGATATTGAAATATTGCAATGGGCTATATGTGAATGTTTGTTAATTAAAGTAATTAACAAAATTCTGAATAAATTTAATAAAAGAGTTTTATTAAATGAGAGAGCATTAAATTTGGAGAAACTTAATGCATTTAAAGTGGAGACTTTAAAAGGGAATGTGAAGAGGCATTTTAATGTGGAGGAGTTACCACCACATGAATGGGGGAGGTGAGGGTCACCCCCATGCGCCGCCATGGAGAGAGGGGAACCCCCTCCTCCTATAAAAGGCCACCCATTCCTCCTTCATCCTCACACCTCCTTGTGAAGGATCTCTCTCCCCTCTAGAATTATTCCCCATGGTCTCGGATTAGCGAGATACATGTTCCCAGTGGCATTTAAATGCAGGAAGGAGTTCTTGCTTCACTGGATCTGGAGCGAGGAGGTGGAGGTTGTCCGGTGGCTTGAACGTGTGTGCGAGTGTGGATGCGCTGCTGAGTTGCGGCGCTCGGACTTCCTCACGATCTTGAGATCGGCAAGTGTACGACTACATCAACCACGAGTTCCTACTCGTTAACAAAGCTCGTTGTGTTCGAGGGTAAGTTCTCTATGGATGTATGTCCATCCGTTTGCTTTGTACCTAGTAGATAGATCTTGGCGTGTAGTTCACACCGTAGGAAAATTTTTGTTTTCTATGATGCAGACCCAACAGGTGTCGCCAGGGCCCAAACGAAGGATTCGAGTAACCTGCGGACTCTTGATTGCTTGAAGAACAAGAAGAAGCTAAAGATAGAAAGTTCAAAGGGGAAAACCCTAATTTGTAACCGACTCGACCTGCTACCCGGGACCTAGCCTATCTATATAAAGGCTGGGAGGGGGCGGCGTGGAGGACACACGCAACCCTAGTTTTCACCACCCTCGCCAGATTGCATCTGCGCACCATTGTAACCTTCGGTTCCTTCGATAATTCCACGAGCAGACAAACAGGAATAGGGACCTCTACGAGGCCTGAACCTGGGTAAATCTTTGTCCCCTGTGTGCTTGTTTGCTAGCCGATAGATGTCTCCAGCGCTCCCTCCTTCTCCAAAACCCAAGTCCATAACAATGGGCATTGATGAGTTAAACCCTCGTCAATTGGCGTCGTCTGTGGGAATTGGGAGTGCTGATGTTGCGGCTTATTTGGCCCCATCAACCGCGATCTACAACTCCGCAACAGCGGAGATTCGCCAGCTCTTCGGCGTGTTCGACTTCACCGTCCACACGCCGGCCACTCACCCGGCCTTCGAGTCCGTGGGCGATGGAATCAGCCTGGCGATCGGGAGCTTCCGCTTCCAAGTTGGTCAGATGGGCATGCTTCGCATGCCTGATCAGCCGATAGCACCAGCGATTGCCCTAGCATCATGGTTCCCTCCATCGATCGGCACCCTCAGTGAGCTGAACACCCCGACAACAGTCGAGAACACGGTTAGCGATAGCAGTCGCGACTCCGATCTGATCTCGGTTATCGAAGATGGAACCTACGGTTCCGAATCTGAGAGTTGTGGAAGCAGCAGCTTCCCCAATCACTTCATGTGCGCCGTCATCAACACAGGCGACACCTCTGCCAACCGCGACAACGGCGGCAATCGCGGCAATGGAACCGACCCGCCTAACGGCGGCAATGGTGGCAATGGCGGCAACGGCGGTAACGGTGGCAATCGCACCCCCGTTGACAACGGAGGGGCAGTCGAACCTCCAACCATAGTAAATGAGCAAACCAGCGAACGCGTCGTAATCAAGCTCAACGAGCAAGAATGGGTTCGTTGCCGCGAGGCCCTGCGAGGCACCCCTCTACCCTTCGGATCCCCGCAAGAGCTGCTGATGGGCTATCACTAGATCCTGAAGGAAGAATTCAAGCACCAAGTACAAACAATTACGCAACTCGAGGCACGCAAAAAGGCGGCAGACGAGTCGAGCCTTCGTCGTGCTGGACTCCCCTCCTACGGAGGATCCTCCTCAAAGGGCAACGAGCACCTCACCAAGAAGAGGCAATCTTGGATGGCCCACCTCACCGAGCAGGAACGCATAGAGGCTGCAAAGGTCCTCGACTTCGGCTCTATGACAGTCGACACCAGGGGCAATGTGGTCCCCAAGACGCCGCAGGCTGCGGTAATAGCAGCCACCATGTACCTCCTGAACAACCAGCCGCCAGCTGGGGACCCCCGAGCCGCCATGCACCGATCTACGATCGCGGGCTTGGGATTAATCGAGGCCGCCCTCGACAAGGAGCCGACACCGGAACCAGAGAAGGGCAAAGCGCTAGCAAAGCGTTACTCCTTGCCCTCATCCAGCGATGACAGTCACGACTTGTCTCGACGTCACCGCTCACGATGACACGACCATGACTACGACGCACGTGATGACATCACGCAGTGCAAGATCGACAAATCAAGAGCACGACGTGCTCGGTCGACTGACTCAGAAGAGGAGGACATGGAGCTCTGTGGCGCCAGATGCTTCAGCAGATCCATTAGGCAGAAGCGAATGCCTAAAGGGTTTAAACTCCCATCGGAGAACCCAAAATTTGACGGCCTACAGGACCCGAAGATCTGGCTGGAGGACCACATCTCCTCCATCAGGCTCCACGGAGGCGGTGGAAGCACGGCCATGCAATGCTTGCAGCTACAGCTGCAGGGCGCCGCCCGAGCATGGCTCAACAACCTCCCACGCGGATCCATTCGCAGTTGGGACGAGCTGGTTTACAGCTTCGTGCGCAACTTTAAGGGCACATACAAGCGGCCTGCATCAATCAAAGAGTTGAGATGCTTCCAGCAAAGATCTGGCGAATTGTTGCGCTCCTACATCCAAAGGTGGTCCATCATCAAGAACTCCACAGAAAACATCTCGGAGGATCGCGCGATTGACGCATTCAACGGTGGCGTCCGCCGCTTAGAACTCAGAGAGGAGCTGGGCCGCTCAAAGCCCAAGACCATCGACCACCTGATGGAGATTGCGAATCGGTGGGCCGATGGAGAAGATTCAGTGAAGAATCGCGTTCACTCTGAAGAGGAGGCGGAGCTCGAGCGCAGACGCGATCGCTGAGGTAAGCATCGCATGCGCATTTACGATGACCATGACAACGTCAACATGGTCACGGCTGGCTACGTCGAAAGATGCGACGACAACCGCAACAGCGGATACCGTAGCGGCGGATACCGCGACTCCGGGAAAACCACGCAAGTGTGGCAACGCCGCACTCACGACGAGGCACCCGCGATCTCCATTGAGGACAAACTGTCCGGACCATGTACGGTGCACTTCTACATCGACAAGCATGATGGCAAGAAGAAGTCCAGCCACCTCCTCAAGGATTGCCGCGAGTTCCTCAAGCTACATGAGGGACTGGTTCGGATGAACCGCAACGCAGTCGAAAGAGGCTACGGAGCCGCTCCAGGCGCCGTGGCACATGGCTCTCTGCCACCTCCACCTGGGCCACCCCCGAATGCAGCCGCACCAGACCAGCACCATGGAGGCGAGCCGTACCCACGGCCATGGGCACCATGATGATCCAAAAGGGACGTCCCTCCAATAGGGTGCAGAAGACCATCACTCGCCAAGTCAACTTGGCCACACACTCGCCACCATCCGCCACTGAGTACCTCAGTGGAAGCGAGTCCCGCATCACCTTCGACAAACGCGACCATCCGCCTCAGGTACCCCGTCCAGTCCATTGCCCCCTCGTACTCGAGGTGCAAATCGGAGGCTTCGACATGAGCCGCGTCTTCATGGATGGCAGAAGCGGCATCAACCTTATATTCGCGAGTACCTTGCGAGCAATGAGGATCCCCCTAACTTGCCTGGAGGCCTCGGACACAACGTTTCATGGCATCGTCCCAGGGAATGGCGTATACCCCCTAGGCAAAATCAACCTCGACGTCATCTTCGGCATGCCTAAGAACTTCCGGCGCGAGCGCATCGACTTTGAGGTCGTCGATTGGCCCTCCCAGTACCACTGCATCCTCGGGCGCGTCGCGTTCGCTAGGTTCATGGCAGTGCCCCACTACACCTACCTAAAGATGAAAATGCCAGGTCCCCATGGAGTCATCACGATCAACGGGAGCTTGACGTCGACGATTCTGACGGGAATTCAACAGAATTTCCAGTCCTTTGGCATCAGGAGGAACTTCGTGAGACTAAAGGAGAGCGACAAACAACGATGCGCCTCCCTTGAGCGCCAAGCTCACGATCTCTCCTTCGACTCATCGGTGCACGAAGAAAGTGCAGGTCCACCCATCGGATCCCGCCAAGAGGCGACCCTCATCGCCAACAACTTGAGTCCCGCGCATAGGAACTCGCTCGTCGAATTCCTCCGTGAGCACTGGAAATTTTACTGGTGTCCTGCGGACATGCCAGAGTTCCCGAGAATTCGCCGAAACGCACTCAACATCAACCCGATGCAAGGCCAGTCAAGCAAACAATTGGCGATTATGCGAGCCAAGAGCGCAGGCAGTTGGAATGGAGATCAACAGACTCCTCGAGGCCAAGTTCATACGCGAGATCAAGGAAAGCACTTGGCTCGCCAACACGGTGCTGGTACCGAAAAAGGACACGGATATCCTGCGGATGTGCGTGGACTTCACCTCTCTGAACAAGCACTGCCCAAAGGATCACTTCCCGTTACCACGGATCGACCAGATCATCGATTCCACTGCAGGATGCGAGCGCCTCTGCTTCCTCGACTCCTACTCAGGCTATAATCAAATTCGAATGAAGGAGGAAGATCAAGAGAAAACAGTGTTTACAACGCCCTTTGGTGTGTTCTGCTACAACATAATGCCCTTCGGGCTAAAGAACGCGGGAGCCACCTACCAGCGGTGCATGCAGGCTTGCCTCAAGGAACAACTGGGTCGCAACATTCAAGTCTATGTTGACGACATAGTAATCAAGACCAAGGAGGAAGCCTCTCTAATCGACGATTTGCACGAAACCTTCACCAACCTCGACCGCTACCGGATCAAGCTCAATCCGGACAAATGCGCCTTCGGCGTACCATCTGGGCAGCTGCTCGGGTATCTCATCTCCGCGAGGGGAATCGAGGCGAACCCTAAAAAGATAAAAGCCATACTGGCCATGGAGAAGCCGAAAAACATAAGGGGCGTCCAGCAGCTGGCTGGAAAAATCGCGGCCCTCAGTCGATTCATCAGTCGAATGGGCGAAAAGGCGCTGCCCTTCTACCAGCTCCTCCGCAAAACTGAAAAATTCGAGTGGACCAATGAAGCGCAAGACGCATTTGAAGACCTCAAGCGCCTGCTATCCACTTCGCCAGTGTTGGTGACCCCACGAGAAAGGGAACCACTCTTGCTGTATATCTCCGCCACCAACCAGGTGGTCAACACAGTGCTCGTCGTCGAGCAAGCTGAGGAAAACAAGGTCCACGGCATACAGCGCCCAGTATACTACCTCAGCGAGGTCCTCACGCCAACAAAACAGCGGTACCCGCACTACCAGAAGCTGGCGTACGGCGTCTTCATGACCGCCCGGCGACTGCGCCACTACTTCCAGGAACACCCAATCGTGGTGGTCAACGACGCCCCCTTGGGGCACATCCTCAATAACCCCGACGCCACGGGACGAGTCGCGCTTTGGGGAATAGAATTGTCTCCACGAGACATCACGTACGAAAAGCGCGACGCAATCAAGTCGCAAGTTCTCCCGGACTTCCTCGTGCACTGGATGGAGAACCAGCTCCTGGACAAGCCAGATATGTCCTACCTCTGGACAATGCACTTCGATGGGTCCAAGCGGAAAGACGGAGCAGGCGCAGGTGTCATATTGACATCACCTCAAGGGGACAAGCTGAAGTATATCCTGCGAATGCAGTTCACAACCTCAAATAACAAGGCTGAATACGAGGCCCTGTTGCACGGGATGAGGATGGCAAAAGCCTGTGACGCCAAGGGGCTCATCATATACGGCGACTCCGAGTTGGTCGTTAACCAAACAATGCATGAGTGTGACGCACTGAACGACATGATCGCGTACCGCGACCTCTACGACACACTCGAAGGAGACTTTGATGGTTGCGAGCTGCGGCACGTAGGTCGTGAAAGCAACGAAGAGGTGGACGCACTCGCAAACATAGGCTCCACCTGCGCCCCCATACCACCTGGGGTATTTCTCGAGCGCATCTGCGAACGCTCCTTCAAGCCAAAGGCCACAGAGAAGAAATCAAGCACAGCAATGGACTCGGGGGCTACGCCACCCAATGAGCCAATGGCACTTGATGACTTGGAGCTGGACACAGGACTCAAGGGACCAATGAGCGTCATGATGATTGAGCAATCCTGGACCTAGCCGTACATCACGTACCTCCTCAGCAAGAGGTTACCGGACGATCCGACAGATGCACGGCACATCGCGCGGCGATCCAAGGCATTCACCGTTATCAACGGCGAACTGTACAAACACAACATCACAGGAGTACTCCAACGATGCGTCTCCATGGCCGACGGAAGAGCAGTTCTCCTCGACATCCATGAAGGGACCTGCGGGCACCACGCTGGCAGTCGCGCCCTCATTGCCAAAGCTCTATGAGCTGGGTTTTACTGGCCTACGGCCATGCGCGACGCTAAGGACATCGTCCAAAAATGCAACGCTTGCCAGCGATTCACGGACAAGCCGCACGCACCAGGCGTAGAGCTACGACCAATCCCATTGGCCTGGCCCTTCGCTCAGTGGGGGCTCGACATGGTTGGCAAACTTCCAAGGTCTTCACGAGGAGGCTACGTCTACCTCCTAGTTATAGTCGACAAATTCACCAAGTGGATTGAGGCCATGCCAGTGACCAACCAATCAGGGCACAGCGCAGTCAAGTTCTTTGAGTCCATCGTCTACGCTTGGTGCCGCCGCGCATCATCACCGACAACGGGACGAACTTCACATCCAAGGAGTTCCAAAAATTCTGCGAGAACCTCGGGATCAACATCAGCTACGCCTCAGTAGCGCATCCACAGACCAACGGTCAGGTGGAAAAAGCAAATGGGCTCGTCTGCAGCGGCATCAAGAAGCGACTCCTTCGGCCACTCGAACAAGCCCCGGGCTGCTGGCCTGACGAACTGCCATTCGTACTCTAGAGTCTACGCACAACTCCAAACAGTGCCACGGGCTACACGCCATTCTTTATGGTGCACGGAGCTGAGGCAGTGCTACCCGCCGAGGTACGTACAAGGCACCACGCGTGGTCGCTTACATCGAACAAGAGTCATACCTCGCACTCGAAGACTCCGTCGACCTCCTTGACGAGGCAAGGGAAATCGCTGCGGAAAGATCCACGATCTACCAGCAGAACCTGCGCAACTACCACAGTAGGAGGCTTCGCCCCAGATCCTTCGTCGAAGGCGACCTGGTCCTGCGACTGAAACAGCATGGGCATCTCAAGCTCGAGTCCCCCTGGGAAGGGTCGTACGTGATTACAGAAGTAATCCCAGGTGGCGCCTATCGCCTTCAAGATTTAGAGACAGGAGTCGCATACTCCAACCCCTGGAACGTCGCACAACTGCGACGCTTCTACCCTTAGTCGCCCTTGAATTTTTACATTGCAAATAAGGCTACTTAGCCACACATTGTACCTCGCACTGTTCTTCGAATAAATAAAGCTAAGTGCCCCAAAACTCTGAGTTGTCCTTTACTTTTCCAATTTATATACTCGGGGGCTGCGCCACCCTATACACATCTGTTCTTCGAACCAAAACGCGATATCCTGAGTAGCTAGTACATTAATCGAAACCCTCAACACAACACCAACCTAGCTGCAACGCACCTGACAGGTTGACAAGGGACTAAGATAAAAACATGACCAGGCTAACGAAAAGGACTCGCATAGTGCCACGCACTTCGTACTAACAAAGCTCTTTATACGCATTCGACAATAAATTATCTACAACATTTATACGAACTTTACAACACAAGTACACTTATGTGCAGGATACAAACTAGGCTACTACTGCAGCAGAAGAACGTTGGTTTGTCCCTCAAAGAAGTCGATCTCTTACATTGGGCGGTCCACCGCCTGGTAGTCTGACACCATATTCCAAGCAGAACCTCTTTGGCGGTATTGGCAGCGTGACCAGACTCAATTGCCGCAACATCTACGTCAGGCCTGTGCAGTCGCACCATTGATAGAGCAGCCTTGGCACCAGCCACCAACTGCTCCCTCACGCACTCGCGAACAGCGGTCAGGTCTTGAAACTTGGCAAGGAGGGCCAGTAGGCTTGACGGAGTATCATCCAGCGGAAACATCGCCCGATAAATGTTCTTCAAGCATGACTGCGACTTCTTCAGAAAGTGCAAGACCAGCGCCCGCGATCCTGAGTAGCAGCGATCATACGATCATGATCCACCCAGAAGTATCCACTCTCTTGAAGTTGTTCCTAGGTGAGATCATGCATGTGAATGGCAATTCTATCCTTCTCCTCCTGCGGGTGACGCGTGCTGACAACTACACGAAGCAGCAACAGCAGCATGAGTACAACGGACCACTTCGAGTAACTACAAGGAAAAGATAAGAGCAAGCAAACTAACACTTGAATTGGTCGCCCAGCTGCGTCACCTCGCCAAGCAGATACTGCTCTCGGGCGGCGGCTTTTTCCGCCTTCGACTTCCATACATCCACGTTACCGTGGAGCACGGGCAACTTCGGCTCCAAATGCTTCCTTGTCGATCGCGATGAAGCAATGACAGCTCATCCACTCTGGGACGCGGCGGTACCACAGTATCATCAAGAGTCGGTGAGTCCTAAGTTTCCCTCAAAGGATCACTCAATGTACCCTACCACAAGTCAAGATAGAAGCAAATAAGACGACCAAGTCAACACAATGACAAAGGATTCAAATGCATTCAAGACTAGTAAAAGTATCAGTAGATACACTCGCCAGCAGGCACGTTCTTAAACAAAAGGACATAAGCTAATCAACTATTACAAAAGCTAAGTAAGGAGTAGTTGGCTTCTTCGACTTCGATGGCCTCGGGGGCTTCATCGAGTCTATGGCAGTGTCAGATGCCACCGACTTTCCGCCAGCCCCTGATGCCGCCGCTTTCGCCGCCTTCTTGACGCGATGCAGCTCCTCAGAATACTTTGCAACAATATTTATCAACTGAGGCCCATATTTGCCACAGGAAGTCGCGAAGGGAGTGAAGACTACCTGCTGGCCGTCCACGCTCACAGGCATCGCCTTCGACACCGCAACAGGGTCAATCTTGACCCCGTGGGCCTGCACCATGGCAAGTGACACGGACGCGCCGACAGAGCGAAGCGAATTCTTGAAGCTGGCAGGCACACCTCCAGCGAGTGACTCCACCAGCTCGTCTATATTCTCGACTAGCTCCGCCTTGGGCATCAGCTCCTCCCGAAGGCGACTGAGTATGCTTTTGGCCATGGAGAGCGTGTCTTGCACAGCGATGTTGCGGTCTTCGACTGCTGACAGTGCACCCGCCAGAGCGTCATCACGACGAAGGGCTTGTGGGTCAAAGCTCAAATCGCCAGCATCTGTACATAAATTCACACATGGACAAATACATCAGCGCCACCGGCAAAAACATTTGAAGCAGAGAAGGATAACAACATCCACAAGCAAAGTACCTGAAAGGGCCTTGGCAATTGGGAGCAGTTGTTCCTCGAACAACTTCTCCCTGGCTGCAAAGGAGGCACGCATATCCTCTTCGCGCCTTTGCGCCTCGTCACGCGCCGCGATTGCTTCGTCACGACCCTTCACAGCTGCGGCGAGGGTCTTTTCCATGGTGGCAGCATTGCGTAGGAGAGCGTTATGTTTGGCTACAAACATAAAGAGATTGACTATCAGTCGACCGTATTAAAAAGGAGACAAAGAAGAATAAGAAGTGCAAGACACTCACTTTCAACCACGCGATGACGTGTCTCCAACATCGCATGCTGGCGACCCATCGCAAGCACTTACTCCGCCAAGTGCACGACTTCTTTCACAAGGAGCTATCGCACAAAACAGAATCAGCAGAGACAATAGATAATATTGACTGCAACACCTAAAAGGAGAAAAACTACACTTACATGGTCCTCCAATGACTCGGAAGATGTCTGCTGTACCGTCATCCGGGCAACCATTCGATGCTCCCCCACACAAGGAGAACTGGAAGAGTTGTGCCCGGAGTGGGCCGCCAATGGAGGGGAAGGAGCGCGCTCGACCTCTTCCTTGGCCCTTGAGGTCGCGACTCCTGATTCCTTCAAAAACTGGACGTCGCCAGAAGATGACGACGCCTCTTGACTGCAAGACAAAAACCATATCAAGATAGGGCAAACTCAGAGACGAGCCATCAAGAGTAAAAACAGAGAAGAGCAAATAGACTAAGAAAACTTACCAATCAAACTTGTCAAATTCAAAAGTGGCTCCCCCGACTCTGACGAAGACTCCTTGGGCAATCGCATCTTCTTGCGAGAAGATGGTGCCACGGCGCTCACAGGAATGGCAGGAATTGGCGACTCCGCACCAACACCCATACCTTCCGGAGTCGAAGGAGACGATGCATCGAAATCCTTGCTGCGCGAACGCTTGCGAGTATCCGGACTACCAGACTCGGGGGCTTCCTCCTCCGCATCAGAAGGGACGATCGACTCCGACTCGTCCTCTTCCAAAGTCTCGCGAGGGATAATCCCCTCAGGAAGAGGGGGCATACAAGGTGACACCACCCAATCCTGCACACAGGCAACACATTTCAGCAAACGACAAGTAAATAACAGAAAAGCAATCGACAAATTTAGCTACTACGTAGCACAAACTATACCTCCGGAGGAGGGTTCGAAACATCAAATGGAGGAACAACTGGCTCACTGGGGAGCACATCCTTGACGGTGTACTTCGTGACCAGTCGAACCCTCTTGTCCACCTCACTCGCGGACATGCCATCAGCAGACACGCGAGTGGCATCATCAGTGCTAGCCCACTAAAACATGGGATGGACCCTGGCTTACAGGGGATGGACGCGACGGCGCAGCCAAGTGCGAATGAGGGCGTAGCCTCCCTCCTCTTTGCCTATGCGACTCTCGAGGTCGCAGACATGCTAATACAGCACATCTGTCTCCGCGGACTCGCCAGGCATGACTACGTTCTTCCAGGAGCGCATCCTCCTGCACAGCGTCGCGGGATCGAAGGGCGCGAGTCCAAAGTGCTCACCGCTAGCCTTCTCATCGCGGATGTAGAACCATTTGTCCCTCCACCCTTGGACGGACGCCGTGAGCTTGATGTCGAAGTAGGTGGCGGATGGGTTGACATGGATTCTGCAACCACCTACATCGTAAACTAAAGAGCCAGATGCAGACTGGCGCTTCAATTTGAAGAGGCGCTTGAAAAGGCCGAAGTGTGGCTCGATTCCGAGCCAACACTCGCAGAGTGTGATGAAGCAAGAGATATGGAGGATCGAATTCGGGGACAGCTGATGGAGCTGAAGCCCATAGAAACAAAGGAGACCCCTAAAAAGGGGGTGAAGAGGCAAGGAGAGACCGCGAATGATGAACGCCAAAAACATCATTCGAAAACCAGCGGGGGGAGCAGGAATTGTCTCACCGCTGGGGACGCACGCGTCGGCGATTGCGGCGGACAGTACTCCGTCTTAGCGAAGAAGATGGAGATCAGACGCCTTGATGATGGAGGGGCTCCACGCACCATTCGTGACGCGGGTTCCTGCGGCCTTCTTCTTCCCGCCGGCAGCGGTGCTGGTGCCCGTAGCGGTGGAGCCGCCTTTCTTCTTTGTCGCGGCAACAGTGGCCGCGGAATCAGCCGCAGCACCTCCCTTCTTCTTCCCCATTGCGCGACGGCAATGTGAGCGCAGAAAGTAGCTCAGAAACGAGCGGAGCTGGTCCAGCGTCGTGGAGGAAACGAGCACAGAGAAAGTAGAGGAGAAACGGAAATGGCGATGGAAGCAAAGATGAATGAGAGTAGATGAGAAAATTACCGTCACAGCGCCGCTACTTAACCCCTAGAAAATGCAATCCAACGGCTCAGAAAAACCCTACTGGACGTGTGGCAAACATCGTGCTGGACACGTGGAGGAGTGGAAGCGCGAACCATCCCTCCACTACTCCCATTACGTGCGGAAATCGAGGAGACGCAGTTAAAATAAAGATTACGCACGCCCAGTCAAATCAAAGTCAGAGAGTAGGACCCACTGCTCGTCACATCCCATCAAACTCGCTCACGCGGGCAACTGAGATCATCAAAGCATCAGCACTGACGTCATCAAAGCTACGCAGCGGAAAACTTCGACTATTTTAGTCCTTGCTGGAGTCTTCGACTCCACCAAGCACTCAAGGGCTACTCCCATAGGGAGCGCTGGTCGCGCACCCTACGATTTTTCTTTTTGCAGGAACATGGACAATCAAAAGCAAACCCAACCACTCGAAATACGGTTCGACTATGGACATGGGTTACTCCCATAGGGAGCGCCAGAAACAAATTCGGCTGAAACAAGCAAGCAAAAGACGACAGCAGTCGACAAAAGTTCTTTAGTCCCTGCCTGAGCCTTCGACTCAACCAGGCACTCGGGGGCTACTCCCATAGGGAGCGCTGGTCGCGCACCCTATGATTATTTATATAAAAAATTGTGTGTTGATAACATCCACACTCGAAACTCATGGCGACACCGCCTCATAATTTTTCCCTACAAAGAGACTGCGTCTCCAGGGTCACCTGAATCGTCTCTGCGATGATAAAATTCGGATGTCGCGCTTACAGCGTGAAGGTAAGACCTGAATAAGGCCTAGCAACGCATTAGCTGCGTACTACCAGAAATGTATCCGTGCCTACAGGTACGATGAACATGCCTTGACGGACGCGTCGAGTGCTCACACCCATATAACTGGAATTCGACTCCTGTAAGACCTCCGCGGCTTGAGTCGAATTACACCAGCACTTTTCCGGATTCGAGTGCGGGGACTCGAGTTCGAGTAGATTGCGTTGTTTCACCCTAAGGTGGTTAACTGATACCGATACTTCAGTTATATCAGGCACGTATATCAACAATCCCTATGACACAATTAAAAGCAGTTAAAATATATACTCATTCAGGCACTCGAAGACTTCAAAAGTCCCTAGTCGAATCTGCGATTCCACTGGACACTCGGGGGCTACTAACATGGGTATACCCTACAGGTACTCAAGCTTGGTATATACGGTCTAAATATGTACAGGCCCACGGTGTCGCCAGGGCCCAAACGAAGGATTCGAGTAACCTGCGGACTCTCGATTGCTTGAAGAACAAGAAGCCAAAGATAGAAAGTTCAAAGGGGAAAACCCTAATTTGTAACCGACTCGACCTGCTACCCGGGACCTAGCATATCTATATAAAGGCTGGGAGGGGGCGGCGAGGAGGACACACGCAACCCTAGTTTCCACCGCCCTCGCTACATTGCATTTGCGCACCATTGTAACCTTCGGTTCCTTCGATAATTCCACGAGCAGACAAGCAGGAGTAGGGACCTCTACGAGGCCTGAACCTAGGTAAATCTTTGTCCCCTGTGTGCTTGTTTGCTAGCCGATAGATGTCTCCAGCGCTCCATCCTTCTCCAAAACCCAAGTCCATAACAATGGGCATTGATGAGTTAAACCCTTGTCAGGTAAGGTGTGCGTGTGTGCATTCATAGGGGTGGGTGCATGTACGTGTTGTGAGCGTCTACGATCGTACCGTGTTTCTCAAAAGAATTTGGACAAAAGAAAGTGCAAGGAAGAACACGAGAGGTTTTGCGTCGCGTACCACTTAGAGCATCTCCACTCGTTGGCCGTTCCCAGGCCGAAATCCAGAGCTAAATAGTGCCGGATGAAGCGAGATTTCGGCCTGGGAACGGCCCATTTCCCAGCCGCATTCCCAGGCCGAGTTCTCGGGTTTGGTGAAATTCAAGCAAACTCGTCTGTGGCGAAATATAGGCGATTTTCATTAATAACGGGAGGATTCGTAATATTACATCACTTAAGCATAAAGAAAACTAAAACAACTTGGAAAAGGCTCGGCGTCGTCATCGTCGAGGACGACGAGAGGCGCGCCCTGGTAGGCGGGCCTGCGGTGCGCCCTGGCCTGGCGCTCGGCCTCCTCTTGCTGGCGCTAGACGCGCCTTGCCTCTTCCTTCTCCCAGTCCGCCCTAGACCAGGCGAGGATGTTCGGCTCCTCCATCAGTGGTGGCGGCGCGGATTCATGCAGAGAACGCTCGATCGCCATTCTGATGGCAAAGGCGTCCTCATCAGCATCGGCGCGCTCTAGCTTCGGCTAGTGCAGGCGAAGCCAGCCAAACGGCGGGGCCGGCACCGTGCGGGGCTCGTTGATGACGATCCCCCATGCACGTGTCCATGGCTGCGAGCTCCTAGGCGTATCGGCCTCGCGTTTGGCAGTCCGAAAAAACTCGCTGCTGCTTCATGGTGACTGCGCCAGCACTGTCTCGGTTGAGCACGATGCGGCGGAGGAGGAGGAGGTGAGGCCGCCCATCCTCGTAGGCACCCAGTTCGCCGAGGGGCACCTAGGCCTCGCCGCTAGTGCCGGCCAATGGGGGAAGCCCAGCCAGGGGTTATTATCAATGTGGATGTGCTCGAGGATGTAGTTGAGGGTACGCCCTGGCACGCTCCACCACTGGCGATGGCTTGCCGTGTTGTTGCACTTCGGTGTTTTGCCCGGAGGTCCCTGGTGAAGCGAAGTTCGGCAAGCGGCGCCGGCGAAGTGCTCCGGTGTGCGGTTGCCGTCTCGGCGAGCTCGGGATCCGGCATCGCCGCAATGGCGGCCTAGATCTCCTCCACAATCTCGTCATCCGCCGGCACCGGTATACCGCCGGCGCTGAACTTCCAGCCGGGCGAGCAGCAGAAGTCCGGCGACACCATGTACCCGGTGTTGTGGAGCATCCTCGCCTCCCATGGCTGGAGCGTCTGCCGGCCGAAGCCATTCGCCACCGCGGGATCACCGGGGAACCTCTCCGCCATCTTCTTCTTTGCCGAGTTCTTCTTTCGCCGGAGTTCGTGGTGGTGTGGGGTGCAGGGGCATTGTGCTACGAACCGGTGATGTGGCCGTGTTTTATAAGCGCGGGCAGCGAAGGCGGGAGGGGTGTAGCGGCGTGGCGGGAAAAGAGGAAATGGCGGGAAGCCGAGATGGTGGTGGGGCGCCATTACACCGACGCGTGGTCGGCGAGATGGGCAGTTAATGCCCGACGGTCCGTCCGGCAGTCCTTCGTGGGAGCCAAGGCGGAAGGATGACGATGAATGGCCTTCGGTCGCTGACTGGGAGGGTCCACGTGTTGAGATCGTTTTTCCCACCAAATTCGCTTCGTTCGGTGTTCCCAGCGCGTTCCCATCGCCCCGGGATCGGCCTGGGAACACCAGAGGTATTTTGGGCCAAATCCGGATGAAGCCGGCATCCTAGGAACGCGGCTGAGCCAATTTTCAGCGTCCGGACAAAAAAACGCCCCGCGAACGACCTGCTGGGAACCCAAGTGGAGATGCTCTTATTATCTGGAGTCTGATCCACAGAACTCGCTAACTGACAACGGAAACAAGGCCATGCCACTAGAGGACTTACTGGCCGTGCCATCCCACGACATCTAACGTGCTGCAGCTAACTACACCATGATCGCAACATAAGTGGACCGAGACGATGATCTAGTCTATGCTATGACTAAATTCAGAACTCTGAACATGGTGTGGACAGACACACACTGCATGTCAGGTTTATTCGGAAAACCAACTTTAAACCACTAAGCCACAAGGTTTATTCTTGCAAATCACCCCCTAAAACCCGTTGCTGCTTCAGCTCACCTTGATCACTGATATTTTGGGATAATAATAATTTGTATTGATTTGAACAATAGTACAAAGTTTATATACAAGAGAGGAGGGGGGTGTTGGGGATATACTTTCTGGGTATCCTAACAGTTCCTCACTGACCAGGGTGGCCCACTTCGGGTTAGAGCTTTGCTTCACGGGCGGCCAAGTCAGGGAGAAAGACGGAGTCCAATCCGGCTACGGGAAGGCCCAGAAGACTTACCGACTTAGGCCCATAATGTTACTTGTAGTTCAAGATGTACTATGTAACCGACTCTTAGACGTAGCCGGATAGATCTCTCCTGTAAACCCTAGGCCGGATATCTATATAAGCCGTCCTAGGGAGAGCCTTTAGGCAACACCTCAATAGTCTACAATCTCAACTCACACAGGTGAAACCCTTGTAACCCATATTCCGGCTCTGTCGTATTACTGGATTGCTAGAAGGAGTAGGATCCGTCCAAAGCCGGCGGATTTGAACCTGGGTAAACTTGTGTGCTCACCTTCCCGAAACACCGTACGTCTCACACCCCTCTCTCCCGCACGCCTCGAGGACCCCCCTCATGGCGTACTTGTCATCAATCCAACGACAGTTGGCGCCCACCGTGGGGCAAGTGAGCTTCGGATCTGCGTTCCGAGCGAAATCTGCAAAAATCGAAATCGGCGAGACTATCGCCGTCGGTCGCATCCTCTACGCCAGCGACGTCCCTCTCATCGTTCTCGACGAGACTTGGATTCCGGCAAGGGAGGCCGTGACTGCCTACACAATCATGTATTTTGGTGAGATCGATGTTTACATCAGTTTCGCTGAACCTGCCCAACCCACCCCATCGGTGATGATAGAGGCAGAAGAATTTTCTCGGTCCCCTTTGTCCGCGGAGGCGGCAGAGTTCCGGATCTCAGAAAACCCTAATCCCACCCAGCCCGCACCATTTGCGGAGATAGTGGAGAAACCCGAACCTGAAGAAGACCTAGCGGTCCACGTCGAATCTAGAGTGGATCTTCCTAGAGGAGCCAGATCCCAGATTGATCTACCCGCGGAAGTCGAAATCCAGGAGGAGCATATCAACGACACTGATTCTGGCTCTGATGATGCCGGGACAAACAGGCCTTTCCTAAGGTACACACTAAAACGCATGATACTGCAAGGCGAAAGCACAGATGCAATCCTCGAGACCATCAAAAGTTTTGATATGGCTGATCGCGAAAGCCGCAGGTACCTCAAGAAGCACGCGTCGCACTTCGTCGGATACGTGGGTTCCGGATCCGGCTCTGTCGATGCTGGAGAAAACACCGACTCGGTGCTGGAGGCAATCGGAACAAACGCCGACGTACCCGCATCCTCAGATGAGTCGATGACGTCAGCAGATTTCTGAAAGTTCGCGGAATATGAAGAGGAGTATAACTCCAAAGCTGCAGAAGATGGAGAAGCCATGGATGAAGGATCTGGGGAACACTCTCCCAAAGCGTAGGATGACATGGACGTCGGAGATAATCCCAAGTCCAAATGTCTGAAAGTATCGATCAGAGCTTGACTCCGGGAAACGGACCCAAAGCCGTCTTTGCTACCGGCGCTGCCAAGAAGGCAAAGAAGAAGAACAAGAAAAACAAGACCCCAGCAAAAGACCCTCTGACAGAGGAGGTGATTGTCGAGGAATACGAGGAAGACTCGGATGGAGCACTTATCCCAGACGAGCTAAAAAAAGAAGCATCGATGGATGGACACGTGATCACTGAAGGTGCGCGTAAACTCATCGATGCCGCATTAACCACACCTATCTCTACAGCTACAGAACTTACTGCAAATGAGCTAGACGAAAGGGCGCAAGCCCTAGAAGCACGTCGTCAACAACTCCTCGATGAAGCCAAAAACATCGAGCTGGAGAAGAAACGCATGTCAAACAAGGAATACATGTCTCGTCTACATCAGAAGACACAGAAGCGTCACATAGATGACAACCAATTCCCACGTGTCCGTGCCATCCTTTTTGGAGATGAGATGGGGAAGCCACAGAAAGATAGCAACGGAGATTGGGTATACCCAACACCAGTGCAAAATACCGTGGCAGCCCGAGTAATTCTATCGGCTAATCCAGGACCAGAGGAGATCCGTTTGGGTATCAAGCTACTCAACAAGGGACTGTAGCAGCAAAAGGTCACCCTGTCTGGAAGTCAAAAACTGGTTTCAAATTCTGACCAATGTCGCACAGATCCTGCATGGGCTGGCGTAAGATCCCATTACGTCCGGGCGCAGTATCATCACCCCGAACGCCGGGAAGACAATTATTCAAGAACTAGATCTTCAGGACAACATCACAAAACTTCACGTAGCTGGAGCAACGTCGCCCCAGCGGCCGAGAAACGTCGGGAGGAGGATCGTCAGAGAATGCCACCTCCTAGACATGAGAACCGTCCGGCTGAGCCTCACCATGGTGGGAACGACGGACGAAGAAACGACGGAAACCATGTCGGTACAAGCCGGCAGGAGGCTCGTCGTAGTCAAGCTGCTCCACCCTCTCCACCACACAGTCATCACGACGGCTCCCATGGAGGGAAAGGAGGACGACATGGCGGAGGAGGTGGTGGCAGAAGCCGAAGTCCGGCTCCACGGCACCGCAGCCACAGCCGGCATTCGGGACGATCTCTATCCCAAACGACACAAGGCATAGGATCAACTCCAACATAGAGGCTCGGCGTTATGAAAATGATGACGTGTACATGGGCCCAAAGTGCTTTGGACCACGCATCAGAGCTACAAAATTCCCAGAAGGATTTGCTATCTCAAGACATATCCAAGCCTACGACGGCATTGCTCGGCCAGACACCTGGTTACAGGATTTCTTCCAAGCTTGCTGCATCGCCAAAGGCGGAAACAGCCTGGTCGCAACCCGATATCTCCCGCTTATGTTGCGGAAGATGGCACGATCATGTCTCAATGAACTTCCGGCGAACACCATCCATAACTGGTATGATTTGCAAAGTGCGTTCTTTCGGAATTTCGAAGGCACATATCGGAGGTCCTGTACGGTTGGAGACCTACAGCGTTGCACCCAGAAAGCCGGAGAAACTTGCCAGGATTACCTCGGATGATGGATCGACACCAAGAACTCCTACGAAGGAGTACATGATCAAACTACGATTGAAGCTTTCATCGCAGGTCTCCCTATTGGTTTACTGCGCCATCGCTTGAAGTGTGACAAGGTTACTGATTTGGGAGAGATGATAGAAACAGCGAGCAAGTATGAAGATGCTGACGACGATGCAGAAGGACTACTCAATGCGCTAGCTATGCCTCAGTCAGCAAAACAACCAAAGCAACAAGCTCAGAAGTGCAAAAATACCTCGGAAGAAAAACCCAACATGGAAACAACGGTAGTTACTACGGTTTCCAGGTCTAGAGGACAAGGAGGATGTGGCGGAGGCCGCGGGCGTGGTCGTGGGACATCAAGGGTCCAAGGTAGAGGAGAACAACAACCAGGTAAAACCTACTCTTGGGCCGACATTACCAATAACCCATGTGTGAATCACTTAGACGCCAATGGGGGCTCGTCCCACACCAATGCTGAATGTCGTTTTAATGACGACATCAAGAGAGATGATACCGCAGGCTACAAAGCTAAGCGGAAGAAGGGAAAGAAAAATCCCGAAAAAGACAAGGAGACCAAGGAAGATTCTGACATGGAGGAAGCTGATGCCTCAAATCCCAAGTCAGAAGGGAAGAAAACTTTTCCTACCAAGAAGGACACTTATGTCACCTTCCTCGGATCTCAACCAGCAAAGGTCAAGAAAGCAGTTCTACACGAGCTTAATGCAAGCGATTCGCTGTCCCCGATGTCTGGACTGGTCAGAAGTGGCAATCACGTTTGACCGCGATGATCATCCGCCTAAGTTACACATGCGAGGAAAGTACACCTTAATCGTCAACCCACTTATTGACGGTTATGGTTTCTCCAAGACCCTCATGGACGATGGTAGCAGCATCAATATTCTCTATGTCGAAACGCTACGTCGGATGAAGATCTCGGAGACCCAGCTGAACCATAGCTCTGTGATTTTTCACGGAGTTGTCCCAGGAAGGCAAGCTAATTCCCTGGGAGAGATCACTTTGGATGTTACCTTTGGAACTCCAAAGAACTATCGGACAGAGGCACTTTCCTTCGAAGTGGTCCCGTTCAAGAGCGCATACCACGCTATATTCGGACGTCCGGCTTACTGGGCTTTTATGGCTCGTCCGTGTTACATTTACAATATGATGAAAATTCCAGGTCCCAACGGCGTGATCACCATCAGGGGAGACCTGAAGAAAGCGCGAGAGTGCGAGGATGGAAATGCCGCCTTTCTTGAAGCCGTCTTTGCACGCCAGAGTACCAGGAGATCAAGAAGAGCATAGATCCGTCAAGATGCCCTAGCGAAGTAGGAGGTTACCAAGCCAAATCCGGAGTTCAAGGCATCAGAAGAGACGAAGAAAGCACCGTTGAAGGATGATGACCCCTCCAAGGTGACCCAAATAAACGTAGGCCTAGATAGCGCATAGGAAAGCGCGCTCGTCAAGTTCCTCCAAGCAAATCAAGATATCTTCGCATGGCAGCCATCTGACATGACCAGAGTACCTAGGGAACTTGCCGAGCACTCTCTAAATGTAAAACCGAACGCTAAACCCGTCAAACAGTCCTTACGAAGGTTTGGCGATGAAAAGCGTAAGGCAATAGCTAAGAAACTAGCACGGCTCGAGTTAGCCAGATTCATAGAAGAGGTCATCCACACTGAGTGGTTGGCCAATCCTGTAATGGTCCCTAAAAAGGACACCACTGATTTAAGGATGTGTGTTGATTATCTTGCCTTGAACAAGGCTTGTCCAAAGATCCGTTCGCTCTGCCTAGAATTGATCAAGTTATCGATTCTCTGGCGGGCTCGAACTCCTGTTTCTCGATGCATATTCGGTTATCACCAAATCCGGATGAAGGAATCGACAAAGTCAAAACTTCATTCATAACCCCTTGAACCTTACATTTTGTTACGATGCCCTTTGGGCTGAAGAATGCAGGAGCTACGTACCGATGACGATGCAGCGTTGCCTCCACGACCAACTCGGACGCAATGTACATGCATACGTGGATGATATCGCGGTGATGTCCAAAAAGAAGGAAACACTCATTTCCGACTTGGAGGAAACATTCGCCAATCTACAAAAATACAACATCATGCTTAACCCGAAGAAATGCTTCTTTGGAATACCAGCCGGAAAATTTTTAGGTTTCATCGTGTCTCAAAGAGGCATAGAGGTGAACTGCGACAAAATCAAGGCTATACTCAATATTTCGAGCCAACTTCTTTGAAGGACGTACGAAGATTAACTGGTTGCATTGCTGCGGTCAGTCGATTTGTAAGCCGGCTTGGTGAAAGAGCCACACCATTATACAAACTCCTAAAGAAGACCAAAGATTTTGTCTGGAATGATCAAGCTGAAGCTGCACTATAAGACCTGAAGAAAGTACTCTCATCTGATCCTATCCTTGCAGCACTGAAACCTCAGGAACCGATGTTGCTTTATATTACTGCGACAAATAAGGTCGTTAGTATCGTCATGGTGGTGGAGATACCAGAGGAAAATCAGGAACCTGATGCAGCGTCCAACTTACTTTGTCAGCGAGGTCTTGACAGAATCAAAACAGCGGTATCCGCACTATCAAAAGTTGGCTTACGGTGTTTTCCTAGCATCTCGTAAGTTACGACACTATTTTCAGAAGCATCCAATTACCGTGGTGAGCAAAGCTCCCATGAGAGACATAATCAACAACAGCGACGCCACATGACGTGTCGCCAAATGGGGCATAGAGCTCTCAGCTTTCGATATTGAGTATAAACCTCGGACAGCAATCAAATCTTAGATCCTCGCTGACTTTGTCACCGATTGGACAGAGACAAAGGAGAACATGGTCCTCCCTGAGTCGGAATACTGAACCCTCTTTTTTGATGGGTCTAAGGCTCGAGGGGGCTCGGGGGCTGGCGTGGTGCTCAAATCACCCCAAGGAGATAAACTATTATACGTGTTGCAGATCCACTTCATAGCGACAAACAATATTGCCGAGTATGAAGCACTGCTGCATGGAATCCGGATTGCCAAGGATATTGGCATCCGACATTTGATGTGTTATGGAGATTCGGATCTTGTTGCTCAGCAAGTCTCGGATATTTGTAATGCAAATAAGCACATGGCAGCATATAAAGCTGTCGTGGATGATCTATCTAAATCGTTCGAAGGGTTTGAAGTTCAACACATCCCTCGAGCAGAAAATGAGGAAGCAGATGCACTATCTCGAATAGGCTCTGCACGGAAAGAGGTCCTGGATGGCGCATTTTTAGAGCACCTTAAAGTTCCCTCGATAAAGGGAGTAGATGAGGAATATCCGACCAAATCCGACCCACCTTTAATAGCAGTTCTAGCTGTAATTCCCAGCTAGACTCAACCCTACCTCGATTATTTGGTAGATGGCAAATTACTCGAAGACGAGGTGCTGAGCCGGCAGATTATCCGACGAGCAAAAGCCTATACTATTGTTAAGGGTGAGCTCCATAAACGGAGTGTTTCTGGGGGTTTTCAGCGCTATGTATCTTCGGAAGAAGGAGTGGAAATCTTAAGGGAAATCCATGAAGGCGAGTGTGGTCACCACGCTGCAGCCAAATCTTTAGTGGCAAACCTTTTCGACATGGATTTTCTGGCTTACAGCTCAGGCAGATGCCGAACGGTTAGTCAAGACATGCAAAGGCTGCCAAAAGTACGCCAAGCAAGCTCATGTTCCGGCTAATCAGCTGCGAACAATACCTATAACATGGCCCTTTGCAGTCTGGGGGCTTGATATGGTAGGACCTTTTAAACGAGCTCCAAGTGGATTTACTCACCTCTTAGTGATGGTGGATAAATTCACCAAGTGGATCGAGGCTAAACCTGTCACCAGTTGTGATAGAGCAACAGCCAAAAGATTTGTCGAGGATGTTATAATCCGGTATGGTTATCCGCATAGCATTATCACGGACAACAGGAGTAACTTTTCTATGGGAGAACTGGCCGAATTCTGCGATGAGCAAAATATCCGGCTTGACATTGCGTCAGTCGCACATCCACAGGCTAATGGACAAGTCGAAAGAGAAAATGGTTTAATTTTACAAGGCCTGAAACCAAGACTCGAAGCACCACTCCGACGTGCTGCGGGGGCTTGGGCAGAGGAACTACCCTCTGTAATTTGGAGTTTACGAACAACTCCGAACAGGTCAACAGGATACCACCTTTCTTCTTGGTCTATGGCGCAGAAGCAGCTCTTCCTAGTGATTTAATTCATACTTCTCCTAGAGTGGTCGCGTATATCGAAGAGGATGCCGAGATTTCTCGGCAAAATGATCTCGACTTAGTCGAAGAAGTTCGCGTCGTTGCTGAAATGAGATCTACAGCTTATCAGCAGAAGTTACGCAAGTATCATAGCCAGAGAGTCCGAAATAGATCTTTCAATAAAGGTGATTTGGTTCTCCGACGTGCAACATAGAAAGCAGAAACTTTCCCTAGTATGGGAAGGGCCATTTTTAGTTAGTCGAGTATTGCACATTGGATCGTACTACTTAACTGACATGAGGCCAGTCAAAGAAAGAACTGCTACTAAGAAGAAAGAGAAATTTGGAGGCAGTACAAATCCGGATGAGTTAGACAGACCATGGAATATTGCTCAGCTACGTCCCTTTTATTCTTAGTTTATCCTTCTTTGTAATCATACATATGTACATGTTCTGTGAGAAATAAAAGTTTTGGTTGCCTCAAGTTTTTTCTGAGAAGTTCTTAAACCATCTTATTTTCGAATGTTCATGTCATAGTCGAAAATCCCAGAATGCTTGAAAGTACTTTATGCTCATGTTCGTTCTGGTCTAGATTTCCGATTCTAAAACTGCTACCTTCGGGTATAACTCTAAAATTTCTAGTCTTTACTTTGGTTATTTGTCTGATTGCTGAATGCGGGCATTTTCTGAGTAGTGAATTGTTGGTACTGGAAGCCGGCTTTGTTTCCGAGTTTAAACTGGTTTAGCAATTGAGCTCCGTTGCTCGGGAAAGTTTCTGGCTGAAGGTTTAGCCGGCTCACGAAAGGGACGAGGCGGAAAGCCAGATAAATGATAAGTAGAGACGAAAAAATATAAGTGCTTGTGTAAACATTTCAGGCACGCAAAAATTTCAAAGGTCAAAAGTGCTGAATAGATCAAAAGCTTAGCACTTGCAAAGATAAATAGTACTTAATATTTACAATCGCATCAGGTTTTTCCGGAATAATACATAAATTTCTGGTCTATGATGCAGGAGGAGATGAAGGATCTGCCGGCTCGCTGGTCACTCCGCCTTGATATCTTTCTGAGATGTCCGCATCCGAGTTGGTGCGTTCATCGTCGGAAACTTCTTCGGCTTCTTCTGCAGGAGGAGGCGGAGTAGCCACGCGAGTGAAGAAGGGGATCTCGTAGCTGGTCAGATCAGCTACGTGGCACCCGTATCCGGCGCAGGAGTGCATGATAGCTTGAAGATCTTAATCCTGGCCATCTTCATCCACCTTGCAGTACCCTCTGGTCACTTGCCATATCTCCATGTTTCCATGGTGGCTCATGACCATGGTGAGAGTGTTCTGCGCAGCAGTCCGCGCGTAGGACATGTTCCAGTCCTGAACAAGCTGCGGCATCCCCTTGGCCCTATCCCGCACCTCAAAATCCGACATGCTTGGCATGTCCAGAATCCTGAGAGACTCGCCAATGTCCTCAAGGGACTGGCGGTAGTCATGAAGAAGATCACCAACTTGGGTAAGCCGGTGAGTGCGGGGCTCGGACGAGGAAGAGTCCGTCAACTTCAGAGGACCTATACACAAAACAAGTCAAGAAAAACCGACATTGATAGAAGTCGAAGAAAAGATAAGTCAGAGAGGTGGAGCATTACCAAAAATGGCGTCAATCTTGGTCTTCTCCTCCGGAGACTCTAGAGTTCAGCGGGCGCTGGGATATGTCCTTCTCTCTGCCAAGCTCATTCTTGAGGTCCGAGATTATTTTATCCTGAGCAGCAATCTTGCGATCACGCTCATCAGTGGCCATGGAGGAGGATTCAAGGACTTGAGCTATGCTCTTTTCATGATCTGCCTTAAGCTTATCCAGCTCTTGGCGAAATCCCTTGTTCTCCACCACCAGGGTCTTGAGGTTCTCAGCCTCTTCAATCATAGCGATGGATTGTTTCACCAGCGCTGTAAGACAAAAAAGAACAACAAGTTCAGAAAAAATCGACATTGGAAAAAGCAAAGACAAGGTTTGAATCTCGGAATATTTACCTTCGGCTTCATCCTTGGCTACTTTGAGCTCAGCATTTTTAAGCCGGAGAGCTTTGATCTCTCTCCGCTTATCACAGACATTGGTCAATAATTCCTGGTTATAGGAACATACTTTCTGTAAGTCAGAATACCCAAAGTCAGAAAGCTACTTAAGACTCAGGCTAATATTTTTGCTAAATATCAGCACGAGCCTTGGGGGCTACACTAGTTCGTTCTTTGGCATCCTAATGAAGCATAAACTCGGATTCTATATCCTACTTCATGCTTGGGGGCTAGAGGATATGATATAACATAATAGAAAAAACAAGAGTTGGAATTCCGACTTACATATTGCTCGCGGGTGAGTTTATCTAAACCCGCGTTCACTTCAGCGGCCACCTTCTCGGCAAGAGTAAGAGGGATCACTAGGGCTGTTGGAAGCTCGCCAGTCCTAATCCTCTCGTCGTGAAGGCGGACTTGAGTGAGAAGGTCAGAGAACTTGATGTCCTCTGCTTCTTGCGCTTCCTCCTCAGGGGATAAATGGCTTTTATCCAGGACTTGCCTGGCTAGCCACTGGATCTCCTCTGCAGATTTCTGGGTCAGGCCAAACTTGGCAAGACCCAGATTGTTGAGGAGGTTTTCGGCGAAGACTTCAGCCGAGGGATCATTACCCAAAGAGGGTTCACCCTTATCTTGAGCTTTTACGGTGGCGTCGGTTTACAAGGATCGCAGGCTCCGTTTGAAGAGCCGGATCTTTTGCAGCATCCGACGAGATAACCGGAGTTGCGGAAGGTTGAGGGGCCGGAGTAGGAGGAGCCACGGCAGGCGAAGCTATGGTAAGCTTTGTCTGGCGTAAGGGCTTCGAAGAAATCCCTTTCCCCTTGCCCTTGATGATCGATTTTGCTCTGAGAAGGTAACAAAGTTGGAAACGTTACATCTCGAAAAGAATTTTGAGTAAAATACAAA
The DNA here is from genome assembly GCA_023614405.1 of Avena insularis. NCBI lineage: Eukaryota > Viridiplantae > Streptophyta > Magnoliopsida > Poales > Poaceae > Avena > Avena insularis. The sequence continues at coordinate 505,056,256 of CM042692.1, read as the reverse complement.
GACGGAAAAGTTGTGACTGAAAAGATACCTCTTCACGACAGGCACCTCCTTTGTGCCAACCGCTACCGTCGGAGCTTTGCGCTTCTTGAGCACAAGATCCGGCAGTGGAACTACTTCTACCTCCTGAGAAAACTCCGGAGGGTATCCTTCGAGCGGAGCAAGTTCCGACTCGGGGATGTCAGCAAGCTGAAAACAAGAAAACATATCAGTATTGCAATATAACTCAAAGATAGAAACACATAAAAGATGTGATGATTGAAGCCTACCGGCACCACGAGGTTTTCTGCCGTGTGCATGTCCAGAGAAACCTCCGGAATCCGCCTTTCGATCCGCTCCTTGATCAGCCACTTGATTTGGCTTATGTAGCCTTGAGTGGTGTAGGATTTGGGGCTGACGCGGAGGGAGTCGGTTGGAGAAGATGTGATGGAGTGCATCAGTCTATCCCCGTGGTACTGAAGTGGCTGGATCCGACGTGAGACCCAGCACTAGACCAAGTCGGATCCCTTCAAACCATTGTGCTTGATCAGATATTCGATCCGCCTCTTAGCGAGGATAAGATCATCAGTGAGAGCCGGAGTAGCCTCGTCCCAGGAAGGTTGGGCCATGGCGGCTCCGTCGACAAAAGCCGGCAAAGCAATAGCTTTGTTGGGAGCCGGAATATCCCTATGGTAGAAAAAAGTGGTTGGCCATTGTTTGACCGAGTCACTGGCAGAAATTTTGGGATATGCCCGGTCTCGTCTAAGAGAAAAACTAATGGTGCTGGTGATGTAAGGAACACCGGCAGTAATGGAATTCCTCCGGACATGGAAATAAAACCGGAAGAGAAGCAAACTCGGCCTAATGCCGAGAAAGCCCTCGCAAAGCGCAGCATATGCGCTCATTTCTAGAAGTGAATTGGGAGGAAGATTGTGGAGTTGAACTCCATAGTGATCTATCACCTCAGAGAAGAACTTCGAGGGAGGAAAAGACAGACCTCGGTCTAGATGGGTGCCGAAGTGGACTCGCTCGCCCTCGTGCGGGTTGGGGACGGTTTCACGCCTCCGCCACCATCGCCGCGATGAGAAGCCCCTCCTTCTCCACGTTCTTGAGGCTGCTGCTTCAAGGGCACAGGGATCCAGATTCCCTGTAGCTCTTTCTCTGCACGCTTTCATGCCATGCTGCCAAACCGGAGGAAGAAGATGATGAAGCCATTTTCTCCGGTGAGAGGGTGACCTTAAAGGGGCAGCGCTGGGAGCTCTGTGGGGGGAGGACGAGGAGGCTCTGTGCGTGCAGGAAGATTGGGAAGGAAGGAAACTGCAAAGGACTGGTGGAAAGGAGGAGAATAAATCTAAACTCCTTATATCCACCTACCTGCGCCAAGATTCGTGCAAACGCTATAGTGCAACCGCCACGCGTCATGGAAAGAACTGGGAAGGACCCGCGCGATGATTGTGTCGCCTCGATCTCCACGCACGCATTGAAACGGTGCCTCGGTTCATGAATCATGGACCCTGTAACGGTCGTGGCCGACAACGCTGTCAGATTACGTGACTTGACCATGCTTGTGTCAGGTGGCGTTAGAGACCAAGTTCCGGCTTAGTTTAAAAACGAGCTAGAAAATCCAAGTATCCAACTGAAAGGTCCGACTTATTTTTAAGACCCGGATCGTATCTTTTGTTGTGAAGTTTCAGGAACCCTTCAAGATTCTGCAAGCCGAAGATCAAGCTAGACGATGATAAATCCGACTTTGGATCTTGGAGGCCTCCGGGGGCTATTGTTAGGGATATACTTTCCCGGTATCCTCACAGTTCCTCACTGACCAGGGTGGCCCACTTCGGGTTAGAGCTTTGCTTCACGGGCGGCCCAGTCAGGGAGAAAGACGGAGTCCAATACGGCTACGGGAAGGCCCAGAAGACTTACCGACTTAGGCCCATAATGTTACTTGTAGTTCAAGATGTACTATGTAACCGACTCTTAGACGTAGCCGGATAGATCTCTCCTGTAAACCCTAGCCGGATATCTATATAAGCCGTCCTAGGGAGAGCCTTTAGGCAACACCTCAATAGTCTACAATCTCAACTCGCACATGTGAAACCCTTGTAACCCATATTCCGGCTCTGTCGTATTACTGGATTGCTAGCAGGAGTAGGATCCGTCCAAAGCCGGCAGATTCGAACTTGGGTAAACTTGTGTGCTCACCGTCCCGAAACACCATACATCTCACACCCCTCTCTTCCGCATGCCTCGAGGACCCCCTCATGGCGTACTTGTCATCAATCTGAAGACAGGGGGGTCGGCCAGCCTAAACCGACTTAGGACTAGAGTCCTACTATAACTCAAACTCAATTCTAATACCCCCTGCAGTGTCAATGTCGGGCGCCATGATGTTGAGACTGGAGTGAATATCTGTAAATGCTGCAGTGGAGAGACTCTTGGTGAAGATATCTGCAAATTGAGCATTGGTCAGAACATGAAGAACGCGAACCTCGCCGAGAGCCATCTTCTCTCGAAAAAATGAATATCAATCTCTATGTGCTTGGTGTGTCGATGTTGAACCGGATTAGAGGCCATGTAGACTGCAAATATATTGTCACAATAGACAATGGTAGGACGCTCAATTGGTCGATGAATCTTGGCAAGAAGCTGACGTATCCAGACCAATTCGGCCACTGCACGAGCAACCGCCCAGTATTCTTCTTCCGCCGATGACCTGGAAACAGTAACCTGCCTTTTCGAAGACCAAGAAACAAGATTATCCGGATGTGGATCATCGAGTATTTGGACAACCTGCTTAGTCTGCATCAAAATAAACTATCAAGCTTGTAGGAGTTGAAGAATTAATAAGTAGACCATGGTCGAGAGTGCCTTTGTGATCGTCGGAGGGTCCGAGATAAATACATGGTAATGAGAAAGGAGAAAGTTTGTTAGGGCGGTGGAGGTGCTGTTGGGGAAAAAAATACAACCAAAAACACGCAATTCGGAATAGTCGGGATGATGTAGGAAGAGAGACTGAAAGGGAGTATAGAGTGGACATGTTTTGGTTGGTCGGGTGTTAAGGAGATATGTTGCCGTGCGAAGGGCTTTAGCCCAAAACCGAGGGGGAAGAGTGGCTTGGATGAGTAAAGTACGGAGAATGTCATTGATGGATCGTAAGGATCGTTCGGCTTTACCATTTTGAGGAGAAGTGTATGGATAAGAAAAACATAAGAGAATGCCTTGAGAGAGAAAGAAAGATCTATTTTGGGTATTGTCAAACTCTCGGCATTGTCACATTGGATAAAACGTATAGGAAGGCCGAAGTGTTTAAGAACATATAGCCGAAAATTTAGAAAAATTGAGTGCACATCGGATTTGGCGCGAATAGGAAAGGTCCATATGTAGTGAGAATAATCATCAAGAATAACAAGATAGTATTTGAAACCAGAAATACTAGGAAACGGAGAGGTCCATAGATCAATGATGTCTACGCACCTCTATTCTTGTAGACAGTTGTTTGGCCTCCAAGTGTAGAGGTTTGTAGGACAGCAGCAAGTTTTCCCTTAAGTGGATTACCCAAGGTTTATCGAACTCAGGGAGGAAGTGGTCAAAGGTATCCCGCTCAAGAAACCCTGCAATCAAGATACAAGAAGTCTCTTGTGTCCCCAACACACCCAATACACTTGTCAGGTGTATAGGTGCACTAGTTCGGTGAAGAGATAGTGAAATACAAGTGGTATAGATAATTATAAGTGGTAACGGTGATAGAAAATAGCTTGATGGCGTGGAAAAGACTAAAGTAAAACTGAAATAAAGATAGAAGCAAACAAACATGTAATAGATCTAATAGCAAACGGTGTTTCAGTGCTTAGAAACAAGGCCTAGGGATCATACTTTCACTAGTGAACACTCTTATATAAATATCTTCTCTTTATGATACTACTCTGAACTACTCTCCGGTTGGACACTCTAATCCATGGTAGGGCTATAACAGCACACCTCAAAGTTCGCTTTCCCCTCTAGATAACCCCACACTGACACCTTGAGCACTAGATGGTTCAAACAAACACCACAATTTTATAAAGACATCCAACTCCAAATATAACTCATAACAAGTATTTGTAATCTCTAGCCTAAGTGCCACCATGGTGTGCACACTATCAACTTCACACACATGGGGAGAGCAGAGATCTATTAAAGCACTTGAGTAGCAAGGCAGATCTATAGATTACAAGCTCATGATCTCAATAAGATCATGCATAGAGAGAGATATGAACACATAGCTACCGGTAGAACCCTTAGCCTCGAGAGAGAACTACTCCCTCCTCATCATGGGAATCAGCAATGGTGATGGAGATGGTGGCGGAGATCGATGGAGATGGCTCCGGGGGCACTTCCCCGTCCATGCAGGGTGCCGAAACAGAGACTTTCTATCCCCCGAATCTCCCCTTTGGTGGCGGCGGCGCTGTAGAACTTTTCATGGCTGGAGGCTGGATGATTTAGAGTTTTTGCATTGGGAGGCATCTTATAGGCGAAGAGGCAAGGTCGGTGGGCGGCCAGGGGGGCCCACACCACCTGGTGGCGTGGCCAGGGCTAGCCTGCGCCACCATATGGTGTGGCCACCCTGTGGCCCCTCTCCGTCTCGTCTTCTGGCTCCACGAGTCTTCCGGTAAAATATTGACTTTGGCTTTTGTCCGGTCCAATTCCGAGAATATTGATTTTCTGACTTTCCTGGAACCAAAAACAGCAGAAAACAGGCAACTGGCACTGTGGCACATGTTAATAGGTTAGTCCAAGAAAGTGTATAGAAAGTACTCCAAATTTGGAACAAAACAAAAGAAAGTAGATAAAACCAAGCATGGAACATCAAAAATTATGGATACGTTAGCAACGTATCAATCACAATGGAATAACTCAAACAGAAAAGTACTATAGGTAGTTGATGTGCCGAAAGGTAATCTAACATGTTTGCCACATTGACAGGCATTATAAATAGAGGGATCGTGAAAAGAACTAGAACTATCAATAGGAAGACTAAATTCTTGAAGCAAAGACGACATAGTATTTTTATTGGGGAGGCTGAGCCGACGGTGCCCAAGGTCGACGGAGGTGTGCATGGCATGAGGTGTGGAAGATGGTGCGCCATGTAGAGGATAGAGATCGCCCGAGATATTGTAGCGAGCGAGGACCTCCGCCATTTTTAGATCTTTCAAAGATAGCCAAACGGGTCAAACTCTAAAGAAACATTGTTGTCGATAGTAAAGCGACGAACAGAGATGAGATTTTTGATTAAAGATGGAGCAACAAGAATATTGCGGATCAGAAAATTTGTGTGGGAATTAGTGATGTATGATTGACCGGCACAAGATATAGGAATTGAACAACCATCACCAATAGTTATAGAGGAAAAAGGGGAAGAAGAACAAGCAGGTAGAAAATCCATATTTGAAGACATGTGCGAAGATGCACCAGAATCGAAAATCCAATCCATACCTTCGTGGTTGTTGAGCGTTAAATTATTCATGGCAGCGACGAAGGCGGATTGGTCCCAGCTTGGGGGAGCGGTTGATGAAGCGGTTGATGGCGATGGCGTAGGCACGTACGGTAGTGCCGGAGGAGCCCCGTACATGTAGTTCATTGGCGTCGAGGATGACATGTAGTATTGTGGTGCGTGGGACGCCATGTAGGCCGTCGGTGGAGCTTGGGCGGTGTAGACCTGCTACGGAGGTCGAGGTCCAAGAGGCCCTGGCGAGCCTATGGATGGACGAAGACCGGGATTCCATGTACGAGTGTAGGCCGGTGGGGCACCATAGGGAGAAGGAGCCGACCAAGGCATAGGCCATGCCTGAACGAGACCCGTCCATGGATCGTGTTGCGGCTGCCAGGTTTGCGAGGGGGGCGCTGGTGGAGTCGGCGCTGGAGGGGCCGGCGTTGGAGGGGCCGACACTAGAGGAATTTGGTGGAGGGTAGAGGTGAAGAAGGAAGATAGAGGTGTGCCGGCGGCGCGGGCTTTGGCCGGCGTCCAGAGTGGACGCGTCATTGGTGGCGGCGGAGTTGGCGGAGCCATCTAGGTGCGGAAAAACCTAGGCGTCTGATACCATGATATTTTGGGATAATAATAACTTGTATTGATTTGAACAATAGTACAAAGTTTATATAGAAGAGAGGAGGGGGGTCGGCCGGCCTAAACCGACTTAGGACTAGAGTCCTACTCTAACTCAAACTCAATTGTAATAATCACTCCAAGCACCTGTCTCAGCTCCACAAACTTGGCTCGTGCAAGTGACTTGGTGAGAATGTCTGCCAACTGCTCACCTATTCTAATGTCATCAACATCCACCTTGCCCTGCTCGATACACTCTCTGGTGATGTGAAATCAAGTGTCTGTATGCTTGCGTGCACATGATTCTTACAAAGTGTGATTGCTGATTTGTTGTCCATGTAGAGCTTTACATTCTTCGGCTCCTCTCCAACCATCTCTCCTAGCAATCTGCTCAAACAGACTTCCTGACAAGGCGTCGTTGAAGCTGCAACGTACTCTGCTTCACAGCTGGACAAGGCAACAATTTTCTGTTTCTGAGAAGCCCAAGTTAGTGCACTTGATCCGAGAAGAAAGACGATCCCAGTTATACTCTTGTGATCGTCCAAGTCGCCAGCCAAATCACTGTCACTATAACCTGTGATGACTTCTAAGCCAGCTCCCCTCCTGAACACGCAGCCAATACCGACAGTTCCTTGAACATATGAAGGATCTGTTTTAGAGTTGCCCAATGCTACCTGCCCGGAGCTTCCATATATCTGCTGACGATCCCAACTGAATAGGTAAGACCAGGTCTTGTATTCACCAAGTAGCGCAGGCTACCAACAAGGTTTCTATATTTGCTCGCATCGATCACCTCACCATCAACCACTTTTCCAATTTTCAGGTGATTCTCCATCACTATATAGCATGAATTGCACTTCTCCATGCCTACCACCTGAAGAATTTTATTGGCATAGCTTTACTGACATAAGGTGATCCGATCTTCTTCCTACTTAACCTTGATGCCTAAGTGTTGGGTCCGTAGCATAGAAAACAAAAAATTTCCTACGGTGTGAACTACACGCCAAGGTCTATCTACTAGGTACAAAGCAACGGGTGGAAACGAGAACTTACCCTCATAGACAACAAGCTTTGTTAACGAGTAGGAACTCGTGGTTGATGTAGTCGTACACTTGCCGATCTCAAGATCATGATGAAGTCCAGCAGGTCCGGCTCCAGCACGTCCATCAGATCCAGCTCCAGCACCACCAAGTCCAGCACCACAAAGCAGCGGTGCATCCGTGATCGCACACACGTCTGGTACCCCGACAACCTCCGTCCCTCACTCCAGCAAAGCAGCGGAAGCAGCAACTCCTTTCCAGATAAAGCCACCGGGAACACGTATCTCGCTAATCCGAGACCATGGGGGAATAATACTAGAAGGGGAGAGAGACCCTTCACGAGGAGGTGTGAGTGAGAAGTAAGGAGAGGGGGGCCTTTTATAGGAGGAGGGGAGGGTACCCCTCCCATGGCCGGCGCCCCATGGAGGTGACCCTTCACCTCCCCCATTCATGTGGTGGTAACCCCCTCCACATAAATTTGCCTCTTCACATTCTCCATTAAAGTCTCCACTTTAAATCCATTAAATTTCTCCAAATTTAATGCTCTCTCATTTAATAAAACTCTTTTATTTGTTTTATTCAGAATTTTGTTAATTACTTTAATTAACAAACATTCACATAAAACCCCTGCAACATTTCAATATTACATGCAGAACCAATTTCAGCAATTTCACCCGAAACAGTTTCGGTGTCTATTGAAATAATTCCAGCGCTTTCTTAAATCTTTATCTGAAACATATTTGCTCCAAATGGTGTCGGTATCCCTTAAGTGTGTCACCCTACGGTTCGCGAATAATGCAGACATGATCGAGACCCCTCTCCGATCAATAATCAGCAGCGGGACCTGGAGATCCATACTGACTCCTACACATTCAACAATGACTTCTATGATCGTGAGAACCTTTAACGCTAGTAACTAAATCCCTTTGTCCCGCGATATATTACATGTCCGAGATTCGATCATCGGTATCTCCATACCTAGTTTGATCTCGTTACCGACATGCACTCTTTTCTTGTTCCCGTGATATAACATTCTAGTGATCACATCACTTGCTTGCAAGCTATTTCGATGTGATATCACCAAAAGGGCCTAGAGTATATCTATCCGTCATCGGGATGGAAAAATCCCACTCTTGATCCATGAGCCTCAACATAACACCTTTGTAGCACTGAACCCACCTTTATAGTCACCCTGTTATGGTGTGACGTTTGATGTTATCAAGATACTCTTTCGGTGTTAGCAATTAACATGATCTCATGGTCTAAGGATAAAGATTACTTCGTATGATGTTATAGCAATATAGACATAATGACTTTGATCGTAATGCTATACTTCGGATGAATGTTCATCACATCATTCCACCAATGGTGTGACCTTGTTATTAACAACATCCAATGTCCATGATCAGGAAACCTTGATCATCCTGTTAATCAACAAGCTAGTCTATAAGAGAGGCATAACTAGGAACCATTTTTGTTTATTAAACACACATGTATTGATGTTTCCGATCAATACAATTCTAGCATGTAAAATAAACATTTATCATAAACATGGAATAAGATAATAACCACTTTATTATTGCCTCTCGGGCATATTCCCTTCAGTCTCCCACTTGCACTAGAGTCAATAATCTAGTTTGAAAACTTAGCGTATTGAACACCTATGGCTTTCTGGTGTTGTATATACGCTATTGCTAGTGGTTAACATAATCTCCGGATCCGGCAGGTTTCAGTCCGTGTGTATTTGCATGTCTCTCGTCTCTCGCATCACTCATTCTCAAATGAGATGGCATTGTATAGATTTGGTCCTTTGGTGAGACCTTTAGTTCTGCTCGCTCAAAATATGTTGATATTATTGTCACACAATATATGTTCATAGTATTAGCCCACTTTGAACCACACCTAGTTTGATAACAAACTACTTAACACAAATGCCTCCTATGTCGCTACTATAGCGATATATACTTAGCCTTTTGTTGTAGTATCCGTCACAATATCTCAACTTTGGAACTCATCCAAATCCATCATGGAACATCCTTTCCATTATATTGTGCCACCCATAGTTTAAATTGAGATAAATTTAATTTGTATCTTGTGACAAAACTAGTATCAATGTAACACTTTATAATGAACTACCTTTAACTATTTGTCACTTATACATGATATATTCTTAGTTCTTCCAAAGCTCATAAGAATATCTTTACTATTGTCCAATGATCATCTTATGAATCATTCTGGTATATGCTCATAACATTTAGAGCATAGGACATTCTAGATATATACATATCATGGTATAATCGATCAAAATCTTCATGTGATTTTACTCACCAAGTGTTGAAACACTTGAATTTTGATACAATCCTTTCCATGCAGCAAGAACCTTTCTTGTTGTTTCCATATTGAACCCTTTCAATATCTCATATATGTATGTCTGGCACAACCATATTTGCGCCTCAATCTATCCATATAGATATTGATGCCAAATATTCCGGGTTTGCCCAAGTCTTTCATCGAAATCTCATTTTAATGAAATTCTTAACTTGTGTCAATACAAGATACATCATTTCCAATCAACAATATGTCCTCTACATAATGTATTAGAAATATGTCTCAACGCTCCCACTTAATTTCTTGCAAATGCAAGCATCTTAATCATCTCCGATGAATTTAAACTCTTTTAACAGTTTCATCATGGTGAAGATTCCAACTCCGCTATGCTTACTTCAACTATTGAAGTTTACATGCCCTTTTAGCACCCTTTGAATTAACAAAACCCTTTGGACCGTGTCATGTACACGTCCTAGGTAACCGTTCTATTAGAAGAACATTGTTTTGTTTATTCAACTACCATATACCAAATTATATGTAGTGGTTGCTACATTAATCCGTCAAGACTAAATATCACTATGAAAGATCAAATCTTGTCATAGTCAACTCCTTGAACATTGTCGTAAACTTCTTTCCGACATGTCGACTATTTCATAGATGTTAAACATCCATGTCTATTTCTTTATAGATCCAAACACAACCGATAGGCTTCAGGACTTTCCGGAGGGTCTTCTAAGTTCAGAAACTTGTTTTCTCGTGTATGGATACTATCACGGATTCTATGACTTCTAGTCATTTTATGGAGTCAGGGGCCATCATCGCTTCTTTGCATGTAGTCGGTTCATCATTGTCAAAACAATAACGACTTGCTTATCAAATCTTACTATTTGATTCTTACTGACCCACATGGTTCTATAGGAACTCTAATCTCCAAGATCACACCTTTTGTAATCACGAGAGCCATGAGCATTATGGCCGCCACCGGGACACTTTCTGGCGCTGCGCTACTTAGCACATATAGCTAAGGTTCAACAACCTTATCAAAGTTCTATTGTCCTCCCACTTAACTTTTCACGAAAAATTCCTTCTCAAGAAACTTAACGTTCCAAGTAACAAACTCTTTTGTCCTCGGTGTTATGGAGAAATTCCCAACAAATTCTTTGGGATAACCTACAAAGACGTGCTTATCCGACTTTGGTTGTAAACATTTTACTTATGCATAGCATACCAACATTTAAGAAAAGACAATTCGGATTTTATCCCAAACCATAACTCATATGGTGTCATTTCAATCGATCACGATGGTGATCTTTTCAGTGTAAAAGCGGTAGTCTCTAAAGCTTCAATCCTTAAAACATAATGGCAGTTTTATAAATGACACCCTTGATCTTACTATGTCAAACATGGTTTGATTTTATCTCTCGAATATGCCATACTCCTATGGTTTATCGGGAAACACAAATCATGGAACAATTCCTCAACTCTTAGGTGTTTTTGCTAAACATGTAACTCAAATATCTTCCTTTATGATCGAATCATAAACTCTTTATTTTCTTGTTACAATGATTTTCCACTTCATCTTGAAAGTCTTTGAACAATTTTCAAATGTTTCATACTTCTTCCTTGTTAAGTAAATATACAGATATATTCACTCAAATTTTCATAGAAAGCACATGAAGCAAAAAGATCCATCGCATATGGCTACACATAATGGACTATGCACATCAGCATGCACAATTTCCAATAAGCTAGTCATCCGTTCCTCTCTGGCCTATGGACGGAGTTTCAATTATCTCGAGGAAAGTCTCACATGCGTCAATTGATCAAAATCAAAGACTCCAAAAATCCATCAACATGGAGTTTCTTCATGTTTTCTTTCAAATATAATTTAAACAGCGATGTCACTTCATAAGTGATCTTTCAATCATTTGTCTTGCGACATTTTAGCAATAGTGTTTATGGATGTGATTTCTCCAACTAGACTTGTAAAAGTTCATCCATCCTTTATGGAATACGGTAATTATTTGAACAGCCATTGTTCTCATGATACCGGAACAAAATAACAATTATTTAAACAAATCTTGAAGGCTTGGTTTGATGACAAAAGAAAAACACAATAACACTTTATTTGTTTTCGATGAACATCATCACTCATTCTCTTACTGGTTACTTAGGCCATTGTAGTTCATGAATTGCGTTATCTTGTATGACACTTCATACCAACCAATTCGGTATCCAATACCGATATCCAATACCTAAGAACCACATTGTTTAACAAGCAAGGAATATAGCCATAACATGTATATCTTCTATATACCTAAGTTGGACATCTCCAACCTTTTATTTTCTGCCAAATATTTTATAGATTCTCTTTCAGCAATTCCTTTTCTTTTAAAAGAATCTATCAACATCAATAGTGGTGTCATCAACATGACACATGGTACAAAGCGTATATAGTCAAATACTAATACCTTTGGACTTGCACTTTGAAGTGGATCACCATCATCAGTTTGGTGTTCTTTCAAATATCCATTCTTTAGTAATCTATTAGTGTAGTAAACATTTTACTTACATCTTCTATTCATCCTTATCATGACAACTTTCATGATCAAGCTACTATAGCCTATAAGGAAGAATCGCGAGTATAATATCAGTTCCCAAAACCTTTTTGGTAGATTCGGATGCCTAGCATCTCCATCCTTCACAAATTCTCATACAATATGAGAACATGTATTTTGCTAAATTATACTCTATCATAATGCAACCAAAAAACATTGTTTCAGATATCACAATATCTTTCACACATGATGGTTTCTAAAACATTTTTCAGCTCAAATATAATCTTGATATTAAAACAACTTTTTGAATATCAATAATCATGGAGGCAAACATGATACTTTAGATACTAACATTGGAATTCTTACTCTTGATTTAATACTACTTATTAAACTTCATGGAGTAAATAGAGTTTGCTGAAAGTTTGCAATAGGACTTAAAAACTTTAAATTGACATTCAAAACAATACGATACCAACAGAAAGTAAATATCCAGAATTCTATAGTTCTATTATCTCAAATAAAAACTAAGCATAAGGTAGAAAACGAATGCCAATGACTACAACAAACTATGCAAATTCACTTTGATTTAATTTATGACAAATTTGGTTCGACTAATCCAAATTAGAAATGAACTCCCACTCAAAAACGACACCCCTCATGCCTTTTTGGTGATTACATGAACCAAATCCACTACACCAAGTCCGATCATCACGTGAGTCGGTGTAGCTTCAAAGGCGAGCATCAATATGGTCATCACATCAACTATGTGACTCATGCTTAACCTTTCGGTCCGTGTTCCGAGGCCATGTCTGTACATGCTAGGCTCGCCAAGTAAGAACCTTAGTATTCGCGTGTGTAAAACTATCTTACACCCATTGCATGAAAGCGTAGAGTTGAGAACACCCGATCATCACGTGATGTCTCGAAACACGATCCATAGAACGGTGCATACTTAAGGAAGAACACATTTTTATCTTGATATCTAAAAGAGGGATCATCTTACAATGCTACAGAAAGCGCCAAACTAGCAGTATAAGATGCTAACATCTAATGTGTAAAGTGAGATGATATGGTCCATGCATTTGATCTCTATCACTTGCATCGTGGTATGATCTCTATCATTCCTTTGTGTGTAAGGCCAAGGTCTATGGAACTTACACGTTGAGTGTGTTGTAAGAGTATCTATCATACATCTACTTACAACAATACCATATCAATACACTAGCCCAGCAATGATCTAAACTAGATGCCTCTAATTTATCAATTGCAAGTTTTACGTGGCTTAGGGCTTTCGGAGATAGAATCGTTCTTACCTATGAACATGAACCACAACGAGGATAACTAAGTTATTAGCAACTCGTTGTAAATCAGATATTGACTATAGTAGGAGAGACAGACACCCGCCAGCCACTTATGCAAAACAAGTTGCATGTCAGTCGTGGAACCGGTCTCATGTACGATGACATGTAAGGTTGGTCCGGGCCGCTTCATCCCACTATGCCACCAATATCCAAAATACATAGAAGATGCAATAACATGATCATCATCGCCCACATATCAACATATGTGTACTACCCGTGCTAAGCACCTACGCATAGATCAGGCTCTGATACCACTGTTGGGTCCGCAGCATAGAAAACAAAAAAATTCCTACGGTGTGAACTACACGCCAAGATCTATCTACTAGGTACAAAGCAACGGGTGGAAACGAGAACTTACCCTCGTAGACAACGAGATTTGTTAACGAGTAGGAACTCGTGGTTGATGTAGTCGTACACTTGTCGATCTCAAGATCGTGATGAAGTCCAGCAGGTCCGGCTCCAGCACGTCCATCAGATCCAGCTCTAGCACCACCAAGTCCAGCACCACAAAGCAGCGGTGCATCCGTGATCGCACACACGTCTGGTACCCCGACAACCTCCGTCCCTCGCTCCAGCAAAGCAGCGGAAGCAGCAACTCCTTTCCAGATAAAGCCACCGGGAACATGTATCTCGCTAATTCGAGACCATGGGGGAATAATACTAGAGGGGGAGAGAGATCCTTCACGAGGAGGTGTGAGTGAGAAGTGAGGAGAGGGGGGCCTTTTATAGGAGAAGGGGAGGGTACCCCTCCCATGGCTGGCGCCCCATGGAGGTGACCCTTCACCTCCCCCATTCATGTGGTGGTAACCCCCTCCACATAAATTTGCCTCTTCACATTCTCCATTAAAGTCTCCACTTTAAATGCATTAAATTTCTCCAAATTTAATGATCTCTCATTTAATAAAACTCTTTTATTAGTTTTATTCAGAATTTTGTTAATTACTTTAATTAACAAACATTCACATAAAACCCCCTGCAACATTTCAATATTACATGCAGAACCAATTTCAGCAATTTCACCCGAAACAGTTTCGGTGTCTATTGAAATAATTCCAGCACTTTCTTAAATCTTTATCTGAAACATATTTGCTCCAAATGGTGTCGGTATCCCTTAAGTGTGTCACCCTACGGTTCGCGAATAATGCAGACATGATCGAGACCCCTCTCCGATCAATAATCAGCAATGACTGGAGATCCATATCGACTCCTACACATTCAACGATGACTTCTGTGATCGTGAGAACCTTTAACGCTAGTAACTAAATCCCTTTGTCCCGCGATATATTACATGTCCGAGATTCGATCATCGGTATCTCCATACCTAGTTTGATCTCGTTACCGACATGCACTCTTTTCTCGTTCCTGTGATATAACATTCTAGTGATCACATCACTTGCTTGCAAGGTATTTCAATGTGATATCACCGAGAGGGCCTAGAGTATATCTATCTGTCATCGGGATGGACAAATCCCACTCTTGATCCATGAGCCTCAACATAACACCTTCGTAGCACTGAACCCACCTTTATAGTCACCCTGTTACGGTGTGACGTTTGATGTTATCAAGATACTCTTTCGGTGTTAGCAATTAACATGATCTCATGGTCTAAGGATAAAGATTACTTCATATGATGTTATAGCAATATAAACATAATGACTTTGATCGTAATGCTATACTTCGGATGAATGTTCATCACATCATTCCACCAATGGTGTGACCTTGTTATTAACAACATCCAATGTCCATGATCAGGAAACCTTGATCATCTTGTTAATCAACAAGCTAGTCTATAAGAGATGCATAACTAGGAACCCTTTTTGTTTATTAAACACACATGTATTGATGTTTCCGATCAATACAATTCTAGCATGTAAAATAAACATTTATCATAAACATGGAATAAGATAATAACCACTTTATTATTGCCTCTCGGGCATATTCCCTTCACTAAGTAGTAACTCCATCGCTTCGTTGCTAGTACCGGTGATGATGAGATCGTTAACATAGATGTCGACGATGAGGAAGTCGTTGTTCTCCGCACGCCAGTACAGAGCATGATCAAGCTCACACCTGGTGAACCTGAGAGACTCCATGGAGGCATCAAGTTTGGTGTTCTAGGCGCGTGGCGCCTATCGGAGACCATACATAGCCTTGTGCAGCTTCAAAACCTTGCATGCATTGTTGTTCTTGACAAAACTAGCAGGCTGCTGCATGTACACCTCTTCAGCAAGGTCGCCATTGTGGTGACCCAGCATACCACTACATGATGTAGTACACTATAGTCGTTGACATAACACCAATGAAACACCGTTCACCAGTATTACATCCCTTAGAGTGGTACAACAGAAACATAGCAGGTCCAAGATATGACTATAGATTACAACTCGACTCTTTACAAAAGATCTAGAGAACACTCTAGGTTAAAGAGAGAAAAAGAACTTCTTACAACGAAGAGCCAGAAATAATAACTCAGAAATATCCAGTAACTAAGACTAGTATCTAAAATATTTGGCTTGCCATTGCTGCTATTGCAATGCTCTACAGAAATAGGTTTTATGGCTCGAGAATCTACTCCTATCTAAACCGACACTTTATCTTCACTTCAACTGATGTATATGTTGACTTTATTGACTTTATTGAAGAACTTGAGTTGTCGATGATGGTTTCTTGAGCAGAAATTGATGTTGTCATCGTCTTCAACGGCTTAGAATCTAGCAAAGGTTAAGAAGGTACGGTTGAGTACGGGCGTACTCAGCAAGTTCACTAAAAAGGAGTGTATGATGCACTATCTCTACAGCCACAGACCATAGGTCATAGGCAATGCAGGTTTTCATAATCATTTCTTCAAAGGTTGCTTTTATTCTGAAAACTATATCCAACAGCCTTCACAGGTTGACCAGAACCTTCATGGGGTTCCTTTCCTGCCGCGTTCGTAGCTCCTTCCTAGAACAGGGAGTAACATGTCACAATTCTTACACTCTACAAAGGCGCGTCGCTTTACCCATGAGAGACCAACTCCTTGTTGCACAACCGGGCGATCTTTCCCGTCCACAATTCCTTGATGTGGGGCCCAGTAGGTGATCCAAGCCAATCACTGCCCTCTCCACGACCCCATATGTCTGCACGATCCTCCAGGGCTGACTACACCTCTGTTAAGCCTCCAACTAGGGCAAGCTATAACCCTGGTGAGTTCCCGAACACTCTATGAAGTGGTGATGCCCCTGGTAAGCTCCATAAAAGGCCTGACTATACCTCCGGCAGCCACTCATAAATAATCTAGACACCAAAATCGTGGGGCCTAAGGGTGCCCACCCATATGTTGGATCCATACCAAGAGTCCCAATGTCACGATAAGGTCATCTTGCCTCCATATGAAAGGAAGAAGATACAACTGACTTTTCTGTCCCATTCCAAATCTCATGGTTAACGCGTATTATACGATGCTAGAATCACTGGCGACTTTGGTTGTTAAGTCCTAGATATTATATTCCTTTACCACCGGAACTGTATTAGTAGATTATTACCATCTGGTAAATAATCCATAATCATATTATTATGAAAATAGTATGTTCTGTCCTTTTTGAAATGCAGGCGATGACACAGTTGAGTTACAAGCATAGAAAATAATCAAAGGATATGAGCAAGTTGTGAACTTGCCTTGGGTGATTGCAAGATTATGTAGTCACGGTCTTCGAGATACTAGAAGATCCAAATTCTGTAAATGGCATCATTGGTATGGTAAGGACTAATGTTTAAAGAAGCAATATGCTGATGCATAAGTAATGTAATGTATTTGTAAAATCCCGAGATAATTTCCCAGTACATGAGTGAGTTTATTTATTAGCGATACCTTTTTGAGATTTGATTAATTCTTATGTTCTACTTCTTAAGTTAAGGGTTTATATGTTTAATATGCAAGTGTGCTAGTGAAGTGTAGTAACACCTTGAGGTTGTGATGATTTACTACTTGGTTATTATGATGGATGTTGGTGTGATAGATTGGTAAGAGTTAAAGATCTTATTTTATAGGATTGTTATTTGAAGTGGCAAAACGAATAACATTTGAGGAAAAAGTTGCCTTGCCAAGGTTTAAGCAATCTGTGGGTTAACAGAATGTGATCGATGTTGTTTGTATTGGCCCAGATTACATACATTTGATATGCCTTATGATTTGATTGAAACAGACAAAAGTTAACTATAAAACATAATTAAACTTTATATACTATCTGCATAACTTTAGAAACTAACGTTAGCTTGAAAATATAAATATGCCTGATTGTGATGTGTTCAAATTTTTTAAAAATGTTAAGCTTTATAGTAGGCATGTTTGAGTCTGTGAGATTATTTACTTTAGGTGAATGATAAATTTAAAATATGCTTGGTGATTATGAACTTGATTTGATCTACTAAGTAAAATGATTTTTGATGAGAATATTGATGTGCTAGGTTTGCAAAACTAGATTAAACTAGGTTGGGTTAAGAGTCTTAGAATTTTTAATTGATGTTTTAGAACTTAAGTAAAGTTGTTGGTTTGCTTGGTTTTAAGATTTATTAAAGTGTTAAACAATTAATAATTTATATTTTAAGTTTTGCATAAATCCAAGTGATGGTTTTGAAACTAGTATTTGAATATATAAGAGTTAAGGGTTTTTTAATTATTTCTTGTTTAAGAAATGTTTCTAATGAATTTATAAAATGGTATCTTATAAAATAGTTTAAAATTTATTACTTTAAAACCTTATGGAGTATCATAATTAGTATTTTTTTACAGTAAACTACACTTATTCAAGATCTTAGAAATGATTTTTATTTATTTTTAAGTATTATTCTTATTTTTATAAAATTCAACAAAGTATTTAATGCTCTTAAAGATTTGCATCATATTTTATTTGCAAAAATTTAAGTTAGTATTTTTATCAAATATTAGTTTTATTTTTATATGTAACAATGATTTTTATTTATTTTAAGGAATTTTTCTTGATTTATGAAACTTTATTTAGAATTTAAGTAATCTTATTACTTGGTGATATTTTATTTAACCTAAAAAATAATTTATATTTTTATTATGTAGAGATTATTTTTGTGATTACTTTGATATAATATTCGCATTTTTAAAGTTTTCCTATATTTTTCTATAATTAAAATAAGCTCAGGGGTATATTTGTAATTTAGAAATTTTAAACAAACCCCCTTATTTAACATGGGCCTAGCTCATGGGCTGGCCTGGCCCGATCCGGTCCACTGGGCTGAGCCGGCCCGATCCAGCCCACTGGGTTGGGTCAAACCAACCCAGAGCCACTAGACCGACCCCAATCGGCTTAGTCATCTCCCTTCTCTCCCTCTCGACCTTATCCTTGGCGATGCGATGCTGGCGGCGACGCCTCTTAGCTTAAGCCGGAGTCTGGGCTCTTTAGACTCCATGTTGACAAGCAGTGGTGACGTTGACGGTGCTACATCACCCTACCCTCTTCGATTCGTGGCTCGCTCTCTGCCGGTGGTGTTTTGCCTTTCCCCAGATTCTAGGTTTAGGAGCTCGCCGGTGATTGGGCGCTCCGATGCCCTATTGACGCCACGCTGGTGCCTTGGTGATGGTGGGTATCACCCTATGCGGTGATTCTCGGCTCAATGTTCGCCCTTCTGGGTGCTCCCTCGGTGCCGTGTGCTGCTTCTTCTCTGGCCTCTGCTTCCTCTTCTCTAAATTCGCGAGGACCTTGAGTAAGTTACCTTGCTCTTCTCTCTGTGCTCTCTAGCTTCTGCCTTACTCGGCGGCCTCTGTGTGCTTCTAATGATAATCCCTAATTGGTGTATGATCTGATGAGGGTTCATCCCTCTGGTTGCTTAATATAGCTCTATTAGACTGATTGTAAACTGTCCTGGATGTTTACCTACTTATGCCAGTGATGTGGATATCACTATTGTTTCCTGGTTTGAGTACTGACAGTGGTTCTGTCAGTAATAGTTCACTTGATCTGTATATACTAATTTATGTTGATCTTCCAGATGGGAGTTAATATGTTATTACTATGTTTCTCTAATTGTAAATATGCAACCATGGTATGATTCCTGAGTGCTTATCCTAGGGAAATGATTGGTTATCTTTATGTAAGTTAACTGATCAAATATCAGTAAAATATTGGCTTGGTTTTAGATACTACATTTGTGACACCTTCTTTAGAATGGTACACAAATGTTTATTCTTCTATTGCCTAAATCCTACCTGTCTCTAAGTTTGGCTGATTAAATGATTGAGAAGCTGCTGCTGATTTTATTATCCTAATGTGCTATAATCTATGAGCCTATGATGCTGGTCTGAGGCATGGCTAGATAAGGTGAAGATGTTACTAGCTGTCCCTCCTATATGTGCTCTGATGCATAGTATCAACTAATGATTCTTGAATTCCTTTAAGGGAATGATTAATCTCCTTAGTGTCAAATATTGATCCTTTAGATCCTAAGATTACAGAGGTGCTACTCCATAGGAGATGTTCCCTTAATCTTGGTTTAAGGCTGTTGTTATTTATGAATGTGGAAATTTCAATTGATATCCAAGATCTATGATGCATAGGCTAAGATCTTGGATTTGTTGGTAAAGATTTGCTATTGGCTTTTATTCAGATTCTTCTAGGATGGATATGCACCTCACTTGGGTGTTTTTCTAAGAAGACTAACAAACATCATACCCTTCTTTGACTTAATGATAATCTGATCATGTGATGGTGTTATTTGCACTCACCAGATTACTTGTGGTTGGTTGAGGTTGTGTGTTGCTTGCTGCTTGATCTAGCTCTGCACCATCTGTGCTGCTCCTGGGACGTTGTGCTTGACCTTTCTTTCTACCTGTTCCTCCTCCTCCTTATGTCACCATCTCGTGGAGATTAGATGATTGATAGGGTAAGCTGGGTGGAGATTTTGGGATATGGTCTCAGTAGGCTTAAAAACTGTGAGTGTGTGTTTGAGCAGGAAGAATGAGTCCCTGTGTCCTCCTTCGGCTGGTGCTTTGTATGGTTACTTGCACTGCTGCTGTCTGCTTGCTAACACACCCATGCAGTTAGTTGACTAAGTTGTGTGTGTGTGTTGTGCATGTGGATGAGCTCAAGTAACTTGGCTTTTACTATTACCTGTTTAATAGTTGATAGTCTGGTGAATCTTTCCCCTTTTCTTGTGATGATGATGTTGATATGAAGCTTATATGTTTAAAAGAATAGATACTATATATTGGTGAAATTGTGCCCTTTAATTACTCAATGATGTAACTACGAACAGTGCACTTCACTGTTCTCTACTGAGAGTAAAACTAACACACTAACCTCTGTTTCTTTATTTCTATCTTTTGTTTGTATTTTGCAGGAATCAGAGTGAGGAATGAAGACACCAGATGAAAGAATAGTTAGATATTAGACTAGGGTTTTATTTCATTACCTTTGTATTCTTTCATTTTGACTTCTCTAAAGACAATGTAATGGTTGAATTTCTGTAATAAAGAATTTCTCTTTTGTATTTCCTTACCTATTATTTGTATAATTATTTGAATGTAATTTTACTCTTATTCTTTTGTTATAAAAGACAATGTACTACTTCCTGTCTTCTAATAAAAGAATTATTTTATATTATAATCCTTTATTAATTACCCTTCCTTATAGTTTACCTTTCTTTTTCTTTTTATTGTACAAGAATTTCATAATACCAGCTTCAATTACTAAAATGTAATTCTTTCCCTGTATTACAATTATATACTTGTAATTGTAACACTTCCTTAATCCCACATTAAATTAAAGAATACTACTTTCTTATTTGTATTCTATTATTTCATTTATTACCTACAAGATCAAACATTCTTTATTTCCTTTAAAATCTATTTTTTATTATTTATTCACTTTTAGTTAACTAAATTGTTTATTCAGAGTCAAAGCTCAAACTTCTTCCTTCATAAAAAACATAAAATCCTAAGAATCATGTCAAAATTCACCTCACTCATCTCAGATGATCTAAACCTAATTCATTAGAGTGAGAGATCTCTGATTTACTTTACTCTTTTAGTTTGGCGCGAAAATTCCCTAGATTTTTCATGCATGAATGCAATGCACACATCTTAACTCGGCTCATTTCTAAGCTCTAATGCTGGAATGTTACAGCCATTGAGGAATGCGGACTTCACGTCCATATGATAAACGGTCCTGCCATGGTGTGTTGCTATGGAGAGAAGAAGCCGCACCATCTCGATCCGCGCCACGGGAGCGAACACCTTGTCGAAGCCGATGCCCTTACACTGACCGTATCCTTTGGCGACCAAGCGCGCCTTGTGCTTCACCACCTTCCCTGCAGGGTCACGCTTTACCTTGTACACCCATTTGAGTCTGATGGCGCGGTGACCCGCCGACAGCGTTGCTAGCTCCCAGGTTCTGTTATCATGGATGCTTGTCATCTCCTCCTCCATGGCATTGCGCCACGGTGCTTGCTCGAGTGCCTCGTCGACAGAGGCTGGCTCCTTAGCTGCGGACAAACATAGCTCCCCTAGCTCCAATTCCCTATTGTACTTGGGGTTTGGCAAGAATATGCCGTCTTGCGCGCGCGTGCGCATCGGGTGCGTCGGCAACAGCATTGGTGCCGCAGCACGCACTAGCTCATCAGTTGGAGAGCTTGACGAGGATCCCGGCGAGTCCGTCCTTGTTAACGGAGGAACAAAGGGTGAACGCGGCGGAGAGGAGGGATCCAGAGAACATTGTGTGTGCCCGGGACCGCACGCACTCGGCAAGCTCACGTCGGCATCATCAGAGAACACGACCGTGAACTTCTCTAGTGGGTCGACATCTGCTTGCGTGCTCCAGCTCCATTTGCGCGCTTCTTCAAACACCACCTCATGCGTGATGTGCAGCCGTTTGGGTACTGGATCGAAGACGCGATACGCCTTGGCCCCATCCTCGTATCCGAAGAACACGCCAGCTCGTGCTCTGTCAGACAGCTTTGTGATGCCGGGTCCGGCAATCTTCAGATGAGCCACACACCCAAAGGTTCACAGGTAGTCGACCCTTGGATTCTGCCATGCCACGCCTCATACAGAGTCACCCCCTTATGGCTGTGTGTCGATGATCTGTTGAGGATGTGCATGACCGTTCGCACCGCTTCCGCCCAGAACGATGGCCAACACGTCCATGCTCTTCATCAGGCTTCTGGCCATCTCCACCACTATCTGGTTCCGCCTTTCGACGACACCGTTTTGTTGAGGTGAGTACGGCGCCATCGTGTTCCGCCTAATGCCAGTTTCCTCGCAGAACTGCATGAATTCAATTGAGTTGAACTCACCACCTCTATATGTTCGGACGCACGCAACTTCACATGCCGATCAGTTTTGGCGAGCGCCTTGATTTTCTTGAAGTAGCGGAGCGCCTCATCCTTGCTCTTTGAGCACCTCAAGCCACATATATCGACTGAAATCATCGACAATTAACATGAAGTACTTGTTACCGCTCGTAGTGGCCGGTGTGATCGGGCCACGAAGGTCGCCATGGACAAGGTCGAGTGCGCGCTCCACGCGGTACGCCGTGGCCCGAGGAAATGGAGTGTGATGCACCTTTCCGAGCGCACACCAGTCGCAGAAGTGCTCGACGTGCTCGACAACTGGCATGCCTCTCACCATCTCCTTGGCACCAAGATCGTGGAGGGCGCGGAAGTGGAGGTGGCTGAATCGCGCATGCTAGAGCCATAATGGGTCGTGTCCTGCTGCCATGAGAAGACACACCAGCGTCGCTAGGTCAAACATCACCGGATACAGGCGATTGCTCGCCCTCTTTACGCGTGCAAGGAACTTGTGTTGTCGATCGAAGAGTCGCAGCTCGCTGCCACCAATGATGGACTGGCAGCCTACCCAATGCCAACACGCAGTTAGATAAGCGTCATGTTGCTTCAGTTCAATGGCCGCTGGTCGGCCGTCAATCTGTGCCCCATCACTATTCTATTGCGCAACATCGATGCCCGTGGCGGGAGACGAAGTGATGGATCCCTGGCCCGACGTGGGTGGGGGAGGACGTGGGAGGACATACTCGCGGTTTGTGACACGTCCGGCCAGACGCATTCTCAATCTAAATTTGGATCAGAAATAGGTCATCTCGGGCGCACGTGGTCGTTTGGGTCAAGCCGCTGCCCGCTGGATCGGAATTTCCCAGTCCGGACAAGCCGTCATCGAATGGGTCGGCCTGGTAGCGCCGTCCTTTTGGGCGGGCACCCCAAGATGATCTCGTGAGCCATGTGGCTCCACATGAGCCCCATGCATCCTGTGTGCCAAGCTTGTCCCATTATCCGTGCAGGAAAAGTTGATTCTTGTTTGCTCCATCCAACACACAGACAAAGAAACAGCACCGAGCTTTTGTGGTTAACGGGATAAAGTGATGGGCAAAACTGTGATGCGGCTGGGTTTGTTTGATTGGCACGGGGGTAGGCATATGCAGACGAAAGCGGTGGCCACTAGCGCATCCAGGGGAGTCCTGTCAGGAGGTTGACCTTGCAATTGGGAGACGCTGGAATACGGATAAATTCCTCTTCTTCGTGGGTGTTTCCCATCAGTATCCGTGTGTTGCGCTTAATTGCAGGTGGAATTAACCTGTTAACGCATGTGTTAAGTCGTGTTAATCGGTATCATGCTCTTGCCTAATGATTTTGATACAAAATCCAGATTCTCGATCAAGTAATTTAGACATGCAAATGAAGAAGACATTCCAGACTTATTAAGTATGTTTATTGCATTCTTCCGAAGTTCACCAAAAAAAGCGACGGGAACAACCAAAGGGGCAACCATTCTTTAAATACTTACGCATAAGCAGTAAATAATCATCCTGTTACATTCACATATTATCCAAAGTGATATGTAATTCCGAGATAATTCGCTCCAACTCTTGGCACCAAGCTCCATTTGACCCTTGTATTGTGCATTTGTGGGACATTTTGACAAATATGATATTGCTCAGAAACTTCATCACAAAAAAACTCTTTCAGATAATGTAATTAGATTTGATCTCTTTAAGTAACACTCTCCAGTGGTAGGTTTGAATGGCTACCGCCAAGGACTTAGACGGTATCGCCATGGCACCACCATGGGTTTTGGAAGTATGGCCGTGATACCGGCAACAACTCCGGCTGTAGCCCATTCAATCCTACCGCTAGAGGGTGCGACGATACCCCAAAAAAGTGTCAGACCCAGCTAAAAATTTGAAATGGGTTTATTTTGAACTGAAGTTTCGCAAGAAGGTTAGATTCGTCTCTCCTGCCGCATGTGTGCCCGATGCAGCATTTCAATAACCGCAACCGGTTGATTCATAAGAAGCATATACACTTTATTTAATAAAACACAATATTAATACGACATAAAAAGGTACGACAAAAGATCATCATTTTTGAAAAGTAACGAGATTTATCCACACCACATAGCCCTAAACCAAAAAATATACAACTCGTACTCCAAAGTGAAGTCATTTTAAAGGACAAGGAAAACACACCAATTAAGTGACTTGCCCAATTCAACATTCAAAAATTGGACGTTGAATCATCTCTTACTCCAAACAAGGCACATACTCATGGATTCACTTTATGTTCTCTTTGCATTTGAGTGCACAATATGTTTATTTTTCACTATTCTTTTGCCCTTTCTCCATTCCTACCTTTCTTGTAATGATCTCCTCACTTGTACTAATAGTTATACACAGATAGTTATGATCCAAGTTAAAAATGTGCCATCGCACTATGACCGAAACAAGCTACATCTGTATCCGTAAACTGACCATCATTGCATAACTTATGAGAACTCATGTCTCCAAAGTTTATTTCCGGTGAATCGGTTCTCGAGAATAGGCACATCAGGAACCGTGTGCTGTTGATTAAAGTGATGAACCATATCCAAGGATGCTATTCTTCAAGAGACCAAGGACGTAACAAGGTCCCCCATTGTGTGTATGTGTGTATCTGCATAACATAGCATAATCAATCGTGATAAGGATCTCTTGGATGGCATAAGGTATCTTTGATCGACGAGAACGACCTCGCCATCCTGCATGGATGGAACAAAAAAGAAAATAAATCTTGGAACAGGTGCTACCTGCGTGGATCATGCATGGATAAACGAGAAATTCTCCGTAGTTATCTGCGAGAACAGTATAATACCCTTGTTAAAAAAAAGAATAGTATAATACCATCATTCCGTCAGCAGATTGCAACAAATAATTGTGGAATGCGTGTAGCCAGGCATGTCACAAGAACTTTCGACCATTGTTCCGAATCTAATGTGTTCCCGGTATTCCCACCGGTGGAAATACCCAGGAATATGATGAGATTTGGGCTCGTACAAAACGCAAGAATAACTCTGCAATTATTACATGAAGCCGTCTGTGTACATATACGCGTTTAACACTAATGTTCTACTATGATATATTCCAGTCAGAATAATCTATTAAATCATGATAGCAGATGCAATTTTTGTGTCTCATAAAGTCGCAATGGAAGGTACTCCGTGCAGCCAAGTAAGAACGTGATTCTAGCAGGACATCTATTCCTCTCGCTGCCTATATCACGTCATGTTGTTCTTTCTTGGGGATAAGCTTCAAATTCTTGGAGTGTCCACCGGTTAGGAGGCATTGCGTCTGGCTTGAATAGATGTTGTGTATACGATGATATATATTCGTTTTGTTTACTTGTTGTTCATACTTCAACCATGGTAATATGATGGTCTATACATTAATCCAACTTCTGTGCTCTGCCGCCAGGTGCTACTTGCTAGAAACTACTACTACCCATTAAAGGTATGGTTCTAGAAAACTACCGTACATGTTTTCACAAAATACCATCGAGACCGTGTAACAATTTACCATGCAATGATCCATCAGTAAGTGCGGTTTGACGCCATTTCTATCCAGCGTAGCTGGCTGTCAAGCTGACATGGCACGATGGTAAAGGTCGGGGGTCGAGCGCCAAAAATGTCAGCCCAACAATGGGGGCCTTCAGTGGTATTGCGCCACCGCTCAAAAGACCTTGCGAAACTCGTCCCCTCCTCCATCGGGTATGGCAGGTGACCCGAGCCCCTCGAGTACCAACTGCGTCAATCGCATGCCGGCGCAGTCAGGAACTTAGCCATAAGAGCATCTCCAGCAGACGTGTTATATTCAGATGCAGCGCGCGGCGCCGTCGAAAGCTTCACCGGGTATTGTAAATCGGCGCGCCAAAATGCAGCGTTGAATTGGTATTTTTGCAGATGCGCTAAAATGTAGCCTAAAAACTATATTTTCACACAATTGCATACGTAAATAGATCAAACTAAATGTACAAATAGACTACAAATAGTAGACTAGAACTAGACTAAACTAAAACTAGAATAAACTAAAACTAGACTGAACTAGAACTAATCGGACTCCCAGTCGAAGGAGTCACATGTTATGGACGACACCGGAGTCGATGACCACTCGTACTTCGACAAGGAAGAGTCGACGGTGATGGTCGACGGACCGGCGCCATTCTTCTTCTCGTCCTTCTTCCTCGCAGTGGCCTTCTCCTCCCTCTCCTTCTCCTTGGCCTCCCCCCTCTCCGCCCCCGATCTTGCTTTTCACGCTGTACGCCTCCTTTCCTCCTTCCGGTCAGCGAGGCGACCGCGGTACACGTCCTCCGGGAAGCGCCAGACCACTCGAGGCGATGACAGCCGCTCGCTGCCGACGATGAGGCGCTACTGAAGCAGCTGCCACCTCCTCGCCTCCCGCGTGACGGCCGGCGGCGGCGGCGCAAGAAGGTCTTCACAAGGCCCGCGTCGCACGTCTGTGAAGTTCAGAGCGCGAGACGGCGAGCGCCAGAGATCGCTGACGCTGCTGCCTCGTGTGCCATCTCGAACGTGCCGAGCCCGATGCGCTCGTCACCGCTCCGGATCTCGGCGTAGAACGTCCCGTTCGATGCCGTATGTGCACGGTAGCCCGAGCGGCGGGTGGCATGGCGGCGAAGCGGGCCGCAGCGAAGTCGAGGCCAGGCGGAGGCGAGGCGGAGGCGAGGCGGAGGCCGGAGGCGGTGGCGAGGAGGTGGCGGAGCAACGGCGGGGAAGTCGAGGCGGAGGTCGAAGCCGAGGCAGAGGTCGAGGCCGAGGCGGAGGCCTCCGACGGTGGCGGAGCGGCGCGGCGAAGGCGGGGCGACGCACGGCAGTTTCCGCGAGAGGACGCGTGGGAATGTTCGGACGGTTGGGTTCGCGCGCGGGGCTCGCTTTATTGCGCGCGCTGGAAGAACAGCAAACAACCCGGCTGGGGAAAAAACTTCGGAATTGTACACATGAAGACGGAACCTCGGCGTCTGCTGCAAGGCTTCCAGGATGGTAGTCGTGGGACGAGATGCAAAGCATGGTTAAGGGGACAAATATTTGCAGAGAAGAATATAGGCATCACTCGAACGAATTACATAATTGCGCGCGCAGGATGCTGTATCTGACTGAAAGATTGGATCAAATCTCGCTATGCAGGCGATCTGTCACACACGACTCCCTCACAGGAACTCGTTTGGTCGTATCAGGACTTCGATTAATCTATATTAATTATTAGTACTCCCTCCCTCCCTGTCTCAAAATAGATGTCTTAGATTTGTTAAAAATTGGATGAATCTAATATCTAGATTCATCTAAATTTTGAAAAAGCTAAGACATCACTTTGAGACTGAGGGAGTACTTTGTTTCAGAAGTGCGTCGACAGATGCAGACGCGCAAGGAAATGGGTTCAGCTAGCTCCCGGGCCATCTCTGTTCGTACTTTGAAACCAGTCGACAGAGTAATTCAAGCGCAGGCATGGTGCGCATGCTGGTTGCTAGCTGAACTGTGCAACCTACTAGCTGTTATACTGCTAGCTGATTAACCTACTAGCTGTTATACTGCTAGCTGAACTGTGCAACTCTAGTTCATTTCAAAGATCGCCTCGCGTACGTGTATTACAATTTACAAGAGGGGATACAGAGAGATGAAAGGTTTTACAGCGCGATCTGATCAAGATGGAGGCCAGTGACGATGGCGCGGCGTGCCAGAGTCCTCAGAGCGCGTCCTGGCCATGGTCGAGGTTGTACTCCTCCAAGCGCAGCCGCGCGAAGGCCTCCATGAAACCGGGGAGGCGGGCTTGGGAAAGCAGCAATTTGGCCCTCACCCGGAACCTGGGGCTCAGCCCGCTGAGCATGTGCATCGTCAGGACACGGTCGTCGATGGGCTCGCCCTGCTCGGCGAGGGCGTCGGCCAGCGCTTTCAGGCGCCAGCAGTAGTCGTCGACGGACATGTCCCCCTGCTCGGCGTAGCGGAGCTCCTCGCCCACGTCGAAGTCGTCCTGCTCCTGGTCGTCGTCCATGGCGAACGAGGTCGACGACAGGGAGGAATGATCACTCTTGATTCTAGCTTAATGATTTGTGCAGATCTACTCGATCCGTTGATCACGATGCGTCGTGCGCTTGCGGGATGTGTGTGGCGGCGGGGACGGGGCACGGGGGAGACGTCGAGCGAGAGGGAAGGTGTTGCGCGTGCGTTGGGGTGTCTAGGGTTGGGTAAGCGAGCCAGCCGACTGGGCTGGCTGTTTGCCTTGGTGGGCTTGGCCGGTCCAGACTCTAGCAGGGGCATTTTATTTTCTCTTTTGTTTTTCTTATCAAAACATATTCAGAAAACTAGAAGAGAATGGATTGGAGCTTTGGGGTATTTGGAAAAGGTTCAAATCACATTTTTAAATTTTTGTAAAATTTGTTCTGACTTCAATACAAACTTTGCAATAAAAGCCAAAACTTTGCTATTTAGGTTTTATATATGAATACCCGCAAAAAAAAGGTTTTATACTCCCTCCATTCCAAAATAAGTGACTTCGATTGTTTAGATTCGCATGTATCTAAACGCGTTTTAATATATAGATACATATAAATATAGAAAAAACATAAGTCACTTATTTTGGGATGGAGGGAGTATATGAAAACAAGCAAGAGTCCAGAGGGAGAAGAGTGTTTATTCTAACCCTAGAATAAATTTAGTAAAAAAAATGTTAGCAAACACGTATACATGTTTTTTTGTCAATATTTTCACTACTCACATTTAACATATTATCTGTGGCGCATGAAAATACACCTTTTATGGCGTATATCCTAGTCGTCACTGTTACCTCGCCACTGATAACTGCTTTCTATAGTGAATGCGATGGAAGTCTTCAGATTGTGGCATTTCTTCAGACAAGAAGAGGAAGAAGTTCAGTGGCGCATTTCCTCATATGCGTCACAGAAAGCCTATGCGCCACTAACTATACTTATATATTTGTCACTGACTATATAACACGTATTTAAAGTAAAATATGTTCCTGATATATAATCGGGTATTTATACAGGATTTATATAATATTTATCCAGATAAGTATAAACAGTACATTGCACAAGTAGTAGATGCATGAAAACCGACGTATATACAAACACTTAGAGCTCGATCGAGATACATATTAGTGTCAAGTGCCAAATTTTTACACAAGTGCCGAATACAAAGTTCATATCATCTCACATTACAAATATGAAGTGGTCACCGCCGACTACACTAGGATCAAATAGAATACAGCTGTGATGATGGTGAGCAAGAGCATGAGCCCGACCAATATCTTCATCCGGTTCTTCTTCCACAGGTGGTTCCTCCACTTGGCTACCGCCTCCTCTCTAGTCGCGTATCCTTTGTAGATGTTGCTATTGAACTTGTTCACTTGTTTATGACAATCCTCCCACTCCTCGTAGACTCCTGGAACCCTACCCATGTACACCACATACCACCTCGTCGCCATCTCTATAGACGACAAGGCATATTAGTAAAAATACAACGAAAAAAATTAATAAAAGGTTCACATCCATATATATATGTGTGTGTTCACAAAATATAAAACAAAGGATCCATAAACCTAAAAGATAGCATATCACGATCATCATAGAAGTAATAAGTTCAATGACAACACAACCACAAGATATATTAAGTCTAACAAAGACGACCATTTCGACCACAAGATAGTAAAGTTTATGACACACACACTACAGCTGGCGTCTATCGAGAATATACACACACTAGATCATGCTAGAGGCACACATCGATCATGAAGACTTCTTCTGCTCGCTCGGCTTCGGGAACGGTAGATAGCCCTCTTTCGCCATCCACGTCCTTGTGTCACCCTACTTACGGAGGCGTTCTTCGATCTCCCTCTTACTCAACCCTCTGGCTTGTTGTAGCCCCCCTACTTGTGTTGACATCTTCAATGATGATTTGCATAACTTCAATAATGCGATGGAAGTCTTCTAAGATCATCATCGCCGGTTCAGCCGCCAAAGTTTCAGCCCATCCTCAGAGACTAGATGGTAGCGTTAGGTTCTGGCAATCCCGAACATAACCTTTAAGGTGATGGAGGACGTAGAAGGCCTCCTTGGCACCACCAGTAGTCGGCTGCTTGACGCAGGGGAACTCGAGCACGTGCTTGAACACGTGTTTGCCATCCTTGATACATTCCCCTTATTCACGTAAGGTGTATCCTTCTGGCGTAGCCCTCGAGAGCCTCATTGAGAACACCCCTTATTTTGGTGTAGTCTTTCTTCTTCACAAACTCCCTAGTCGAAATATGGCTAGCTAATACCTCGGGCAAGGACGATGAGTGTGCAAGATTTGTCTCTCAAGAACACAATTGGAAGGAATGTTGGAAAAAGAGCAAAAGAAGAAATCTATAAGAAATGCATAAGTTACGGCGGCGATGAGCGAGTGTGTACTTACTCGGGAAAGAAAGGCAAAAGAAGTGTGTCCTTCCTCTTGTTGTCCACCATGAACTCGAGGTACGCCATCGCCTTGGTCCATGTCTCTGATCCTTCGACCAACTGGCTGTCCCGCATGTAGTAGGGATCCACTATCGTGATTTCCGAGGTACTCTTTCTTGATCTCGATCGCCAGATTGAGCGCGTATAGGTGGACCAAGTTATAGTCCAGCCGTTTCGTGAGAAACAGCTTGAATATGTCCTCGTACACTATGAATAATATATCCGGGGGGGGTGGGGGGGTCATCGACGAAGTCCATGTCCAATGGCACCTTGGCCGTGAAAACCGGGTAATTTGGATCTTTGTCTTTAAGAAGGATGCCCTCTAGTGTCTTGACACCCTCTTGCAAAGTTAACATGGGTCCAACCGCGATGTGGAGCATATTCGGAGTCAATATCGGATCACCAGCTACATGCACTCGGTGAAGGAGATATGCCCTAGACGTAAATAATAAATAGGTTTTTATTGACATATCTCAATTAGTTTATAATGGTTTCATATTGTGCTATAACTATGCCAAGTAGAAACATTGGTACAGGTGTGCTTTGAAACAACCAAGTCCCTAGTAGCCTCTATTCATACTAGTTCGTTGGTCATGAGGAT
Source organism: Avena insularis (assembly GCA_023614405.1). Lineage (NCBI taxonomy): Eukaryota > Viridiplantae > Streptophyta > Magnoliopsida > Poales > Poaceae > Avena > Avena insularis. Next base: position 505,024,520 of record CM042692.1, on the reverse strand, counting down.
GATCTGGGTTTCAAGATCATGGGCATTTAAGTCGACTGACAACGGGATCATATCATTGGAGAATGATGTGATTGGACATTCCTCGAAGGATTGCAACACGATCAAGTCATATAGTTCATTGTTGCAACAGCTATACCTAGACTCATTCTCCTTAGACCGTGAGCTCATATTACTCACTGTTTCCCGAGGTTGCTTAGACTGCATCAAGCGTCACTTGGTAATACAATGGTTATAAAGGTGTATGTTGGGTATTTCGAAGGAACAGTAGATGACATGTGACTGCAAGACCGGGATTTGTTCACCCACATGACGGGTAAAGATACAAACAGCCGGCTTGGTGAGATTACATTCATAAATGTTGAAACATGTGACTCTGTCACGGGGATGTAATATCACAGTAACAAGAAAACATAACTTGTTGTGAACGAGATTGAACTAGGTATGGAATACCAATGATCGGATCTCGGACAAGTTGTATCGAGAAACAAAAGAAAGAGGATGCTACATTTAGCGGTTCAAACGACATTGCCATCAGAAATGCATAGGGGTCACATGGACATCCCTAGTCCCTCTGTTGATCATTGATACAGATCATGTCTAGAGCATTCCCGAGCCATGAGAGGGTACACTTAAGGGTACGATGAGAGCGATCATTCGTAAGACGGAATCACAGTAGAGAAAGAGAGAAAGCCGGAATCGTTCCGCGGAGAGATCCGAAGTTGTTCGGAGAAAGAATAAAGGAAAAGACCCGGAAAAGTGTTTTCAGATAAATGGGAATTTAAATATATATTTATTATATGTTAATTGTGAATTAATATATTCTAAATAATATTTAGATTAAGATTTATAAAAACAACTTTTATATTAGGCCAAATCCCAGAGGGAAAAGGCCTAGAAATAAAGCTGCAGAAAAAAAAAGAAAAAAAAAGTGAAAACAGCCAGCCCACATGGGCGGCAGATAGTCCCTGCCGCACGGGGGGCAGGCGCTAGCTACCGGCCGTTGTCGCGGGCCTGCTCAACCCCGGCCCATGCGGGGCTCACGGGGGAGCGGACAAGACGAAGGCTCATTGGGCGAGCCGCCCACCCGGCTCGCTTGCTGCCAGCCACGGCGCCATGGTCAGGTGGCAGGGGGGCATCGCCCACCTGCCGGCTTGGCCAAGCCACATGGAGACAAAGTGCGTGGTGGGCCAAGCCAAGGCCCATCCGGCCAGCCTCTTCCCTGGCTGCCTCTTTTTCTTTTATTTTATTAGTTATTTTCTGTTTTGTCTATTGGGCTGAGTTGATTCGGCCCAATCGGTCAGGACGAAAGTTCCTTTAATTTTCCTTTGACTATTAGTCCCAAATGGCTAACCCAATAGGGAGGACACACCCCCTTCGCCTATATAAAGGGGTGTCCATGGGTGGGATTAGACACACAACTTAAGAAGTCCTTTGGTTGACTTTGTCCCTTTCTCTCTCTATACCTTGTGACCATGGCCCCAAGTCTGGGCTGTGCGATTAAGGCACACCTGCAGCACGCCATTGCGCTGCAGGTATTCCTAGCCAGATATCAACTTCCGCACTCCCGGCGGGATCGGGGAGCCGGAGGTCTCATCATGCACCGGATGTGTACGAAGACACGAGGCGCAACACTTGGGGCGCTTAAATGTCGTGAGCCGAGTCAGTTGTAACGATGAAGATGAAGAAGGAGTAAGGGGTGACCTGTGAGGAGCTTCGCGACCTTGAGGTCGGCTACGAGTACGACTACTTCAACCACGTTCCCCGCGGAATGTTAACCGTGTACGGTCTACAAGGGTATGTATTCTCTACGCATTGGTTGTTACTGCATTACTACATAGATAGATCCTAGGTAGTTTTTTTGGGGTTCCATCGTAGGAATTTTTTTGTTTTCTGCTGCGATCCCCAACAGTGGGATCAGAGCCGATCTATGCGTAGGAGTGTTGTACAGCCAGTACGCACAAGTTTTGTGCAGGCATTGATCCCTTAGTTTTTACCCTCTAACGTGTACTTGTTTATATCGCGGTATTGTTTGATGAAGCAGCCCGGACCGAACTTATGCGTATTCGTACGCGAGACTGGTTCCACGCTCAACATACGGCTTGTACCATATAAGTGGTTAGCGGGTGTGTGTCTCTCATTCGATAGTTGATATAACATTTACAACGGAGGGCCCCGAAAGGGGTGTAGTAGAGACAACTATCGGATCCATGTTGTGGTTGGAAAGTTCGTAGTTTAGAAACGGTTCTAGTGCGAAAGCCCTAACAACCACGTAAAACTTGCAATAGATAAAGTAGATGCGTCTAACTTTTTTTTGCATGGGGGCATGTGATTATGATATGGCATTGGTCGTTACAAAGGTAAAGTAGTTTACTTTTCTATTACTAAGTAGTATGGTAATAGTCATCGTTCCGATGGACGATCTGGTGGAGGTGTCGTGGACTTGACGTCAAACCAAGGGCAAGATGGAGATCATGCCGGAGCGCTCGATGGAGATCAAGGCGCAAGAAAGACCATATCATATCACATTATACATATGATGTTGATACCTGTTTTACCTCTTATTCTGTGCTAGTATTTAGATACTCAACGGTAGCAAATAAGATAATCCCTATTTAATTCCAATGTTCCGTGTTCCCCTTGTGTATGCACCACAAGAAAGTTCTTTGTTATGAGGCCGGCCATAATGATCGGGGGTCAGACATATCTACGTTCGCATATAGTGGGTGTAAGCCATGTTGCACAGCGAATACACACAAGTTAGATTTGGCGAGCCTAGTATGTACAAACATGGCCTCGGAACACAAAAGATCGGAAGATCGAGCATGAGTTACATGGATGATGTGATTGGCATTACTGAATGTCTACCTTTGAGGCTGTGATGATCAGGGGAGGTGCAGAGGATAGGGATCATGCGATCACTAAAATCGTCCAAGGGATGACAATTTTATTGGAGACCAATTATAAATTGATCTCTTATTATAAATTTAGTCTAGATGTCTATTTGCAAATTCTTAGTAGATCTTAGCCTATTCCATTGTGGTCCTTTGCGACCATGGGAATATATTGCTTAATTTGGAACTTAGCAAAAGGGTCCAACTTCATAGATTAATACCCACGCTTGAGGGATATCCTCGTAAAAGGTGATGTTATCTTCTTGATCCAATAACCATTAGGAGATAATTCGATTGTTGGGTCCGCAGCATAGAAAACAAAAAAATTCCTACGGTGTGAACTACACGCCAAGATCTATCTACTAGGTACAAAGCAACGGTGGACATACATCCAACAAGAACTTACCTCGTGAGACAACGAAGCTTTGTTAACTAGCCTGAACTCGTGGGTCGATGTAGTCGCACACTTGCCGATCTCAAGATCGTGAGGAAGTTCGAAAAGCCGCAACTCAGCAGCATCCACACTCGCACACACGCTCAAGCCACTGCATAACCTCCACCTCCTCGCCTAGCGATCCAATGGAAGCAAAGAACTCCTTCCGCATTTAAATGCCACTGGAACATGTATCTCGCTAATCCGAGACCATGGGGAATAATTTAGAGGGGAGAGAGATCCTTCACAATGAGGTGTGAGGATGAAGGAAGGAATGGGTGGTTTTATAGGAGGAGGAGGGTGCCTCTCTCCATGGCGGCGCATGGGAGGGGTGACCTCACTTCCCCATTCATGTGGTGGTAACCTCCACATTAAAATGCCTCTTCACATTCCCTTTAAAGTTCTCCATTTTAAATGCATTAAATTTCTCCAAATTTAATGCTCTCTCATTTAATAAAACTCTTTTATTAAATTTATTCAGAATTTTTAATTACTTTAATTAAAAAACATTCACATATAGCCCTTGCAATATTTCAATATCACATGCGTAACCACCTTCGCAACTTCACCAAACAATTTCCGGTTTCTATTGAAACAATTTCGCTTTGCAATTCTTTTGTATGAAACATATGTGCTCCATAATGGTGTCCGTAACTCTTAAGTGTGCCACCCTACGGTTCACGAATAATGCGACATGATCGAGACCCTTCTCCCATCAATAATCGCTAGCAGCGACTTGGAGATCCGTGATCGACTCCTACACATTCAACGATGACTTCGTGATCGTGAGAACCTTTAACGCTGTAACTAAATCCTTTGTCTCTCGATATATTACATATCCGAGATTCGATCATCGTATTCCATACCTAGTTTGATCTCGCTATCGACATGCACTCTTTTCTCGCTCCCGTGATATAACATTCTAGTGATCACATCACTTGCTTGTAAGCTATCCTAATGTGATATCACCGAGAGGGCCCAGAGTATATCTATCCGCTATCCGATTGACAAATTCCACTCTTGATCCATGAGCCTCAACATAACACCTTTGTAGTACTGAACCCATCTTTATAGTCACCCTGTTACGGTGTGACGTTTGATGTTATCAAGATACTCTTCCGGTGTCAGCAATTAACATGATCTCATGGTCTAAGGATAAAGATTACTTTGTATGATGTTATAGCAATATAAACATAATGACTTGATCGTAATGCTATACTTCGGATGAATGTTCATCACATCATTCCACCAATGGTGTGACCTTGTTATTAACAACATCCAATGTCCATGATTAGGAAACCTTGATCATCTTGTTAATCAACAAGCTAGTCTATAAGAGAGGCATGACTAGGAACCCTTTTTGTTTATTAAACATACATGTATTGATGTTTGCGAATCAATACAATTCTAGCATGTAAAATAAACATCTATCATGTATAAGGAATATATAATAACAACTGTATTATTGCCTCTCGGGGCATATTTCCTTCAGTCTCCCACTTGCACTAGAGACAATAATCTAGTTCACATAGTGATAAATCTAACACCCATGGAGTTCTGGTGTTGATCATGTTTGGCCCTAGGGAGAACTTTAGTCAACGGATCTGCTACATTTAGGTCTGTGTGTACTTTACAAATATTTATATCTCCATCCTTGACATGCTCACGGATGGAGTGAAACCAGCGCTTAATATGTTTGGAATTCTTGTGAGACCTCGGTTCCTTTGTGTTGGCTATGGCTCCATTGTTGTCACAATAGATCACCATTGGGTCCAACGCACTGTGAACCACACCCAGTTCCGTAATGAACTCTTTCATCCAAACTGCTTCGCTACCGCTTCTAAAGCAAAGAACATATTCCGCCTCCATCGTTGATCCAGCCACCACAGGTTGTTTGGAACTCCTCCAACTAATTGCTGCTCTGTTCAAGAGAAATACGTATCCGGATTGAGACTTAGAGTCATCCGGATCGGTGTCTAAGCTAGCATCAACATAACACTTAGCGACTAGCTCTTCTTCACCTTTGTATATAAGAAACATATCCTTAGTTCTTCTCAAGTACTTGAGGATGTTCTTTACCGCTATCCAGTGTTTCGAACCTGGATCAGATTGGTACCTACTAGTCAAACTAATAGCATGTGCCACATCCGGTCTTCTACATAGCATGGCATACATAATAGAGCCTATGGCGAGGCATAGGGATCTTATCCATCATCTCTCTTTGTTCCAGAGCTGTACTTTGAGTCTTACTCAATGTCTTGCCTTGCAACATAGGTAAGAACCCTTCTTACTTTCGTCCATATTAAACTTCTTTAATATCTTATCAAGGTATGTACTCATGATAGCCCAATTAGGTGCCTTGATCTATCTCTATAGATTTTAATGCCTAATATATATGACGCTCACCAAGGTCTTTCATTGAAAATTTGTCATTTAGATAACTTTTAACACTGCCTAAAAGATCTATATCATTTCCAATCAATAATATGTCATCCACATATAATATCAGAAATGCCACATTGTTCTACTCACTTTCTTGTAAATACAAGACTTCCATAAGTTTGGACAAATCCAAACTCTCGATCACCTCATCAAAGCGGAGATTCCAACTCGTGATGCTTGCTTCATCCATAGATGGATCGCTGAAGTTTGCATACCTTATTAGCATCCTTAGGATCAACAAAACCCTTAGGTTGTATCATATACAACTCTTCTTCAATCTTACCATTGAGGAACGCAGTTTTGACATCCATCTGCCATATTTCATAATCAAAATATGCAAGAATTGCTAACATAATCCTAACCGACTTAAGCAGCTATGGGAGAGAATGTCTCATCGTAGTCAACTCCTTGAATTTGTCGAAACCCTTTTGCATAAGTTGAGCCTTATAGATGGTCACATTACCATCAAGATCGCTTTTCTTTTGAAAATCCATTTATTCTCAACGGCCTTTCGCCGTGAGGTAAGTCCAATGAGTTCCAAACTTGGTTCTCGACATGGATTTCATCTCGGATTTCATGGCTTTAGCCATTTGTTGGAATCGCTCATCATCGCTTCTTCATATGTCGCAGGTCATCCATTTCATCAACCATGAAATTCACAACAGGATTGCCGATAGTTTAGGAGTCGACGTGTCCTCGCTTGACCATGCGAGGTTCTTGTAGTGTCCTCTTTCGAGTTTCATGATCATTATCATTAGCTCTCTCTTCATCGTGAAGTCAACTCAAACAACTTCCGTGCTGCGCCACTCACCATTCCATGAAGAGAAGGTTCAATAACCTCTTCGAAGTTCTACCTTCCGACTACTCACACCTTTCAAGGGAATCTCCTTCTCAAGAAAGGATCCATTCTGGCAACAAAACCTTGCCCTCGGATCTGATAGAAGGTATACCCAAATGTTTCCTTAGGGTATCCTATGAAGACGATTTTTCCGCTTTGGGTTGTTGTTTATCCGTTGAAGTTTCTTCACATAAACATTGCATCCCCAAACCTTAAGAATGATACTTAGGTTTGTTTCCAAACCATAATGCATACAAAGGTCATTTCAACGGATTTAGATGGTGCCCGATTTTAAAGTGAATGCGCTTGTTTCCAAAGGCATAACCCCAAAATGATAGAGGTAAGTCAGAGACATCATAGATCGAACCATATCCAATAAGGTACGACACGACGCTCACACACCATTACGCTGTGGTGTTCCTAGTGTGAGTTGTGAAACTATTCCACACTCTTCATGTGTGTGCTAAACTCAGAATTTAGATACTCTCCTCCACTCGCACCATAGAAATTTGATCTTTCTATTATGATGATTTTCCACTTCATTCTGAAATTCCTTGAACTTTTCAAAAGTTTTAGACTTGTGTTTCATCAAATAGATATACCCGTATCTACTCAAATCATCCGTGAAAGTAACAAAATAACGATATCCACCTACCGACACACTCATTGGTCCACACACATCAAGATGTATGATTTCCAATAGGTCTGCCTGCTCCATTGAACCGAAAACGGCGTTTAGTCATCTTGCCCATAAGGCATGGCTCACCAGATCAAATGATTCAAAATCAAGTGATTCCAAAAGTCCATCAGAATGGAGTTTCTTCATGTGTTTAATGCCAATATGACCTAGACGGCAGTGCCACATATATGTAGACATATCATCATCAAGTTTAATCTTTTTAGCATTAACATTATGAATGTGCATAATATTACTATCGAGATCCAACAGAAATAAACCATTCAACATAGGTGCATGACCATAAAAGATATCATTCTTATAAATCGAACAACCATTGTTTTCAGATTTAAAGGAATGACCACTTTGCATCAAACACGATCCAGATACAATGTTCATGCTCAAGGTGCACCAAATAACAATTATTTAGGTTTATAACTAATCCCGATGGCAAATGGAGAGGTAGCCCCGACGGCGATCACATCAACTCTTGATCCATTGTCGACCGATCCTCGACCTCATCCCTTGCTAGTTGTCGCTTGTTCAGAGCCCCTAACCGAGTTACATATATTAGCAACCGATCCGGTATCAAATACCCAAGTGCTACTGCGAGTACAAGTCAAGTACACATCAATAACATGTATATCACATATACCTTTGTTTGCCTTGCTGGACTTCTTGTCCGCCAAATACTTGGGGCAGTTGCGCTTCCAATTGTCATTCCCCTTGCAATAGTAAAGCACTGTCGACTTAGGGCCATCCTGGTTTTTTTAGGCGTGGCAACAGACTTGCCACCCTTCTTTCCCTTGTGCTTGCCTTTCTTGTCCTTCTTGAAACCGTGGTCCTATTGATCATCAACATTGATGTTCTTTCCTAATCTCCACTTCTCAGCCTTAAGCATCGATGTAAGCTCGAAGAGACTTCTTCATGCCCTCGTATATTATAGTTCATCACAAAGCTCTTGTAGCTAGGTGGCGAGATTTGAGAACACGATGTATGCTCAAGTCAATGGGAATCGTTATTCCCAAGGACACAAGCTTATCGGCGCAGACATTTTGAGTACGTGCTCACTAACGGAGCTGTTTTCTCCATCATGCAGCTAAAGAACTTTTCTCAGTAGCATTATAACTCTCACGGCAAGATGGGTATCGAAAATCATTTTCAATTCTCCCATGGTATCAAAGGCATTGCCATTTTCTAAACGCTTCAAGTTCGCTCTAGCCCATACAAGATGCCGCAATGAACTAAGTTGTGGTCCTCCGACGAGTTATATAGACGCCTTTCCTTGTCAGGCATCAGAGCTGGTGGGGAGTTTAGCGCGCATCTAGCACATATTGCTTTTATGCAAAGAGTGAGGAGAATCCTCAAATTCATAGCCCGCTTGGTGAAGTTGCTACCATTCGCAAGTTTCTCTTTCTCCATGAACACATTGAAATTAAAAGCAGGTGTTGCCAACTACAACAGAAATTGTAAAGTATATTTAGACTAAGTTTATGATAGATTTAGTTCAACTAATCCAAATTACTAATGAACTCCCCACTCAAAAACGACATCCCTCGTGTCCTTTGGTGATTACATGAACCAAATCCACTACACCAAGTCCGATCATCATGTGAGTCGTGTAGCTTCAAAGGCGAGCATCTATATGGGCATCATATCAACTATATGACTCATGCTTAACCTTTCGTCCGTGTTCGAGGCCATGTCTGTACATGCTAGGCTCACAAGTAAGAACCTTAGTATGCGTGTGTAAAACTGCCTTACACCTGCCTTATGAAAGCGTAGATTCGAGTACACCCGATCATCACGTGATGTCTCAAACACGATCCATAGAACGGTGCATACCAAGAAAGAACACATTTTATCTTGATATCTAAATGAGGATCATCTTATAATGCTACCAAACGTGCCAAACTAGCAAAGATAAGATGCTAACATCTAATGTGTAAAGTGAGATGATATGGTCCATGCATTTGATCTCTATCACTTGCATCGTGGTATGATCTCTATCATTCCTTTGTGTGTAAGGCCAAGGTCTATGGAACTTACACGCTAAGTGAGTTGTAAGAGTATCTATCATACATCTACTTACAACAATACCATATCAAAACACTAGCCCAAAGAACGATCTAAACTAGACGCTTCTAATTTATCAATTGCAAGTTTTATATGGCTTAGGCTTTCGTAGAGATAGAACCTGTCTAACCTATTTAACATGAACCACAACGAGGATAACCAAGTTATTAGCAACTCGTTGTAAATCAGATATTGACTATAGTAGGAGAGATGACACCGCCACCACTTATGCAAAACAAGTTGCATGTCACCGTGGAACCGGTCTCATGTACGATGACATGTAAGGTTGGTCCGCCGCTTCATCCCACTATGCCACCAATATCCAAAATACATAGAAGATGCAATAACATGATCATCATCGCCCACATATCAACATATGTGTACTACCCGTAAAGCACCCACGCATAGATCATGCTCGATACCACCGATGGGTCCGCAGATAGAAAACAAAAAATTTCCTACGGTGTGAACTACACGCCAAGATCTATCTACTAGGTACAAAGCAACGGGTGGACATACATCCAACGATAACTTACCATCGTAGACAACGAGCTTTGTTAACGAGTAGGAACTCGTGGTTTATGTAGTCATACACTTGCCTATATCAAGATCGTGAGGAAGTCCGAGCGCCGCAACTCAAAGAGTGCATCCGCACTCGCACACACGCTCAAGCCACCGGACAACCTCCACCTCCTTGCTCCAAAGGATCCAGCGTAGCAACAACTCCTTCCGCATTTAAATGCCACCGGGAACATGTATCTCGCTAATCCGAGACCATGGGGAATAATTTAGAGGGGAGAGAGATCCTTCACAAGGAGGTGTGAGGATGAAGGAGGGAATGGGTGGTTTTATAGGAGGAGGGGTGCCCTCTCTCCATGGTCATGCATGGGGGTGACCTCACCTCCCCATTCATGTGGTGGTAACCCTCCACATTAAAATGCCTCTTCACATTCCCTTTAAAGTCTCCATTTAAATGCATTAAATTTCTCCAAATTTAATGCCTCTCATTTAATAAAACTCTTTTATTAAATTTATTCAGAATTTTGTTAATTACTTTAATTAACAAACATTCACATATAGCCCTTGCAATATTTCAATATCACATGCGTAACCACCTTCGCAACTTCACCAAACAATTTCCGCTTTCTATTGAAACAATTCCTGCGCTTTGTAGTTCTTTCTGAAACATATGTGCTCCAAAATGGTGTCCGTAACTCTTAAGTGTGCCACCCTACGGTTCATGAATAATGCGTATATGATCGAGACCTTCTCCGATCAATAATCAAGGACTGACCTGAGATCCGTGATCGACTCTACAAATTCAACGATGACTTCGTGATCGTGAGAACCTTTAATGCTTGTAACTAAATCCTTTGTCTCTCAATATATTACATGTCCGAGATTCGATCATCGGTATCTCCATACCTAGTTTGATCTCGCATCGACATGCACTCTTTTCTCGCTCCCTGATATAACATTCTAGTGATCACATCACTTGCTTGCAAGCTATCCTAATGTGATATCACCGAGAGGGCCCAGAGTATATCTATCCGTCATCTGGATTGACAAATTCCACTCTTGATCCATGAGCCTCAACATAACACCTTCGTAGTACTGAACCCATCTTTATAGTCACCCTGTTACCATGTGACGTTTGATGTTATCAAGATACTCTTCCGGTGTCAGCAATTAACATGATCTCATGGTCTAAGGATAAAGATTACTTCGTATGATGTTATAGCAATATAAACATAATGACTTGATCGTAATGCTATACTTCGGATGAATGTTCATCACATGATTCCACCAATGGTGTGACCTTGTTATTAACAACATCCAATGTCCATGATCAGGAAACCTTGATCATCTTGTTAATCAACAAGCTAGTCTATAAGAGAGGCATGACTAGGAACCCTTTTTGTTTATTAAACACACATGTATTGATGTTTCCGAATCTATACAATTCTAGCATGTAAAATAAACATCTATCATGTATAAGGAATATATAATAACAACTTTATTATTGCCTCTCAGGGCATATTTCCTTCATCGATGACTCCAGAATGTTTGGAAAAACACTTAGCAATCTTGCATGAGAGTTAAGAACTCTTGGAAGGGCTTGATTGCAATGGAGGTCATGGATGAAAAGGTGTATGTAAGATATACAAATTATAAATGTGGTTCTTGCAAAACTCGTTGCAGTTTGCAAAGTATTTGATACTTGTGCCATTTTGTGAAAACAGGAGGATCTGCTTGAGAATTGATCGTTTTGAAGCAACATGACTTGATGATGGCAAGCAAAACAGTTGATGGCCGACATCACCTCTTCCCTCAAAGTTTATCATTTGGATTAGTGGACTTGAATATAATTTGTAATCCTTGTATATGTGTCTTGCTTTTGGCGAGACGATTATTCATATGAACAAGTTACAAGCTAGTTTGTACTATTCTTATGAACAATACCTTATGGTCACATTATGATTATAAATAAGTTATTCTCATCACTATGTTAATGATAATAGTTTAAACATTTATGAAAGGATTAGAATGCTAAAAGATATCCAAAGTTTGATAATGAAATGACACTACAGTTTAAGTCATTTTGGTTATTGCAGGTTCTTTATGAAAGATCGGGGTCCTAGATGCTTAATCTAGAGACTTTGCAAAACCATGCCTCTTGGGAAGAATGACTAAAACTCCACATTCTGGTAAAGCGGTGATATGCGAAGAAATGTTGAATCTTATACATAGTGATGTATCGTATTTTCAACAAGTAGTGGAAATCATTTATTATGGACTTAAGTGAATAAGCGTATTTACTTAATGAAACATGAGTTCGAAATGATTTGAATCGTTCAAATGAGTTCACAAAAATAAGAGGATATTGAAATTAACGAGAACACGAAGTCTCTTCGATTTGATCAACATGACTGAAGTATTCAAGTTAAGTTTAGCATAAAAGGAACTTGTGAAAGATGTTTCACAAATTATGATAATTGGATGAATTCAAATTGTGTTGAAATGTCTAAACATCATAATCATTATGTATTAAGATACACATGGTATAATATTATCTCTTATCAGGGTTATAGTTGTCGTTTAGAGTTAAAGATCAAAATAAGCAAACACTCATTTGAAATACAAAGGAACATCTAAAAGATTCGTGGAAACAACACCATAAGTGTTATGTCAAGTTCGAGTTTCTGGAGATTTCGATAAGTCGAAGTCGTGGCAAATAAACAAGTCTTTATAGAGCATTCTTAGGAAGCTATGAATGCATCTTCCACAAGGGGCAAACCTGTTGTTGTCCAAAGCTGACGTGTCTTGATGAAGATACAGGTGGAAGAAAGTAAAAGATCAAAACAAGGTATTTGACCTTACCTCCGAATTATTGAGTGGCGCAGCGGAATTTGTTTCGTGAATCCAAACTCTACAAATAGAGAAGAAACGGTTGATAATGATCATAAAGTTTCAAGTGAATACTTTTACTAAAGAAAGTAGGATTCAACTATATATTCTACAAGTTTGTAGAATTGTATTGTTGATTCACTTGTCATGCTTTGAACAAGACATACCTACGAAATGCAAAGTACGAGAAATGAATGGTCAATGAAATCTTGTTAGTGGAATTCTCGATTTGATAGTGATCAAAGAATTTTGGAATATCCAAGATTATCGAGAGGACCTGGCTTTGAGTGGGAGCTAAGTGAAATCCCTAGATCTCAAACATGAATGTCATATTTGAGTGGGAGCTAAGTGAAATCCCTAGATTTCAAACATGAATGTCATATTTGAGTGGGAGCTAAGTGAAATCCCTGGATCTCAAACATGAATGTCATATTTGAGTGGGAGCGTGAAATCATTCTGGGATATGTGGATGACATATATGAATGATGTGATTGGTGTTAATAATATTTAAGTTAGATAAATAAGGATGAAGTTGAAGTTATTAAACAATAAGATCTACCGAGATAGATTGGTGAGTTTAATAAACACTAAATGTCGAATGCTTCCTGGACTTGATTCTGAAAGATGTTCAGAATGTCCTAAGCAAAGATTCTGAAGAAGCTCAGAATGGAACAAGGTGAGAAAGTAGTTCTTACTATATGAAGCATTGAGTTAGTATTGCAACTATGGTTGAAAGAAAGATATGCGTTGCATCTCCTATGCCTCAGTCATAGGTTCTTCCATATAACCATGTTGTATACTCGACGTAATGTGACCCGAAATTCTGTTTGGTAGGACAAAGTATTAACTGTAAGAACGTGTCTTTAAGTGATTCCTGAGTTGATCACTGAACCAGAATTAAGTTTGTACATAAATGGTAAGAAGCAATGTAAGTGGCATAGATGCATTTCTTGCACTAGGATCTACATAGATATAGAAGTATAAAAGCTCCATCTGATGTGATGTATAATGTTATGGCGGGGCTAGTTCGCTTTTAACGTAGAATGATGTGTCCCAGGGCCCAATGCCCATGAGAAAGCCCTCGAGGTTGATCTAAAGTCACTTTAAGCTCCTGGAATCCGGCCTTGTTCTACTGCCATGATTACAATATATACACAAAGGATAACAAAGTGTGTTTCGAAGTTTAGATGACAACGGTGAAAATGACCGTCATCATAAACACTAGAAACAAAGTCTCACTTTGTCGCCAAACAAATACTTCGACCCATTATGCGATAATGGTGTGAATGTCAAAATTAGGAAGACATCAACGATTTGCAAAAGACATAATGATCTGATAAAACAGAACATGGACATGACGTTTCCCATGAGCATGCATGATCTATAAACGCATATGGTATATGGTTTATATGAGTAAAATGCGAGCTAGGTTATTTGTACTCTAGTGCAAGTGGGAGACTGAAGGAGATATGCCCTAGAGGCAAATAATAAATAGGTTTTTATTGACATATCTCAATTAGTTTATAATAGTTTCATATTATGCTATAACTGTGCCAAGTAGAAACATTGGTACAGGTGTGGTATGAAACAACCAAGTCCCTCATAGCCTCTATTCATACTAGTTCATTGGTTATGAGGATGATCTGGGTTTCATGATCATGGTCATTTATGTCGACTGACAACGGGATCATATCATTGGAGAATGATGTGATTGGACATTCCTCGAAGGATTGCAACACGATTAAGTCATATAGTTCATTGTTGTAATAGCTATACCTAGACTCCTTCTCCTTAAACCGTGAACTCATATTACTCACTGTTTCTCGAGGTTGCTTAGACTGCATCAAGCGCCACTTGGTAATACAGTGGTTATAAAGGTGTACGTTGGGTATTCCGAAGGAACAGTAGATGACATGTGACTGCAAGACCGGGATTTATTCACCCACATGACGGGTAAAGATACATACGGTCGGTTTGGTGAGATTACATCCATAAATGTTGCAACATGTGACTCTGTCATGGGGATGTAATATCACGGTAACAAGAAAACATAACTTGTTGTGGACGAGATTGAACAAGGTATGGGATACCAATGATCGGATCTCGGACAAGTTGTATCGAGAAATAAAAGGAAGATGATGCTACATTTAGCGGTTCAAACGACATTGTCATCAGGAATGCATAGGGGTCACATGGACATCCCTGGTCCCACTGTTGATCATTAATACAGATCATGTCTAGAGCATTCCCGAGCCGTGAGAGGGTACACTTAAGGGTACGATGAGAGCGATCATTCATAAGATGGAATCACAGTAGATAAAGAGAGAAAGCTGGAATCGTTCCGCAGAGAGATCCGAAGTTGTTCAGAGAAAGAATAAAGGAAAAGACTCGGAAAAGTGTTTTCGGATAAATGAGAATTTAAATATATATTTATTATATGTTAATTGTGAATTAATATATTCTAAATAATATTTAGGTTAAGATTTAGAAAACCAACTTTTATATTAGGCCAAATCCCAGAGGGAAAGGGCCTAGAAATAAAGTCAGAAAAGAAAAAGAAAAGAAAAAACAGCTAATATATGGGCGGCAGAGTCCTCGCAGACGGGCAAAAGCGGCCACACTGGCCTGCTCAACCCTGCCCATGCGGGCTCACGGGGAGCAGATCAAGGCCATGAGCTGGTCACGGGCGAGCTGCCTATCCGGCTCGCCAGGCCAGCTCAAGCTGGCCGAGGGGACTGCCCACCCGGCTCTGCCCTGCCAAAGCCGCCACGGGAGACAAAGTGACGCTGGTGGGCTGCGCCAAGGCCCACCCGACCAGCCTCTTCCCTGGCTGCCTCTTTTTCTTTTATTTTATTAGTTATTTATAGATACATATAAATTTAGAAAAACATAAGTCACTTATTTTGGGACGAAGGGAGTATATGAAAACAAGCAAGAGTCCAGAGGAGAAGAGTGTTTATTCTAACCCTAGAATAAATTTAGCAAAAAAAGTGTTAGCAAACACGTATACGTGTTTTTTGTCAATATTTTCACTACTCGCATTTGCTTCGAGTACCGCTTCCACAAACAAACAACTAGTAGAACGGAGCAATTTGCTCACTACACCAATGTTAATCAAACGGTAAAAGAGCAAACAATTCAGGATCTCACTACTAGGAAACAGATTATCTGTGGCGCATGGAAATGCACCTTCTGTGGCGCATATCCTAGTCGCCACTGTTACCTCGCCACTGATAACTGCTTCCTGTAGCGAATGCGATGGAATTCTTCTCTCAGACTTCTGTGGCGCATTTCTTTGTATGCGCCACAGGAAGAAGTTCAGTGGCGCATTCCCTCGTATGCGCCACAGAAAGCCTATGGGCCACTAACTATACTTATATATTTGCCACTGACTATATAACACGTATTTAAAGTAAAATACGTTCCTGGTGTATAATCGGGTATTTATACAGGATTTATACAATATTAATCAAGATGAGTATAAACAGTACATTGCACAAGTAGTAGATGCATGAAAACATATATACAAACACTTAGAGCTCGATCGAGATACATATACAAAGTCAAGTGCCGAATTTTTACACAAGTGCCGAATACAAAGTTCATATCATCTCACATTACAAATATGAAGTGGTCACCGCCGCCTACACTAGGATCAAATAGAATACAGTTGTGATGATGGTGAGCAAGAGCATGAGCCCGACAAATATCTTCATCCGGTTCTTCTTCCGCAGGTGGTTCCTCCACTTGGCTACCGCCTCCTTTCTAGTCGTGTATCCTTTCTAGATATTGTCGTTGAACTTGTTCACATGTTTCAGTGACCTCCCACTCCTTATAGACTCGAACCCTACCCATGTAACATTACATACCACCTCGTCTCCATCTCTATAGACGACAAGTCATATTAGTAAAAATACAATGAAAACAATAAATAAAGGGTTCACATTAAGATATATATATATATATATATATATATATATATGTTCACAAAATATAAAACAAAGGATCCATAAACCTAAAAGATAGCATATCACGATCATCATAGAAGTAAAAAGTTCAACGACAACACGACCACAAGATAGTTTAATTCTAACAACAACGACCATTTCGACCACAAGATAGTAAAGTTTATGACACACACACTACAACCAAGGCCCATCGAGAATATACACACCGGATCATGCAAGAGGCACACATCGATCATGAAGACTTCTTCTTCTCGGCTTCGAACGGTAGATAGCCCTCTTCGCCATCCACGCCCTTGTGTCACCCTCGCTTACTAAGCTTCTTCGATCTCCTCTTACTCAACCCTCTAGCTTGTTGTAGGCCCCCTTGTGTTGACATCTTCAATGATGATTTACAACTTCGCTGAATGCAATGGAAGTCTTCTAAGATCCTCATTGTCGCTTCACGCCCAAAGTTTTAGACCATTCTTGGAGACTAGATGGCAGTGTTAGGTTCTAGCAATCCCAAACATAACCTTTAAGGTGATGGAGGACGAAGGCCTCCTTGGCACCACCAAAGAGCCAATGCTTGATGCAGGGAACTCGAGCACATGCTTGAACACGTGTTTGCCATCCTTGATACATTCCCCTTATCTAAGAAGGTGCATCCTTCTTGGCATAGCCTTCGAGAGCCTCATTGAGAACACCCCTTATTCGTGTAGTCTTTCTTCTTCACAAACTCCCTAGTCGAAATACGTGGCTAGCGAATACCACGGGGCAAGGATGATGAGTGTGCAGTATTTGTCTCTGCGCAACACAATTGGAACGGAATGTTGGAAAAAGATCAAAGGAAGAAATTTATAAGAAATGCATAAGTTACGACGGTGATGAGCGAGTGTGTACTTACTCGGGAAAGAAAGGCAAAAGAAGTGTGTCCTTCCTCTTCTTGTCCACCATGAACTTCTTGAGGTACGCCGTCGCCTTGGTCCATGTCTCCGATCCTTCAATTAACCTGGTCTGTCCCGCATGTAGTAGGGATCCACTATCGCGATTTATGGGGTACTCTCTCTTGATCTTGATTGCCAGATTGAGCGCGTATAGGCGGACCAAGTTATAGTCCAGGCGTTTCGTGAGAAACAACTTGAATATGTCCTTGTACGCTATGAAGAATATATCCGCGGGGGGTCATCGACGAAGCCCACATCCAATGGCACCTTGGCCGTGAAAACCGGGTAATTTGGATCTTTTTCTTTAAGAAGGATGCCCTCTAGTGTCTTGACACCCTCTTGCAAAGTTAACATGGGTCCAACGGCGATGTGGAGAATATCCGGAGTCAATATCGGATCACCAGCTACATCCACTCGGTGAAGGAGGTATGCCTATGAGGCAAATAATAAATAGGTTTTTATTGACATATCTCAATTAGTTTATAATAGTTTCATATTGTGCTATAACCGTGCCAAGTAGAAACATTGGTATAGGTGTGGTATGAAACAACCAAGTCCCTAGTAGCCTCTATTCATACTAGTTCGTTGGTCATGAGGATGATCTGGGTTTCAAGATCATGGGCATTTATGCCGACTGACAACAGGATCATATCATTGAAGAATGATGTGATTGGACATTCCTCAAAGGATTGCAACACGATCAGGTCATATAGTTCATTGTTGCAATAGCTATACCTAGACTCCTTCTCCTTAGACTGTGAGCTCATATTACTCATTGTTTCCCGAGGTTGCTTAGACTGCATCAAGCACCACTTGGTAATAGAGTGGTTATAAAGGTGTATGTTGGGTATTCCGAAGGAATGGTAGATGACATGTGACTGCAAGACCGGGATTTGTTCACCCACATGACGGGTAAAGATACATACGGCTGGCTTGGTGAGATTACATCCATAAATGTTGCAACATGTGACTCGGTCACAGGGATGTAATATCATGGTAACAAGAAAACATAACTTGTTGTGAACAAGATTGAATAAGGTATGGGATACCAATGATCGGATCTCGGACAAGTTGTATCGAGAAACAAAAGGAAGAGGATGCTACATTTAGCGGTTTAAACGACATTGTCATCAGGAATGCATAGGGGTCACATGGACATCCCTGGTCCCTCTGTTGATCATCGATACAGATCATGTCTAGAGCATTCCTGAGCCGTGAGAGGATACACTTAAGGGTACAATGAGAGCGATCATTCGTAAGACGGAATCACAGAGAGAGAGAGAAAGCCGAATCGCTCACGGAGAGATCCGGGTTGTTCGAGAAAGAATAAAGGAAACGACCCGTAAAAAAGTGTTTTCTTGATAAATGAGAATTTAAATATATGTTTATTATATGTTAATTGTGAGTTAATATATTCTAAATAATATTTAGATTAAGATTTATAAAAGGAACTTTTATATTAGGCCAAATCCTAGAGGGAAAAGGCCTAGAAATAAAGCTACACAAAAAGAAAAAGAAAAAGTGAAAACAGCCAGCCCACATGGGCGGCAGATAGTCCCTGCCGCATAGGGGGCAGGCGCCATCTGCCGGCCGCCATCTCGGGCCTGCTCAACCCCGGCCCATGTGGGGCTCACGAGGGAGCGGACCGGGCGCACGAGCTGGGCCGTCGGGGCGAGCCGGCCCACCCGGGCTCTGGCCAGCCGCCTCATGGGCGCCAGATGGGTCGGCGGGGCACTGCCCACTGGCTCACAGCCAGCTGCCACATGGGAGACAAAGTGACGATGGTGAGGCCCACCCGGCCAGCCTCTTCCCTGGCTGCCTCTTTTTATTTTATTTTATTAGTTATTTTCTGTTTTGTCTATTTGGCTGAGTTGATTCGGCCCAATCGGCCAGGACGAAAATTCGTGTAATTTTGCTTTGACTATTAGTCCCACATGGCTATCCCAATGGGGAGGGCACATCCCCTCCGCTTATATAAAGGGGTGCCCATGGGTGGGATTTGACACACAACTTGAGAAGTCATTTGGTTAACTTTCTCCCTCCCTCTCTCTATACCTTGTGACCATGGCCCCAAGTCCTGGCTTTCGATTGAGGCACACTGCAAAGACGCGCCTAAGGGCCATGTGGATTCTAGCCGGATATCAACTTCCGACTCGGGGGATCGGGAGCCGGAGGTCTCATCTTGCACCCTGGATGTGTACGAAGACACGAGGCACAACACTTAGGGCGCTTAAATGTCGTGGAGTCAAGTCGCTGCACCCATGAAGATGAAGAAGGATCAAGGGTGACTCATGAGAGCTTCATGACCTTGAGGTCGGCTACGAGTACAACTATTTCAACCACGCTCCTCAGGAACGCTAACCGCTGCACGGCCTATAAGGGTATGTATTCTCTACGCATTGGTCGTTACCGCATTACTACATAGATAGATCCTAGGCGCTTTTGGGGTTCCATCGTAGGATTTTTTTTGTTTTCTGCTGCGATCCCCAACACTCGAGGCAAGCCATATTGTGTGGATGGTACGACGATGGCGTCCTGAGCCCGGATCCTCTTTGGAAGAGGCTGGCTCGCACCCTTCTTCTTCTTATTATTATTATTACCTCGCCTCGTGTTTATTCTTCATAATGTTGTCCTCCATCGCCATCCGCCATCGGCCGCCTTGAGTGTGTTGGGGCTGAAAACCGATCCTGGTTTCTCTTGTCGTGGATCGGGCAGCCGAGGCGCCTCTTGAGATAAACCATGGAAGACCAGCACCGCAGCATGTATTGGGCCGACCAGCTTGATGGTCGCGAGCTGTGAAGGGTTCTTCATCCACAGAAGGCATATACAATCCTTTGTCAGAGCCTGTGTTGATGAAGTCATCAATGTTGACCAATTCATCATCATCATCATGGGTGCCATCATGTGGTGGTGGTAGCGGGGCGACGGCGGTTGCGGACAACGCCTTTGCTATGGGCGGCATACACGCTACCAAGAGTTGCTGGTGACGGGTGGTGGCAACGATGGCGGCCGCTTCCGAGGTGGTGGCTGGGAAATCGATCGAGAGGTGGCGCTGGTGCTCCCCCCACAAGATGAATCTGGGTCTTCGGCCATGTCAAGGGCCAGTTGTAGCATTCTCCAAGGGTCTTGTGTTTATCGGCTCCCTGAGGTTGAAAGGGGGGTCCATGTTGTCGCACCCTGGCAACACCCGAGCCAACGACCTCATCACGCCATCATCCATTGGATTGTTGTGCATCGTGCGGCTCGCCAGTTGTATGAGAGTGCCCTTGGCAACATCCTTCAACTCACCGCCGACATCTTTAAGCAGGAGTACGCAAGAAGTGTCCTGAGGCAAAACATGTTGTTGGGCATCATGAGATGGCAACAATCATGCATCAAAGGCATAAAGGAGATGGTGTGCACTAACTAATTAGTTACCTTGGTGATGGCGTGGAGCTCGGCTAATGTAGAGACACGGCCAATGCTGGCTGGCCTATCATCATCCGTGATTCTTCGCCGGTGCCTCACGGCACCACCGCCGGCTGTCAGGCCTTATTGGTATCTTTGGCGGGGGCGCCGTGTGACCAAACGAGCGGTTGTGTCTCGGCGTTGTTTGGCCGGCGAGGTCACCAGGTCCAGCGACAATCGCTAACATTGATGCCCGAGTTACGCCGCTTAAGTCAAGTGATGTATCGCCCGCCGACCTCCCCGCATTCCAAGCGTAAGCCCTCAAAAACTCGGGGGCCATCACGAGCTTCTCTTCCACTAACTTGTCCACTGCTTTTCGCCCACCGCCTTTCTCCTCCAAAGGTTCTGACCTTCATCTTCAGCTCTTCAACAATGTTTTATCCTTAGTCGACGGTTCTTCCTCTCCTTCTTTTCTTAGCGCCCTTTGTAGTACTCCTGAACTTCATTCTCGCATCAAGCCGACACGGCCAACTCGAGGACGGCGGCAACCCCTTGTCCCTCTTCTTGTAAGCATTCGTCGCCTTGAAAACCGTGTCCCACGGCCCATCTAATCCTCGACGACTCTTTGAAGGAGCGTTTCAGCCTCCTCCTGCAGAGACAAGGAAAGGTGAACCCATTTAGATTCTTGGCTTCATTATTTTAATTAGAACGCAATAGACTTGAAATCAGCGATAAATTCCTTACCAGCTTGTTCTCGAACTCCTACACCTCTAGATCGTCGGTGATGAACTCCCTGCTTTCTTGTCCAGTAGTAGAGGGCCCATAAATTGCCTAAGCTGCAAGTCCGTGATTTTAAGCCAAGAGTTGTCTTTACCAAGGTGTTCAAGCTCAAGGCCCTCCTTGTCCCTATAACCGCCGCTTCCAAGGTGGTGGTTACCTATGTTCGCTCTCGCATAGTCCTGCCTCAGCTTAGTCCAATGTATAGCGCCGATAGCTACATCCGCCTTTGAATATCTTAAACTCCTCTTCATCTAGCATCAGATTTTTCTTACTAATAACCTCCCAATTTTCACCTTTGTCAATGCTATTCTTCACCTGTGTTTTCCATTGCTCAAGGCGTTGCTCATCTTTGTGAGGGCTAGTTTGTTCACCGGTTCTTCTCTCGAGGTTTCTAAACCGCCTGGGAATCAGACGCTTGTGAATCTTCTTAAGGAGGTTATCGACCAAAGCTGCATTGTCAAGATGTCCGATGTACTTTGTGTTGATCGACATGCTTTCCTGCACGATGCACCCGAAGGCAGATCATACCTTTGGCAAACACCTCCGCGCAATGGGTTATCCACTTTCGTGACCTCGTTGAACTCATCGCAGATGGTGGCGCACCGCACCTTCCGATCCTTCTTTTCCTTCTTCTTCTTCCGAGAAGCTACCGGTTGCCGCCACCGCCATCCGCGTCTTCACCACCATCACTGCGGGTGTCGCCATCGATGGTGTCATCCTCTTCGCCGCCACCTTCACTAGTTCCATCATAGTCGCCTTCGCCCCCTCGTAATCAGGATCTCCTTCCTCATTGTCCCCAGCAGCTCTGGCGACAGTCGCCTCCTCCTCCGGTGGTGGTGTAATCCTCATCGTCTCCTCCTCCTCTTATTGGGACCCCCACCAGAATGACTTGTTGGCCTGTCTAGCTTGTTCTTCAACGCCATGTGCTTAGAAGGGCTAGCCTCGTTGCCTCGACATGTTTGCACTACTTATTAAAAAGAGGTAAAAAGTTAGTATAAATCTCAGCCAAAAATTCGCATGACCTTTGCTAATTTTTTGACCTAGAGTGCCCATTTCTCAACCGAAACGGAAGTGAATCGACACTTCGGGAGAAATGGGCAACTCAAATAAAATCCCTGCAAGACAAAATACCCCATCCCCATATTGATAGCCCCATGCATTAACCCCAGCTGGATCCATCACCCATCATCCACAATACATTCAGTATATATAAAACAACATGTACAATATATTGCAAGAGCAAGATAGTAACCAATATATCATTGTGTATATATACCATAGGCGTAATAAAGAAGACAATATATTGCTTACAATAGTTTTTGAATTTTCTATATACACAAAGTTTTGAATTTGCCAAAACTCTTAACATGAAAAGTGTGTATACTAATCCTTCATCCACCGATTCAAACCCCACATAAATCAGACCATCTAACTCTCAAAACATCTTCTAAATTTTCATCATACAAAACTTCTGAATTTTCAGTCATACAATGTGGCTGCCTATGATTGTTCATTAAACAATGTAAAGTTCTAAATAAAATGAAAGTAAAAAATGGTTGGTCATTAAACAAGCATGGTGAGGTGCAATTTAGCAACCACTACAAGAGAATTATGAGGCAACAATTATGAGGCATTGATATACCAAATTTAGGCATCTTCTCACACGTAATCGATCAGCTTAACATTGATACTAAAAGATGACCGAATATAGATAACTTGCTATATCAATTTTGTGTTCATCCAACAATCGTGAGATAACTTCCATACTCTAGATACCTATTACAAGTAAGAATTCATGAATGAGCTAACTATGAAATGTTTGCTGAGTAGAACTTGACATAACTTCATAATGTAACAACATTCTCTGATACATGATGATTTAACAATTAATAACATGAGCTACAGGATAAAGACAGCTTTGTCAATCATGATGGCATACATTCAATCCAAATTTGTAGAACTAAACCAAATAGTGGAGGCAAGAGTCCAGTGCTACTAAGTTCAATATTTGTGAGTCAACTAGAACCAGATGTAAAACCACCTTGATACTATTGGCATACATTTATCTCGCATAATCACATGATAATCAAGGAAACGCTACATAATATCGGGCATAAACTTAGGGAATGTTCTTAATTCCCGATAATCTGGTCTTGAACCGACCTAAGCTAGTACTTGGACAACTGGGGACTAAGGCGCCAGACTATACCAAACATTGCATCCACATAAGACTAGATTGTCGGGCTAATCCCCAACCATGGATGCAGAGCAGTGCATGTAATTCGAGGGTACCTGCCATCGTTGTGGTGGTCGCCAACAACGAGGGTGGCGGTGGTGCCCTCATTGCGGGTGGCGTGCCTCCTCCTCCACGGGCTTCAACGCTGCCAGCGGCCTCCTCCTCCACTTGTGGAATTCTCTTCGATCTTTGGGTCGTTGTTTTTGTCAAGTTTTACTCGCTGGCAGCCTTCCATTCCGATGATGCTCCTCTTGCCCCTTGATACGCCCCATAACGATCTATAATTTTGATGGTTTATGCTAATAATATGCTTTTGACACTCCTTTTTTATAAAGTTTATGATTTATTTGACTAACCTACTAATAGTTGCAAAAGTGCACAATGTTCTTGTTTTACACTTTGATGTGTAGGAATTACCAAGAACACAAGTGGAAACCTTGTTGAGTCAAATTGGGATTTTTCCGTAAATCTATCTCATAACTGCTTTTTGAAGATGGCCACGCTTCGGGTCAAGAGGGTGTCAAACGGAAAACTCTTCAACTAAAAGTTGTTGGACATTTAACGACAAACATTCGGACATAAAATTTAGCTGATTTTGAGTCCTGACGGGCCGCTAGGCCTGATTTATCGCAGCCCAAGATGGGGTGACGGAATCCAGAAGCTATATAAAGGGAGGAAACCTAATTCGCCCAAGCCACCTCCACCCACGAATTTGCAGCCACCAAAGCCATGTTTTTGCCTCCCCCATGGATCCCATATCCATGGAGAGGGCTCCCAAGAAGCCATGAAGGAGGGGGGCTAAGGGGAGGTGCTCCCCCATGATACCGGCGGGTAAGGAGTCCTCACGCCACTGCGGCTGCCGCCGCCTCTTCACCATCTTCAGCGCCATCTCCATCACCTAATCCTCCTAGTATGCAGTGGTTCATCCTCCCATATACCTCTGTACCATCCTATGTAAACATGGTGTTTGATGCTATAAGTTATAATCCTATGATCTATGTCATGTTTGTGTAGTTTCTTTGTTCTTAGATTGAATGGTTGAACGTCTTTGGTTCATTAGAGTTGTATGTTGATATGGTACAGTCCTTTGGTGTCCATTATATTTGTGCGTGCATGGATTAAACATCATAGGGTTTGTAGTATGTGTAAAAGGAAGGGGGAGTTCTGCCAGAGTGACAGAAACCTAAGGACGCGAACCGGAATGTTACACGTATGGGAATAAGAGGACCATTAAACTTAAGGCTATGGTTGGGGAAACCTTAATACATTGTTAGTAATTATGGATGTTTGCTAACAATCCAATCATATAGTACATGTAATTCCAAGTAGTGAAGCGCATGTATATTTAGCCTCTCCCACATAGAAAAGTGCATCAAGACAATGAACCCGATCTATTCGCTTATTTAAACTTGGACAAAGGCACCACAATTACCGCCACTATTCCACACTCATGGTTCTGTTAGTTTAGTGTATTTTATTGCTGCAGCAACTAGCTTTACTTTCTTGTTATTTATTATCATTCAAAGCTATCTCTAGTACTCGTATTGTTGCTCTAGTTTTATTTCCTAGATAATGCAAACATTTTGTGTGAGAGTTGTATCAATGGTTGATAGAACTTGATAGAACATTTATCCTACCTTTAGCTCCTCGCTAGTTCAACACTCTTACTTATCGAAAAGGCTACACACGATCCCCTATACTTCCGGGTTATCAAGACCTTTTCCGGCACCGCTGTCGGAGCAATAGCGCAGGGTGAATATTCTTGTGTGCACTTGTTTGCTTTTATCTCTAAGTAGTTTTACTTTCAGTTTTAAGTTGTTCTCATCTACTTATGGATAGGAATGCTAATTACAAAAAAAATAGTTGTACTTGTTACCTAAAAACGCTTCAAAAAGGAAAGTGATTGGAAAGATGAGTAATGGTTAAGTGGGGTCGACCTTGAACACTTGTGTTCATGCCTATGAAACCAAAAACAAATCTTCCCATGGAAGCTTTTCATTAAAACCAGAAAAGAATGAGAAAGTTTTTGTGTTGAAGTTTTTACACAGAGAATAAGGAACACCAAACAGAGAAATTGAAGAATGGCCAAAAGTTTCTTCAACAACCCTCGGTTTGCAAACCTTTAAACTTTGTTTTTGAGCAAAGATAGAAACTTGAATAAATTTGGAGCATTTGTATCTTTTTATTTATTTGTCTTAGCATCAAACACCGCCACATTTGTTTTTTTTGAGTCTTGAAGTTGTTACCTCTGTAGCAACTGCTCCTTATCCTTTTATTTTCGCTTTTGTGCCAAGTATAACTTCTAATGAGAGAGAAGTAATGCTTGGGAAAGTTGTTGTCCCGGAACAGATTTTTGTGCTTCGCTGTAAAAATTCGTGTAAAATTTCTGTGCGTCGGTTTGAGCTATAATTGTTTGTGCTTCTGCCCCATGTTGTTATCCAACTTTCGTTAGTTCAACACTTTTGATTTGAGCAATAGAAGATCTTCAAAAAATCGGTTTCTACCGCTGGTCTGTTTTGACATATTTCTGCCATTATTTGCATTTGCTTCTTGTTGATTCATTTTTGGGTTCTCTTTAGGGAATTGAGCTTTTTGAGGGAAGTGCTATAGTAGCTTGTATTTTAATGGAAGTTTTACTTGTGTTGGAACTGAAACCAAAGACTTATTATCTTGAGTACACTAATGTTGCTAATGAAGATTGTGTGAAGGAAAAATTTCAGCTGTAAGGTAAGAATAATGTAATGAGATGAAGAATGGACTAAAGTTTCAATCTTGGGGATGCCACCGTGTCACCCCAAGAAATATCCAAGAAGTACAAGTTGCCAAAGCTTGGGGATGCTCAAGGCATCCCTTCTTCATCAATAAAAATCGTGTTCTTCCAAACACTTCATTTTTATTGTTTCATGCATGCTTATGTTGTTCTTGGAGCGCCTTCGCTTTTAGTTTTTGTTTGCTTGGTTTGCTTGAATAAATTGGTTGGTCCCCTCATTCATACATTAGTTTTCAAATAAGATTGGTTTGATTGGAAAAGAGTAGGAAAACTTCATGCTTAAGTGGTAAAAGGAGCTTGTTTTGATCGTGGCCTATGCTTTGTCATGTCATGCTTGATATTATTTTGTCTTTTATTCTTAGTGATTTTGTTGTAGTATGACATGTTCTAAAACAATTGAGATTGCTTAACGTGCCTTGAAAGAATCATGCGTTGTTTTAGCATATTA
This sequence comes from Avena insularis, assembly GCA_023614405.1. Classification (NCBI taxonomy): domain Eukaryota; kingdom Viridiplantae; phylum Streptophyta; class Magnoliopsida; order Poales; family Poaceae; genus Avena; species Avena insularis. The sequence continues at coordinate 504,997,244 of CM042692.1, read as the reverse complement.
AAGCATAGTATTGTGGTATTATCCTTGATGCTTTATTTGGGTCGATTTGGCTAATGCTCACACCATGTTAAGACTATCCCAAGTCACCATAGCCTCTATGATCCTTTTTAGTTTTCGACTTGAAATATCACTTTATGCTTTAATTAATGATGTTTTGTTGCTTTGCATGATTATGGCCATTATTGCTCTCTTTAGTTGGTCGCCCCCTCTTTTGCTAGCCTCCATAACCAAGTATGAGTTCCACTCATGCATCCAACTCCAAATAAAACCAAGTTATTCAAAAGAGTCCACCATACTTACCTATTAGCATTTGCTATTCCAAGTATATTCATGTTTTTATCTACCTTCTGAATTAAACTTGTTATGAGAAAACTAGTGATTAAAGCTCTCACAAACTTGATGGAACACTTTACTTTTCTAGCCCCTAATAAACTTCAAAAATATTGTCATCTATGTTGTATATGCAAGCACTTATACGCTGGGGATTAGCGTAACTATGTCATTATGAGGAACGCTTTCAACATTGCACTTATATATTGTACCCACTGATATCATGCTCTTTTGTCTATGGATGTCAGTGAAATGAAAGGGGAGCTTGTAAATTCATGGAGTTATGTATGTGTGTTAGAGAAACGCCTAGGCCGCTGGTCTAATCCATGCCTAATCATGGTGGAGACCTACATCGTAACCATAATGAGCAATCTATGAAGCATTCTTCTTATAAAAAGAGATAGAGATTCGTAAAAGAAAAAAGAGATGAGAAAAGAGGAAAGAGAGAAAACACCATTTTCCCATGGTAAATAAGAAGATTACTGAGATGCTTATTGTCCGCTTGCCTTGTCATTTTGATATGGGGATTCTTCAGATCATCAGTTAGGGTACCTGCCATGTTCTCTATGATACACATGTACTTACTATGATAAGAACTTACCAGAATTCAAACTTGAGTAGCATGAGGAGCGATCCTCGATTCAAGGGACATGATATTGCCAACTTATATACTTTGTCGGCATATATTCCATAGTTTGTTCACTTTAACCTTAATCACTTCAAGATGCTTATGATAGGGGCAATGAGAGCTGAAAGCTAATAAGTACCATAATTTTTAGAAGCTCTTATGAGACTTGAATGTAGGGGTTCAGAGTATGGAAAAAAAATTCTACCGCATACAAACAAACAAGCCAAGATCTATCTACTAGATTGTAGCAACGAGTCGATGGAATAACTCACCCTCAAAGATTCCAAAGTGTTTAACGAGAGCAGATTCGTGGGTGATGTAGTCGCATCTTCCCGATCTCAAGATCACAGAGACGATCCTTCCAGCCATGCTTTCCAAGAGCCGGGCACAAGGTCGCTCAGATTGACGAAGACCTTCCTCTCCCTTGTTCCAAAGAAAATGGAGGTTGTAGCACTCTCCTCATGATTCCTAAGAAAGACAACCGTGGTACCGAGGTAGAGGGAAATCCTGCAGGCTTCGCCAAGCCTAAATGTAGTATGGTGGAGCTTATGAGAGAGGCTATTAGTGGTCTAGTAATTAGACACACCAATTAGAAGGCTCTAAACCAATTAGAAGGCTCTAAATCAAATAGCTCTAAACCGGGGTTTAGATCTAGGGTTTAGTTTAGAGGATAGGAACTTGTGTGTGTAGGAGGGAGGCCCCGCCTCCCTTTATAGGTGGGAGGGCGGCCAAGGGAGGAGTCCCTCCCAAGTCGGCCTTGGGAGGCGCTACCGCCAAGGGGACTCCTCCCCAAGTCGGTCTCCACCTCCTCCTCTTTTCCCACTTCCCAAAATTGCTTGACTTTCAAACTAGCCGCTTGACTTTTCAATTTAGGATTTAAATAAACTTTATTTGGGACAGCAAGAATACTTAGTACATGATGCAATCATTCCAATATGTAATGACACATTCATGTACCCTCCCTCCGGAGTGCCGGACATTCCGGATCTTCTAGAATGTTCCCATGAAAACACCTAACCATTCCCCAACTCAAACGGACTTTCCTTATATGAATCTTATTCTCCCACCATTCCGGATCACCTCGTGATATCCCGGATCCCATCCGAGACCAACAACATTCGGTCTCTTTCTCATAATACCATAACTACTCAAACAACGTCAATCCTTATGTGTCTCCTACGGCTCGTGGAATTATGCGACATGATCGAGACACTTCTCAACAATAACCAATAGAGGAATCTGGAAATTCATATGGCTCTACATATTTCTAACGACATTTACATCGAATGAACCACTTACATACGATACCAATTTCCCTTTGTCTCACGATATGTTACTTATCCGAGGTTATGATCGATTTTATCTCCGCATACCTAGTTCATCCTCACATCGATAAGTACTCTTTTCGCTCCCTGATATGTGATCCCTTGTGACCAAGTCACATGCTTGCAAGCTAATTGATGACATTTCACCGAGAGGGCCCAGAGAATATCTATCCGTCATGTGGATGGACAAATCCCACTCTTGATCCATGTGTTTCAACCAATACTTTCCTAACACTCAATGCCACCTTTATAGCCACCTCATACGGTGTGGTGTTTGATGACATCAAAGCATCCATCCAAGAAAGGCAATATGCATGATCTCATGGTCGAAGGAATTAGGTTACTATGTATCGTAAAGCATATAGCAATTGAACTATTGAAATGACTTGATCTTTATGCTACGCTTTATCTATAGGAGTATGTCCTCCATATCATTCTCCTAATCGATATGATCTTGTTGTTTGATAACATCTCAATGTTCATGATAGGGAAACCACAATCATCAATCAACCAACAAGCTAGTGAAGTATAGAGGCTATACTAGGGACTTCAAATTAAGATTACAAAACACAAAATTATTAATGGTTTCCTTGTTAATACTATTATAGCATGAATGTAAACATTTATCATAAACACAAAGATATAATAATAACTACATTTATTATTGCCTCTAGGGCATATCTCCAGCCTCCCACTTGCACTAGAGTCATCTAATCTAGATTACATGGTAATATACCCAACACCCATGGCGCTTTGGTGTTGGTCATGTTTTGCCCTGGAGAGGTTTAGTCAACGGATCCGCCACATTCAGATCTGTGTGTACTTTGCAAATCTTTATATCCCCATCCCGGATATGTTCTCGAATAGCGTGGAAACGCAGCTTGATATGCTTCATTTTCTTGTGTGACCTTGGTTCTTGCCAAGATTGGCTATGGCGCCCATGTTATCACAAAGAGATAGACATTGGGTCCAGCGCACTTGGAACCACACCCAGCCTCAGAATGAACTCTTTCATCCATATCGCTTGTGAAGCCTCCAAGCAGCCATGTATTCTGATTCGCTTGAAGATCTCGCCACAACACTTTGCTTTGCACCTCCAAATAATCACGCACCATTCAAAATAAATACGATCCAGATTGTGATTTAGAATCATCCGGATCGGTGTTCCAACTAGCATCGTGTAACCATTAACAACGAAATGCTCATCACCTCCATAAGAAAGAACCATATCCTTAGTTCTTCTCAAGTACTTAAGGATGTTTTTGATCATCATCCAATGATCCACTCGGATCACTTTGATATCCGCTAGTTAGACTAACAAAGATATGCGATGTCGGGTCTAGTACATAGCATGGCATACATTAGAGATCCTATGGTCGAGGCATAGGAGTCTTACTCATCCTTTCTCTATCTTCTCGATGTCGGACTTTGAGTTTTACTCAAGGTCGATACAACATGGGCAAGAACCCTTTCTTGCTATCTTCCATTCCAAACCCTTTAGAACTTTGTCCAAATATGTACTTTTAGACAATGATATTTGCTTCGATCTATCTCTATAAATCTTTATGCCTAATATGTAAGTCGCTTCGCCAAGATTCTTCATTGAAAAACTATTATTCAAATACTCTTTGACACTATTAAGAAGGTCTACATCATTCCCAATCAACAATATGTCATCCACATACAGTATTAAGAATGCTACAGAGCTCCCACTCACTTTCTTGTAAATACAAGCTTCTCCATAAGTTTGTATAAAACCAAAATTTTTGATTACCTTATCAAAACGTTGATTCCAACTGGATGCTTGCTTCAATCCATAGATGGACCGCTGAAGCTTGCATACCTTGTTAGCATCTTTAGGATCGACAAAACCTTTGGGTTGTATCATATACAACTCTTCATCAATGTTCCATTGAGGAATGCCGCTTTGACATCCATCCGCCATATCTCATAATCATAATATGCAGCGATTACAACATAATCCTCACAGACTTTAGCTTCGCCATCGTGAGAAAGTCTCATCGTAGTCAATTCCTTTGAATTTGTCGAAACCCTTTTACACAAGTCGAGCTTTATAGATGAATATTACCATCAAAGATCTGCTTTCTTCTTGAAAATCCATTTGTTCTCGATGTTCTTCCGCCATCCCAGAAGTCCACCAAAGTCCATACTTGGTTTTCGACATGGATCCAATCTCGGATTTCATGGCTTCTGCCATTTATTGAATCTGGCTCATCATCGCTCCTCATATGTCTCGGTCATCTGTGTTGTCCACCAACATGACATTCATAATGGAATCATACCAACTGGAGTGGTACGATTTCGCTGACCTCCGAGGTTCAGAGCAACTTCAACCAAGTTTCATGATCACCATCATTAGCTTCCTCTCTTATTGGTGCACCACAGAACTTCTTCCTAAGGTCGCTACTCGCAATTTCGAGAGAAGGTTCACAACCTCGCCGAAGTTCTACTTTCCTTCCAAATACTTCTTTTGAGAGAAATTCTTCTCTAGAAAGGATCCATTCTTAGCAACGTAAGATTTTGCCTTCTGATCTATGATAGAAGGTATACCCAATAGTTTCCTTCGCATCCTATGAAGACGATTTTTCCGCTTTGGGTTCAAGCTTGTCCCCGCAACTTCTTTACATAGGCTTCAGATCCCCAAACTTTAAGGAACGATAATTTAGGTTTCTTCCCAAACCATAATTCATACTTGTCGCTTCAACGGATTTAGACGGTGCCCTATTTAAAGTGAATGCGGCCGCTTCTAATGCATAACCCCAAAATGATAGCGTAAATCAGAAGTGACATCATAGAACTAACCATATCTAAGAGAGTTCGACACGACATTCGCATACACACCATTACGCTGTGGTGTTCTATGTGTCAATCAAGTAAAGTATTCCACATTTCTTCAAATGCTCGCCAAACTCAGAATTTAGATATTCACCTCCACGATCGTAACGCAGAAATTTAATCTTCTTGTTACGCTGATTCTCTACCTCATTTTGAAACTCCTTAAACTTCTCTAAAGTTTCGGACTTATGTTTCATGAAATAGATATACCCATAACTACTCAAATCATCCGTGAAGGTAAGAACATAACGATAACCATCACATGATGCTACACTCATTGGACCACACACATCGGTATGTATGATTTCCAATAAGTCCGAGAGCTCGCTTCCATCATACCGTAAATGGAGTCTTAGTCATTTTACCCATCGACATGCTTCAAGATCTTTCAAGTGATTCAAAATCAAGTGATTCAAGAAGTCCATCTAATGGAGTTTCTTCATACGCTTCACTCCAATGTGACCAAGACGAAGCCACATATAGGTCTAATTATCGCTGATTTCAAATGTTTAGCCTCAATGTTGTTGATATGTGTATTTCCACCATCGAGATTCAATATGAATAGACCATCTATCAAAGGTGCATGTGCATAAACGTATTACTCATATAAATCGAACAACCATTATTCTCGATTTAAACAAGTAACCGCCTCGCAATAAACAAGATCCCGATATAATGTTCATGCTTAACGCAGCACCAAATAACAATTATTTAAGTATAAAACTAATCCCGATGGTAGATGAAGAGGTAGCGGTCGACCGCGATCACATCAACCTTGATCCGCTTCCTACGCCGATCGTCACCTCGCTCTTCACTAGCTTCCGCTTATTCGCAGCCCTGCTTCGAAGTTACAAATATGAGCAACCGAACCAAAGATTAAATACCCAGCACTACTACTTAATACTAGTGAGATACACATCAATAACATGTATATCGATATACCTTTCTTCTTGATGTTGCTGCCTTCAACCGCCAAGTACTTTGGGCAATTCCGCCCAAAGGACCTTTCTCCCTTGCAAGAAAAGCACTCGGCCAGTGCTTAGGTCCAGCCTTGGTCTTCTTCGTCAAGATGGTAACTTTCTTACCACCCTTCTTGAAGTGTCCCTTCGCTTAGACTTGCCTTTCTTGAATTTGGTGGTCTTATCGACCATCAACACTTGGTGCTCTTTCTTGATCTCCACTTCTCGCAGATTTTAACATAGCAAATAGTTCGCAACTCTTGTTCATGTTCGCATGTTGTAGTTCATCACAAAGTTCTTGTAACTTGGTGGTAGTGATTGAGGATGCGGTAAACCCCAAAGTATTAGGGAATCACTATACCCAAACTTTGAAGTTTATTTATGCGTCTGCACATTTTAAGCACATGCTCACCGACGAGCTACCTCTTCCATCTTGCGCTTAAAGAACCTTTCGTAAGTTTATAACTTTCAATTGCCGATGAGTCTCAAAGATTAATTTGAGATCCTCGACAATATCATATGGATCCGACTCTTCAAACCTTTTCAAGCTCGATTCTAAACCATACAAGATAGCACACCGAACTATGGAGTACCGATTCTTCCGAGCGAGGTAAACATTCTTTACTTCATCGGTAGCATCACCGCAGTGGGTCACCTAGCGGTGCATCCAAAGACATAGGTCAAATTACCATGTGAGGACAATCTCAAATTGCGGAACCAATCCAAGTTGCTTCCATTGTTTTTCAACTTTTCTTTCTCTAGGAACGCATTAAAATTGATGGTAGGTGCCATTGATCTACAAATATATTTGCAATAGTTTAGACTAAGTTTATGACAAATTGAGTTCTAATTAATTAATGAAATTAAACTAGGTGAACTCCCACCAAAACAACATCCCTCACATTGTTTTAGTGATCACATCGAACCAAATCCACTACATCAACACCGATCATCACGAGAGCTGATATAGTTTTAGTGGCAACAATCATCATGTTCATCATATCTACTATATGATTCATGCTTTACCTTTCGCGATCCGTGTTCCCGAGGCCATGTCCGTATACATGCTAGGCTCACAAGATCAAACCTTAGCTACCGTGATAAGCAAATCTGGCTTGCTTACGCTAGTATTCACCCGCTTAATCAAAGACACCCGATCATCACGTGGTGCTTCAAGCAGCAAGCTTTGGCAACTGCATACTAAGGGTGAACACTTTAGAACTTGAAATTTATGTGCATGAGGGATCATCTTATAATTCTACCGTCACTACTAAGCAATACAAGATGCATAAAGGATTAACATCACATGCAATTCATAATATGTGATATGATATGGTTTTCTTCTTTGTGCTCCGATTCCATCTTCAAGCACTAACATGATCTCCATCATCACCGCATAGCATCAAGGTCAATGACGCTTCTTCATGGTTGTCGCCCACCAGCTTCAACTATTACAACTATTTTGAATAGACACGTGTCTTTAACAGAAATTAAAGACAACCATATATTCCCGCCGCTGCCAACTTACAATAAGGAACATTGCATACATCAAATATAATCACAATCATGGCCATATCACATCATCGACACCGCAAAACAAAGTTAGACGCCTACTTTCTTTTGCATATTTTACGTGGTTTGGGCTTTAATAAGTGTCGCTCTAACTTACTAACAAGAACCACAACATTGATACTAGCATTGTTGATCACCCGTTGTAAATTGATCTTTACTATGCTAGGAGAAACAGTAACCGAAAGCCACTTATGCAATACAAGTTGCATGTTGCTGTGAGCAAGTCTCATGAACGATGTCATGTAAGGTTAGCCCGGCCGCCCATCCCAACATACCGCAAGATGCAAAGTACACAAAAAGCAATCTACAATAAAAGCATCAACGCCCATTAATGACCATTAGGTTCTACTCGCGGCAACAGATCTACATATAGACACGGCTCGACACCACCGTAGGGGTTCAGAGCATGGAAAAAAATTCTACCGATACAAACAAACAAGCCAAGATCTATCTACTAGATTGTAGCAACGAGTCGATGGAATAACTCACCCTCAAGATTCCAAAGTGTTTAACGAGAGCAGATTCTCGTGGGTGATGTAGTCAGACTTTTCCGATCTCAAGATCACAGAGACGATCTCTTCCAAAGGCTGCCCTCAAGAAGCGTCATTCCCCAGTCGGGTCACACGCTCGGATTTCACGAAGACCTTCCTCTCCTTGTTCCAAAGCAGCGGAGGTTGTAGCACTTTCCTCACGATTCCTAAGAAGACAACGGCGTGGTACCTGAGGTAGAGGGAAATCCTGCAGGCTTCCTAAGCCAAGTAGTATGGTGGAGCTTATGAGAGAGGCTATTAGTGGTCTAGTAATTAGACACACCAATTAGAAGGCTCTAAACTAATTAGAAGGCTCTAAATCAAATAGCTCTAAACCGGGTTTAGATCTAGGGTTTAGTTTAGAGGATAGGAACTTGTGTGTGTAGGAGGGGAGGCCCTGCCCTCCCTTTATAGGTGGGAGGGTCATGCCAAGGGGAGGAGTCCTCCCCAAGTCGGCCTTGGGAGGCGCGCCAAGGGGACTCCTCCCAAGCCTGCCTCCACCTCCTCCTTTTCCCACTTCCCAAAATTGTTGCTGACTTTCAAACTAGCTGCTTGACTTTTCAATTTAGGATTTAAATAAACTTTATTTGGGACAGAAGAATACTTAGTACATGATGCAATCATTCCAATATGTAATGACACATTCATGTACCCTCCTCCGGAAAGTGCCGATATTCGGACCTTTCTAGAATGTTCCCCGGCGAAAACACCGAACCATTCCCCAACTCCAAACGGACTTTCCTTATATGAATCTTATTCTCCTGACCATTCGGATCACCTCGTGATATCCTGGATCCCATCCGAGACCAACAACATTCGGCCTCTTTCTCATAATACCATAACTACTCAAACAACGTCAATCCTTATGTGTCTCCCACGGTTCGTGAATTATGCGGACATGATCGAGACACTTCTCAACAATAACCAATAGAGGAATCTGGAAATTCATATGGTTCTACATATTTCTACGATTACTTATGATCGAATGAACCACTTACATACGATACCAATTTCCCTTTGTCTCACGATATGTTACTTATCCGAGGTTATGATCGCATTTGATCTCCGCATACCTAGTTCATCCTCAAGCATCGATAAGTACTCTTTTCTCGCTCCTGATATGTGATCCCTTGTGACCAAGTCACATGCTTGCAAGCTAATTGGATGACATTTCACCGAGAGGCTCCAGAATATCTATCCGCCATGTGGATGGACAAATCCCACTCTTGATCCATGTGTTTCAACCAATACTTTCCAACACTCAATGCCACCTTTATAGCCACCTTACGGGTGGTGTGTGGTGTTTGATGACATCAAAGCATCCATCCAAGAAAGGCAATATGCATGATCTCATGGTCGGCGAATTAGGTTACTATGTATCCCAAAAGCATATAGCAATTGAACTATTGAAATGATTTGATCTTTATGCTACGCTATCTATAGGAGTATGTCCTCCATCATTCTCCTAACGACATGATCTTGTTGTTTGATAACATCTCAATGTTCATGATAGGGAAACCACAATCATCAATCAACCAACAAGCTAGTGAAGTTATAGAGGCTATACTAGGGACTTCAAATTAAGTTTACAAATCACACAAGTATTAATGGTTTTGTTAATACTATTATAGCATGAATGTAAACATTTATCATAAACACAAAGATATAATAATAACTACATTTATTATTGCCTCTAGGGCATATCTCCAACATTGAATCCTCGCTTCCTTCCATGAAGGCCTTTCTTTTACTTTATGTCGAGTCTCCATCTTCTATCTTTATGCACCTATTGAGAGAGCATAGTGGCTATTCATAGTTTAATGTGCATTGTCCCAAGACTTGTTGATTGATTCATAACTTTGATATTGCTTGTTCTTAAACTATTTGTATCTAGTCACCCTTATGAACTTTGAAGGTGTCTTATGCATTTATGTTTTGCTATACCATTAAGGACCAGCTGAATACCACTCTTATTATGTTTTCTATATGTGAAACAAAACAAACGCCTTTCAACAATGTTATTCATGATCTTTGTTTGTACTTTTTAATGTCACAACATAGTTACTTATATTGTTAGAACTCTTTATCTTCATGTTCATGTTTAGAGTGCCTTTGATCTCAACTATCAACGCTTTTACAATAATGATGATCAAGATTTGTGTTGTCCGCATGTCACCTCAAAAAATTATATTGTTTTTATCAAGTACCTACTCGAGGACGGCACCTAACTAAGCTTGGGGATGTTGATACGCCCATAGCGATCTAGAATTTTTGATGGTTTTATGCTAATAATATGCTTTGACACTCCTTTTTGTATAAAGTTTATGATTTATTTGGACTAACCTACTAATAGTTGCAAAAGTGCACAATGTTCTTGTTTCTTACACCTTGATGTAGAGAATTACCAAGAATACAAGTGGAAACCTTGTTGAGTCAAATTGGATTTTTACAAAAATCTGTCTCAGAACTCTTTGAAGATGGCCATGTTTCGGGTCAAAGACAGCGGCTAAACGGAAAACTCTTCAACTACAAAGTTGTTGGAAAATTTCACGATAAAACATTCTGGACATAAAATTTAGCTGATTCCGAGTCCGGCAACAGGCCTGTTAGGCCCGATTTACTGCAGCCTCCAAGATGTGGGTGACGGAAACCGGAGAAGCTATATAAAGCGAGGAAAACCTAATCTCACAAGACACTCCACCCAATGAATTTGCAGCCAACCAAAGTTATTGATTTTTTGCTCTCCCCATGATCCCATCTCCATGGGGGAGGGCTCCCAAGAAGCCATGAAGGAAGGGGGGCTAAGGGATCGTGCTCCTCATGATACCGGGCAAGGGAAGGAGTTCTCCCGACCATACGGACCGCTGCTGGCGCCGGCCGGCCGCCTTCTTCACACCATCTGCACCATCTTCAGCCCATTCCATCACCTAATCCTCCTAGTGTGCAGTGGTTCATCCTCCCACACACCTCTGTACCGCTTCCTATGTAAACATGGTGTTTGATGCTATAAGTTATAATCCTATGATCTATGTCATGTTTGTGTAGTTTCTTTTTGTTCTTAGATTGAATGGTTGAACGCTCTTGGTTCATTAGAGTTGGGCATGTTGATATGGCACAGTCCTTGGTGTCCATTATATTTAAAGCGCTGCATGGATTAAAACATCATATGGTTTGTAGTATGTGTAAAAAGGAAGCGGGGAGTTCTACCGGAGTGACAGAAACCCTGTAGGATTTAACCGGAACGTTACAATTATGGGGAGTAAGAGGGATCATTAAACTCAGCTAAGTGGGTTGTGTAAAACCTTAATGCATTGTTAGTAGTTACGGATGTTTGCTAACAATCCAATCATATAGTATATGTAATTCTAAGTAAAGGAAGGCTACTACGTATATTTAGCCTCCCACATGCAGAAAAACTGCATCAAAGACAATGAACCCGATCTATTCGCC